>OZ004728.1:30088718-31308736 GCA_963924685.1 Dexiosoma caninum | reverse complement strand
TCTAACCATACACAAGAATGCAGCAGTAGCAAGTCAACATCTTCAAGCGCATTTGAACCGATTGGAAAAATGGTTATCAAAGTGGAATATAAAAGTAAATGCTTCTAAGTGCGTCCACATTACGTTTACTCTGAGAAGGGACAATTGTCCTCCCATCACGATAAACTGTGTTACAATACCTGAGGGCAACCACGTAAAATATCTTGGTATTCATCTGGATAGACGTCTTACGTGGACTAGTCACATAGCGGCCAAAATCACTCAACTGAAGTTGAAAACTGCTCAGCTCTACTGGCTTATAGGATGACACTCTGCACTAGGCCTAGATATGAAGGTGCTGTTGTATAAGGCGATTTTAAAGCCCATATGGCTATATGGCGTACAGCTGTGGGGAACTGCTTCCGCATCAAATGTTGCAAAATTACAAAGAAGACAGTCGAAAATTTTACGAATAATCACAGGTGCTCCATGGTACATGAAAAATGCAAATATCCACAGGGACCTAAAAATTCCATCCATTAAAGATGAAATCAAAAAAGTCTGTACGAGGTATAGGACGAATATGACGGTGCATCCCAATCACCTTGCTAGAGACTTGCGGGGTTTCGAGGGTCACAGAAGACTCAAAAGGATCCAAACGTTTGATCTAATAGGATGAAAATTCTGTGTGACCATAGGGTTGAAATTGCATTGGCAATAGAAACAATTTTTTTTTTTTAGATTAAGATTTGAACACATTTTGTAAATTTCATATTGATAGATCCAAAATTAAAATAACATGAAAAAAAAAAAACAGCAAAAATGGTCAGTCAATATTGTTCACTATATCGACCCCTGTGCGCGAAATTATCGTATGTTACAAATCAACTTTTTTATGCAAAATGCTTCTAAATCCATTAATTCATCTGCAGATAAAATATTATAGCGATAATTATTATAGTTATGGAGATAACACTATGTACATTTTATCGTATGTGACAGTGACTGCTGTCAAGCAAATAAAAAAAAGACGAATAAGAACGCTCTCCTGTGAAATTTAGTTTTTGTAACATACGATAATTTCGCGCACAGGGGTCGATATATTGCCTAGTAGTCGGCAATCATTGCCTGAGTTTTACTTCTCTTAAAAAAAAGAAGTGGAAGTAGTAAAAGAAAGAAAGGAGGTAGTAAAAACTATGCAGTGTGAAGCTTGTGTTACTGTGAGATGTGTGCACATCTGTGCTTTGTTTCGTATAAAATAAACCGAAAAGGCCAAATTAATCAAATAAAAGTATTAGAACTCGTCAAGGGTTTGCTGATAGTATTAACCCTGGACCGGCGAGTGGAAACATGTTAAGTGGACTGATATTAGCAAAATAAATCGGTTTAGTTCAGTTGGCGTTAATTATTTCTAGTCCAGTACGTGAAAAGCCAACCAGAAACATAAAGTGGTCGAGACGGTGAGGCAAGGTGGAAGATCAATATTGTTTTGGGGTTTTGTATCAGAAATTAAAGTTGGTAGTAGTTTTGGTGAAAGGTATTATCAATAAAGAAGTATGTATATCTCAACATGCTTTACTAAAATTAATCGGTACTAATGGGCCAAACGTACTTTACTGAAGAGTATATTACCTTTCAGTAAGATAATGATCCCAAGCACACTTCAAAACTTGTGCGAAAATGACTGAACGAAAAAATTTCTCAGAAGGAATTGGTCAGCTCAAAACCCGGATCTCAATCCGATCGAAAAATTTATGGGGGATTGTGAAACTACAAGTGTGATGCTTTGAAAAAGCATTCATTAAGGGTATTTGGGTGAGAGTTTAGGACATTTGTACGATATACATTATATCGCAACATATCAAAGCCAGAACAACACATTAGCCAGAAACATATCAAAATTTAGTTTTACAATTATACATATTACAAATATACAAATAAACATATACATATTACAAAAACGTTTAATAAATTTTTTATAGATTTATTAGTTATGTTAGGCATAATAAAGAGGCTAAGTACGACCATGATTCCACATTGATCCAAAACAGAAAAAATTCAACAAGTTTCTCAAACTGTTTAAGAGTAGTACTTTTTAATCTTTAAATGATTAAAACAAATTAGAAGACCTTGTTAAAGGAAAAATTATATACTTTGTGAACTTCTTGTTTTCCATTTTTTAAATTTGGATTTTAGTGTTGTCGTGCTGAAAAATGCTAACGACAGTTTTTGACAAATTTTAATGGCTATTAGCCACATCCGCTATGGAAAACTATAGTAGATTTATATACAGAGTTGCATTTTTGTCGTTATAAACACAGACGCTACGCATAAAACGCCAAGTTTTTCATACACCACCGCTTACACAATCAAGGTGGATTTATGTATTATATGTAAATATTTTAAGTTCTAATAAAATAAGATTTTTATTTTCATTTTATTAAATTCAATTAGTCTGGGATATATTAATTTATTGAAAAATTAATATTTATTTTTAATTCTTTGAATCGGGTAACATTGGATAAATAATTTAAGTAAAATGCTTTAGGCATTTACAGTTTAAGTTAAGTAATATTAGGATGATAGTTTAATGATAACTTTTATTAAACAACTTCATGACTCATCAACTTACGACTTTCTACTTCTTCTTTAACCGCTGCCACTCTCTTTTCAACTTCATGCCGACGTCTGGTGCGTTCAGCAAATAGCCTTAACCCTTAAGCGCGCTTACATGTACATATGGATATGTATGTATCCTTTTTTTAATACTAGATACTAAAATCTGTAATTGCAACTTTTAAGTGTTTACTTTTGCTCCATAGTGTATATTTTTCTTTATGAATACTTACAATATATTTTGCAAATTTTTTAAAAGCAAAAGAGCCAAGATAAAAAAAAATTATATGTATGTATATATTTACAGCCATGTCCTGGATCGTTTTCAAAAAACGAGAAATTTTTAAAACCGAATTAATGAGTATTTGGCGTTTTGCAAATCATGCGAATATATAGAAGCTAGTTAAGAGATTTTTGAAATCCTATGGGTGTTACAAATGAAAGATACGTAGAAGCAAACAAAAAATATGTTTATTTTCAAAGAACTTTTTTTAATTAAAATAAATTAGTTACACTAATTATTTAAGCTGCAGGTCCTTTTTATATATGTAATATTTATTTTTATTCGATATTTCGCTACTCCTTTGTGTAGCTTCTTCAGGAAAATTAGTTTTTGTTTATAATGAAAAAAGTGTTTTTTTTTATATGTATTTGGCAATACAAATGACAATTGACCGCAGCGAGCACAAAACATCTGTGTGGTAAAACTCTCTCTTCTTCTTTGTTCGTCAACGATACACCACGTTTTTCTGAGAGGTTATAATAATTACTAATCATTACGAAAATAATTGTAATAATTACTAATCATAAATAAAGTAAATTATTACCACACTAAATATAGTGTAATTCCTTTACAAGACGCTATATTGATGACCTTCCGACAAATTTTGATAGTTTGCAAAGTCTTAAATATGTCGTTAAAAGAGCCAGCAGAGGTTCCATTCGTTCGGCTTTGAGTCGACTTAGAGCCGCCGTCGTACTTTTTTTTATTCAAGCCGCCGACGATTTGATCGGCTGCTTTCGGCTAATTTATTTCAGCTGAGTTGTACAAGTACGCTGATCTTTTGTAAATTTATTTATTAGTGGCCGCCGCATCATCTGCTAGTATGTAAACTATTGTTGCCAGTAAAATTAGGGCAAAATACCAAATTAATAAACTTGAATAAATAGGACCAGATTGTATGTGTACAACGATAATTTTTGAAAGCACATTTATCATTTCTATTTGTTGCATGAGAGTGTTAAATAAAAACAATTTAAAGAAAAATTATCTCAGAGCCGCAAAATGGCTCAGACCCTATTTTTAGCCGCCACCGAAAATTTTAAAGGAATGTAACCTCTGGCCAGAAGATGCTATGACGGACCCGAAAACGGGAACATTGAACAACTCCACCGGCAATGGACATGGTTGCTTCATTAAAAATTCCAATGCCTACGTTGACAGAAACTGGTATTGAAGCATTCCTCTACGCTGTGGAATTTTGGTTTGAAGCCTCCGGTATAACATCAGATACCAAAAAATTCGTCGTATTGCTCCGTATTACAATGTAAAAAGGCCTTTACCGCTGTGTCATTTCAATGTAATAAATGCCCCTAATATGATTCACAACTCAACTGAGTTGAGTTCTAACACTGACAACTCAACTAAACTATTTTTTTGTATTATGATTCACAACCAATTTTAGTTGTCTTCGTTAAGTTATTGTCAACTTAATATGACAGCTTGAGAATCAGCTGTATTAAAAGGTTGTTTATAATATTTTCGGAAATTGTATATAAATTTACTTATAAAAATGGATATATCCGTCGAAATGTATTTCTCGGATGATTCAGAGGAAGATTATGAGGTCTTACGCGTATCCGACGCAGCATTAGAAGTAGAAGTAACCCATTGGAATTACCAACTGCCAAGTAAGTTAATGCATTAAAGAAAGCGAAATAAGTTACTCATATTTTTTTCAGATTAATCAGTTTTTTAGATTAAACAAAGAAGCGTTTATGTACTTGCTCAGGGAGATGGAGGGTCACTTTAAACAATCAACGCGAACTTCTGCCATCTCTCCCGTCATAAAACTATGCGCTGCCTTTCGTTTTTTCGCCGATGGCAGTTACCAAAAGAGTGGGGCCAATTATTTTAACGTTGGTCTTGCGCAATCCACATTTTCCGTCGTACTTGAAGAAGTTTTAAACATATTCGAACAACACATCTGTTCACGATGGATCAAAGCAGCTATGACTACTGACGAGATCCAAAATTCGAAACTGGCAGTTTATACTCGTACTGGGTTCCCAGGAGTAATGTGATTTGTCGACGGGACACATGTTCGTATTTGCGCACCTAGAAAAGAGATACAGCATTTGCACTTTAAAAGGAAAGGCTATTAAGCCTAAACGTAATGATTGTAAGTTTTTTTTTTCAAATGTGTTGTAAGTTATTTTTAAATTGTTTTTTGCATTTAGTTCTCAGACTATAAGCAAAATGTTAGATTTATTGACGCCTAGATACCCTGGATCAAATCATGATTCCCATATATGGAATGATAGCACATTAAAGCAATATCTTGAGCAAAATGTACAAAATGTGCTAAAGCAAGGCACTGTATAAAGAACCATTGGAGTCCTGAGAAGCAAGTTTATGTTTTTGCTTTCTGCTCGTGGTTTGCACTAAGCTCCGGAGAAAGCAGCAAAAATAGTTAATGCATGTTGTGCTTTGCACAATATATCACAGCATTTCAAGGTTCCATTTACTGATCTTTTGAGTACAGATGAACATGAATCCATAACCGAAGAAAGCAATCCTTTAAGAAACGGTGAAGCAGAAGGAATAAAGAACAACATACTGCAATGCATTCATTGCAATAAACTTTGCATTTATTGAAAATACTATTATATATATTACATATATAAATTTTTTTTTTTAATAAAATTATTTCATTATTTAAAAAGAGGTAACAAAAACAAAAACAGTAATTCATTTCATGTCTATAAAAAAATACTACTTCACTAAAAATATTCACAGTTTAAAATTACAATAATTTAAAAAATAGGTCTTGAAATTCAAATAAAAAAATCATTAAGGCCACATTCTGCAAAATAAAACGTTCACAAACATACATATCGAGCCTTTGGTGCAATACCGTAGTAATTCATAAAAACGTGAACTGAGAAAAATGCATTTGATGTTTTGAGCCATCTTTTTGATAGTATTTTCGTTTACTAAAGTTATTTTTTTACAAGTTTTTAAATAATGAGGCATGTTTTGTAATGTTTTCTGTTTGTAAATTTCTTGTCATAAAGGAAATATTTCATTATTGCAAATAAATATTGTTAGAAATAGCTGGAGCCAATAAAGACATTTGTAGCTGTAGAATCTGAACAGTTAGAGATAGAACGATAATCTTTTTTCCTTTAGATATATATTTCCCCAAAGATCATTTCTGCATACCCAGCTCAAAAAATTCAAATTTTGAGTTACTACGGTATTTCACCAAAGGCTCGATATGTATTTACATTTAGTTATTTCTGGAGTTTTTCCAGTTTTGCTTGCGCTATTTTTATCTTAAGTTCTCTCAGAACACTTTTCCTTTCTTCACTTTTTTCAATTAGTTTAATTTTTTGTTTTATTAATATGTAAGCTTTGTATTGTGTGCCTTCGATCTTTTTTAGAAACCGGAAAATCTCATTTTGTGTTTCTGCCTGCTTTTCAAGCAAAATTATTTTTGCCTCTCCTGCACTGGTTCTTTTGTGTTTGGGTACGGGGTTGTGTAGCTTCAATAACTGGCGTCTTAGAAGGTGGCGCAGTGGAGTTGCCTTCATGAGTGACATTACCAACATCTAATCCAAATGCACAACCGGGAGGATTAATGGATAAGTTAACCTGAGTAAGGTCACACACTCTTTCCTTAGTAACCGTCAAACTTATTTCTTGCGATTGCCCACCGCCGGTCGCCAGGAAATTCTCTTTGTTTTTAGCCAGCTTTCCGTTCAAATTGGCCTTGTAGTGAATCCAAACCTATAAATATAAAAATACATTTTTGTTTTCAGTTCTGTCAAAAGTTATGTTACCCGTTGCCATTCTGGTCCCGATCTTGAGGGTGGACCAATGCTATTTAAATTAACAGCGAATTGCTCCCAACTTTCCTTAACATCTTGACGGCTTGACCCGTAGTGCCCCTTGCTTCTTCCAATATCAGCATTCTCTTCTACTAAATCCACCAAGCGGTCAAATTGCTGTTGCTGTAATTTTCCTGTAATGGATTTCAATATATGAGTAGTTATATTATATTTTATAAAATTTATGCACACTTACATTGTTTTCTCCATTTTTAGCACTTGCAGGCAAAACACAACTGATAAAAATGTCGCAATTTGACAGCTTATACAACTAAACTTTGATTGGTTGTAAATCATAATACTCGTAACCATAGAATACCTAGAAGTGTCAGTTCGGGGTCTGACAAATTTTAAATCAGCTTTTCTTAAAATAGGGGGAAAAAAAGAGACAAAAATACAATTTTACGAAAGATGAAAAGTAAACAAAAGAAAAATGTAAACATAAGCCACATTTTCTGCATAAGAACAAATTTATAATTTCTTGTGGTTTTATTGGTTTTAATTGTGTTTTGTGTTAATATTATAGGTAAAAACATAGTGAAGCTTGTTTTAATAGTGTTTTGTGTTAATATAGCAAAGCTAAAAAATTACCAAAAAGAAATTTGTCAGTATTTTGGTGATGAAAAATTTTGTTAACATAAGCCACAATTTGTGCATAAGAACAAATTTATAATTTCTTGAGGTTTTCTTTGTTTTAATTGTGTTTTGTGTTAATATTGTAGTAAAAAAAACATAGTGCAGCTTGTTTTAATGGTGTTTTGTGGTTCTAATCGTGTTTTGTGTTAATATAGCAAAAAAAACATAGCGAAGCTAAAAAATTACCAAAAAGAAATTTGTTGTGTATAAGCCAATAAAATAACATTTTAGTGATCTTGTGATTTTTTGGTATCTATTTGTTTTAATAAATGAAATTAATTTTCATAGTACATAATTTTCATAACACAAAACACCACATTGTTGTGTTTTGTAACCACAGATGCCTATAACCTATGTTTGTAACATTGTCGTGCTAAAAATTGCGAAATTGTGAACATAAAGTAGATGAAAAAACACGTTTAATTTTCACATCTAGAAAATAAAAATCAAAACAAAACAACAATATTGAAGAATTTAGAAGAAAAAGGAATCACCGAACAGAAATAAGGGGTAAAAGAGACAGCAAATCTCTTGATGATGTCTCTTTCTCTGCTCGTTCGCTGCTTTGAACTGACGCCTCTGTATACTTTGTGCTCGTAACAACTTAACAAAGAAAACTAAGTGAACAGCAGATTGAAAGTTGAGTTGAGTTGTAATCCATAATAAGAATTTGACAACTACAACTCAACTATTAATTTAGTTGTGAATCATAATAGGTCTGTTCGTTTACTCAAAATTGGGGGCCCGCGGACGCCCAATCGTACCCAAAAGCGTTTTCTTACGCAAAAATTGAGTAAATGAGAGAGGTTTTGAGAGAGTAATGCTCTTGTTCTTCACGCACGAGAATGCCCGTACTTTTTCTTCGGGCTAGTTTGGGCATGAAGAACAAGCAATCAGTTTGTTTATAATAAACATTGAAAATAACAAAGCAAAATTACAAATGTCCCAAACAGCTGACAGACATTAAAAAAGTTGTGTGTTAAAAATTTTTCTTAACAATAATTAATTACAAACATTTTTGTTATTTATACCATAAATTGTTAAAAACTTTTCATAAAAAAGACATTTTTTTTAAATAAATATTTTAGTTAATACAAATTATTATTTCCTAACGATGCTACCTATTTGGTAGGGAAATATTGAAAAATAAATAATTGTTAAAAACTTTTCATAAAAAAGACCATCGCTCAAAAATAAATATAATTAAATAAATTCTTTCAATACTAGTTTTTTTAAATAAATTCTTTCACAAATAGTTTTTTTTCGGTAAACTGTCATCCATCACATTAAACTTTCAACGAAAATCAGGGATAATCAAGCTCGTACAATTGTACTTTTTTCAGTACACTTTGCATTGCAAAAGTACTACATTACTCCACTAAATATTAAGTACCAAAAAAAATGAAACAAAACAAAAGAATACCAAAATTTAATACCGTGCACATGTAGTATTTTATATTAATTTTTTTGTTATTATTGTTTTGTTTCATTTTTTAATTTTTTCATTTGATTCAAAATACATTAGTTATGCTGGCCGATGGCAAGCCTAGTGTAGATGAGAATAAAAAACTAAAAATAAAAATGAGTGTGTGTTATAAAAGTAAACTCACGGATTGTTATGTTTTTGTTAATAGATTTTTTGGTTTGTATGTTTAATATTCAACAATTCTCGTTTGATTAATTGAATTTTAAACATATAGATCTTGGGTTTGTATTCAGAAATTAGGAAAATCCACTGATGAGCTAAGTAAGCGTTAGCGAAATAGTACTATATGGATATGCTTTCCTCCTCAATTATTGAGTTGCTTTTGTAATAAAATGCTTTATGATATTTTTCATACTGTATGAGAATATCATAAGGTATGTAATAATAAATTTCACATATAGTTTATAGGGAAAAAACACAATTAGAATCATATATATAAATGAATATTCCCAAAATAAATTCAGTTAATATAAAATACTACATGTGCACGGTATTAAATTTTGATATTCTTTTGTTTCTTTTGTTTTGTTTCATTTTTTAATTTTTTCATTTGATTCAAAATACATTAGTTATGCTGGCCGATGGCACGCCTAGTGTAGATGAGAATAAAAAACTAAAAATAGAAATGTGTGTGTGTTATAAAAGTAAACTCATGGATTGTTATGTTTTTGTTTATAGATTTTTTTGGTTTGAATGTTTAATATTCAAACAATTCTGGTTTGATTAATTGCATTTTAAACATATAGATCTTGGGTTTGTATTCAGAAATTAGGAAAATCCACTGATGAACTAAGTAAGCGTTAGCGAAATAGTACTATATGGATATGCTTTCCTCCTCAATTATTGAGTTGCTTTTGTAATAAAATGCTTTATGATATTTTTCATACTGTATGAGAATATCATAGGGTATGTAATAATAAATTTCACATATAGTTTATAAGGGAAAAAGCACAATTAGAATTATATATATAAATGAATATTCCCAAAATAAATTCAGTTAATATAAAATATTTATTATGTATTAATAATTTACATGTTTTTTTTATATCAAAAACTATATGTATAGAAATTTCCGCAATCAAAATGGCATTCGAAAGAAATATTTACGATGATAACACTTTTGACATTTCTTTTCGTACTACATAATGGCATTTTCAAAATGGAAAGGAGAAAAAAATTCCATAACTTACGAACATTCCCAAATAAATTTTTGATAATCGTACTACGTAATGCCAGTTTTACGAATTCGTATATTTTCCGATTCGAATCGAAATACATAATAGTCCTCGGGTATCATCATAAATTTGGTGCTAACGCCACAAGATACCGAGAACCGTGCACTTTTACTTCTTAATCGACCAGGCCACGAAAGAATTTCAGAACGCAACAATGACACGAAAGGCATGAAGCAATATTTCATATTTTTGACCATATGCAATCATATCGGCTCGAATTTACGATACGTCAACAAAAACGAATTTTTTAATTGATACTGTCGCGGATGTGTCAGTCTTACCGAAGGTATTGCGGTCAACCAACTTAAAACCCACGAATATGCAACTTTACGCAGCTAATGGATCTAGACTTTCAGTATGTGGTGATGTATTACTTAAATTATATTTAAATTTAAGGAAATATTATGTTTGGAAATTTTTTTTTGCAGATGTTGATCAGGCAATTATTGGTGCAGATTTTTTTGCGCACTATGATTTATTGGTAGACTTGAAAAACAGATGTTTACTAGATCGATTACCAAGCTTGAAAACTAATTGCCCGATCGACAAAACAACTCAGTTCACAATCAAACGCTTAATTTGAAAATTCAGTATTCCGGCATTTTGGAACAATTTGCCGAAATTACGCGTCCTGCCCAACCTGGTGCATCTTCTAAACTAGCTATAACTCATAGAATAGAAGCCCACGATAGCTGTCACCAGAACAGCCCGATATATCCCGAAGATATACCTAAAACTGCAATAACAACGCCGTTCGGGCTCTTCGAGTACACGCATATGACTTTTGGGCTTAAAAATGCAGCCCAAACATTTCAACGCGTAATTCACGAAGTCCTAAGTGCTTACCATTTGCTTTTGCTTATTTAGATGACAATGACATTATTATTGCTTCACCTTCAAAGGATGAGCACTTAAACCATTTAACACCAGTCTTTCAGCGACTTCGAGAACAATTTGACAATGAACGTGTCAAAATCTGAATTTGGACTGATTGAACTAAGATTTTTAGGACACTTAGTTACAAAAGATGGCTCCGACCTTGTCTGAAAAAGTTCAAGCGCTACTAAAGTACCCTCGATGGTAAAAGATTTAGAGAAATTTTTAGCTATGTTAAATTTCTATAGACATTTTTTACCTAGAGCTATTCATATTCAACAAATATTGTTTAATTTGATTGACGGCAATAAACGAAATGATACGACGCCAGTAAATTAGTCCAGTGAAGCAACAGATGCTTTTGAAAAATGAAAATTACAGCTTGTAAATTGTACGATGCTAGCTCACCCACTTTGAGAAGGCGAGCTTTCGTTGTCACTAGAAGCATCAAAATGCAGGGCCCATGTTAAACCAAATTGTTGAAAACATAGTACATATTGCATATTATTAAAAAAAATGTCCACCAACGGAAATGCTTTCCCGATGCCGGACATGACCCTAATAACAGTAACTAAAACTATAGTGAAAGAATGGATATCGCAGTTCGGCATTCCAATTGACATTACGACCGACTTAGGTCGCCAGTTCGAAAGTAACTTATTCAAAGAGCTCTTACGCATGCTCGGGGTACATCATTTAAAAACTACGCCATACCATCCTCAATCTAATGGCATGATAGAGCGATGGCACCGCACTCTCAAACGACAGACCACGTTTTTCTGAGCGGTTATAATTATTACTAATCATTAAGAAAATAATTGTAATAATTACTGATCATAAATAAAGTAAATTATTACATTAAATATAGTGTAATTCCTTTACAACACACTATATATGTATATGTATGTACTTGTATGGTTAATATAATTAGTCTATACAGTCGACTCTCGATAATTTGAAATCAAGGGACCAAAGAAAAAGTTCAAATAATCGAGATTTCAAATTAACAGGAGTTTATTTGAAAGCAAAGCGCATGGTAAAAGCCATAGTATATTTATCAAGTAGAGTCAACTAATCAGGTAACTTTTTTTCCTCGTTTGTGTTTTACACAGCGTGAATGTAAATTTTTTTTTTTTTTTAATTTTATACCCCCTAATATCATTTTTACTCATTTGTTTAATTTGAGATCGCTCGAATTAAGGACACATGCATAGCGATAAGAAACATACCACTAATTATTAGACATACTGTTACCACTTAATGTGAACTCATTATGAATGCAGGGAATGGTGTCTGTTTAAACAATGATCAATAAACTCAATACGAATGTAGACAATGGTGTCGCCTAAACAATGATCAATAAACTCATTACAAATGCAGACAATGGTGCCTGCTTAAACAATGATACATTTTTGAACATTGTATTTATAATAAGAATATTTTCTTTGTTCTATGCATAAGTATGTTTATCTTAAAATAGTAATAAAAATGTCGTAGACCATCTGTATTTATTTTGCATCTAAATTTATTAGGATGCCTTTCTTGCTTTTTCTGCCGTATTAACTACAACAGTGTTGCAAATGGGAACAAAATACATTGTCAAAATTTTTAGGGTTGCATTTAGAACACACTGCATTGTGTTACTACAAAGTAACATGCGTTTAAGAAGTCAGCCCGAGTGATTTCTCAACATCTAAGTATGTGTATTGTTTTAAAAACGAAAAAGTTTTGCGGATTCGGTTTACAGAACATACCCGTTTGATGAAAACGTGAAAAACAAAATTACCAAAGTTTTGAATTCAAAAAATTCATAAAAAATAGAAAGCACAAAATAGTTACCAATTTTACTACTTAAAGGTGAATGTAATAGAAATAAAATGAACTTTATTTCATTAAAATCCATGGATAAATGACTATTTTATTGCCGATTAAATGAAAGTACATACTTTCGACAAAAAAGTGATTTTTTTAATAGCCCTATCATAAATTTAAAGAATAGTTATATTTCAATCAAAAAGATGGACAAAGCATAATATAAAAATAATTTCGACTTTTGTCTCTGGTGATTTTGATAATTTTATTCTCTAATAAGGAACCAAATAAAATCTTCAATCATATTTTCATTCCATAGTCCCTGATTACGTTGCTCCATGGTCTCAAGTTGTTGATGAAATCGTTCACCATGCTCGTTGGTTACGCACTTAGATTTTCCGGAAAAAATTCCAAATGCGAGTACAAGAAATGTATTTTTAGTGACATTTTTACACCTAAAATTGGAAATTGCGAAAAATAAGCAAACATGAATAAAAAAATTCATTTAATCAATATTCATTCAAGTCACGTACGATTTCTTTGTAATTTGAACTTTCCTAAAAAGTTAGAAACACTGTCGAAATGAATTGTAGGCAGCTTTCTCATCTGGTAATAAGAACTTCAAAGGCAGGGTTTTGAAGCAGTTTTCGAATTTGAGGACCGTCGAAAACGCCTTCACAAATTTTTGCAAATGAAAGACTACTAAATATTGTTTTATATTGTCTAGTCTTTTAACACTTCTGCTAACTGCGATGACTGTTTGATGCATTCTAATAAACTATGTGGTGTAACAGAATTATAAACTTCTTTGGCTGTTGAAAAGGTTGAAGATTATGAAAACGGTAATTTAGCTGCAGGAACTTTCTTTAAGTAACTAACGCTGCTCGTACAAAGCTTTTTCACGTCTTAGCACTTTGACACACGAAGATCTCGCCCTTTTGCGAAATTGAACGAAGAAACTTAAATTACATATATCTGGAATAGTAATCAATAAAAACGAGGACATTTGGTAATGGACCCAAAAGGTCAGTAGCCAACGGGAATGGATGTCTCTCCATAGGAGCTGGAGGTGATGAGCCTGCTCAAGGACTTTTACATGTAGAGACTTCGGAATTACTAATCGAGTACAACGTAAAAGAATACTTCCAATTGCTGACAACTCAAAACAAAAAGCATACAAAGTATTTGTTACAGCAGAGCTCCAAGAATCGTTATTAAGGCATTAAGGCTAAATAGTAGTAAAATTTTTCAACTGCCCATACTAAGGAAATACGTTGTTTTTCCGTTTGCGAGTATCTCTTCTCTACATCTAATAAACTTTTGCTAGCAAATGATATAATGAGCATCTCATTGTTCTGATCAAACTGCAACAGTATTGCTTCCAAAACAACAGGACTGCCATCAGCAATCAAACGGGTCTTACGTTTCGGGTTAAAATAGTACAAATTTGGTCGTTCTCCCAGGTGAAGTTTTAGGTTCTCGAAAGCTATTTTTTCCTCTGCACCCCAAATCTGGAATAAATTTACCTACATATGTGACAAGTTCAAGAAAACTCCGTATTTCTTCTTTGTTTTTGGGTTCCTTAAATGATGTTATTACATGTACTTTTTCTGGATCTATTTCAATACCTTTTTCAGAGAGCATGTGACCTAGAAATTGAATTTTCCTTGTTTTCCATACACATTTCTCTTCATTTAATTAAACATTAATGTCTCGAAATATTTCAGATACCAGCTTAACAGCCTTATCATGTTCCTCCTCGGTACTACCGAATATTATAACGTCGTCAATATAATTCATGACATTTGGACATGAAAATAAAATTTCGTTGGGAGCGGAGTTCACTCCGAACAATAGCCGTTTAAATCTGTATGAACCATGAAAAGTTATAAATGTTGTTATTTCTCTGCTCTCTTCGCGAAGTTCCAGTTGATGGTATGCTTTATTCAGATCCAACCGTTAAGAATATTTAGCTACCCTCAGCTTAGTCATGAAGTTTCAAACGTCGGAAGGGGATAATTTTCCCGTAATACATAGACTAATGTCGTCATTTTGTTTAAATACCAATAATATTGGCGATATCTAGGCATTTGGTCCATAATATCTTGATTAACTGCTTCAAGTGCTTATCTCTGATTTTTTTCTTCTAAAGCCATTGGCACACGCCGTACAGGTTGCTGAGCTGGCTCAACCTTAGGATCAATGGATAATTTTACAATCACATCCTTCTACTTAGGAAATGGTTTAATTTCGCTAACTCGATTCACGTTTAGACCAAGTTTTAAAACGTTAAGTTTTAAAGCCGTTTCACGTCCTAATAGTGACGTAGAATGTTCCAATTATTTCATTATTTCCCTTAACGAATATAGGAGCTTGAAAACTGAAAATAACTTTGAGTAATTTTTCTGAAGCGTATGCCCGATACTGGTTTACCGATTTAGTGCGAGCGTTAAACATCGTTGCGCCTTTTTCTTGTAAGAGTTCCCAATCTGCATGACTTAAAAGATTAAAACGACACCCTGAATCTATAATCAATGGTATCCTGTGGCCTCCAATATCGCATACCAAAATTACTTCGGTTTCATCATCACTTGTTATTCTAAAACAGTAATTTTCATCTTTCTCAAACTCAGTGTCGAATTTTTCATCATCTACAGATCGCACAAGAGTACGACAACGTTTCGGTTGAAAATGTTCATTTTGTGTATTCTGTCGTTTAATATTCGTTCGACATAATGACCAATGCGGGAACATTAGTTGCACTTCATGTTTCGAGCAGGACAGTTCATTTGGTTTTCGACATGGTCAGTGCGCCCACATCTTTTACACTCTACCTTAAACAACTTTGTTCTCCATATTTTTGAGCCAATTTATTTATAATATCTATATCTGGCTTGGCAACACTGATTGCGATCGTTTACTAATTTGTTCATCTATGTGACACGCATATAAAATTTCATCAATGCAGTGTTTTTTTTTTCTAATAATTTTCTCTTAAGCTCCAATGGTGCCCATAAACCAATTATTTTATCTCTTAAAAAATCTTGATCTCGGTCTTTGTATCATCGAAGGAGCACTTAGCTATCTGTTGACGTAATCGAAGGACAAATTTATTACAACTCTCACCTTCTAACGGATTGATATTACGAAACATATATCTTTCAAACGTAGAATATCTTTTTGGTGTAAAATATTCATTTAGTTTAACAGTACATACACGTCATTTGGATTTTCATTATCAAATGGCACTACTGCCCCTGGTAAAGAATCAGCCACAGTTTACAATTGCTGCCCTCCAAAGTGTAGTAATTTATTCCTCATCCGCACAACTGAGGTAATCTCCTCAGCATCTATATAAAATTGAAAAGACCGCAGCCATTTTTTCCATTCTATACGAATCAATGATTTATCTATCATAAATGAAATAAAGATTAGTTTTTTTTTAATCAGATATGTACATATGCATCTTTAAAATTCTCTATAATCGACCTGAAGTTTACGCAGGGTCAGAGTTGTCAGATAATTATGAACGGCTTGCTTTTAACTCCCAGCAACTGACCTTTGTCAGATTCTACTATTTTACGGCATGCAGCCTTTGATTCTTTATCAGATAATTTTAATTTCTTTCCATGCTGCCTTTTAAAGCACGACAGATAATAATAAAAAAATAACTCATTACGTACAAACTTTAACTTTATTCCTTTAATTACCAAAATTTCAAAAATGTATTTATTTATACCGTCTTCAATCAACTAAATTCAAGATAATGTCCTGTCCTCGTCGCCAATCTAAGAACCCACTACCGTAAATATTAAAACACGTCCGTTTGATTTATTAATTCAACCAAAACTAAAAAAAAAACCAAAACTAAAAAAAAACTCTTTTTATAATTATTTTTCATCCCCATCGATATTTCTTCAACGCCTCCTCAAAATACATTTTCATATAAAAACTTCAGTTGTTTTTATATGTTTGTGTTATGTTCTGTTAAACAGGTTTGCCACACTGTATGTAACAAAAACATATATTAACGTCTGTTTTATAAAATTCGCATATGGCTTATATCGGTTCCGATACGTAGTTGACTTGACGTCATTTTCTATGAAGTTTCGCTTCTTAAGCGAGATGCTAAATGGTCCGACTTCTCTTTTGTTAGGTCGAGGTCTCTTATAAGATCATTGAGCTCAAATTGATTATAAAGTTTCGGTCTTAGATTATCTGATGTACTATACATGCTTGATTATGAAGTTTGAGGGGGTGATGAAATTTTACCACATGGTCAATCACACGAATTTGCAAAATATGACTTCCTATCGTGATGTAAAACGGGAAGTGGAAATCCACCGGCTGAAGTGGTGGGGTAGGACCATCGCATGTTTGCCAAAACCTTTTACTGCTTAAAAAAAATAGCAATCAGATTCATGACTCGATGTTTCTCTCCACATCATAAGCTGTAGCATTTGCTTGAGTGTTCTGTAAAGAGAGAAAAAGTTGCTGTGAGAGAATCTATACGTATATATAAAACTTAATTTAATAGTACTTACTGAGAGTTCGATGAAGATATAAAGGGTGTCTGGTAGCAGATTTATATTTTCAAACTTAGGACGTAATAATTGACGAAAGTTTTATTAAGAGCATTGAACGATAGAATGGAAATACGGATTGTATTTTTTAAAGAGTATGTCATGCAGATCCTTCAGATCCTTTTTTAAAATTTCATGAATAATCGCTCTTGGAAGTCCCAGTGAGGCTGATCTTTTCACGTAAACTGCTTTCAACCAGTTCAATGTTTTCGGTTGGACTTGGCCCTGGCCGTGGGGCATTAATAGCCGAAGCAGTTGCGCGGAATCTCTGCACCCACGAATGAATTAAGTTTACACTCGGCCCATCACTTATTCGCCGAATACCGAACTTTGAACAAAATTGTTAACGAGCAATTACGTAAGAATCATTACTCTTAAAAAAATGTCTCCACAGCGAACGCGCGATGCTCACTCGACCACTGCGAAATCGTGACTGACAAATCCGCACAATCGATAATTACAACGGCGCTACCCTCCCTCCGCACCGTTTATTACTTTTTGATATAACGTATTTCAAAATAGAAATTTCCCAACAGACACCCTGTACAAAAACATCATAAAAGTAATAAAAAAAACTTTTTTCGGTACGAAAAAGAACCAAAAGCATTTCATTGTTTATATTTTTTCTATATTCTAATAAATGTATGATGCTTGACCACATGATATTTGTGCAAAACATATAGCGGAAATCATTTGGTAACTTAATACGCGTCATTGGCTGCTTAAGTACTACTAAATGTCATAAAAAGTAGGACTAAGTAACTGAATTTCGTATCTAAATAGCACTGAACTATGAATACGATTTAACTACGAAGTCAAAAACTGGGCATAAGGCTGGCAAAAGTAACCGAATTGCAAAAAATATACACATCAAAATTAAACAATATTGATCGAAAATATCCTATAACGGCAACGCTGTTCATAGTTTTTTATAATCATAAAAGTTTTTTGTCTTTTTTTTTATCTGGGACCAGCACTCAGGATATGACCCCTACACATGCGATGCATTGTGCTGGAACTATAGGAAAGGGATAGTTAGAGAAACGACAGGAGGTGAAGCTTAGTTAATTATTTTACAGCTCTGCTTTTGCACGTTCTTTGTTTATAGCAGTGCTGAAGCTTCGGTTTAGTAGCCGGTGCTACACAATACCGACGAAGGAGGACGTTCTGATGTGATTGTGGATTGCTATCAGCTGAAGCCGGTATTGTTCAGTGACCAGTGACTATGCCTTCGATAATGAAACCTTCCGACTTCCATCCATCGTGCCATCGCCATCCACGTGCAGACTACTTCAGCCAGCTGATCGCAACCAAGTTTTTAAATGATGTAGCCAACAATTCATAAAGTTTACTGTCATTACTACAACAATTATCCAATATACATGGTTTTTGTATTAAATTTGTTTATCATTTTATCGGACGGCTCAAATTACTGACAGCAAATGTTATTCATGCTAAGATGTGTGGCTATACCAGTGATGTTCGCCACATACAACATTTGTTGAAAAATTTACACAGACAGTTGTTATTCTCTTTTAAAAACTTTCATTCAGTCGTCGTTGAGCAAACGATGAATACCAAGGTTCAGAAAGTACACACATCAAACATACAGCGTACTCTTCAAAAGCAACCAACACATATTTTCATAACATTTATGTGTGGTTCTAACTTTCGTTCGGTGCCAAACACTATCATACATGTGTTTCGTTTTAATATTCAATTTTGTAAATGAACTTAAGAAGTTCCCGTATTGTCCGATTAGAACACACTTCAAACACACCGGTTCGAGTGTACCAATATTTTAAATTCGTGTATGTATGCGACAACAAAGTACATGTACGATAGACAGATTCAATTTTGCCTATACTTATGTTGATGTACGTGTACGACAAGAAAAGTACATAAAGGGTGCTTTAGACCATAAGATCTGTCGTACGACATGTCAAATTTTTGTGTAGAAGAGCACAAGTCGGATCGTCTAAACGTAATATGTAATGAAACTATAAGATTTTGAGACAAAATACGGATAAAAATTTGACAGTCGTATGGTTCTCTTCATTTTTTAAAATTTTTCAAAAACCATCACACACCATTAGATCAGGGATGCATTTTATGTAACCAAATGTGAGAACGCCAGGGAGGGAAAACTGGTTTCATAAATTTATACCAATTATAAAATTAATATGTACATTTTAGACCACGACAGCACAATTTTATAAAAATATACGTATATTTTCCAAAAGTACACTAAAATTTTGACCACGAAAATAACATTCGAAAGTAATAAAAATATTTTTCAAGGTTATTAAAACAAAAATTCCATTGGCCAAGAACTCCATCCCTGGGTTAAATTAAATGAGAATGTTTTCATCTTACTTGATTTTATCCATACCAATGGTGTAAAAGCCAGAAAACAACCATTCGATTTTTACTCTCTTTTTTTGAAATACGGATGCAATTTCATTTTATTTTCTCGCTCATTTTACGTACGACAAATCTTATGGTCTAAAGCACCCTTAAACGATATGAAAATTCTCTTGTGACTGAATTTTAAGAAAATATTTGTGTTTGGAAAAAGTACATGAATGCTAATAATACGTACATTTATGTACGAACATTTTTGCAGGCAACTATGTTTGAGTATCCAGAGAAAAACTAACGTTAGAAACTATACAGCAGCACGCTACGAGTTTCGAGTGTATCTATATTTTAAGCTAATAATACTTAGATCTGAGGTAAAAGATTTCGATAAAATTAGAACTCTAGAGTTTTGGAAAAATTTAGATGTCCCCAGCTCAAAAAAATGTATTTAAAATATTTATCATTTTTTTCCACTACTTAGTTACGGCAATAAATATTTTCAGACATGAAAAACGTTTGTTCCAAGCAGCTAAATAAAATGACCTCGTTGAATTTAAAAAATATTTTACTAATTCGCAATTGCCATGCAAGTATTAACATGGAATGTTTAATTTATAATTTTCAAAGCGATTTTAAAAATTATAATGAGGAATGACAGATGGTTAAACTTTTTAGTCTAATATTTAAGCCCAAAAAAAATGTTTTATATGAATTTATTTTTGTTTTTTTCCCCCCAAATAAGTGTTCTAAAATTATTTATTAAAATTGATAACTGCTATTTATGGTCTCTGATGCTCTTATCTTTTTCTTAAAATTTAAATTACATTCATTTAATAAGTTGTATATAGCTGGCATTTTCCTTCTTATTTAAAAACGTTTGACATTATGTTTGCTGGGCAAATTCTCTCACCAATACCTTGGGCTGGCTATACGCAACAAGGATTCTAATAATTCCTATTACAAATTATTACGCAAATTTATTTTTGTTAAGTTTATTATAGAAAATATTATTTCTGTGTATGTATTACTTGTTAGGATAATACTGCTTCAGAAAGTTCTTTGTAAGGAAATGTTCCCGCAATATTATTCGAATTTATGAGAAAATATCCAAACATTGTACGGAGGTTCACAAAACGTGATTAGCCAACCGTACATTCCTTGATAACTGTTGACTGAAACGATCCATCGCAAAAGTATGTTAACGAATGGGAAAATGAAAACATGTCATATTTTATTGCTAGATTGTGGTGTTTTATTTTATACAGGTTTGAACTGAATGGTACAGCGATGCGAATAAAATGTAGTTGGCGCATTCGCTCACAAGTCTTCTCATCTTTTCCGCATAAGTTACATAAATAGATAATAACAAAGACAAAACCATATAAAAATTGTAAACTTGTCAACAGATTAAATGCTGATGCAAATGTAGACAAATTCGATGATTCTTGAATAAAATTTCAGAAACGAAATAATTAAATAAATGTTTGTTATGAATAAAAGGAATTGCGAAATTGACTTATAAAATAAGAACACTGTTAAAACAGCTGATTCGAATGTCGGTTTTATTCGAAATCAAAAAATAACAAAACCGACTTGTTTTCATAATACCAAATGAAGTCAATATTGGTTTGTAAATCCGAGAAAAAGTAAAACCGACTTGGATTCTTGACACCTCTGAATAACTTCAATTTAAATTTAACAATTTTTGATCTACCAAAATTTTACAAAATTACCGATAATAAATATAATTCTAAGTTCATCCACAAAAAATCTCTATAATATATATGGAATATCCCCAAGAAAATCCCCTATATAAGAACGACATTTTTCGTCCCAAAAAAGTTGGCAAATCCCTAATACTGGCAGCCCTGGTTACAACCAACGTTTGAAACACTTCTATATGATGGAATTACTAAGGTGGAATCATTAAAGCTTTTACCATAGAATACCTAGAACTGTCAGCTGGGGGTCTGAAAAAATTTTAAATCAGCTTTTCTCCAAATAGGGGGAGAAAGAGACAAATATACAATTTCACGAAAGATCAAAAGTAAACAAAAGAAAAATGTAAACATAAGCCACATTTTGTGCATAAGAACAAATTTATAATTTCTTGTGGTTTTAATTGTGTTTTGTGTTAATATTATAGGTAAAAACATAGTGAAGCTTGTTTTAATAGTGTTTTGTGTTAATATAGCAAAAAAAAACATAGCGAAGCTAAAAAATTACCAAAAAGAAATTTGTTGTGCATAAGCCAATAAAATAACATTTTAGTGATCTTGTGATTTTTTGGTATCTATTTGTTTTAATAAATGAAATTAATTTTCATAGTACATAATTTTCATAACACAAAACACCACATTGTTGTGTTTTGTAACCACAGATTCCTATAACCTATGTTTGTAACATTGTCGTGCTAAAAATTGCGAAATTGTGAGCATAAAGTAGATGAAAAATACGGCTAATTTTCACATCTAGAAAATAAAAATCAAAACAAAACAACAATATTGAGGAATTTAGAAGAAAAAGGAATCACCGAACAAAGTTAGGGGGTAAAAAAGACAGAAAATCTCTTGATGATGTCTCTTTCTCTGCTCGTTCGCTGCTTTGAACTGACGGTTCTGTATATTTTGTGCTTTTACGGCCGTTTGTATGTTTGTGCTTTGCGACATAAAATATCAGTAATAATTTTCACTCGGAATATTTAAGCACAAGTAATATATTTTTTTTAAACAAAATACAGATTGCAATAAAATTACGAAAATTAAATTGCTTATCATTTTTTGTTAATAATAAAAACTGTTAAAAAAATTTGTTTGTATATAATTTTGACATTTTATGTCGCAAACTTAAGTAGAGAAAAAATTACCTGATGTAGTGATGCCACCTGGATTAATTACATTATGACTTCTAAAGCAAAAAAGTTTGACAGCTGATTAGATGCATGAAATGGTGTGGGTGTATAACTTGCTTCTTTTAAAGCGTTAAAAGTATAAAACGCATCACCTTTAGAATTATTGTTCAAATCTAGTATAAAAAAACGAATGACAAGCGATAATAACTATAATGGCGGTGAACATGTAATACAACAATTAAAACAATAATAAATCGTTCACGAACTAATCGGCAAGATCCATAAACTACAATTGGAAGAGTATTCATATACAGAAAAAACAATTTATGCAAGAAATGAAAAATTTTTTCATGTCACTAAAGGCCGCTTTAAACGATAAGATTTGTCGTACGTAAAATGTGAGAGAAAATAAAATTCCATCCGTATTTCAAAAAAAGAGAGTAAAAATCCTATGGTTGTTTTCTGGCCTTTACACCATTGGTATGGATAAAATCAAGTAAGATGGAAATATTCTCATTTAATTTAACTACAGGTGTTTCTTGTTTTCCCCAGGGATGGAGTTCTTGTGCAATTGAATTTTTTTTTAATAACCTTGGAAAATATTTTTATAACTTTCGAATATGTTATTTTCGTGGTCAAAATTTTTAGTGTACTATTGGAAAATATACGTATATTTTTATAAAATTGCGGTGTTTTGGTCTAAAATGTACATTTTGAGTTTATAATTGGTATAAATTTATGAAAGCAGTTTTCCCTCCCCGACTTTCTCCCATTTGTTTACATAAAAATGCATCCCTGATCTAATGGTATGCGTTGGTTTTTGAAAAATTTTAAAAAATCAAGAGAGCCATACGACTGTCAAATTTTCATCCGTATTTTCTCTCAAAATCTTATAGTTTCATTACATATTACGTTTAGACGATCCGACTTGTGCTCTTCTACACAAAAATTTGGCATGTCGTACGACTTGTGGGACAATGTAAATCACCCTTAAATAAGTCCTCATGTTTCTGCTGTTATTTGTATTTGGTGGGTTATTTGTATCCTTTCCAATTATAACTTAATTGATTGATTATTTAACATTAACTTGTTTTTTATTGACACAATACTCAATTATGCAATTATTTACTTTGTTTTATAAATTACCTTTTCTACTTTCAGCACTCTTTGGCTTTAAATTGTATAAATCGTTAATGGCAAAGGAATTAAAAAAACAAGAGAAACTTAAACTAAAACAATCAAAGAAGAGCAAAAAGATAAATTAAAAGAGAAGAGGAGGTGTCAGCCCCAGTTTGTCTTGGTCAAGTAGGAGAATAATATTTATGTTAGCAATATAACAATAATAATATTAAATGCGAAGCAAATGTAATTAAAGAAAGTTTTTACTTAATAGTATTTAATAATTGCTGTTTTATTTTTCGCTTTATTTTATATGACCAGAAATGATGGACTTACAATGGTTCAAAATTACAAAATCAGAGTTGTATATCACTCAGGTAGCAATATCTTAAAAAATTACACAAAATTTATGTTGCACACAGGTAAATTTCAAAATTTGTTTACATTTTATGCACGCCAATATAATTTCTACTCATTTATTTAATTTGAGATAGCGTGCAATTAATAGTTTTACTCATTTCTTTAGTTTGAGAGAGGTTTGCAAGATCATGCAAGCATAAATGAAATTAATGTTTTTCTTGCTATTGTACCCTGTGTGTGTTTACTTTTGAGAAAGAAGTGAAAAACCAATTATTCCATACGTAACAAAATTTTTGTTTTTTTTTTGCTATTGTAGTCATTTGTTATTGATATCCTAAATGAGTTTTATACAAATAAAATGCCTGCTGTTTTTGGTATTATTGTTTTGTTGTAGAGTTGCGGCTTTAACTTTTTCAACTGACAGCAAGTTAAAATATATGCTTTCTTATGAAACTAGTCACATTCAGTACCTCTCCGTCAAACCAAAGTACGAAAGTTGGCCAACTTTGAGTACTTTGACAGCTATGTTATTTTCAACCTAAATTGGTTAATTTTTTTTAAGGTGGAGGAGATGTGAATATTTTTTGAATTTTTTTTACTTTTTCTAGCCTAAATAATACTCAATACGTAAATTTTACTTGTTTAAGTTTTAAAATCAGGTTTTATATTGCGAAACTTTGTTAAACACCCTTTTGTTTTATTAAATTAAAAATAGATAGAAAATTATTTGCACGGGTTTGTTGTCTTAAATTGAAATGGTGTTTGTACATAATCAGGTATGTGATGGAAATCGATTGATTTAAAAAGTAAATCGTCTTTTGAAATCGACAGTAGTGTGATGAATTTTGATCGATTTTTGAAACGATCAACCAACACCCGTGTGTCGACGAATCGCAAGCTCTGCCGAATACATCGTCGCTGTCCGTGAGTGTACAGAAAAACACGAGGATGTCGATTTCGCGTCGCTCTCAAGAACTCGGCCTTTCGCAGACAACAACTTGGCGAATTTTATGTCGTGACTCGGGGCTGCACCCGTACAAAATTGAACCGACCCAAAAACTGAAGGTAAACGGCCATAGACAACGAGGGGATTATCATCTCACGTGTAGGTGATGTGAACTGGCCACGTGTGATTTGACCCCGTTAGACTTTTTCTTCTGTTGTGTTCTTAAGTCGCACATGTATTCGAATAAGCCACAAATCCCAATGGTCTTCAAAGTCAACATGCATAAGTCAACCCATGCCATCGGTCAAATTTAGCCTGCAATATGCGCCAGTCATGGAAAATTAGACATTACGGAAGCGCTCTACCCATTTGAACGATGTTATATTTTACACACAATGGCATCGATACGTCTTTCAAACGAATAATAAATTTCAATGATATCTCACACACTTTGTCTTATTTAAATTTCAAGATAGTAAGCGCGTAATGAAAGACCCTGTAGTATTACATTGCAATAATGTATGTATGTACATAATACCAACCGTGCTCATCTTAACAAGTACAGGGTGTCTGTTAGCAGATTTATATTTTCAAACTTAAATAAAAAAATTGTAATTGACACAAAGTTTTATTAAGAGCATTGGACGATACTCTTAAAAAAATGTCTCCATAGCGAACACGCGATGCTCACTCGACCACTGCGACATCGTGACTGACAAATTCGCACAATTGATAATTACAACGACGCAAAAATCTCCGCACCGTTTATTACTTTTTGAAATAATCGTATTTAAAAATATAAATTTGCCACCAGACCCTTGTACTAGATTAAATTAGTGCGCTTCGCTGGCCTCAAAAATGCTTTAAGAAAAATTATTTTAATTTTAATATAAATTTTTTAACACTTTTATTAAACACTCCCGCACAAAAATTAATATAATGCGTTCATTAGGGTGGGCGATTAGTATGGAAGGAAAAAATCTTAATGGGCGCTTCGCGTTTCTGATTCTTGGGATTGTACTAAGCAAAAAAGTCCACTAGACCATACGTCTACGGTGAAAATCGAGCTTCCCGATTTTGACTTGAAGTTTTTTCTCAGACTTTTGTCACGTTTTTTTTGGATATTTTGGCCTATAACAGCCAAACCATTGAGATTTTCGATCCAATACTAAGACAAAAATTGTAGCCAAGACAATAGTTAAGAACTCTCTAGTACATCGCAAAAGCATTGGAACGGTTCACTCAGGCAGTTTTGGCCTTGTGAAAGTGCAAATTTTTCGTGAAAATGTTGATAAATTACCATTTTCAGTTGTTCATAGCGCAAAATCATAAAAATGTTCTATTTCTTACTTTTTCCAGTTTCTTTATCCAAAAATATAATGTTTTTTTTTGGTTTGTTCAATATTTATTTTAAAAATTATGAGAAATTCATTTAAAGTACAAAGTAATTGTATTGGTAGAGACAAGGTATGAATCAAGAAGAAAGCAATTATTGTTTTAAACGATTTCACATCAAAAATTCTAATTCAGTGTATTTTTCATTCAAAGATTGCCTTCCAAATCTTTTCGAGATTCCACACGAGGCGCTTTCTTTTGGCCTTCAGATACAGATGTTATTATACCTTCACGGTTTTTGTCGATTAAGCGCTTAGCAACACTAGCTAGTAGCTGGACATGACGCTCCGTACCTTGAATATGACAAGGTATTAGTGGGTCTGGAAATGGTGGATCTTCATCATCTACACATTCGAGGTATTGTTGTAAATGCTCATACGGAATTTTCCTGGTAAATGGCGGTTCAAACAACAATGCTTTGTCCTCTAAATCGATCATGTGAACGTAATCCGTACAATCAAAATTTATGTTTGGTTTTACATATTCGCGAAGCTCAGTTAAATCGCATACGTTGTCGTGAATATACAATATTTTTTTGAGTGCCAATATACGAATTTCTTTACAATTATCGAATAACATGCTCAACAAAACATTTTCAGTGTGTGCGAAATAGGAATTATTCTGTATTACGGGGTTTACGATGTTACGTAAGTTGTCTGGTAAATATTGCGTCCACTGGATGAATTTTCCAAGCAGAGCACTACCGTATACAGCCGAATTGTAGTATTTGACGTTGAAATACATAGGAACATACGCTTTCATGATGTACCTTGCCAAAATTTGTAAATTTTGTGATGGGTTTTCTGTCGCAATATACACACGGAGCAATCTACTAGCTTTTGTTATCCATATCGAATGTCTTACCGGTCCAGGTTTGATGTTTGCAAGATTAATTGAGCAACTACCATTTGAAACGGCTTGGGCAATTTGGTATAGATATTTAACGTCCGTGGAAAGTTGATTTTCAGCATCTGTACTCATTGAAGGAATGTGTTCAAGTGGAATAAGTTGAAAATTTTCGATAACCTGAAAAATGTTTAGATTATTTCAATAAAAAAAATACAAAACTATATCGTATAGAGAAAGAAGTACATAAAGTTATGATATTTACTTGTAATGTATTGCAAATATCTATCCTTCGAGCTAACGATCCAGTGCTTTTTGTCGGTCCAGTAGTGGCCGATTTTTCGACAGCGTTGTACAGATGTCGGAACGGGAATTCGTTGAAATAATATAAAACAGATAAACCAATGTATTGGTCTATCTAGATAGCGTTCGATGAGACGCAATACACCTCCTGATGTGCCAGTGTTTGCCACCTCACCATCACTACAGACGGCAATTAAATTTTCAAGTGAAAGATTTTTAGATTTGAAAAATCCAATAAATTCGGCTTGTTTCGCCTTTGCCTTCTAAATTCACATAGCCAATTAGTGACGAATGTGGTTCACGTATTACTACTAGGTGTGGTTCTTTTCGCATTGTAGTGTGATATACTTCATTAATTTTCTCCCGAGTTAATGAATCATTTTTGCGACCATCAAACGAAAAAGAGATCAACGATTCTCCATCGTGATTTGCTCGTAAAATATCGTGTCTTGATTTTTCACGCTCTCGGCTCACTTTTCTTTTATCCATAATAATGGTTTCACCTCGCTCATCCTTAAACTGTATGTCAGCGAATAAAGCTGAAGCCAAAACAGATGCTAATCGATCGGATACCCCAAAGCGATCGCACATCATTGCAAACCGTGGTGTACTATATCGTAGAGTATACATTCTTCGCACGGTTGGTGTATGGATTTCTGAACCAGGAGGTTCATAGTTTTCCAATTCATCCACATCTGATGCGGTTGGTTGAAATATTGGATCAGATGATGCACCTGAATGTAAAGTTGGTAACACAGTCGATATTTCTGTTTCGACTGGCAAATATTCAGGTATTGTAAGTCTGCATTCGTTATGCTGATCCAACATGAATTCATGGAGTCGGTCAGGAATTTTGCCACAATTATATCGAGCTGTATTGAGCTGGCATTTACATTTTCCGATGTAAAATATTTTCGTTGTGCTGTTAACAAATTCTCTGAATTTAGCATCATTTTTTGTTTGTCTCTTACAAGCTCCATGGTAATTTTTCAATAATCTGCCCAATTTCTTAATAATGTTTTTTTTTCAATAACCTCAATATTTAATTTGTTCCAAATTTGTATCACGCAAACGTGTGGGGTGAATGTGTCGTATGAAAACATTTTATTTGCGTTTTTGCAACGAGCGGCCAAGAAAAAATAATCACCCTTATTCTAATTGTCGCAATCGTTACATGACGACGACGTTTTCCGTCGACGGCTTTCATTTATTCACCCTTATTCCAGTTGTCGTTGTAAATTTCGTAATCGTTTGTATTTCAATGTCACTGTTTATCGCAGTGGCCGTCACTTCGTTATTAATTTGGCATTCTACAACAGCCTTATTGCGACGACGACAGTTTATCGTTTTTTTAACAAATCAAAAAACACATCTCTAGTACGTCAACTAGCTGGTTTATTTTATTTTGATTTTTTGCGAGAAAATGTTTTTTCGTCCTTCTGATTTAAATAGCGATTCAAGTGATGAAGAAAATAAAAAAAAACTTATCTTAGAAAGAAAACATCTCAGAAATAATTCCGACATCTACAACTTACCAGATGAAAAGTAAGTATCGAAACCAAACTTTTACAAAATAACAGTTTGATACTTCATAAACAGATTTGAAAGTTACTTTCGACTAAATAAAGCTGCTTTTAAGTATGTGCTGGAGGCAATAGAATGCGATTTAAAGAATGGAGTTCGATCTTCATTCATTTCTAAAACAATTAAATTGGCAGCTACATTAAGGTTTTTAGCCCAGGGATCTTATCAACTCAGCGTGGGAAACGATTTTAATTTGGGTCTGTCGCAGCCAATGGTTTCAAAAATTCTTTCTGAGACCCTGGACGCACTAGAAATGAAACTTTGCTCTCAGTGGATTACATTTGACATGACAGCTGCTGAAAAAATTATGCAAAATTGGATTTTTTTCAAAAAACAGATTTTCCCGGGGTCATCGGTTGTGTGGATGGAACTCACATCAAGATAATTGCTCCAAGTAAACAAGACCAACATAGCTATTATAACCGTAAAGGATTTTTTAGTCTAAACGCTATGATTGTGGGTATCTAAAATAATTCAGTTAACAGACATATGTATATATTTGTTTGTTATAATTATGTTCTATTTCAAAATAGGTTTGTGATCATAAAATGCGCATAAGATATGTAGATGCACGATATGCAGGATCAGCCCATGATTCATTAATTTGGAATGTTAGCCATGCAAAAAGAGTACTCCAGGAGCGTTATACAGCTGGCGAACGTAATTCATGGCTTCTAGGTAAGAAAATTGAGACTGATTTAACTACATACATAAATATGTATCATTAAGTAACGACAAATTTTTGGGCAGGTGACGGTGGCTATCCGCTGCAGCCATATCGATCCGCTGTTGAAGGAAGCACAGAGGCTATTTTTAACACAAAGCATGCTAAGGCGAGAAATTGCGACAATTAGAATAAGGGTGATTATTCCAGTGGTCGTAATCGTTATTTATCGATAAGTGTTTGCAAACAAGTGTTGATTTTGTCGTCGCCATTTTTTTTAACGACTAGAAAGTGAGATCAAACGGTTATAGAGAAAAATGGAAAAGTTTGAAAAAATTCCTTCTCTTGCTGTAGGATTTCGTAGAGGTACGATTCCCTGTAATTTCAAAGCGAATTGGGAAGAAATTGCAACGGAATTAAATGCGCTTGGCCCACCAAGAAGATTAGCAGATGGGTGGCTGAAAGTAAGATAATGATGACAATTAGTAGTACATTACAGTAATTAAACAACATTTTTTCATAGGTCTGGCGAGACTTAAAATTTAAAGTAAAAAAGAAAATGGTAGCCAACAAAGCGGAGTGCAATTCCACCGGTGGTGGAATATTTAAACAATTTACTTTAAGCCCTCTAGAAGAATCCGTAGCAAATTTACTACAATTTCAAAAACAATTGAACCCTGAAGGCAAACGTCATGGAGTCCAACAGCAAACTCAGGAGGAGTCATTGGATTTACTCCATATTCTGAATACAGAATATTTGACGTTCTGCCCGAAATAAAGAAAAAATCATATATTTTACTTAATAAAACAACTTAATGAAATACATACATACATATTAAATAAAAGTCAGAGAATTTCATCTCTTATAACGCATGCTTCTGTGGTTTGTGGGAATTCTGCCTCATTTATTTCAGAGAATATTTTCTGCTCTGTACTGGCTTTCTGGCACATCTAATCCATAGTGAATGCATATGTTGTCGAGGGCTGCGCAAACGTTTACATTTTTTTTTTGCTTTTGTAGGTTTGTAATGCAGTTCACGTGCTCCCAGAAGGCATCGCAATCAACTTTTTAATACGTCAATTGTCCTTTCCACTATATTCCTCGCCTTAGCATGCTTTGTGTTAAAAATAGCCTCTGTGCTTCCTTCAACAGCGGATCGATATGGCGTCATTAAATATGGCTGCAGCGGATAGCCAGCGTCACCTGCCCAAAAATTTGTCGTTACTTAATGATACATATTTATGTATGTATTTAAATCAGTCTCAATTTTCTTACCTAGAAGCCTTGAATTACGTTCGCCAGCTGTATAACGCTCCTGGAGTACTCTTTTTGCATGGCTAACATTCCAAATTAATGAATCATGGGCTGATCCTGCATATCGTGCATCTACATATATTATGCGCATTTTATGATCACAAACCTATTTTGAAATAGAACATAATTATTTTTTTTTTTTTACACAATATATATTATTTATTGAATCTTCAAAATCAATTGAACTAACAATAAGTATTCAAATCTTAAGAACTAATTGCTAATTATTATTAAGTACAGCCTAGCTGTACAAAATTATTTATTGCTCGTATAGTTTTATTTCCGCGTCTACTACGTTCGGGCTAGGGAAAGAGTATCCCTTCTTTTCAGTCGAATGAACCCTCTTTCGCTTAAAATATTTCGGGCTAGTATATTTGGATGATCCTGGAGTTTGGTTAGGTATGACGTTGCGTATGTTGTTATCTCTTGTTTGACTGTCGGAATATTTAAATCCTTGTGTATGTTAGAATTTTTTATATACCACGGCGCATCTGTTATCATTCTCAGTATTTTGTTTTGACACCTTTGAATTTTTTCTATATTGGAAGCTGAGGCAGTGCCCCATAGCTGGATACCATAGCTCCATATTGGTTTTAAAATTGCTTTGTAAAGCAAAAGCTTACAGTCCAGTTTTAGCACAGAATTTCGACCAATAAGCCAATTTAGTTGAGTTGCTTTTAATTTCATTTGAGTTAATTTTGCATCGATGTGCTGCTTCCATGTTAGCCGTCTATCAATGTGCATCCCTAGATACTTGACCTCCAAACGTTGAGGTATTAACTGGTTGTTGATCAGAATAGGAGGACATGTGTCTCTGCGCAGGGTGAAGGTTATATGTACGCACTTATTCTCATTAACTTTGATTCGCCATTTTTTTAGCCAGCTTTCCAGCTGCGAAGTTTGGTGCTGTAGGCGACGAGATGCGTCGTCAGCACTTTCGTGAATGCTTAAGAAAGCTGTATCATCGGCAAAAGTTGAGGTATGGATGTTCGCGACTGTTGGCAAATCTGCGGTGTATATCAAGTACAGCAATGGACCTAATATGCTGCCTTGGGGAACTCCAGCTTCAATCGGCTGCGGTGATGACAGCCAATCACCTTGTTTTAAAATAAATTTGCGACAAAGCAGGTAACTTTCCAGTAGCTTACAAATATTTTCAGGAAGGTACTGGGTCAGTTTATATATTAATCCCTTATGCCACACTTTATCAAAAGCTTCGGAAACATCGATAAAGAGGGCTGAGCAGTACTTTTTTTCTTCTAGGGTATGCTTTATAACATTCACAAGTCTATGTGTTTGCTCAGTTGTGCTGTGTTTACTTCGAAAACCAAACTGATGGTCTGGAATGCAGCGCTTTTCGCTAATGATTTTATTTAACTTGATAGCTAATAATTTTTCAAAAAGCTTAGATAAATTTGGCAAAAGGCTAATTGGCCTGTAGGACTCAACTCTGGTGTGGTCTTTACCTGGCTTAGGTATCATAGTTATTAGTGATATCTTCCATTTAGATGGAAAGTATTCAATGTACAATATCGCGTTGAAGATGTGGAGAATTCTTTTAACTACTGTAGTTGGGAGCTCTTGGAGCATCTTGTTGCTAATTTTATCGATGCCAGGAGATTTTTTAGGGTTCAAGTTGGCGATAGCTTCTTCGACGTCTTTCAATTTAAACTTTATCGAAACTGCTGCATACGTAACTATCGATGGAAGTTCTTCAGGGTCGCTTGGTGCATTGGGGGTGAAAACATTTTTTAAGGGCTCAACGAACAACTTGCCTTTTTCTGTGTCGTTTCTTGCCCAATCCCCAGTTGGGGTTCGAAATGGATGTTTACGAATTACCGGTCTTTTGAGATATCTGGTAGCACGCCATAGTGAATGATCGGATTGCGGTGTTGCATCAAGACCTTTAAGATACTCATAACATAGAACATAATTATAACAAACAAATATATACATAAGTATTTATGTCTGTTAATTGAATTATTTTAGATACCCACAATCATAGCGTTTAGACTAAAAAATCCTTTACGGTTATAATAGCTATGTTGGTCTTGTTTACTTGGAGCAATTATCTTGATGTGAGTTCCATCCACACAACCGATGACCCCGGGAAAATCTGTTTTTTGAAAAAAATCCAATTTTGCATAATTTTTTCAGCAGCTGTCATGTCAAATGTAATCCACTGAGAGCAAAGTTTCATTTCTAGTGCGTCCAGGGTCTCAGAAAGAATTTTTGAAACCATTGGCTGCGACAGACCCAAATTAAAATCGTTTCCCACGCTGAGTTGATAAGATCCCTGGGCTAAAAACCTTAATGTAGCTGCCAATTTAATTGTTTTAGAAATGAATGAAGATCGAACTCCATTCTTTAAATCGCATTCTATTGCCTCCAGCACATACTTAAAAGCAGCTTTATTTAGTCGAAAGTAACTTTCAAATCTGTTTATGAAGTATCAAACTGTTATTTTGTAAAAGTTTGGTTTCGATACTTACTTTTCATCTGGTAAGTTGTAGATGTCGGAATTATTTCTGAGATGTTTTCTTTCTAAGATAAGTTTTTTTTTATTTTCTTCATCACTTGAATCGCTATTTAAATCAGAAGGACGAAAAAACATTTTCTCGCAAAAAATCAAAATAAAATAAACCAGCTAGTTGACGTACTAGAGATGTGTTTTTTGATTTGTTAAAAAAACGATAAACTGTCGTCGTCGCAATAAGGCTGTTGTAGAATGCCAAATTAATAACGAAGTGACGGCCACTGCGATAAACAGTGACATTGAAATACAAACGATTACGAAATTTACAACGACAACTGGAATAAGGGTGAATAAATGAAAGCCGTCGACGGAAAACGTCGTCGTCATGTAACGATTGCGACAATTAGAATAAGGGTGATTATTTTTTCTTGGCCGCTCGTTGCAAAAACGCAAATAAAATGTTTTCATACGACACATTCACCCCACACGTTTGCGTGATACAAATTTGGAACAAATTAAATATTGAGGTTATTGAAAAAAAAACATTATTAAGAAATTGGGCAGATTATTGAAAAATTACCATGGAGCTTGTAAGAGACAAACAAAAAATGATGCTAAATTCAGAGAATTTGTTAACAGCACAACGAAAATATTTTACATCGGAAAATGTAAATGCCAGCTCAATACAGCTCGATATAATTGTGGCAAAATTCCTGACCGACTCCATGAATTCATGTTGGATCAGCATAACGAATGCAGACTTACAATACCTGAATATTTGCCAGTCGAAACAGAAATATCGACTGTGTTACCAACTTTACATTCAGGTGCATCATCTGATCCAATATTTCAACCAACCGCATCAGATGTGGATGAATTGGAAAACTATGAACCTCCTGGTTCAGAAATCCATACACCAACCGTGCGAAGAATGTATACTCTACGATATAGTACACCACGGTTTGCAATGATGTGCGATCGCTTTGGGGTATCCGATCGATTAGCATCTGTTTTGGCTTCAGCTTTATTCGCTGACATACAGTTTAAGGATGAGCGAGGTGAAACCATTATTATGGATAAAAGAAAAGTGAGCCGAGAGCGTGAAAAATCAAGACACGATATTTTACGAGCAAATCACGATGGAGAATCGTTGATCTCTTTTTCGTTTGATGGTCGCAAAAATGATTCATTAACTCGGGAGAAAATTAATGAAGTATATCACACTACAATGCGAAAAGAACCACACCTAGTAGTAATACGTGAACCACATTCGTCACTAATTGGCTATGTGAATTTAGAAGGCAAAGGCGAAACAAGCCGAATTTATTGGATTTTTCAAATCTAAAAATCTTTCACTTGAAAATTTAATTGCCGTCTGTAGTGATGGTGAGGTGGCAAACACTGGCACATCAGGAGGTGTATTGCGTCTCATCGAACGCTATCTAGATAGACCAATACATTGGTTTATCTGTTTTATATTATTTCAACGAATTCCCGTTCCGACATCTGTACAACGCTGTCGAAAAATCGGCCACTACTGGACCGACAAAAAGCACTGGATCGTTAGCTCGAAGGATAGATATTTGCAATACATTACAAGTAAATATCATAACTTTATGTACTTCTTTCTCTATACGATATAGTTTTGTATTTTTTTTATTGAAATAATCTAAACATTTTTCAGGTTATCGAAAATTTTCAACTTATTCCACTTGAACACATTCCTTCAATGAGTACAGATGCTGAAAATCAACTTTCCACGGACGTTAAATATCTATACCAAATTGCCCAAGCCGTTTCAAATGGTAGTTGCTCAATTAATCTTGCAAACATCAAACCTGGACCGGTAAGACATTCGATATGGATAACAAAAGCTAGTAGATTGCTCCGTGTGTATATTGCGACAGAAAACCCATCACAAAATTTACAAATTTTGGCAAGGTACATCATGAAAGCGTATGTTCCTATGTATTTCAACGTCAAATACTACAATTCGGCTGTATACGGTAGTGCTCTGCTTGGAAAATTCATCCAGTGGACGCAATATTTACCAGACAACTTACGTAACATCGTAAACCCCGTAATACAGAATAATTCCTATTTCGCACACACTGAAAATGTTTTGTTGAGCATGTTATTCGATAATTGTAAAGAAATTCGTATATTGGCACTCAAAAAAATATTGTATATTCACGACAACGTATGCGATTTAACTGAGCTTCGCGAATATGTAAAACCAAACATAAATTTTGATTGTACGGATTACGTTCACATGATCGATTTAGAGGACAAAGCATTGTTGTTTGAACCGCCATTTACCAGGAAAATTCCGTATGAGCATTTACAACAATACCTCGAATGTGTAGATGATGAAGATCCACCATTTCCAGACCCACTAATACCTTGTCATATTCAAGGTACGGAGCGTCATGTCCAGCTACTAGCTAGTGTTGCTAAGCGCTTAATCGACAAAAACCGTGAAGGTATAATAACATCTGTATCTGAAGGCCAAAAGAAAGCGCCTCGTGTGGAATCTCGAAAAGATTTGGAAGGCAATCTTTGAATGAAAAATACACTGAATTAGAATTTTTGATGTGAAATCGTTTAAAACAATAATTGCTTTCTTCTTGATTCATACCTTGTCTCTACCAATACAATTACTTTGTACTTTAAATGAATTTCTCATAATTTTTAAAATAAATATTGAACAAACCAAAAAAAAACATTATATTTTTGGATAAAGAAACTGGAAAAAGTAAGAAATAGAACATTTTTATGATTTTGCGCTATGAACAACTGAAAATGGTAATTTATCAACATTTTCACGAAAAATTTGCACTTTCACAAGGCCAAAACTGCCTGAGTGAACCGTTCCAATGCTTTTGCGATGTACTAGAGAGTTCTTAACTATTGTCTTGGCTACAATTTTTGTCTTAGTATTGGATCGAAAATCTCAATGGTTTGGCTGTTATAGGCCAAAATATCCAAAAAAAACGTGACAAAAGTCTGAGAAAAAACTTCAAGTCAAAATCGGGAAGCTCGATTTTCACCGTAGACGTATGGTCTAGTGGACTTTTTTGCTTAGTACAATCCCAAGAATCAGAAACGCGAAGCGCCCATTAAGATTTTTTCCTTCCATACTAATCGCCCACCCTAATGAACGCATTATATTAATTTTTGTGCGGGAGTGTTTAATAAAAGTGTTAAAAAATTTATATTAAAATTAAAATAATTTTTCTTAAAGCATTTTTGAGGCCAGCGAAGCGCACTAATTTAATCTAGTACAAGGGTCTGGTGGCAAATTTATATTTTTAAATACGATTATTTCAAAAAGTAATAAACGGTGCGGAGATTTTTGCGTCGTTGTAATTATCGATTGTGCGAATTTGTCAGTCACGATGTCGCAGTGGTCGAGTGAGCATCGCGTGTTCGCTATGGAGACATTTTTTAAGAGTATCGTCCAATGCTCTTAATAAAACTTTGTGTCAATTACAATTTTTTTATTTAAGTTTGAAAATATAAATCTGCTAATAGACACCCTGTACTTGTTAAGATGAGCAGGGTTGGTATTATGTACATACATACATTATTGCAATGTAATACTACAGGGTCTTTCATTACGCGCTTACTATCTTGAAATTTAAATAAGACAAAGTGTGTGAGATATCATTGAAATTTATTATTCGTTTGAAAGACGTATCGATGCCATTGTGTGTAAAATATAACATCGTTCAAATGGGTAGAGCGCTTCCGTAATGTCTAATTTTCCATGACTGGCGCATATTGCAGGCTAAATTTGACCGATGGCATGGGTTGACTTATGCATGTTGACTTTGAAGACCATTGGGATTGTGGCTTATTCGAATACATGTGCGACTTAAGAACACAACAGAAGAAAAAGTCTAACGGGGTCAAATCACACGTGGCCAGTTCACATCACCTACACGTGAGATGATAATCCCCTCGTTGTCTATGGCCGTTTACCTTCAGTTTTTGGGTCAGTTCAATTTTGTACGGGTGCAGCCCCGAGTCACGACATAAAATTCGCCAAGTTGTTGTCTGCGAAAGGCCGAGTTCTTGAGAGCGACGCGAAATCGACATCCTCGTGTTTTTCTGTACACTCACGGACAGCGACGATGTATTCGGCAGAGCTTGCGATTCGTCGACACACGGGTGTTGGTTGATCGTTTACTGAACCCCAGTATACTCAAATTTATCCACCACATTGCGAATAGTCTTGTCGGTAGGACGATTATGGCGACCGTAAATGACCGAAGTGGACGGTATGAACAGAACCGTCATTTTGATAAATAATTTATTTATTTCCAAGTGTTGTTGAATGCTATGTCCGTCCATGATGATTTGGTAAAACAAGCTGAATAAATAACAACTGATTTGACAGATGTAGTTTCAATAAGATTACCGTCACCTACTGTCAAAGTTCAGAAGTTCCAGTTGGAAGACCCTGTTTATGTTTGCACTATAACTTTCATTTCATTTCTTTAAAAAAGACGGAAAAAATTTAATAACACTTCCATTAAATTAGGAACCGGTATAGGAGAGACAGCATTCTCTTTATGGGATTCAAAGTCCTGAGAGTAAACTTTATACATTTGCAGAAGATTTAAAATCCAATTGAAAATACAGCTTATTTATATAATGACGGCGATAATGGGAATATAACTTCGGAATGTCTTTCAAAGACTTGGTCTATTTTAGTTTGGTACTCTTTTCTCTTGTATTTTTTTTTATTTTCCGTTTGCAATATTATTTTTTTATTTTCCGGACCCAATTGAGTATTTTCCGAAATATCGATGGTTGTCAAAAACATTTTACTGCAAACTTGATGACGCACTATTTTTTGAAGCTAAAATTGTGCTTTAGAAATTCAACTTTTCATTTTTCCTATTCATTCGATTTGTTTTATTTTCTTCTCTTTTGTTAATTTTTTTAGAACCTTTCATGTTTTGACGTTTAAAAAATAAAAAAATCAATGCTGCTGTGTTCTTAAAAAATAAATCAATTACTCTGCTATTATTTTCTTTACCAAGTGTGATGATACGTTATACTGTTTATCGTTCATTGTTGCACTTGATGATGTCATTTTGAATGTTGTTAATAATTTGGTTATTTTTTGAGATAGAAGTGTATAATTTTGTAAACATATGTTTTGTAATATTTTTTTTTTTGACTTGGACCGGCACTCAGGGGATGACCCCTACACATGCGATGCATTGTGCTGGAACTAGGAAATTAGGTTATGGGAAGGAGGATAGAGGGAGTAGTGTTTATTGACATTTGATTTAAATCTTCCCATGCTAAAAGTGACAGGAAACACCTCTGCGGGTAGTCTATTCCACATACGTGCCGTTCGGCCAAAAAACGAATTTTCCCCGTAATGCGAGTTGCCGTCAAATCGACCACAAATGGGTGCGCTCTTAATGAAGATCGCGTCGTGCGCGCGAATAACCGGGTTTCGGCAACAAGTTCCCTGATTTCATTAGAGCACATCCCATTATAGTAACGATAGAACAACGAAACGCACCCCACGTTGCGACGATGCTCAAGAGAGTCAATAGAGTTGGCTACCCTACTGTCTCCTATGAGTTTCTTCGCCCTTTCTTGTACACGGTCGAGTAACTTCAAAATAGTCTTTGAAGCACCGGCCCACACATGAGAGTTGTATTCCATTTTCGGTCGGATGTAGGCGGTATAAATAGTGAGGAGATCAGATGGGGTGAAGTATGTCTTACACCGCATTAAAAAGCTTAGGCACTTGAATGCTTCCTTTGAGACCTGAAAAATGTGCTCAGTCCATCGGACATCACACTGAATTTTCATGCCAAGAACATCAAGAGCTCCTGATTGCTCAATGTTTATGCCACCCATTATTACAGATGAGACAGCGTGATCGTGCATACGGCGAAGGGTGGATAGGGTTTGAGGTATGACATAGGAGGTCATTAAGAAAAATAAGAAATAGGGTAGGAGAAAGAATAGAGCCTTGTGGTACTTCTGAATTGATCTTGAACTCGTTAGATGAGATCCCGTCTATAACAACTCTTATAGCGCGATCCCTGAGAAAGCTCGATATAAATCGAGAGAAGATATCGCCGACACCAAAAGCAATAAGTTTGGACAAGAGTGCTCCATGCCACACTCTGTCAAATGCTTTTGAAATATCTAGAGCCACTACCTTACTTTCGCCAAAATGGTGGATGGATCGACACCATTTTTCCGAGAGGGAGGCTAATAAATCACCCGTGGAACGTCCTCCACGGAAGCCATATTGCCGGTCGTTAAGTAAGCTATTGGACTCCAGATATTTCATAAGATGGAAATCTAGCATACTCTCCATTACTTTAGAAATGGTAGAGCATATTGCGATTGGGCGATAATTTTCAGGGTTGCTTGCCTCTCCCTTCTTGGGGATCGGCGTAACATTTGCAACTTTCCAGCACGACGGAAATTCGCCTGCATGATATAGGGTGCTGAAAAGGATTGCCAGAGGACGCGATAACGTCGAAGAGCACTGCTTCAAGACCAGTGCCGGAATTCCATCCGGGCCAGGAGACTTATTTATGTTGAGGTCCGATAAAACCCTTTTATCTGCACGAGCCCGAAAGTATATCTTTGGCATAGTTACGGATACACGCTCGGATGCGGGCAGTGGTTGATTGCTTTCCGGCAGTTGAGAATTGCCTGCAAACATTTCAGCAAGGAGGTTAGCCTTTTCAACCGGGTCAGTGAATATTGATCAGCCATTAAAAGAGACGGAATAGAAGAACTAGCATTTCCCTTAACTCTTTTAACGAATGACCAAAAGCTTTTACTTCCCCGTGGGGCAGTAAGAACTTTAGCGCGAAGACTCTGCTCGTACAAAGCTTTTGCACGTCTTAGCACTTTGGCACACGAAGTTCTCGCCCTTTTGCGCATCATATCAGTATCTGCGTTTTTATTATTCCGCCAGACACAAAACGCTTCCTCTCTGGATCTGACTGCAAGTCTGCACGTCTGATTAAACCAAGACTTTGGTCTAGGCCTAATCGAAATTTGCTTCGATGGTATGAACGTTTTCATACCAAGCATTATTATATTTTGGACCATTTTAGCCATGGCATTGACATAATTGTCGAGGAAGCAGAGCCTCCAATTGAAATGCCGAAAGAAATCGTTGAGCTCAGCCCAACGTGCCTTTTCGTAAATATATTTCAAACGTTTCATAGCTGGCGGTGAAACGCCTCGAAGTTCCGCCAACGAAAAGGAGGCAGAAATGGTGCAATGATCCGAATTACCGAGAGGTGCGCTAATGTTCATTTCATACTTTTCAGGGTGTGAAGTGAGAAAAAGGTCGAGGGTGTTGTGTTCGTGCCCGTCAACACATGAAATATGTGTTGGTTCATTCACTAATTGCGCAAGGTGATTGTGCGCTGCGAATAGCTCAGCATATTGGCCTTCTGGAGTTGTATTGCTCGAATGGCGGAGCCACGATAAATTATGGACATTGAAATCGCCAGCAATAACGATTTCACTGTTCGGGTAATTTTCGAGGATCCCCGATATATTGTCGGAAAGGGCATCGAAGTTCTGTATAGTGCAGAAGATGTGCCCTGATTTTGAAGTTAACCCAAAGACAGCTAAATTCGGGATCATGCGTTTCTAAAGATTGCTGGCCCTGGTACACAACTTCATTGCGTATATAAATTGCAAGGCCCCTGTGTAGATAGAAAAGAGATAGGAGGTGATACCCAGGTATGTGAAAATCCTGTGGGTCAGCATCCTCAGACACATGGGTTTCACTTAAGGCGAAAACATCCGGCCGCTAGAGACAAACGTGAGCATAGACAGAGAAGAAATTTGCCCTTAGACCACGTATGTTGCAGAAGTCAATTCTAAATCGGCCTGTCATGATTAACGCGAGAAAACCTAAATAAAATGTCTATCTTTTGTATTGTAGTTGTCACTGAGGTAATCGCTGCTTGAACGACTGCCGGTGATCATTGTTACTCCTTCATCACCAAACAGTCTAGCAGTAATCAACACCAATGGCACCAACAATGCAAAAGATTTAGTCGGGTATGGTATTAATTAGGGCATTAGCACAATGACACGAAAAAAGGCCACGAAAGACCTCATCCGGTCACCGTGACCCGAAGTGACAGCACTGGTTGGTAGTGTCAGCACTGATTTTTATTTCTCGCCCGTCACTGGTATAGCGGTTTTTTTTTTCTCCTCAGTTATTCCACCGTTTAATTTGTTATAGTTTCTTGTATTTTATTTGTTGTATTAAAGTTTATTGTTTTTTTATTTGTTAATGTAAGTTGATCAAATTTGTTTTTTTTTTTTTTAAGTTTATTTTATTAGTTTAAGTTTATTTATAGCGAATCCTAATCAATAAAAGACAATTTAGATTTTTTTGAAGATACATTGTTTTGCATTTTAGCTGACGTTATATGGCAAGAGTACCAAACAATTGGTCGCTTATTTTTTAGCAGCATTTGTATGCTTTTGTAATTTTTATTCCATCTGGCTTAGTTTTTGAGATATTAGGTTATAGATTTTACCACCCTAAAACATTAGATCGTCCAAAAATCCCCTAGTGGATTTAAACATGGGAATAGGAGTCTATATACGGCATTTAAACTTTCTAGCTTTAACCGTTAGGACTGGGCGATGATGGGTAGGCGGGCTCTTTGCTTTCCGGCAGATTTTTTCCATATGAAAAAGAATTTTGGAAATTAATCCACAAACGACGAAGGTATTCGATATTAAATTTTTGAAGGCGGTTACTTTCTATATATTCTATAATTCATTCAAGAGTCCCAGTTAAATGTACTGAAAATTTCAGGAAGATCGGTCCGGAGGTCTGATCTATAAGGTACAAACACACCTACCGTTTTATATATATAGAATAAAAAAACTGCTTCCAACTTCCTTCTACATTCTTTTGAAATCATATCTTACAGATACATGCTTTTTCGTAAAAGTAAATGAGTTTTCTAAAATATACGAAATTAAGGGATTTGTTCAAGGCAGTGTATTTGGTCCAATTCTCTACTCGATATTTAGTCATATATGCCAGACACTGAAAATGTTTTAGTTGCAACTTGACATATGATACTTCTCCTAAAAACGCATCAACGCAATCATTACGGACAACGATTCATAAATTTAAGATGATATCGCTCATTTACTTCAATAGTGACACAACTCAAAAAAACTAGTTTTGTAAAAAACGTACTTAAAATTTTGAATTTACATGCCACTTAATGGGGAAATGAAAAAATATTCTTCTGTCACGATGTGAGTTCTGAAGCAATTTGACGAATTTTTTTTGCGTTTTGGGGCTAAAAGCTGTTGTAATTCGGTTTGACTTAAAATAACAACAATTATGTATATAATATAAATTTTAAAGAACATTTCATTTCATTTGAGATATTAAGCGTGTTTTTATTATTTACAGTTCTGGAGTTATGGCTCCATATGTCAGGTTTTTGGCCAAAAATATCGATTTTTCCAAATTTTGAACGACGAGCGGCATGGGTTAGCGTTGTTTAATCAAGCTCAAATTTTGGCTATCTCAATATCTGGAAAGGGGAATCGTTTTGTGGGGTTAAGACCAAAAAAATTCCGACATCGATTTTTTGTGGTCACTCTAACCTACATGTATAGAATGAGAAATGTATATAAGCAGAAGAAACTTAGTGGCCTTTGCAAAAAGGGATACACAGGTAATACTTTATTTGATTTTAAATGTATTTTATTTACATATTTTTATATAACAATAATTTATACTTTTCAGTGTAATATCAATAACAAAAAAATACAATGCAGTTACATATTAATAAAAAACAATAAAGCGTCATTTTATTACATTTGGAATCACACTTTGCTATTTAAAAAAAATATTTTTGGGAGACCATAACGTACAATGTTTTGACTTTTCCACAATTCATTGGATAGTTTTTATTAAACTTCTTATTCTTTCGGCTGATGTTAAACTAAGTATATGCCAATGACATTACATTTTTTATATAAAATATACACCGTCTTCAACGTTTCATTCAATAAATTTTTTGCATTTCGGCACTTTATCCCAAAATTATGTCACTTTATAGTTCAATGTTGGAAAATTTCAGTAATGTCGATTGGACTAAAATTTTTTCTTCATTACTGCCTGTTAAATTTCGAAAAGATAATAGTACCAGTTCTAAAGCGATTGCGGAACTAGAAAGAATTTATTGCACTTCTTTTGGATGTGCAATAAAAGTCAAAAATATTTTGATTAATGCCAATATATCGTGCCACCTTCGATTATGATGGACACGATATTATTATACAATACGATATATTCCACGATTATATTGCAAATTCATATACATTGCAAAAGTTTTTGTAAAAAATATAACCAAAACCAAAAAAATATTCACATCTACATTTTGAAAAAAAATATAAACAATTCTGGTTAGAAATAACCAAAAGCGGTAGCCCTGATTCCTCAGTGCGAAAACCTTTTTTTGTTTACATTTATCGTAGTGCTACAATACTATTAGTTTTTAAACTGTATATAATATACGGAGTACTCATTTACTGCTGTTTAGTTTAAACTACATATAAAATTTACTTCAGTTTAACTAAACTAGAGTTTAAACTTTAACTGATTTATTAGCCCATAATAATCTGATGTTAACCTTATAATAAATCGATTTTTGTTGTTCTCAGTGAGTACAACAAAATACAAGCTAATTTCTTTTTTCCCTTTATTATATCAAATTTATAATTTATATAATTTTCACAATGTCTGATTAAAACTTAATTGGAACTTTAACAGTAGGTTAACTAAAAATATATTTCACAATGTATGATTAACTTTTAACACACAGCATTTAACGAAAAAGTGTCTGTTAAATTTAACCAAACAAAATGTGGCGGTTAACAATATAATCGACACCTATGCATAGCTAATTTTAATTGATAAATAGAAAAATGTACACATGTAAAAAATGGGAAAGCAACACTTATATTTTTTCTATGTTTATAATTTTAAAACTTTGAAACAAAAAAAAGAAATCTTGCAGTGATATTAAGGCTCTACAAAAAAACTTTTTAACATGTGTATATCTTAATATTTTTATAGACCAATATTTTATGTCTCACTTGTTTTGTTTAATGTTCCAAGCTGGAACAATTTGTTGCTTATGAATATTCCGCCATTTCCTTTCAGTAACTTCAATGTTTTTTTTCACAAACATTAATTTTTTTTCATATTTTCTGTAATTTTAGTATTTTTCGTAAACAAACACAAACAATATTGCCATACTTTTTAGCGAATTCTTTTGTTAAGTAACTGAAGGATAGTGAAACTGAAATCATTAACCGTCGATTAAATAGTGCCTGTTAAACAAACCGCCAGTTAGTTAATTTTCTGTGAAAAGTAAAATAATTAGACATTGTGAAAATGGCCGTTAGTCATTATACTTTAATTGATAGATAGTAAATAAAAAAATATATATATAAAAAACTTTATCACATATACATACATACATATCTCATCTAAATAAATAAAAACATTATAGATTTTTTTTGCATTGCTGCTTTTATGCAAAAGAATATTTTTTTTTTTTTTTTTTTTTTTTTTTTTTTTTTTTTTTTTTGGCGTGTGAGGTAGGGTTGAAAATGCCTTCGCACTTACAGAGACCGTCGTCTTCTGCGTCGAGTGGTGTTGCCACTAAAAAATTCCCTCCTCCTCCTCTGGGTAGATTCCTCCCCGGAACCGCTTTCCGCATTACTTCGGGAAGGCCCAGAGCCACGTCCCAATTAGGACCACTCTCAATCACCCACGTCTGGGTCCGCCAAGTTTGCAGCCGGCGCCATGGCCCCGGCCCGTATCGCCTGGTCCCTGTCAGAGGGGGCCCCGATATGCAGCAGCGCATCGAGGTCCCTCTTCTTCCTCCGCAGAACGTATCCCACGTACTGTGCCACAGCGTCCCAATTGTCTTCACAATCGAGCATCCTCCCTATCACGGTGGCAGGAGCGAACCCGCCAACCCGCTGCGCCATTGCAGCTCTCTCAGCATGCCACCTGGGGCAGTCGAAGAAAGTGTGTTCTGCATCATCATCCGTAATACTACAGTAAATGCAGTCGGGACCATCTGCCCTGCCCATCCGGTACAGGTACTTTCGAAAGTATCCGTGGCCCGAGAGGAATTGTGTCAGGAAGTAGTTAACTTCCCCAAATTTCCTCCGAATCCATACTTCCACGCAGGGAATGAGCCTTGCCGTCCACCTGCCGACCGTGTCCGCGGTCCACCTGTCCTGCCATCGCCGGACAGTTTGGGGTCTCAGACCAATAGCACCAACACCAGGGTCCTCCCCCCTCGAGTTCCAAGCCTCCCACCGCTCGCGCGCCAAGAGGTCTATGGGTATTTCCCCACATATCACCAGGACCGCAGCGCCCGAGACCGTGCGGTAAGCCGAAGCAACCCTAAGGGCCGCCGTCCGCTGTACCGCCTCGAGTACCCTGCGTTTGGTTCTCTCACCCAGTACATTTCCCCAAATCTCGCTCCCATGCAGCAAGATCGACTTCGTGACCGCCATAATCAGCCTCCTCTTGCTCTGTGTCGGACCTCCGACATTCGCCATGAGTCTGCTCAGCATGCCAGTCATCTTCGCCGCCTTAGTCGCCACATGCCGTATTTGGGCCCAGTAAGTCAGCCTACAGTCGAGTCTGACGCCCAAATACCTTATGGCACTCTGGGTAACCAGAGACACATCCCCTATCTGCATGCCGACATCGAGTGGTATGTGTGCCCGCGTCATCAACATCACCTCGGTCTTCTCCCCGGCCAGTTCCAAGCCGTGGTCCTCAAGCCACATCCGGGTCCTAATCATGACCCGGTTCAGCTTCCCCCTGGCGTCATCCATATCCCGCGCCAAGATCACCGCCGCTATATCATCCGCGTATCCCACGAGCTGAGCATCCTCGGGCATTTCCACCCCAAAGATCCCATCGTAGGTCAGATTCCATAGGTCCGGGCCCAGCACAGATCCCTGGGCCGCGCCGGACGTGATCGTCCTGCTCCTCCGCCCCGTCGGCGTATCGTACAACAGTACCCGATCGTCCAGATAACTACGGAGAATTCTATACAAGTATCCGGGAATACGAAACCTCCCCCGTAGCGCCTCTAGAACATCAGCCCATCGTAGGCTGTTGAAGGCATTCCGAACGTCGAGTGTTGCCAGGATAACTATGCGCTTCGGATAATAGCGCCTCTCGCTCTGAGCGCGCTCGAAGCACTCAACCACATCAGCAATCGCCCCGAGCGTTGACCTGGCAGGTCTGAAGCCATGCTGTCTATCCGACAGCCCCCCAGCCATCCTCACGGCCTCCGCCAGCCTTCTTTGCAGTAGCTTCTCCAGCAGCTTGCCGGCACCATCCAACATACAAAGTGGCCGATAAGCCGATGGCTGGGTCGGATCGCCCCTGCCCTTGCCAACAAGCACGAGCCGCTGTGTTTTCCAGCGTCTTGGGAAGACGCCCTGGACTAAACAAGCATCATATACCGGAAGCAATGCTTCCGGCCTGCTCTCAGCCAGGATCTTGAGCACCTCCGACGGTACCCCATCCGGGCCAGGGGCTTTCCCCGTCCTAAGAGCCCCGGCAGCGATCCTCAGTTCCTCCCCGGTAAAGGGCGGTGGAACCTCATCATCGTAGGGCCCACGTTCGCCAACCAGCGGAGGGTGTGTGGGGAACAGGCCCCCCACAATCGTTTCGATCCGCGCGCCGTCCAATTGCACCCCAGTGCGGCTCGCGCCCAATTTTCCCGCCACGATCCTATAGCCGAGTCCCCATGGATCACGGTTCAGGTCGCTCCGAAGTTCCTCCCATTTCGCCCTCTTGCTCGCCATAATCGCGCGACGCAACGCCCCGCGGGACCGCTTGTACTCTTGGGCCTCCAGTAGAGCCTCGCCGGCCCGCCTAGCCCTAGTATAGACCCTCCTATTGCGGAGGCAGTCACGCCTGAGTCCAGCAATCTCCGGGGTCCACCAGTACACAGGTCGCCTCCCCGCCCCTCGCGACAATCGGGGCATCGATGCGTCGCATCCACGGACAATGCGCCGCATCATAGCACCCGCCAGGGAGTCAGCGTCCCCCCCACCGTCCAAAACCGTAGTACCGTCGAAACCGGCCAAGAACGACCCGCGGTCTAACCTCGCGACGTTCCATCCACGCGCGCCTCTCCCACCGTGCGCCCGCGCGACGCCCGCCTCCAATACTACCCCAAATTCAATATACTGGTGATCACTCCCAGTATATTCCTCGAGTACCCTCCATCCTTCGATCATCCCAGAAAGATTCTCGGATACCAAAGTGATGTCAGGAGTGGTGAACTCGCACCCCGGCCGCCTGAAGGTAGTCGCACCGCCAGCGTTCATGACTACCAGGCCCAACCTGCAACCATGCAAAAGAATATCAGACTTGACCTTTACAGTAATATAATTCCAATATTAGAAAATTTCACTTGGTAGTATTTTATTGCTCATCATATTCTACATCATTTTCCAAAACCAATTCAATGTCATCTTTTTCATATTCCGTTTCATTTAAGTTACTTCTTTCGCTTAAATTTCCATCATCAGGTTCTAATATTTCATATGATACATTTTCAACTTCGAAACATTTGTTTAATGGTTTTCTAAATTGTTCATCTCTTTGCATATTAATATTATAGCTTGAATTAGGATGCTTAGTTTGAATATGTCTCTTCAATAGATTGTAAGTAAGAAAAGTTTCAACGCAACCGCTTCCGTACAAATATTTGGCACAACAATAGCTAAATGGCAATATAATAAGAATATAGTAATTAAGTCATTGAATTAATAAAACTATATATCGTCATATGAAATCAAAAAGCAAAAAATATTATAACTTACATTTTCGCTTGCACTTAAGGTTTTTTGAATTTGTTATTAAGAATGCTTTTAAAGGGCCATTCAGACTATTATACTTTGTATTAATACTTGTCAAAAATTCAAATACTACGTGCAAGTGTGATAGTGTGAACGCAAAATGTTATGAAAACCACAAGTATTAGGATAAAAAATTGACATACCATCATAATACATTCTCATTTTTTGAAAATTTTCTAAAGGGTGCTTTAGACCATAAGATTTGTCGTACGTAAAATGAGAGAGAAACTAAAATGAAATTGCATCCGTATTTCAAAAAAAGAGAGTAAAAATCGGATGGTTGTTTTCTGGCTTTTACACCATTGGTATGGATAAAATCAAGTAAGATGAAAACATTCTCATTTAATTTAACTACAGCTGTTTGCTTGTGTTCCCCAGGGATGGAGTTCTTGTGCAAATGAATTTTTTTTTTAATAACCTTGAAAAATATTTTTATAACTTTGGAATATGTTATTTTCGTGGTCAAAATTTTTAGTGTACTTTTAGAAAATATACGTATATTTTTATAAAATTGTGCTGTCGTGGTCTAAAATGTACATTTCGATTTTATATTTGGTATAAATTTATGAAACCAGTTTTCCTCCCTGGCTTTCTCACATTTGTTTACATAAAAATGCATCCCTGATCTAATGGTGTGTGTTGGTTTTTGAAAAATTTTTAAAAATCAAGAGAGCCATACGACTGTCAAATTTTCATCCGTATTTTCTCTCAAAATCTTATAGTTTCATTACATATTACGTTTAGACGATCCGACTTGTGCTCTTCTACATAAAAATTTGACATGTCGTACGCCAGATCCTATGGTGTAAAGCACCCTTAAACGATAATACTTTTCATCTGACTAAAATTCACAAGCCAACTGTTCCGCCGCCGGTGGCGTGCCGTCCATTTTTTGTTATTTTTTTCTTCATATAAAGGCCCTACATTTTTAAAATTTTAATCGCATAGAAATATATTTCGTCTTAAAAGCTTTTTTAATATTATTCATTTGATTTATTTCCTTTATCTAAATCGAATATTTTAACTGCTGCATACTTTCAAGAGCCGGCACGTTTGCCATCTACGTAAAAAAACCTGCCGTCGTTAGCCAATAATAATAATTCAATATGCCCATGCTGCTTGTGTTTCTTTATTATAGCTAAAGCCATCAAAACTCCCACAAATTTACATTTATTTCTTTTTTGAAATAACATGACTTTTCCTTTTTTTAATTTTAAAACACTTATTTATTAAAAATTGTTTTCTCAACTTCGGTTTTTTTTTTGTATTTTCTCTCATTTCAAGTGTGATGGTGTGAATACAAAATGTCAGTTTACGTTAGATTTTTTCCCAGTCGCAATAAATGTATTTAGATATCTGTATCGTAAAATGTGATGAAAGTCTTAATACTTGTATAATAGTCTGAATGGCCCTTAATTGATAGGGATATACAATTTTGCACAGACATGTGAGGTTGCGTCATAATAGAAAATCTCGATTTTGAAGTTTTTGTAACTTAGATCTTTTTGGATTCCATATGGCGATATACATATGTATGATTCAGTGTAGGATTTTTTAAATTATTATAAAACATACTCTTTCTTATTAAGATGCCTTTTTAAGTGACATTTTAACAGTTGTTTTCGTCCAAAGCTTTTGCCACAAATTGTGCATTTAAATTTTAACTTATTATTATGTTTATCCATATGAATTTCCAAAGATTTCGGATAGTTGGTAGTAAAATTACATATTTCACATTTATAGGAAACTTGTGAGTGAACCTAATGGTCGATAAAGTTTAACAGAGTTGCATATAATACGAATAATAATAACTTACTTTGTTCTCATGGATATCCTTTTCACTTTTATGAAAATATCCCTTTTTACAATGTTTACAAAAATAACGCTTAACATTAAGATGCACCATAGTTTTGTGTGATTCTAAATTGCGCCGATTTTTAAATTTTCTAAAGCAGCTTTCACATTTTAATGGTATGTGATAGTAATCCATATGCTCTTGTAAGATTTTTTGTGATTTAAAACTTCGTTTGCAGTAGGAACATTTAATGTTGACTAAAATTTAAAAGTAACTTAATTTAAGATTTTTTCTGTACGTATCATAAAATAAAAACTCACAATTATTATGACTTCTAGCAACGTGCACAGCCAGAGACATTTTAGAAGAACACAATTGTTGACAAAATTGACATTCAAAATTGTTAGTCGAGTTTTCTGCAGATTTATGTGGACGTTTTTTATGGTAATAAAGTGAGGTCCATATCGGATAGAACTCTTGGCAATCCTATAAAAGTTATAAAAACGATAAGAAACATACAATTTCTCTTCGTAACTATCACATTTAATTGTGACTGGCTGTACGTGATCGATAATTAGCCTATTTAAAATTGCAAATTTTAACTAACGCATAAAAAGGTTTTCGAAATATAGCACTGCATACATATGTATGTATGTATTTAGCAATTTATGTTCAAATACGGCTATAGGCTTGTAATATAATTGCAATATAATTCATTATACAAAATACTTGAAGTTTCAAGCCATAAAAGCTTGGTCAAATAAAATCAAAAACCCAAAAACCAAACATGTATGCACAGTTAATAATAATGAAAAAAAATCAAGTAATGCCAAGGACTATTGTAAGTCAGAGATGGTAAATTTAGAGCTTCACAAAAAAAAATAACTGGGGAACTCTTTCTCGTATTCTATTTATAGAGGGTGGCGATGGCACGATGGATGGTAGTCTGCACGTTGACTACACAACCAAAAAACAAACCTGGGTTCAACCACAGTTTCAGACAAAAAAAAAAAAATTTTTAAATAAAAATAAACATCTCGCATTTTTCTGATGTGCATTAGTGTGTCTTTGTGTGTGAGTTGTTGTCGGAAGGTTTCAGTGGCGAAGGCATAGTCACTGGTCACTGAACAATACCGGCTTCAGCTGATAGCAATCCACAATCACATCAGAACGCCCTCCTTCGTCGGTATTGTGTAGCACCGGCGAAGTAAAATAACAATAAAAATAGCTACTAAACCGAAGCTACTAAACCGAAGCTTCAGCACTGCTACGAGTATAAAAACAAAAGAACGTGCGAAAGCAGAGCTGCAAAATAATTAATTAAGCTTCACCTCCTGTCGGTTCTCCTACTATCCCTTTCCTATAGTTCCCAGCACAATGCTTCGCATGTGTAGGAGTCATCTCCTGAGTGCTGGTCCTAGATAAAAAAAAAAAAAAAAAATAAATATATAAAGCTAATAATTTACATCTACTGATAACCACACACTATGGACAAAACACAAAGAACGCTGATGATGAAAGTGTAGCAACTTTCGAAAACGGCATGTTGTTCCGTTCTGTTAGTATTAGTCAGTGTAATTTACAATTTTGTCTTTGATTTAGTTTGTTTCTTAGTAACATGTAATTTTGACTGCATGTACGTTATCGTTAGTCTATTGAAAGTTGCAAAATTTTAACTAAAGCATACAATTTGATTGTTTTTAAAGTATTTTAATCGGATTCAGTTCTTAATGTTCTTTTGAAATATGACGGAATATTACAACACTAGATAAGTATAAATCGAAATTGTAATAAATTTTAACAAAAGCATGCGACTTAAGGTAGTTTATATAATATAAGTCAGCACTTCCTAAACGTGCATACGAGTATATTTACAATTGGGGTATTCACAAAGTCCAGTATTTAGTCGTATTGTCGTAATACTGTAATATTTTACAATAGTTTAAAAACATTGTTGTTGGTCCTCACACAAAAAAATCGTAAAATAATAACACTTTAAAATATGTATACTGATGTGTTGTAAGTAGTAGTAGAAACCGGCGCCGAAATGTAGAGTCGCCTTAGTCAAGCGGCTGATAACACAGTGGTACAAAATTTAATGAAGTAGAAAAACCTGGGACCGGATATTATTTTTCTTGTAGGTGTTGTCGAGTTAAAGAAGAATCCAATAGTGAAATATGCCGGACACCTCCAAAATCCGGATTTACGGTTAAAAAACCGGTTTTTGTACCTTTGCGCACTTATAAGCCTGTAATTTTGTTGATAATAATCCGATTTTCAATTTCTTACTAGATTTGGAAAGAAGTAACTGAGATCTTTTGAATGATATATAATTTATATAAGAAAACTTGAGAAATTTTGGTGTTATTGTCGAGCAAACACAAATTTTGTAGATTTTTCAAAAATTTTTCAACTTTGGTGACGTTTTTATACATTATAATGTAATAAACTATAATACTATTGAATTTATTTAAAAAGTACGTTTTTTAACGATTACAACGCATATTTGGGGTTAAAAATAGATAAATAATTGACTGAGTTATTAAACTTTTCATGAAAATAAACTTTTAAACATTTTATACAAATTTTATTTTTCGTCATTTAACTCAAAAGTGTTTGCTTGACCGTTTTTTTTTTAATCAGCATCATCAGTTTCTCGTTTAAGTGACCAGCAATATTCTTAAATCATTTTTATTATATTTTTTTCCTTCAAAGCGTTTTTCAATAGTTGCCATTTCCTGGTGAAAATGTTCGCCTTGTTCATCACTGAACTGGCCCAGGTTATCTGGGAAAAAGTCCAAATGCGAATGCAGAAAAAAAAACCATTTAATTTTTTAGGGATTATTAAATTGTATAACGAAGGGAATACCATCACAGAAACAACTCGTATAATTTCCATAATTTCACGTTATAAAAAGAACGGTTGCGAACGTGTGGAAGTTAATCGTGGGAGAAATAGGTCAAAAAAATTGACTACCCAAATTCTGGAAAAAATTGAGACACTTGTTGAAAGTGAACCTGGAATAACCCTTAAAAATATTCGCAATAAATTATTTGAACAATTCAATTTGTCGTTAGCTCTATGTACAATTTTCAATGGCCTGAAAGAACTCAAGATTACGCTAAAAATGGATTCCATCGAAATGGACCGTTCAATTTACATTTACGGCATTCACAAGCACAAGCCAAAGTAGGTGAGAGAGCTCATGTTGTAGTGCCAACCGTGAGGGGAAGGAACGTAACTCTAATTGCGGCATTGTTTACAAAAAAATTTTTTCTCTTTCCACCGTGAATTCGGTCCGTTTCCAAGAATTTCTTCGGGAACTCTTGGACAAGATTGTAAGCATCCCAGAGTTCCAAAATTCATTTTTAATTATGGATAATGCCAGAATCCATAAATCACAAGAAATACGAAATATGATTGACAATAGTGGGCAACCTCTCCATTAAGTGTGACTTAATCGACTTTACTTATTTTTTACTGTTTTTTTTAAGTTTTATTCAATTTGAAAAATGTTTAATTGTATTTGAAATAAGTTCTTCTTAATTTAAAAAAAGTTTGATTTACTTTGGAAAAAGTTTCGTTTAATTTTAAAAAAGGTTCGTTTATTTTGAAAAAGGGTTCGTATAATTTGAAAAAGGGTTCGTTTAATTTGAAAAAGGTTTCGTTTAAATTGAAAATGCTATATATAAGATTGTTCGTCATTGCATCGTCACTTGCACGAAATACGTTAATTTTTCACATGCCTTAATACAATTATAGGGTTTTTTAATTTTAGGAGTTTTTCATTTCATATGACGATATGTACATTCTTAGGAATATGAAATTCTGAAATTTGAAATTTAAATTCAGTCATAAGTAATTAAAAAAAATAACATTATTTTTGTTACTTTTTCCCGAACTCAAGCCGCCGCAAAATTTTTGTAACTAGGCGCCGTTCACAAAATAAGGTGGCAGAAATCCATAACAGCAGCTGTTTATGTTTTTGAAATAACTTATGAAGTTATGATGGGTTGCTCACATCAGTCATATTTTTTGTGTTATTATTTTACAACATACAACTTTATGCATATCTTGTGAATACCCCAAATGTATCAATACAGTATTAACACTAAGTTGATAAATTGTGTAGTTACTTTTTTAATACGTTTGATACTAAGGGTCTCTTTCACCAAACATATTTAAACACAATTTAATTTAAAGTATGTTTAAAAAAATTTTATTTTCACAAACTGAAATAATGAAACACAAGAAAGTATGGTAACGCTCTGATATTGAATATGATAGCGTCAACTTACAGCTTTTTAAAAAGCTGTTTCATGCTGTTGCAAAATCAATATTTAAATGCAGAGTGCTGGCTACTTAAACAGTATTTAAATATTCTAGATGAAAATGAAAATCGACATTTAAATATGAATTATTATTTAAATAGAGTTGGTGAAATAGGCTCTAATACTTTGTGTCAATTTATACGAAAAACCGCTTACATATCTGCTTGTTGTATTTATTTTGCATTTAATTTATTTGAATGCTTTTATTTCTTTTTCGTGCGTAGTAACTACAACAGTGGTGCAAATGGGAACAAGGTGCATTTACGAACATACTGCAATGTAATACTACAAAGCAAGGTTCAGAAAGTACACACATCAAACATACAGCGTACTGTTCAAAAGCAACCAACACATATTTTTATTTTCATAACATTTATGTGTGCTTCTAACTTTCGTTCGCACCTACTTTGCAGGCAACTATTACTATTTACACTATTTAAAGATTAATTTGCAAATGAAGGCTTTATTAGTTTCTACTTTACGTTGCAGTTTTATCCCGTAGCGTGCTGCTGTATAGTTTTTACCGTTAGTTTTTCTCTTGATACTCAACATAGTTGCCTGCAAAGATGTTCGTACATGAATGTACGTATTATTAACGTTCATGTACTTTTCCCGCACACAATCATTTACTTAAAATTCAGCCACACAAGAATATTCCTATCGTTCATGTATGTACTTTTCTTGTCGTACACATATGTACATCAACATAATGTATAGGCAGACTCGAATCTGTCTATCGTACATGTACTTTGTTGTCGCATACATACACGAAATAAAAAAATATTGGTACACTCGAACCGGTGTTTGAAGTGTGTTCTAATCGGACAATACGTGAACTTCTTAAGATCGTTTACAAAATTAAATATTAAAACGAAACACATGTATGATAGTGTTTGGCACCGAACAAAAGTTAGAAGCACACATAAATGTTATGACAATAAAAATATGTGTTGGTTGCTTTGAGCTGTGTTCGTTTACATTTATGTACGAGATTTTTATACGGTGTGTGTACTTTTCTTAACTCTGCTACAAAGCAATATGTGTTTAGGAAGTCAGCCTATTATACAGTTTCACCTAGTTTCATCAACCTATAATATCATATATATTTGCTGAATGACAAACAGAATTTTCTTGGCGCAAAACTTCTGATGTCCGACGGTTTTTCAGTTCAAGACAGCGTTCTCAGTTTAGGGCGGATTTCTTCCGTCATTGGGGATACAAATTTCACGTAAATTGCCTGGGTATTTTTGAGCATAATAAATTGTTATAAATTCTATTTTGTGGCAAGTTTTGTATATATTAATTACACTGTACAACAAAATGAAATTTTTTTAAATAACATTTGACGTGTCTTGGCCACAGAATTAAGCATGCGCTCATATTCAAGAGTGCTATAAAAGGAAAGGATACGTTCTCTTATGTGTAGATGAAATATGTTGGATATTTCATGATAACTGCATAGAAATGAAAAATGTTTTAAATAAATGCTTTGGTTCTCACATTTTTTCTTTTATTTTATGTAATATATTCTTCATATATATAAGTACAAGCGAAGTCGGAGTCCTTATTGTGCGATATTTAAAAAGTGTGGTCCGATACTTATATTAAAATTTTATGGCAAACATTTTCGTAGAATTTTTCAACTAATTATGTTTTCAAAAAAAGGACAAAAAATAGCCTTTCTCTTAAGAGGTAGAGTGTTAATATATACTAACCAAATGGTCCTTTTAAAAAAATTTTTTTAGTCCTCTCTACTAGAATCAGTTGCCAGAACCTTGTTATTTGTTCATGTTGTACAGTGTTATTAATAGGGCCACTCGGTGGTTAAAATTTTACAACATGAAATTTACAGTTGAGATAAATATTTATTTACGGCCATTCTCACAATGTCTGCCTAAAACTTAATTGGAACTTTCACAGTCGGTTAGGTAAAAATCTATTTTACAATGTGTGATTAACTTTTAACTGACACCATTTAAGGAAAAAGTGTCTGTTAAATTTAACCGAACAAAATGTGGTAGTTAGGAATGTAAACACCTATGCATAGATAATTGAAGCACAGCCGCGAATAAAGTTGTAAGTTAAAAATTTTGCAATATCTGTTATTTTGCATATTACCGTTAACTTTACTCTCTTACATCTCTTACGGCCATTTTCACAATGTCTAATTATTTTACTTTTAACAGAAAATTAACTAACTGGCGGTTTGCTTAACAGGCACTATCGACGGTTAATGATTTCACTTTCACCATCCTTCAGTTACTTAACAAAAGAATTCGCTAAAAAATATGGCAATGTTGTTTGTGTTTGTTTACGAAAAATACTATAATGACAGAAAATAGAAAAAAAATTTAACGTTTGTGAAAAAAAACATTGAAGTATACTGAAAGGAAATGGCGGAATATTCATAAGTAACAAATTATTCCAGCTTGGAACATTAAAAAAAAACAAGTGAGACAGGTAAAATATTGGTCTATAAAAATATTAAGATATACACATGTTAAAAAGTTTTTTTGTAGAGCCTCTAATATCACTGCAAGATTTCTTTTTTTTGTTTCAAAGTTTTAAAATTATAAACATAGAAAAAATATAATTGTTGCTTTCCCATTTTTTACATGTGTACATTTTTTCTATTTATCAATTAAAATTTCGTTAATTTTAACTTTTTCGTTAAATGGTGTCAGTTAAAAGTTAATCATACATTGTGAAATATATTTTTAGTTAACCTACTGTTAAAGTTCCAATTAAGTTTTAATCAGACATTGTGAAAATGGCCGTTAAACATCCAATCATCCAAAATTATGAACCTTATCGCCGTCAAAATGCAATTACAATGAGACAGTCAGTGGAAGAACGTTGTAAGTTAATAACACAATGATCCGAACGAAATTGTCGAAAGCGATTGATGTGTAACAGAGGTACAAAAAGAAAAGTTAATGTGTATAACTGAAGAAATAATCAAAATAAAAAGTTAAAAAATAGTGGACATGAATACATAACAAGAAAAACCAGTAGTGAACATGGAAGAACGTTGTCACAATGTTTTGTGTAGTGGAAAAACGTTTTAGTGGCTTTGGATATGAAACGTTTTTCAACTTACAAAAAATTAAAGTAGTAAATTTACATGGAATTCGAAGTACAAATTTCTTAATTTTTTGCAAAAAGTTTTTATTATCATAATTAATTATTATTATGTTCTGTAAACCGAATCCGCAAAAATTTTTCGTTTAAAACGAATACACATACTTAGGTCTTCTGTACACCGAAATCGCATAATTTTACTTGGTTTAAAATCGATAAGTCTGGTCGAAATTAAATTAAATGTACCATTTTCCTAATAAATAACTAATGAAACATAAAAAAACAATTACCAATTTTTACTTGAAGTCTTTCTTTTATTAAATTAAGTCAAATTATATACTCTGTAATAGATTTTATTACAAAATAATCAATTTAAAAAACACTCCAATATTTCTCCATGTTGTTGTTAAAGTATGCAGATAAAGGAGATGGATTAATAAAAGCACATGTTCATTAAATTCATTAGAAAGATGATTAAAAAATCCCTTTTAAATAAGAATAAACATTATTTTGAACAAATTTTCAATATCTTAATTTTAATTTATTGTTAAATAAATTATTTTTAAGTGAATATTTATGAAAATAGTTTAAAATTTTTTTATTTTTCCAATATCACAAAATTTAAAATCAATATGGAGACCAAATTGTTGTTTACTTCGGAAATCTACGCTACCCAACTTTCTTTAACAAGTATATCTCAATGTAACTCCCAGAATAACGCAGTAATTAATAATGTAAACAGTATTTAATAAAGAAAAAATACGATTAAAAATGTAAATTTTTTTAAAATGTGTTTTTTAAATTTTTTTTGAGTAAATTAAATACATTTAAAATAATTCACCTCATGCAATTATTTGGCATTGAATAATCTGGCAATACTACATTTTGGTAACATTTGTTTTCATTGAAATATTAACGTTTAAAAAATCTTATTCGAAAGCAAGTTCGAATGTTGGAAATTGTGTGATTTTTCGAACACCAAATTAGCATTTATTCGGTTTTGAGAAATCACTCGTTTTTAAATCGACTTGGTTTACTGAACAGGGGGGAATATATGTATTTGTTACGACATAAATGTAAAGTATCCTGCATTGATTAAAAAGGACAATGTAATCTACCACCACTACATATAAAGCTGGGATTAGTTAAAAATTTTGTTAAAGCATTAGACAAAGACAGTGAGCCTTTGCTTATTTAAAAAACAATATTTACAAATCTTTTATTTGCAAAAACTTGTGCAGGCGTTTTCGACGGTCCTCAAATTCGAAAACTGCTGCTAAACCCTATATTTGAAGAGTTAGTATCACCAGCTGATAAACTATTTTCAAATTCTTTAGGAAACATCGGAAGTCCAAATTACAAAGAAATCGTACGTGTTTTAATTGAAAACTGGTCAAAAATTAGTAAATATTAATTAAACGAATTTTTTTTATTCTTGTTTTTTTATTTTTTGAAATTTCTAATTTTAGGTGTAAAAATGTCACTGAAAATACATTTCTTGCATTCGTACTTGGATTTTTTTCCGAAAAATCTACGAGCATGGTTAACGATTTCATCAACAACTTAAAAATACCATGGAGCAACATTATCAGGGACTATGGAACGAAAATATGATGGGAGATTTTATTTAGTTCCTTATTAGAGAATTAAATTCTCAAAATCATAAGAGACTAAACAAAAGTGGAAATTATTTTTAGATTACGCTTTGTTACTCTTTTTGATTAAAATATAACGAGTTGTTAACTTTGTTAAGAAATATCTATTAAATGCAAAAAAAAATTAGCTGTTCTTTAAATTTGTTAATAGTCTTGTAAAAAAAATCGATGGTATGTCAAAAGTTGGTACTTTCACTTAATCGGCAATAAAAAAATAAAGTGTATTTTATTTCTATTACATTCACCTTTAAAACTAAAGACTGAAAAAAACTGGTAAATATTGGTACTTTATATTTCTTATGAATTTTTTTAATTAAAAAATTTTGGTGATTTTTCAAAAAAAAAAATTTTTTTTTCCATTTCTACATCAATAACTCCAAAACTAATGGCTAAATCAATGACAATAGATAAAACAGATATTGAAACTCGAATATACCCTGTCGGAAGCCAAGAAGAAATATTCGATATAATATATTATATATCTTCTATTTTATTTGACTTTTGTTATAATTTATCTTATTAGGAGGAGGTTATTCTTTTAGAATTATATTGTTTGTAATTTGTTGAAAAATATGTATCTCTACCAACCAAAATGCATACAAATTTGTAACTACTACAATTATTATGAACTCTCATATTGACTTAATCATTTTTCTTACTTCCGTTTTATCTTCGCACCATGCTAGAAGCATTTACTACTTATAAATGAAATTTATGTTGAATTGTGTAGCACCGGCGAAGTAAAATAATTACTAAAAAAATGGCTACTAAAAACGAAGCTTCAAAAAAAAGTCTCCTTGACATCGGAGACGCTAACACACTGCTATAAAAACAAATAACGTGCAAAAAGCAGTGTTGTAAGATAGTTAAGCTTCACCTCCTATCATTTCTCCTACTATCCCTTTCCTCTACTTCCAACACAATGCACCGCATGTGTAGGGGTCATCTCCGGAGTGCTGGTCAAAGATAAAAAAAAAAACAAAAGATGTTTTAATTAATACATTGGCAACAGATTCACGAAAACTTCCACTGTTTTGTAAAAGAAATCTGCAACATAATTTATATTAGATATTTCGTTAACAGTTTTTTAACATTACACAAGTTTACAAATTCCGGTCAGCTGTTGGCGTCGAAACATTAGTTAATTAATTAATTAGTATTTTTAGTTTTTTTTTGAATCCAAAACGTGTGAAAATGCAAAGACAGAATTGTAAAGTTGATTCAAATTGTTTTTGTTATGTTTGCAGATGTTATATGATCAGGAAAAGTGGCAAAGTTATTACTAATGTGTTCAGAAATGCATATTTTAATAATTTTGGTTTCTCTGTATAAAACACTCACAAGCCGCGTGTACCGAAATTGTTTTGTAACGCATGTAGCACAATATTATGCAAGTGGTCACACGGTATAAAAGTATGTTTTTCATTTTCATTGCCAATGTTAATGGAGAGAGCCGAAAAATCATGTAGATGATTGTTACTTTTGCTTGCTGAATATCGTCGGTCTAATTGCAAAAGAAAAAGCAAAATATAAATGTCCTGAAGTATCATCAGTGTCTAAGCCAGTTCTCCGTGACAGCAATGATCCTTTCCCAATTTGACCAGGTACGAGTGCAAATTTTAGAAAACTTGTAGTTCATCACGAACAGTGGAAGCGATTTTAACATGAAGGAAAAACATTTAGCTTCGCAAAGTGAACTCAATGATTTGGTTCGTGATTTGAATTTATCGAAACAAAAATCAGAGTGGAAATATCTTGACACTCAAACAAAAGTTACTGTATATACAACCAGAAATGCTCCTGACAAAAATTTTTTGGAAAAAATGACGACATGCTGTTTTATTAAATGCACAATTCAACTGCGCAAGTTTACGAGTCAAAATTGTTGGGAAAGTTTACTAAATTTGTGGAAATTAATTTTCATAAAATTTTTGACAGTTCATTTGTGCAACAATTCACCGTTTGCAAAGCTTTTTAACGTTTTCATTAGGACCGTATTGTTTTGCTGAATCAAACTAAAATATAAGGTGGTCCAACCATAATGCACGATGTTAATTGTGAATCACACCTTAACGTCAAGTTTTTTGCCCAACTTAATTCGACATTTCTTTATTTCAGTGTTTGACAAACTTAACCAAATGTACTTATATAATATGGGTTCAAAGTTTTAAATTATTGGCTTGAACTAGGCAGTTTTGAGAATAAGAAATTAGCTATTTTGGGATTTTTTGGAGACGACAAACCCCCAATTATAGATAAGATAAAAATAAAACTGAGAACGCTGGTCTAAAATAGAACACGCTGTAATTGAAAATTTTTATACTGAAAATGAAGGCTGACATTTAAAGAAGCAAGTTTTTACTTTGAATCAAAAGTTGTATCTTTTACTTACTCCTATATTACAGACGAAAAAACGTGTTATTGGAAATGACTCTTGCCATTCTTTGCAATCCTTATGATTACTGCAATGGTTCCGCATGTGACGTAGGGTCTTAAAGCTTTGGCGACATTTTGCGCAAAGAAATATATCTTCGTTATGCCTTTCACTTAATCGGTGTTTCTTTAAATGATTAATTGTATGAAAATCTAGAGAACAGTTTTCACATGTATAGCCAAAACCTAAAGTGCTCCTTTCTACTAATGCTGCACAGCAAGGTGAGTCGTTATCCGATTTAATGTGGGACTAGGCATTAAAAAAAGAAAGAAGAAAAAAAGAAAATATATCCTTTTGTATGAAATATTTTCTAAATAATGGGTCTTATTATTAGTGGCGTTGTCATAGTCGTGTTTAAGACAAGCCAATTTGAAACATATTATACTTGTTGTCAAATTTTATTGTTTTTCTCACGATAACGACACTTATAATAAGGCCTAATAATATTATTATTATATTGCGACTAATCAACCTTAATAAATTCCGCATTATTCGTTAGAAATCCACACGCTGAACATATAAATGATTCCACTGGAACATCAGTTGCATGGCATTTTATGTGATTACGATATGATGCTTTATGGACAAATTCTTTGTTGCAATGACTACATCTGAAAGCATTGGACTTCTTATTATGATAAATATCCTGCAAATAAGAAATAATAAGAAATTTTAAATAAATGTTTAAAAACTACTTATGTTATTTACAATGTGCTGATTTAATCCAAATTTATTAGTGTACTTCTTAGGACAAAAGGTGCAACTGTATTGATATCTCGAATCTTCATGTAATTCCATATGGCTATAATACACTTCTTTTTCTTTAAAGAAACGATCACATCTATTAAAATAAATAAAGGTTTATAATCTTCAATAAGAACTTTAACTACAGCGGTTTTCACGATGGTGCTTGTGCAAATTTGCTGTGCATATGGGGATAATTCGTTTGCGTACCTTTTACATTTGCATTCCTGTGAAAGAGTATAATTTTCTAAAAATAAATATGGCCTCAATTAAAAGTGTGGCAGGGCTTTATATATTTAATTTATATGTATGTTAATAATTATTTTAATAATTTTCTGCTATAAAATTTAAGTTTTTTTTACAAATAAAATATATGGCGGTTAATACATATATCAATATTTGTTGTTGACATTTCCAACAGACCATATACATATGCACAACTATTTTTGCTCAAAGTTTTTTTTTGTGCAAACGGATTAATATTAAGCAAATTGAAAATATGTAGATTTTGTTATTGTGTTGATAAAAATGATGCAATTTTGCACACATTTGCATAGTTTGCACTACCCATCGTGAGAACACTTTATTATTTACTTTGTGCAAGCCATGGAAGTTCCAGCCATATGTTGATATTGAGTATGTTCAAAGAAATCATTTGAATTGTTAAATAATTCACCACATAATAAGCACACTTTTGGACGATGATTTGTTAAATGAAACTGCATATGAAAAACATACCTATAATAAACAACAAAATACCTTCAGTCAAATAAAAAAGTATATTTGGTCATTTTCTGTAAACCGAATACGAATAAATTTTTCGTTTTAAAACGAATTCACATTTTTTGCTGTTCAATAAATCGAAATCATATTACTTTTAAAACTAATAAACAAACAATATAGATAGTTAACTGAATATATTTTTATTCTAATAAAGCTGGAAGGTTGCAAATTTAACGCCGATCTCCAAAAAGAGTGAGGCAAGCAACCCTGAAAGTTATAGCCAAATCGCAATCTGTTCCGCGATTTCCAAAGTGATGGAAAGTATGGTGAACTTCCACCTAATGAAATATCTAGAGTCCAACAAATTGCTGAATGACCGCCATTATGGCTTCCACAGAGGACGGTATACGGGCGACCTATTGGCCTTTTTCTCGGAAAATTGATGCAGTTCTATTCACCGTTTTGGCGAAAGCAAAGTCGTGGCTCTGGATATTTCTAAAGCATTTGCTAGAGTGTAGCATGGGGCACTTCTATCCAAATTTATTGCTTTTGGTGTCGGTGATATCTACTCTCGATTTATATCCAACTTTCTCAGGAATCGGTAACGGTAACGGAATCAGGGGTAACGCAATGCTCCATTCTTTCTCCTACCCTATTTCTTATATTTCTTAATGACTATGTCAAACTTCCAACCCTATCCACTCTTTTGTAGATGACAACAGCATTTGTCACTGATATTTTTTATTAGGCGTATGCCAACATTGACCATGATAGCGGAACTGAGGCAGAATATAAGTGATTTATTGAATAGTGACCTGACGAGTTAATCGCAATGGGATCACGCGAACATGGTCGATTTCAACGCTCAAAAGACCTAATGCAGTATGCTTACGCATCGACGCATGCCCGATCACGCTACCTCATCTGTAATTATGGGCGGTATAAACATTGAGGAATTAGAAGCTCTCGATGTTTTTGGCATGAAAATTCACTGCGATGGACGGAGCACATTTTTCAGGTCTCAAAAGACGCATTCAAGTGCCTCGGTTTTTTATGACGGTGTAAGAAATACTTTACCCCATCTGATCACCTTACTATTTATACCGCCTACATCCGACCGAAAATGGAACACAACTCTCATGTATGAGCCGGTGCTTCAAAGACTATTTTGTACAGGAGAGAGCGAGAAACTCATTGGGGACTGTTGGGCAGCCAACTCCATTGACTCCCTCCCTGGAGCATCGTCGCAATGTGGGGTGTGTTTCGTTGTTCTATCGCTACTACAATGGAATGTGCTCTGGTGAAATCAGGAAACTAGTTCCAGAAACCCTTTCATTTCAGCGTCGAACGTGTTCATCATTGAGGGCACATCCATTTGTGGTCGATTTGGCGGCAAATCGCACCACGCATTACAGAGAGAGTTAGTTTTTCGGGCGTACATCACGTATGTGGAACAAACTCCCTGCAAAGGTCTTTTCTGTCACTTTTGACGTGGGAAAATTCAAATCAAATGTCCATAAACCCAACTCCCTCCATCCTCCTTCCCATAACCTAATTTCCTAGTTCCAGCACAATGCATCGCATGTGTAGGGGTTATCCCCTGAGCGCCGGTCCAAAAAAAAAAAAAAGTGCAGATGCCACTAGATTCTGCTAGAACATTCTAGTATTACATAGCAACTTTGACTTTTTTGTAGAATATTCCGGAAATGCGTTAATTTTAATTTCCGTTTGAATTTGTTCTTTAATTATCTTTTCTTTCTGTATATATTAGCCTTGTAACGTTGTATTAATGTGTGTGTGTTTTGTTTTCCGTAAATTTGTTATGTTTATGAGTTGTCAGCCGATGAAAATCCAGAATGTTGTAATGCCCGTTGTTGTCAGATTAGTTTATAATGAAATACGAGGGTAGTACTCAAATTTCTTTAAATAAATGTATTTTCGTAACAATATTTTATGATTTCCACACAATTTTATCTACTGTCTAATATTTACTTTTATTCTTAAATTAGGGGTATTTTCTACTTTCTCTACATATGTATGTATGTAAACCACTTAGTTATACCTTGTTCTTAGGTACTAATTCTTGTTTCTCATTGCAATATCTAGGTAAAACATGTTGGGGTTTTCTTATCATTATCTTATATCTAAAAGTATTCCTGTCTTATCTTGTCTGTGATAAAACATGCTTAGGTATTTCCTATCATTATGTTATATATAAAAGTATTTCTTTGTTACAGTCTTGCCTGTGTCCTACCTAACTCTCACCCCCCCTTGAAGTAAAGTAATGGAATGATGCAATCATTCGAGTTATTATTTCTTTGGCATATACATATATTTCCCTAAGTAGTTTTGAAAATTCATTGTTCGAAAATATTTACTGTCATACAGGCTGTGTTCTCGTCCGTAACCACGTTTCCACATTTTAAGCTAAGTGGTGTGATTTTAAAGAATGTGCAATAACACGGTGCGACAATCCAAAAAACCTGGGACCGGATATTATTTTTCTAGTAGGTCTTGTCGAGTTAAAGAAGAATCCAATAGTGAAATATGCCTGACACCTCCAAAATCCGGATTTACGGTTAAAAAACCGGTTTTTGTACCTTTGTGCACTTATAAGCCTGTAATTTTGTTGATAATAATCCGATTTTCAATTTCTTACTAGATTTGGAAAGCAGTAACTGAGATCTTTCGAATGATATATAATTTATCTAAGAAAACTTGAGAAATTTGGGTGTTATTGTCGAGCAAACACAAATTTTGTAGATTTTTCAAAAATTTTTCAACTTTGGTGACGTTTTTATACATTATAATGTAATAAACTATAATACTATTGAATTTATTTAAAAAGTACGTTTATTAACGATTACGACGCATATTTGGGGTTAAAAATAGATAAATAATTGACTGAGTTATTAAACTTTTCATGAAAATAAACTTTTAAACATTTTATACAAATTTTATTTTAACTCAAAAGTGTTTGCTTGACCGTTTTTTTTTTTAAATCAGCATCATCAGTTTCTCGTTTAAGTGACCAGCAATATTCTGAAATCATTTTTATTATATTTTTTCCTTCAAAGCGTTTTTCAATAGTTGCCATTTCCTGGTGAAAATGTTCGCCTTGTTCATCACTGAACTGGCCCAGGCTATCTGGGAAAAAGTCCAAATGCGAATGCAGAAAAAGAATTTTTATGGACATGTTGCAGCCCATTTCACCATACGCACTTAAAAACTCATTGACAACTGTGACATAGTCGTCGCTTCTGTGATTTCCAAGGTAATTATCGCATAGCGCAACAAAACTCTTCCATGCACGTCTTTAAACGGAACTTAGCTTGTTAATGAAATCTGCATCTCTCAAAATTTTTCGAATTTGAGATCCAATAAAAATACCTAAAAGTTATTAAAACAGATAAAAACGTGTAAACAAATTAATTAATACCTCCTTTTATATTGGCTTCGCTTAGTTTTGGGAACACCGCTTTGAGATGACAAAAAGCGTCGCCGTTTACATCTAATTTTTTTACAAATTGTTTGATGTATCCCAGTTTAAGATGCAGTGGTGGCAGAATAATGTCCTCAGCTTTAACTAATTGGTCTTTTAAAATGTTTTTCCTGCCTATTCTATGTGACTCGCGAGATGGCCATACTTTGCTATCATAACGATTCGGTGCACGACTATCCCATTCACAAAGATAGCACGGATACTTTGTGTAACCACCTTGCATACCAAATAAAATTGTCAAAACCTTTAAGTCAGCGACGACTTTTCATTTATGGGTGGTATAGCTAACAAACATTAGTATATTTTTCATCACTTCGTAAGTTTCTTTTGTATTAGTCGCATATGCGATTGGAACTGAAGGTAATTGATTTTGGTTATGCAATAATACAGCTTTTAAGCCTAAATATTACATTACAAATCTTAAATTAATAAAAATAAAGTCATACATTTTTATAAGAAAACTTACTTTTACATGAACCATCAATGAAAAGTCGCCATTCATCTGCATTATAATTGTGATTTAATGCCGAAAATAGTTTTGGTACATCAACGCAATACACGAGATCACTGTCATTGGAACTAGTCTTAAAACTTTCTTCAAGTAACCAAGTCCGGTCACTCTTTCTACCAGATGTTATAACGAAATCTTTTTCCACCAAATTCCACTGCTTTAATCGCGAACCGAGGACTTCAGATTGCCGCTTTGACAAGTGTAAATCGCGAACAAGATCGTCGAAATCAGCTTTTGACAAAAAATGCCACTCCGTTGTTGTAGATCTGGATGGAAGGAACTCTTCTTGTTCAAAATCTTTTTCTGTTACATCGACAGATTTGCTCGTTTTTTTTTTTTTTTTTTTTTTTTATCTGGGACCAGCACTCAGGAGATGACTCCTACACATGCGAAGCATTGTGCTGGAACTTTTAGGAAAGGGATAGTAGGAGAAACGACAGGAGGTGAAGCTTACTTATTTTTGTAGCTCTGCTTTCGCACGTTCTTTGTTTATACTTTTTTTTTTTTTTTTTAGCAGTGCTGAAGCTTCGGTTCAGTAGCCATTTTTATTATTGTTTTACTTCGCCGGTGCTACACAATACCGACGAAGGAGGGCGTTCTGATGCGATTGTGGATTGATATCAGCTGAATCCGGTATTGTTCAGTGACCAGTGACTATGCCTTCGGCACTGAAACCTTCCGACAACAACTGACACACAAATACACACTAATGCACATCAGAAAAATGCGAGATGTTTATTTTTAATTTAAAATTTTTAGTCTGAAACTGGGGTTGAACTCAGATCTGTTTTTGGATTTGTAGTGAACGTGCAGACTACCATCCATCGTGCCATCGCCACCCTCTACTCTACCTCTACCTCGTTGTCGGTAGATCATTACTTAGAGATATTGGTTTTGTAACAGTTACAACATTTGCGTACTTAATGTTTTTGCGCGTTTTAAAAGTGACCTAAAACATCGGTTTGACAAAAGTAGCAATCATTTGGTTTATGATATGGCTGATGATGCCAAATCATAGGCGTAGAAAAGAGCAAAACAAACGAAGGTTGAATTTTCTTTTTTTTTAATGTATTACAGCAATATTGACAAACAAATTCTGGCTCGTACCAGCGACTAGTATCAAAAGAACGATTAAATACTTTATTGTACACTTCTACCACTCCAATATTGTTTTTAAAATCACGCCGGTGACTGATATCAGTAAATAAGCCACAAATATAGCAAAATTTATTACGATTGTCACACATTTTTTATTTAATTTTAATTTAAATTGCAAACGTTTTTTTAGATACACAGATTCAAAGTGAAAAATAAGACATTAACAAAACGGCATATTAAAAGAAAAAACAATAATTTTACATGAGAAAAGCTCTCATTACAAATATTTGTTGTAATTCTAAGTTGAATTTTGTTTTCATGAAAAGTTTAATAACTCAGTCAATTATTTATCTATTTTTAACCCCAAATATGCGTTGTAATCGTTAATAAACGTACTTTTTAAATAAATTCAATAGTATTATAGTTTATTACATTATAATGTATAAAAACGTCACCAAAGTTGAAAAATTTTTGAAAAATCTACAAAATTTGTGTTTGTTCGACAATAACACCCAAATTTCTCAAGTTTTCTTAGATAAATTATATATCATTCGAAAGATCTCAGTTACTTCTTTCCAAATCTAGTAAGAAATTGAAAATCGGATTATTATCAACAAAATTACTGGCTTATAAGTGTGCAAAGGTACAAAAACCGGTTTTTTAACCGTAAATCCGGATTTTGGAGGTGTCCGGCAAATTTCACTATTGGATTCTTCTTTAACTCGACAACACCTACAAGAAAAATAATATTCGGTCCCAGGTGTTTCTACTTCATTCAATTTTGTACCACTGTGTAATTATTCCATATGTGATATTTGTAAATTGTTATAATCAAGTCATTAGTTCTGGCAAAGTGAATAGTAGAGTAGTTCAGTATATTTATGAGTGGAATTGACGCAATTTCATGACTAGTGATTTCTTTGATGTTATCCAAATCAAGTGTTTCCGGTAGGTATTCATTATTTTGCGTTGCATTTATCGTTGTCATCAAGAGTAAAAGTTGATCATGAATTTGTTCTATCATTAAGTGTTTTTTTTTTACTTTCTTCCGTCCATTGCTCCAACGAGTTTCTCAAATCTGGAGTTGACTTGCCTCTGTATTTCATTATTTTTTATTAATTATTTCATTTTTTCTTCAATGTTTTTTAAATCATTATGGTGTGGGTTTCCCGCAATAAATTGTTACGTTGATCCTAAAATATTTATGGACCTCCAGTCTATCGTATATTCATCTAACAGATCCGCTGAGGTTTCTGTTTTCTTTAACCATGAAGATTCTTTTACTGTAAACTGTAACACTTTTCCACTGAGTGCTAGGGTAGGCTCAGCGTAGTTCAGGGTCTTGTAATAAGTAAATAAACAAGACGCTTATTAGCTTTTCTTATACGTTATAAAGTATTATTCTTGTATTCAAATAGGAGTTATTGTGTCTAGAAGTGCAACAGTGGCGATCTATGGGCATTCAATAAGAGCGGAATTTTTATACCAGTGTTCCGACCTTATTGTCACCACTTAAGGCACAATTCTTTAATATGCGTTAATCTGCAGAGCAGATCTTTTACTAGAGCGGAAACTCAGACTCTAGTATTTCATATCATCCACTTAATTAACTTAGTGATAATTGCTCAATCTTTCAAAACATTTTATGAGCCGCTGCTCACATTCCACCAGCGATGATCTGTAAACGACACATATCATCGAAATACGAAGCTGCTCCTTCGCGACATGGTAATAATTGGACTAAAATACGGTGAAACCCATTGGGTGCGGTTTTAATACCAAAGGATATTCTATTAAATTAATACGTACTACAGTGACTAGATATATTTGGAATTTGCTTACTTTCTTCGTCCACCATTACATGCAAATATGCTTTATAGACATAAATCAAGTTTTCAAAAATATTTTGCATTTTTAAGTTCGTTGAAAATCTCGTCGATTCTTTTTATTGCCTCTATCTGGGGGTTTACTATTTGCTATTTTATAATCAACGCACAAACGAATATTTTCGTCTGGCTTAGGTGTTACTATCAGTTCCTAGTCAGTTCACTTTTGTAACTTTTGTAGTGTAAAACATTCCGGCCTACCTTACAAAAATACTGGTTTAGCTCCATCACGTAATTTTCGGGAGGTTAGGAATACACCCACATTTTCTTAAAAAATATCTGGAAATTGTAATTGTATTTTTGATATTAAATTTTTTTGTCACTATCGTGATTGCCAAGTGCTTTTATAAATTTTCTTTATAAATTTCTGACAAATTTATTTTTAAGATTCATACTCGTCCCAATAGAGGTGAGTGGTCTGAAGACACCATGTAAAAATATTATTTAGATGTTTTGTTTTTATACTTGAGTTCAACACTTACAACGCCTAGTGGTAGAAAAATGTTTCTCGCGTACGATCGAAAAGATATGTTTGTTTTCCTGATAGGGACATTTATTTTTAATTTGTTACAATAATTTTGAGGAATCAGCATGTAACCATCCCCTGAATCAACTTCAGATGACTGCTTGCTTCCGTCAACGTCGAAACTAATTCCATTCCATTTAAAGGTGATTTTTGCATTTACAAAAAAAACCTATTGTCAGAAGAGGTAGAGGGTTAATATGTACTAACAAAAAAAAATGTTCGTTGTAGTGTTCGGAATATATCTACTGAAAATATCGTATACAAAAAATTATCAACCGATTTTTATTCCGGTTTACCAAGTATGAAACTTTAAAACGGCCGTAAAATGAGTTTCAGAAGTAAACTTTTAAAAAGCCGATACACGTATATCTTTTTTATTCCCCTCTACTAGAATCAGTTGGCAGAACCTTGTTATTTTTTATATTAAATATGTATGTAAAAATATATTTATTCGTCTTTAAAATATAACAATTCAACAAAGAAGTACAGTGTTATATAGTAAGTGATCAAAAAAGGAAATAAAGTATGTAAGTAAAGCTCAATCAAATGCATATGTGATAATATACCATATAAAGAAATGTCAATGAAAACATTCTTGCCATTGTAGCATAATACACTACAGTCACCAACAAGTTTTGCTTGTTCCTCTGTCTGAGTGATGTCCTTTAATTTTTTTTCTTGCACTGGCACTCAGAGTATGACACCTACACATGCGATGCATAGTACTGGAACTAGGAAATTAGATTAAGGGAGGAGGGGTAGATGGAGTAGTGCTTGTGGATATTCCATTTGAATTGTCCCATGTTAAAAATGACAGGAAAGACCTCTGCGGGTAGTTTACTCCACATACGCGCTGTTCGTCTGAAAAATTAATTTTATTTGTACTGCGTAGTGCGAATTGCTGCCAAATCGACTACAAATGGATTTGTTTTTAATGATGAACACGTTGTGCGTATGAATGAGCGATTTTCGGGAATAAGTTCCCTGATTTAGAAAACATTCCATTATAGTAACGAGCAATCGACGATGCTCAAGAGAGTCAATAGAGTTGGCTACCTACTGTCCGCACTAAGTCTCTTCGCCCTCTCCTATACTCGGTCGAGTAACTTCTAAATAATCTTTGAATCACCGGCCCATACATGAATGTGAAGTATGGCTTGCACCGTCTTAAAAAGCCGAGGCATTTGAATGCTTCTTTTGAGACCTAAAATATGTATTCGGTGCATCGACTATCACACCGAATCGTTATGCCTAGGACATCAGGAACTTCTGAGCCCGAAAAATTTATACCACCCATATTTAGAGGTAAAGCTGCCTGACCGGTCATGCGTGGGTGTGTCCGCGTAACCCTATTGCAATAATTTTGTGAATGAATCACTCATCTTCTGCCTCAGCGCCACGATCATGGTCGATGTTGCCCTACCCCCAAATGAGTATGAGCGACAAGTGCCGCTGTTAGAGGGTTGGAAGTTTAATATAGAAAGTCATTAAGAAAGGTAAGAAATAGGGTAGAAGAATGGCTCCTTGCGGTACCGTTGAATTTATCTTAAACTCGTTAGATGAGATCCCGTCTATAACTCTTATAGCACGATCCCTCAGAAAGTTCGGTCGTTAAGTAAGCTATTGGACTCCAGATGCTTCATGAGATGAAAATTTAGCTTACTCTCCATTACTTTGGAAATGGTAGAGCATATTGCGATTGGGCGATAATTTTGAGGGTTGCTTGCTCCCTTTTCTTGGGGATCGGCGTTACATTTGCAATTTTCCAGCACGACAGAAATTCGCCTGCATGGTATAGGGTGCTGAAAAGGATTGCCAGAGGACACAATAACGTCGAAGAACACTGCTTCAAGAGCAGTGCCGGAATTCCATCACAGGGGACTTATTTATGTTCAGGTCCGCTTAAACTTAACTGCACGTGTTGGTAAGTATACCTTTTGCATAGTTACGGATACATTCTCGAGAGCGGCCAGTGGTTGTTTGCTTTCCGGCAAATTAGAATTACTTGCAAACTTTTCAGCTAGGAGGTTAGTTTTATCAACCGGCTCGGTGAATATTTGATCATCTTTTAAAATATTGACGTTACTGTAAAGAAAGCAAAGCTTCGAATTAAAATGCCAGAATAAATCGTTGAGTTCAGCCCAACGCGCCTTTTCGTAAATATATTTCCAACGTTTCGTAGCTGCCCGTGAAGAGTTTCGAAGTTCCACGATCGAAAAGAAGGCAGAAATGGTGCAATGATCCGGATTTTTTTTTTTATTAAATTTTGAAGCTTCGTTTTAGTAGCCATTTTTAGTAATTACTAGCTGACCCCGCTACTAGTTGCTATAGCTGTTATAATAGTTTTATTTAAAAAGAATTCATATGTTTTATGTGTCCTTTATTAAAATCGGTTAGTTAGTTCCGGATACGCAAAAGTTGCCCCCTACCACCGGTAGTATTCTTATCTTTGAAAAAACATAGAGTCATGTGTCTATATAGATTCAGTCCTATCTATATTTTACCTCCCATTCCTACCTTCTGAGTGTCTATCCGTATACCCAATTTCTGCTCTCTGGTTCTACGAAGAGTACGCTCCCGTACATGAAATGGGAATGCAGAAAATTATCATTCTATCCCCCTGATAAGAATTGCTAGTTTTCATATTTTTCCCGTTATTTATTCTCCAGTATACCGAATTTCAGCTCTATAGCTATATTGAAAGTGCCCGAAGCAAAAAAATTTATTATCAACTCATTCAGGGCAAAATGACAAACTTTAGCTCTAACCGTTCTCAAGATATACAAAAATTACTATTAACTTTTTATGGGATGTACAACACCCACTTGTGCAATTTCGCCAAGTTTTTTACTGATGATTTGTACTGACCATTAAGTTACTCAGACCAAATACAGAAACTTTAGCCGTTCTCAAGATAAAAAGAAATTATTATTTAGTTTGTGTGGGAGGTAGCACGACCACTATCTGACTGATGATTTGTTTTAACTACATAGTCATTTGGACCATATTAAGAAACTTTCAGTCCAACCGTTCTCAAGATATAAAAAATAAATATTTACTTTGTATGGGCTACTATGGGTGCTACTTTTGCCGACTGGCCTTTAACCTAACCTATGGACGCGGCAACGCCCAGTTCGAATTTTATTCTTGTTTGGCCGGAGACCAGTCCGAATTGGTGCGAATCATCGAAATTGGTTCAGACGTTCTTGAGTTATAAGCGTCACTCTTTTTTATATATATACTAGCTTTTATCCGCGGTTTCGCTCCCGTTATTATCTCCATACAGTTACGGAACGGCATATCTTACCCCTACGTCGCCTGCTGATTCTATTTAAAAAATAAATATGTAGCATATGTGTCCTTCTAGACACAAAAACATAAATACATTTAAATTTCATTAAAATCGGTTAGATGGTCTCGCTGGCGTGGAAATTGCACGTACCTTCCCTCGTGGTTCTAGTTTTAAAAAAAGTAATACCCAATAACTTTCCCGGATTGCACAATTGCTAATGCGTTTTTTAAACTCAAATATATCCAAGTTTTAAAGTTCATCAAAATCGGCTATGTAGTTTTGGAGGCCGAAATTTTCCCCCTATGGCCCTCCTGGTCCTAGTTTTGAAACTATACCTATACATATATATATCCATGTTCTAAATTGCATTAAAAGCGGTTTTAACGTTTCGGAGGGGCCGAATCTTCCCCCTATCGCCCTCCTGGTCTTACATTTGAAACTCTACATTACCTATGAGCATTTTTAGACGCAAATCTATCGATGCCCTAAATTTCAGTAAAATCGGTTTGAACGTTTCGGAGGGGCAGAAATTTCCCCCCTATCGCCATCATGATTCTAGTTTTAAAAAAAGTAATACCCTATAATTCATTCAAGAGTCCTATAAGGTACAAACAAACACACTTTCAGCTACACAATATCGACGGAGGGCGTTCTGATGTGCCTGTGGATTGGATACACCTGAAGCCGGTACTGTTCTGTGACCAGTGACTATGCCTTGGCCACTATAACCTTCCGACATCAACTCACACAATGCAAACTAATGCACATCAGAAAAAATGCGGGAACAAATAAAGTTTAGAACACTCTCCCGGATCCAGAAAAAAAATATGCCACCTTATAGAAAATTAAAAAATAAGAAGAAAAATAAAATAAAAAAGTGAGCGCAAACCTTTAGTTTCCGAGTTATGGCCCTCCGAAGTTCCGTTATAAATTTGTGAACAACCCATCGAATATGGGCAATATGGGTATCATGTTGAAGGTGTTGAAAAGATATTTCAGAATTTAATAAAACTGTCAATAAATTCGTAAATAATTTATAAAAATAAATTTCCTTTGTGTGTACTAATCCTCTGTATGTATGTGTGTGTGCATATATTAAAAGATAATTGTGCAAGGATTTTCTCCTCCATGGTACGGGGGCGGATCAAGAAGTCCGTGACTTTTCGAACTCCCCTCGTAGTTATATGAAATGCAAAACTGTTCCCATTAAGTATACCACCTGTTAATAGACGACTGTCAAATTTTGAGCAAGTTTCGTCATTTACTTTGCATTATACATATATAGGCATTTGTTTGGTCAATAATTTCATCGTTGGAGCTAAATCTCTTTCCACCGAGCCATTTCTTTAGGTTTGGAAATAGGCAGTAGTCACTAGGGGCTAAATCAGGAGAATATGGTGGATGAGGTACCAATTCGTAGCCCAATTCATAGAGTTTTGCCATTGAGACTGCACACTTGTGCACCCGTGCATTATCTTGTTGAAAAATAACTTTTTTCTTGGCCATATGGGCTCGTTTTCTTTTTAAATCCTCCTTAAATCGGTCTAATAAGTTGGCATAATATTCGACGTTTATTGTTTATCCCTTTTGATGTGGATTATCCCGCGCGCATCCCAAAAAACTGTTGCCATCACCTTATTGGTGGAGAAACTTACATTGGCCTTCTTCGGAGCAGGTTTACCCGGAGAAACCCATTGTTTAGACTGCTGCTAGGTCTCCGGAGTACAGTAATGGATCCATGTTTCATCCATAGTTACAAAACTCATTCGGATTGCGGTTAAAAACTCCAAACAATCCTTTGAAGTTGTCACACGTTAACGTTTATGGTCAATTGAGAGCAAACGCGGCACCCATCTTGCAGACAACTTTCTTAAACCCATCTGATCACTTAAAATCGAAACCAAACTACCATATTAGATGCTTATGGCATCAACAATCTCACGCACTTTTACTCTTCGATCGGCCAACACCATATCGTGGATTTTTTCGTCATTTTCGGGTGTACTGACCTCAATTGGCCGTCCAAAACGTTCAGCGTCATTTGTACATGTGCGACCACAACGAAACTCAGTAAACCATTTTTTACATTTAAATCGATGGTGCAGAGTCCCCATAGTATTTATCGAGCTTTTCCTTGGTTTCATTGACGGATTTTTTTCGCATAAAATAATGTTTAATTAGCACTCGAAATTCACTTTTTTCCATTTTTAGAAAAATACACGAGGTTGTATATTTTGAACAGCTGTTAAATGCAAAGTAAATGACGAAACTTGCTCAAAATTTCACAGTAGTGATGTGAATAGTACTGCATTTCATATAACTACGAGGGAAGTTCGAAAAGTCACGGACTTATTGATCCGCCCTCGTACAACAAACGCCGGCTTCGTTAACAAAAGCTTCTCTGCATGACCGTCCTTCGGCCGGGAGCAATACTTTTCTTCTCCATGGTATAACAAACACCGGCTTCGGTAACAAAAGCTTCGTTACAAAGCCGGCCCCAACGATTTTCTCCTCTACGCTATAACGGACAATGGCTTCGATTACAAAAGCTTAAAATTAAAAAAAAAAAAAAAAATTATTTCACAAATTTATCGCCGGTCTTTAATATGTTAATAATTTTTACATAATATACATATACATAGCGAGATATCTTTAAAACCATTCAAATGAAACCAATATTGGCAATTTGCTTTCCAAAATGTAGTAGAGATTCGCATTTCTGTATGAAAAAATCGTAGTTCGATAACTCGAAAACTAGGCGTTGCCGGAACTTATTTCATTGTATATTTTCTTCTTATTTTTAATTTTTGTATTGGCGCAGGTAATTTTTTTTATCTATTTGGTGAAGCGTCCGTAAAATGGATTTTAGCCAAGATTTTCCGCGTAGCTGACTTTTTGCAGGCCTTAAGGTTTTAATTCACTATTATATCTAATAAATTTTAGTTAAGTTGTAAAAATATTCTGAACAGTTTTAAAATGATACCCATATTGCCCATATTCGATGGAAAACACACTATATTCACAAATTTATAGTGGAACTTCGGAGGCCCATAAATCGGAAACTTTTTTATTTAATTTTTTCTTCTTATTTTTTCATTTTCTATAGGGTGGCACACTTTTTTTTGGATCCGGGAGGGCGCCCTAAACTTTATTGAAGCCAAAATGCAAAATGTTTTAATGATTTAGACTGAAGAAACCAAGGAATTTTTGGTCAGACTACTTCAGCGATCGCCACCCTCAAAGGTGCGCTAATTTTAATTTATTAACCACTTATCCGAGTGGCAAGTGAGAAAGATGTCGAGTTGCTTCATTTCTTTTCTTTTTCCATATTCGGGCTTCTGTAAAGAAACGCAAAAGATGCCCCGTGATTTTGAATTTAACCCAAAGACAGTTAAATTCGGGATCATGCATGCTTAAAGATTGATGGCACTGGTACACAACTTCATTGCGTATATGAATTGCAAGGCCCCTATGAAGAATGAAAAGAGATAGGAGTTGATAACAGGTATATAAAAATCCTGTTGTCAGTATCCTTATACACATGGGTTTACTGAAGACGAAAACATTCGGCCGGAGACAAATGTGTTCATAGACAGAGAAAAAGTCCTTACACCACGTATTTTGCAGTGAGCTAATCGCCGGTGATCAGTGCTTTATAACCAAACAGTCTAACAGCAACTAACACAATGACATCAACAATGCAAAATATTTAATTGGGTAATGATAAGAGAGTTAGCTTAATGACACGAAAAAAGGCCATAAAAGCGTCAGGGTTGTCGTGCCAACACTGAGTAAATATCGTTCAGCCGCCACTGGTAAACCGGATTTTTAAAATTATATTTGTTTCCTTATTGTATTTGTTAGTTTTCTTGCGTTAAATTCCAATTTATTACGTTTAATGTATGTAAAGTTTGTAGGTTTATTGCAATTGGATTTGAAACCGACAAAAAAAAACTTTGGTGTCATGAAATCCAATGTTATCGGTGTTGTTATTGAAAATAAAACAAGCAGCTGAAGCTAAAAGGTTCATCTTTCATTTTTGTTTTTTTCTTCAAGTTAAATTATATAAATTGCTAAAAAAAATTATATTTTCAATAGGCTGAATCGCTTATTTATAGAAATTAAATTTTTTTATTAGTTTAAACAACTTTATATATTTACAATGAATTTACTTCCAAAGTTGCCTGCTCGTTTTGGGTATCACAACTGAAGTCGAATCCGAACCGTTTGAACTGGTACCTAATGACAACGACCAGTATTTATCACTGTGTTAGTAATTAATTAACTGATTTGTTTTTAGACTATTAAATACAGTCCTGCACAGTTGCATACTTTTTCATCGAAATCCATCCATAGAACATCTGCTTTTTTCATCTACAAGAGAATAGGTGTGTATGTGTATGACCACGTATGAGCTGAGAATGGTACATAAGATAAAGCGTCACAAGTTTTTAGAGTTGGCTGCAGGCTTGTGAAGTGGAAGCTTTTTTTTTTTTCTTCGGGGAAAATAAACCAGTTAAATAGAAGTATTAACTCACATCGCAAGAAGAATTACTATTATATTGAGTAATAGTAATACCTCACTAGAATAAATGCCACCAAGTGGTATGAAGAAGAACTCTTATTCTGTAGGCGAAACGAACCTTCTAATAAGAGCAATTGGTCATCCCGTTTGTGAAGAAGTAAACAAGAACTCTTATTCTATAACCGAAACGAACCACCTAATAAGAACAATTGTTCAATCTCTTGGTAGACAGTTCCGGTAGTAGTATAAAAACCAACCGTAGCTGTCTTAATATTTATCCTAATAGCTCGTATGAGTAATAAGCGCCCACCCCTGATTGCGTTGGCGAAACAAACCACTGAAGCGGAGCGAACGCATATCCTACTCGCGAAGAATTTCTATTGGACGTAATATTGCCATAGTAATTCTTTCCTGCACACACAGTTGTCGAAAAGAAGCGAAGGTGAACTTATCTCTTACTTTTTAGGCGATTCGGAGAGACAGCTCACCTCCCTGGCTCCTGCAACTACTTCGAACTCCTAGAATATTTAACTAACATGCGGCTATCTAAATTAAGAGTGTATAATAGTTATATCTTCTTAACATAAAGCCTTTGCGGGCAAATATATACTCATATTTAATATATACAATTAGGTTTAAGAGATTACTCATAAATAGAGAATTTACGTATTATAACGATAAGAGGAAAATTGTCTTAATCTTTGTTATACGGAAATTTGTGCCGACGCTGGCCACCGCTGAGCTTACCCCAGCATGAGCGGAAAAATGTCGTTACAACTTTATATTTTTACTAAAAAGCAAATTTACACAAATGTAAACGACAAATGTACATAATACAACGATAGAATTTATTATATTACCACTTCTTATTTTATTTTCTATAATTTGTTTCTTTATTAAGAACACAAGTTTTAATAATATTTTAGAGCAAATACCATAATACACTAAAGAAATGACAAAAACATAAAACAGCTGATTCGAATATCGGTTTTATTTGCTTTCCGACTTGTTTTCATGACAATAGAGGACACCAATATTGGTTTGCAAATCCTATAAAAAGCAAACCCGATTTAGATTCTAAATAGTCTTTCATGAAGCGATTCCTATATTTTAACGTAAATAAAACAATGTGTGTGTGAGATATCATCGAAGTTTTTTATAAGTTTGAAAGACCTATTGATGACATTATGTGTGGAATATAACATCGTTCAAATATCCGCCACGGCTTCTCTGGGGGAGCGCATGCGAAATGTAAAATTTTAAAGGACTCGGGCCATAAATCAGGCTGAATTTGACCGATGGCATTGGTTATATAGACTTTGAGGACCGCTGTGGTTTGTGGCAGCAAAATTCTCATGTTGTGGGAATTTGCCTCTTGCATGCAAATGATAGATACTTGCAAGATAAACAATGTTACCCTATTATAGGTTTATTGCATTACTTGGAAATTAAAATTTTCATGAGATTTGCGGTCCTTGGTATGTATGTAAACGTCTCATAACTTAAGAACAGGTCAAAGGATCGGATGCCATGATATAGAACCTTTCCTGACTTGCAATTTTTAAAAATTCAACTTTGAAATTACATTAGCGCCCACATTATGAAATTCTAGTTTTACAATTTTTATATTTCTTACGGCTTTTTCACCATACCAATACATATATAAAACTTCAACTTGACTAGAGAATTGCAAAGCAAAAGATAATTGTAGAGTACATGAAACACTGTACCGTCGCCAAGCTTCTTTCCTCTAACTCCAAAAGTTAAATTGATTTTAGATATTCACTTAATTTTATAGACTTAAAAAATTTACCGAATGCTGCAAATATGACAAAAAACTTGTAAAATTGTTAGAAAAAAATGGATATCGAAAATTTGTGAAAACTGTTTGTTAATTTCCGTAATTTATTGTCTAATCAGTTTTCGGTACGAATTTGCGTTCAGGTTAGCAAAGCATGCAAGTTCAATCGATTCCCATTTTCTTTTAATTTAAAATATGTTTACTCTTGAATGACACCAATAATTTATTCGGTTTTGAAGTTTTCGTTTTTGAAAACGATACGGTTTACAGAACACGACTGATTCAGATATAGAAATACCTTTTTAAAGACTGAAAATCCATTTCACAGTATTGGCAATAATTTGGTGACCCCGGTTTCCGTTTTATATTGCGACAACAAGAATGTTTATTAAAATCTGTTATTGTTGAAAATGTTTTTTGACAATCTGGACAATTGCCATAAATTGGTATGCTAAAATTCAAGTAAAAAATCAAAAAGGGGAACAATAATTAAATTGTAATACTAACCTTTCGTATAGATCACAATGCTGCAATATTAAATGTCTTGCCAATATTGGTAAGCTATAAGTAATTTCATTACAATCTTTAATTACACAGCAATGTCCTTGTGTATGAACAAACTTATTTACACAGGAGTGATTTAACAAGTCTGCAAGCGTGTTGTATTTGTCAAGACATAACTGAAATAAAAATAATTAAAGTTTTTCTTCTTTACGTTGTGGAAATTACGCAAATGTTCACTAATAGAGCTCAAACCTATATGTTATATCTGTGGTTCGGATAACACTACATTTATTTTTCATTTATTAATAGGTTCGTACGTTTACTTTCTGGAAAATGAGAGTAAGCTAGAATTACTCTCAATAAGAGAGCAAAATGTACAAAAGTAAGAAAACGAAAAAAACCATAAAATTTACCAGAAAAAAAGAAATGTCAATTTTTTACAGCTCTATTTATATCGGAGATGATATTTGACAATTTTAAAATTGTGCTTTTTTGACCCCAAATGTACTAAAAACATAAAAGTTGTGTTAAGTTCTACTATTATTAACTATTAGTAACAGAAAGATAAAATGAGTTCTTGAATATTGAGAATTTGTTTCGAAATCAATCAAATAGAAGTAATACTGAAGGAGTTCCTATTACTAGAGAGACCACCTCGTTGGAGAGACAACCAACGTTTTGTTGAATAGTTAAAAATTAATGCAGTTCATTACAAAAGTATTCTTGAATTTTCTCAAATTCATCCATTTTACAGAAATGATAATTTTACTCGTTTATAAACTTATAATTCGGACTATAGTTTTTGAAGCTCCGTACGACTGAGTTTAGACGAGAAAACATTTAGTTTGGTAGCATGTTACGGGTGTGGAAGAGAGCATCGTTTTTGTGTTCGGTACCCGGCGACACGTTTTAACAACAACATATGTTCTCTTTGCTCATGGATAGAATTAATGTTTATGCTAATCCCTGAATAGTTTGTTTTAATATTTGTATATTTTAAATAATTGTGGGCAATTATATTAAGAAAAAATTCACAGATGATGGCCCACTCCAAGGTTCTGATGGATATTTCTATTTTATATTATATTACATTTCTTCTTTATATGCATATGTATGTACATATATAGTAGAATATTGAAACAAAATCAATATAAAGAATTGAAATAAATAGTGTTTCATTTCAATTGTGATATCCGTTAACAGTGACCGATATATCCTTTAACGCTGACTAGTCAGCAGTGGTCGATATATTCGTCCATGCTGACCGGTCAGCAGAGACCGATTTATCCATCAACGCTGACTATCCCATGCACACAGAAGTTTCGGTAATTTTTCTCATATTACCATTGAGAAAATTATAGAAACTTTGTTCTACGCAATTACCTATAATTCTGTCAACAATGACGGTCGTATCACCGGTCAAATGACCGTCACTGTTATTATAGGGAAGCTAAACTTATGAGCTATTTGCTGGTCAGTTCATTCAACAGGCCAAACGACAAAGTTTGTGAAAAAGTTGTGGAAAGTGGTTGTGAATAATTTAATAATTAAATATTAAATTTAGAAAAATCGAAAATATATTTTTGCTATAATTAATTTAAATTACTGAACAACGTATAATCATATGAATATACCTTGGTACTTAATATTTAGTGGAGTAAAGTAGTACTTTTGCAATGCAAATTGTACTGAAAAAAGTACAATTGTACGGGCTTGATTATCCCTGATTTTCGTTGGAAGTTTAATGTGATTGATGACAGTTTACCGAAAAAAAACTATTTGTGAAAGAATTTATTTTAAAAAAACAAGTATTGAAAGAATTTATTTAAAAAAAACAAGTATTGAAAGAATTTATTTAATTATATTTATTTTTGAGCGATGGTCTTTTTTATGAAAAGTTTTTAACAATTATTTATTTTTCAATATTTCGCTACCAAATAGGTAGCATCGTTAGGAAATAATAATTTGTATTAACAAAAATATTTATTTAAAAAAATGGTATTTTTTATGAAAAGTTTTTAACAATTTATGGTATAAATAACAAAAATGTTTGTAATTAATTATTGTTAAGAAAAATTTTCAACTCAACTTTTTTAATGTCTGTCAGCTGTTTGGGATATTTGTAATTTTGCTTTGTTATTTTCAATGTTTATTATAAACAAACTGATTGCTTGTTCTTCACGCCCAAACTAGCCCGAAGAAAAAGTACGGGCATTCTCGTGCGAGAAGAACAAGAGAAACGTAAGAAAACGCTTTTGGGTAAGATTGGGCGCCCGCGGACGCCTAATATAAAATTAATAAAAAGGGACAACACAGAGAGAAAGAAATAAATACTATATAATATTTAAAATTTTTAAGTGTTGTCTCCTTAAAAAAACGCTAAAAAAATATACGGTCAAAAACTAAGCTCAAATCGCAGACATTGTTCATAAATCACTAATGGTGTTTTCTTTTCTGACAAAAATGCTACATATATGCTACATTCCGTTACTATTTCTGTTCCATTCTAAAAAATATGTAACATTAAAAAAAGCTATTTCGTTCCTTTCTAAATATGTTGCACAAATAACTGGCAAAATATGCAACATATTTGACCCTCTACTCACAAGTCGGGGTGATATACTAACCTTTTTTACATCTTTGTTAAGTACTTTTTTATACAAATAAGAATTATGCAAATCAATATACTCTTCACTTTGACTAGAGTCCATCAGACTTTTGTTAGAGGAAGATTCTGTTTAATTTATTATTTATTTTAATGTAAACTTTTTTGAAAAATTTTTGGTTTAAAGTTTTTGCAGTTTGTTCTAGGTGATAGCAGGTGATTAGAAAACAATGTTGCTGACGATTTTTATTGATAAAATGGTGCTTAAAACCGTAGAAACAGTGAAACGCTAAGTATACATTATTGTTAAATCTCAAATATTTTGTACCATTGTGGCAGTAAAAAATGTATAATTTTTTAAAGGTATGGGCAAACTGCAGAAAATGTTATCCATCGAAAGGACAACATTTTTGCTCAGAAAGGAAATTACCATAATATCTCAACATATAAAAGATTTTAAGTATGAAACGTAAATTTGAACTTGAAACTTTTTAAATTTTTTTTGACAGGTGTTCTTTTTTTTATCAGTGGACAGTGGACGATTTGACGTTTTCGTATTTCTCTTAATATGGATGTACCCTTTGTACCTGATTAATTTTCCCATGACAATATATTTGCGCTCTTCTCTAAAATTTTAGCAATGCAGAGATATTTATATGAGAACGATTATTTTGACAAGGCAACACGAACGCAGGTTGTTGTCCATGCTGATTTTGTCATTGTAGTGAAATTACACTAATTTATATTTTTGTTGGTTAAAAAACAAAAACAGTGTTGAAAATATAAAAAGCAAAGTGACTTATATAAAAATTCAAAACATATAACGGAACAAAATTTCAGTACGTGATAAAAAAATTAAATAAAAGAATTTTGGACGACCCATAATTTCCAAGTTATGATTTTACAATAAATTGTAAGTTTTGTCGCAATGAGGTTTTTTCCCGCTCTTTTTTTAAGTGGGATCACTTTTTCTACAATAAATAGCTGTTCATATTTTTCAATTTTTAAATTTTTGTTTGTTTTTTTTTCTATCTTGAACCAGTCGGGGGATAACCCCTACACATGCGATGCATTGTGCTGGAACTAGGAAATTAGGTTATGGGAAGGAGGATGGAGGGAGTTGGGTTTATGGACATTTGATTTGAATTTTCCCACGTCAAAAGTGACAGAAAAGACCTCTGCAGGGAGTTTGTTCCACATACGTGATGTACAGCCGAAAAATTACCTCTCTCTGTAATGCGTGGTGCGATTTGCCGCCAAATCGACCACAAATGGATGCGCCCTCAATGATGAACACATTATACCCTGAAATGAACGGGTTTCTGGAACTAGTTCCCTGATTTCACCAGAACACATTCCATTGTAGTAGCGATAGAACAACGAAACACACCCCACATTGCGACGATGCTCAAGGGAGTTAATCAATGGAGTTGGCTGCCCTACAGTCCCCAATCAGTTTCTCGACTGCTGTCAGTATAAATAGAAGTGCCGGCATATGTAAAGCAGTCGTAAAAACACTCTTGAAGCTATCTTTTAAACTAAATGCTTGAAAGTAAACTACAGAAATATGAACCTAAAAAAAATCAGCTTTCAAGGTTATTTTGAGACCTGAAAACTGCTGCTGTCACCTGCCAAAGAGTGGATAGGGTTAGAAGTTTGACATAGGAGGTCATTAAGAAAGACAAGAAATATGGTAGTTTATCTTGTACTCGTTAGATGAGATAACAACTCTTAAAGCGCGATCCCTGAGAAAACTCGATATAAATCGAGAGAAGATATCACCGATACCAAAACCAATAAGCTTGGACAGAAGTGTCCCATGGCACATTCTATCAAATGCATTACAAATATCCAGAGCCACGACTGTACTTTCGCCAAAATGGTGAATAGAACAGCTCCATTTTTCCGAGAGGAAGGCCAATAAGTCCTCTACGGAAGCCATATTGGCGGTCGTTCAGTAAATTGTTCGACTCCAAATATTTCAGGTGGAAGTTCACACTACGTTCCATCACTTTGGAAATCGCGGAACAGATTGCGATTGGGCGATAATTTTCAGGTTTGCTTGCCTCATCCTTTTTGGAGATCGGCGTTACTTTTCCAACATTCCAGCACGATGGGAATTCACCCGTACGGTACAGAGTGCTTAAAAGGATAGCCAAAGGACGTGATAACGTCGAAGAACACTGTTTAAGGACCAGTGCAGGAATTCCATCCGGCCCAGGTGACTTGCTTATGTTGAGGTTCGCTAAGACCCTTTTAACTGCAGGAGATCGAAAGTATATCTTTGGAATAGTTACGGATACACTCTCGAGAGCGGGCACTGGTTGATTGCTCTCCGGCATGTGAGAGTTACTTGCAAACATTTCAGCTAGAAGATTAGCTTTTTCAGCCGGGCCAGTGAATAACTAATTGCTCATCCTTCAAAAGAGCCGGAATGGAAGAACTAGCATTTTCCTTTACTCTTTTTACGAAAGACTAAAAGCTTTTACTGCCCCGCTGGGCAACAAATTTAAACAAGTTTTAAGTGTTTTAGATAAAACAAGTTTACTTTTAGATGTTCTCCCATACATTGAGTTGTTGGCAACGGTGGTGTAAATATACTTCTGAAATGATCCAGTGTAGATTATAGACTAACTTGAGAAGATTATTTTGTAATTTTTAGAAATTTATCGATAAAATACATAGGTGTTTTGGAACATTTTGGAGAAAAACAATTTTAACTAATTTATTTTTCCACCGATTTTGATCATTTAAACGGTGTTCAATAGAAACCTTCAACACTAAAACTAAGTAGAAGAAAAAAATAAGGCTATCTGAATAAATTTGTAAGAATGAATAAATTAAGATGATAACACTAGTATACAAATGTTGATTTTGAAAAAGTATTTTTAGGGTAAGTAGCATTTTCTTATTTATATTTAAATGCTGCATACAAAAATGACAATTGTATTTTAAAATTAGTTACCATTTCTTAGAAAAATTTTTTTCAAGTTTTTAAAAAATTACAGAAATTACACCGTTCTTCTGTTCGTTGGTAGAATTGAGACGTGGTTCCTTCGCTGCTCTTTTGTAGTCTGCTTCTGGTGATATCGTTTTTCCACGTTAGCGATGTCCTGGTGGAAGCACTCCCCGTGTTCATCGCTGAAGGCCCCAAACTTTCAGCCATTTCAAAGTATTGCATCAACTCTTTTTGTCTGGTACGGAAAGATGTCATAACCAAACCTCTTTCTAAAAGGTTCCATTGTTTCAATCTCGAATCTAAAAGTTCTGCTTTATTCTTTGGCAATTCTAAGTCCCTTACTAAATCATTTAAGTCAGCTTGCGTTATCCTGTGTGGCTGTGATGATGTACTAGGTATTCTGACATTGACGGTGAACCGACCGTGATTTCATCTTTGTCGTCACCGATGTTAGGAAGTTTCGGGATCGGATGAAGATTGCTGTGCGGTAGAGGACGAGTAGCCGATGATATATTTGGATATGTTATGACACTCTTCTTTTTTTTTAGAAACACCGTTGCCTTTTCCAAATATATGAGTCGTCGGGCAGAAATAACAATCACTTACGTGATTCGTCGATTCTCGCCACTACATTTTGCACTGCAAAACGAAATGATGTTTTTTGCCATTCAGCCAATTTCTCAAACCTGTTGCACATGGATTGCAGCAGAAATGTGGAACCCAGCTTTTATCTTGGTGTTTGATGTTTTCGTTGAAGTAGTAATAATAGGCTATTTTTATTATAGGCGATATACAACACCTTTGTTTACTAAATATCACAACATAACAAATATCATAACATAACAAAAATTGTCAGGATATTTAACACTTTTTCAAGACATTTTGATATAAAATAGTATTATACTTTTTACTTTTAACACTTTTATCGCTTTATTGTAGAGGAAAGAGCACTAAAACGCAATATTTTGGATATTTGATACCAACTTACTAAGTAAATATAAACACTATGAAGTAAAATGTGGGTACTTTCGTTACATTCGTAAGATATCGGGTATCGTGAAAACTAAAACTAATAAATGAATTGTACTTATCAATTCGTATTTTCCATGGACAGAGAAGCAGAAATTAGTTAAAATTATTTCGGATACTTTTCCTTGTATACTATTGTAATTTATATATGTTTGTTTGTACCTTATAGACCATACATCTGAACCGATATTCCTGAATTTTTTACAACATTTAACTGGGACTCTTGAATGAATTATATGGTATTTTTTAACCACGGTCATTTTTACGCCCACTTTTGTTAATTATGTTACTCCTTCTATATAGTTTTTAACAGATTTTATAATATGTAGAGCAATTTTCAAAATTGTTTTTGCATATGGAAAAGGTCCACAAAAAAATTTTTTTTTAAATAGGGAAAGGGGGAGAATGCAAAGTGCCCGCCCCAATAATTAATTATCAAATAACATCGCCATTTGTGGACCAATTTTGAAACTTATTTTTGAATATGGAAGGTTAGGTTAGGTTAGCAGGCCGCCAAGTCCCAAGGCAATTAGCTCACTTGGGTTCTCCCGGGTCCCATTGTGTCGCCTGACCGGCATCAGTCTTCATACCGCCTCATCGGTTCCAAACCACCTTGAGTTCCAAGTAAACGAGCTTATCCCCCGCACATCGTGAGCCGACACCTCCGCGAGGTCTCGCAGGAATGGGGTACCCCATCGCAGACGCGCGTCTAACGGAGAGAGCGGGACAGTGACACAGCATGTGCACAACTGTCTCCTCCTCCTCATCACGACAGCTCCTGCAGAAGTCGTTATACGGCAGACACAGTCACCTGGCGTGCAAACCAATGTTACAGTGGCCCGTCAGCACCGCCACCGTTATCCGGAGCCGATCCCTCCGTAGTTCCCTGAGACCGGCTGTCCGGTCGGAGTCGTACTGAGGACAAGTCATCCTGGAAATCGAGCAGGTGGTCTCGTTCTATCACTCGGTCTGCGCAGTCCCAAAGAGCCCCCGCTCCAACTGCGCACTGCAACAATGCAACGGAATCCCGACAAAACCATCGATGTGCCCATCAGGCAGATGAGCTCCCTCCTTGGCCGGGCCATCCGCCACCTCGTTCCCAGGCACACCGCTATGTCCCGGCACCCAGACCAGTTCAAGGTTCGAGTGTCCGTACACGCACGAATATACTCCGCGTATATTCCGTGGTACCTCATACGGAAAAGATCCACAAAAATTTTTTTTTAATTGGGGAGGGGGCAGAATGCCCAAAAATTGCCCGCCGCAAAAAGTGATTACCAAATATTTTTGCCATTTTTTTTTTATCTAGGACCAGCACTCAGGAGATGACTCCTACACATGCGAAGCATTGTGCTGGGAACTATAGGAAAGGGATAGTAGGAGAAACGACAGGAGGTGAAGCTTTATTAATTATTTTGCAGCTCTGCTTTCGCACGTTCTTTTGTTTTTATACTCGTAGCAGTGCTGAAGCTTCGGTTTAGTAGCTATTTTTATTATTATTTTACTTCGCCGGTGCTACACAATACCGACGAAGGAGGGCGTTCTGATGTGATTGTGGATTGCTATCAGCTGAAGCCGGTATTGTTCAGTGACCAGTGACTATGCCTTCGCCACTGAAACCTTCCGACAACAACTCACACACAAAGACACACTAATGCACATCAGAAAAATGCGAGATGTTTATTTTTATTTAAAAAATTTTTTTTTTTTTTGTCTGAAACTGGGGTTGAACCCAGGTCTGTTTTTTGGTTGTGTAGTCAACGTGCAGACTACCATCCATCGTGCCATCGCCGCCCTCACTTTGTGGACCAATTCTCCAAATTTTTTTTTACATTTTACAATGTTTTTTTTTGGAATTTGGGACGGCGTTGGCGAGAATTGCTTGTGCCATTAAATGATTATGAAATAACTTCGTCGTTAGTGGACCAATTTTCAAAATAACTTTTTAATATGAAAAAGGTCCACTAAAATTATTTTTAAATGTGAGACACTGTAATGTGCACGCCAAAAATTGGATTATCCAATAACTTTGTCGTTTGTTGACCAATTTTCAAACTTAATTTTGCATATGGAAAAGTTCCACTAATTTTTTTTTTCCCAAATTTAAGGGGCTAATTGGCCGACTTTTAAAATTGCAAATATCAAATAACTTCGTCGTTTGAGTACCAAGTTCCAAAATTCTTGTATCATATGGAAAAATTCCATAAATTTTTTTTGTAAAATTGCGGGAGAAGCAAAGTGCTCGCTTATCTATCATCATCAGTTGAAATTTGGTATGTAGACTTCTCTTTCCATGTTTAGATCCACTAAGGGATTTTTTGATATTCTTATGGTAAAGGGGAAAAAAGGGGCAAAACGGGTAAAACGATAAAAATCGATTCTAGAAAAAAAATCTCCAGTGTATTTTCTTAACTTTTCGAAATTCGAAAATATTGCACCCTTGTACTTTTATTTCATTTAAATTGTGCTTATTCCATTTATTTCATATTTAAAATAACAGGTATATACAAGGTGACGCAAAATTATTCATCCAATTTTATTTTTGAATAACTTTTTTACTAAATGAAAAGAAGGTATTTTGAGTGGTGGAAATCTTTATTTGTACCTGTACAATTTTTTTTGCTAATTGGAAACTATGATACCAGTAAAGTGGCTGCCGCCAGTGTTGATACACATTTGTGCTCGTTTTCTCGCATTTCCATAACTTTCTGCAATATTTCTGGTGATAACTGTTCGCTTTCGTGTCGAATATTCCCCTTAAGGGCTGTGATTGTCTGGAACTTGTTGGCATAAACCCGCGACTTCAAGTAGCCCCAAAGAAAGAAGTCTGGGATGGTTAAATCTGGCGATCTTGTTGGCCATGCCAAATCGCCAAAACCGGAGATTACGCAACAAGGAAATGTTTTCTTCATCCATTGTTGCTCCTGCTGTGTTCTTGTTGAAACCACATGTTCACCAAGCCCCGTTCATTCCTTTCCGCCAGTAAGAAGTCGCTTATCATGGCCGTGTAGCGTTCGCCAGTATCGCCGATGGCGTCCCAAAAATACGGTCCAATCACTACTCCGTCGTGAACACCGCACCACACAGTAGAAGGATGTAACGGCTTTTCGTGCATCATAGGCGGATTTTCATATGAAGATTTTGTTTATTGACGTAACCGTTTAATGAAAATGCGCCTCGTCGCTAATGATGATTTTCACCTCAAAAGTGTCCTCTTCGTTGTTGAGGATGGCTCTACAGTAATTCACACGCGACTGACGGTCAGCCCGCATTAACTGATGCACTGTTTGTACTTTTTATGGGAACATGTGCAGGTCTTTACTAAAATTGATTCTTACTATCTCCACCATGTCTTGTTTCAAATGCAATGCCCTTAGATTTTAATGACTCTCTGGCAGCTCCTATTTTCTCCTAAGTTTTTTAAGTGGCAAATCAAATTATAGTTATACCTGGTCTATAAATTGCACCTTGCCAAGGTGTTTCGAGCTGTCCAAACTCTGTGTCTTATCAAAATGTATTTAAGTCAAGAACGCTTAAACTAGTAATACGGTTTGTTCGAGACACACTCCGGTGACTACTGTCGAATGGCAACAGCACCTAGTTAAGTAAAAGTCGTATCAGAATATATGTGTCAAACTCACATATATCCCGAACACACCAAAAACTTAACTTCCAGCGTAACTTTTGGTGGTAAACACAGCCACTACGAATTCTTTCACAAACCAGCTTACAACTCCAACTTTTCGCGGTGGACATGAAGTATCCACTTAAGAGTACATCAGTCATTAAACGCTTACTGAGCGTTAGAGCTGTGGGGCGTCGCTGGCCCCGTAGCACTGGATTAGAATTGAACAGTATTTCTACAGTCACAAGGCAATACAAGCATAACCTCCTCGAAGAGTCGCCACTTCTGTCATATTCAAACTCCAGGGGAGTTTAAAGTAATGATAGACCTTTAGCCAGGTACCGCGGGCTTGCTAAACAACCGTAGGTTTGAAACTCGTCCCAAACCCCCCTGCGGGAACGATCGCGAGGACACTGTGCCTCGGTTTAATGCCAGCCGCTAGTGGAGTTTCTGGCGGCTGCTGGAGTTTTCGAGGCGTCGGCTGCGGAGTCTTACCGCCACGATGACTGGGATTCATCGAAGAGGCATGGGTCTGCCGTACAACAATTTCTGCTCTGAGTGCAACGATGAAGAGAGTGGGGCTCACTTCCTCTGCGTGTGACCTGCACTAACCGACCTGCGCCTCCGCGTACTGGGGCCGCATCATCTGCCTATCGGATCTGAGCAAACTAAACTAAAAAAAAGATAACTAAAAGTATTAAAAAGAAACCTGATTACAGAAGAGTAACAAGGGATATGATAGTGATAACTGGGATAGAACAAGAATTATTCTACTGAATATCATTAATAAATCGTTAAGACAGAAATTTTCCCGAAAAAGTGGAAAAGTTGTATGATTACATCGGTAGAGAAAATAAAAAACCCTATTAAATGTGAGGAATACAGACTGGTAAACAATTTGAAGCTATGTTAGAAAATAATGGGGAGTGTAGGTATAAATTTACTTGAATGTTATATGTGAGGAGAATGGTTTAATAGTGAAATGTCAATCGGGTTTTAGAAGAATCATTCATGCGAAACGACGGTGAATTCCTTAATAGATATGGTTTAAATCATATTTGCAAAGTAGAGTAGAGATCAAAAAGGTGAATATTGAGCCAACTCCAATAGAAAATAACTTTGGGGTTCCACAGGGATCGATATTTGGAACACTATTATTTATTACATATATTAATGATATTGAGAGGTTAGGAGACATGTAAGTGTAAAATAGTGTTATATGCTGATGATACGTTGATATACACGGCGGCATGGCGGAAGAATGCCTTGATAACATAAGACAGAGTGAGTATTTATTGTATGTATTTATATATCGTTTTAGTAAAAAGTTTTTCAATACATAAATAAGAATATTACTCGCGATCATGATGTTAAAAACTGTTATTTGTATTATTTTTAATTAGATTGTTAATAGTTTGTTGTATAAATTAGCCCTGTAATATAATATTTGCCTAAAGGTTACGTATATTACAAATGAATCCATAAATGTAGTGAAATTTAAAGTTTCTACCACATACCAAAATTTTTTTTTACTTTTTTTGGAGCTATGTACTTCATTAAACTGCATTTAACACATTCACTTCCAACTCCGAGTTATCTCGTTGTCCACATCCGTATCGATAAGGCCGGCTACGTGCTAACTCATAGTAAATATTTATTACACATAATATAATTATAACATGGCATTCAAGTTAACCTAATTTAGTTATTTTGGCACATAAAATTCTTTGATTAAACGGTTGCAAAAACCCTACGAGATAACTCGTAGTAGTAGCTATTTTATTGACGATAATTGAGGAAGTACCGTTATAATTTCCTTTATTTCGTACATAGCAAAAACTTGAACTGGCATCAGGGTTAGTGGTATAAAAACAGCCATGGAAGCAAATGCGTTAAGCCTAATATCTCATTAAGAATTACTTAAAAGCTATTATTTTTACTTACTTTACATTCCGTTTGCCAATTTATTTGTAAGTCTTCAAATTTTGTTACCAAAACCTTGTCCAAATACTCGTTTAAATCAATATTATCATATTCTAGAGAACAAGTTATTTCTAAAGAATAATATGAACGTATACAACAAAAATTGTTCAACATGTTATTCTTACTTTAAAAACATACCTTCTATTAAATATTCTTCTTCCAATGATATAGCATCATTTGAAATTTCCTCCTGGTCTACCCCTACGTTACTACCTTCCCTGCAATGAAATGGAGTTTCCATTTCATTAGAATTGAATATTACAGTATCCGACTCTACTATATTTTGCATTTCTCGTACCGAATTCGAATTGTTTGTTTTGTTTTTTCCAATTACTATTTTACGTAAACAATTTTCTTCTTCATTCATTGCTTTTTCATAATAAATAACATCAATATAATTGGTTTCAATATCTTCAGTATTTAAATTGCTTTTCTCATCACCTTTTACAGATTTTTTTAATTCTTCGCGACTCTCAATATCTTCTCCTAAATTAGTTAAACTGCATATTTCTGCATTTTCTGTTTCATATAGCAGACTGTTAATGACATTTTTCTTTATAATTTCCAATTCTTCTTTAGTATTTAATAAATTGTTGTTAACTGTGCTTTTCATTTCCATATCTTGGTCTGCATCATCTTCAACAAATTCAAAGTTTTCGTTGTATTCTGTCTCGCTCAAATTTGTTACTTCTATTATGCTGTTTGATGACGATTCACTTAAACCTTGCGACTCTCCATATTCATCTATGATGAATTCTACTGGGAAGTGTTCAGCATGATTATCAGCCTGAATATAATCAACAGCAAAAGTAGAAGGCTTTCCTTTTTCAATTTCTAGGTTTTCTAAATTTTTATTTCCATATGCAATAACATTTAACTGCTCTCCTTTTTTAATATGTTGATCATCATTGGGAAAAATTTTTAAAATTTGGGTATTATTTGAATTTGTACATAGTTCGCCTAATTGGCCACTTTTTATAAATTCCTTTCTATTAAAACCTTTTGGATCTCTACACTTTTCTTTAGCATGCTCTTTCAAATCATACAATTCTATAAGACGATTAACACAATCATCGCATAGATATTTTATTGCATCATTTTTTACTTTAATGTTAAAAAATGCTTCCACTAAAGTGGGTAGTTGCAGCTCCAAGCCAACTTCATCGCAAATTTCATGAAAATCTTTTCCAGCATTTGTGGCCGAGTTTATTTTACAACATAAACAGACTCTGCTAATTATGGAAATATTAACCGCCATTACTAATATATATCAATGTACGTTGAAAACTTATTTGTAATATTTAAAAATTGAGTATTTCCAATTTTATAATATTCTTGGAATTTAATTTCTTTATACAAAAACTCATAAATTTTCGGTTTCTACTTTTCGCCTCGGCACACACCATAGGTCTGTACGTTTACTTTTTGGGCATGATCTAAATATATAAGGTCTGGTTGATATTGAATGACAGCTGCCATTTTTTTTTAATTTGACGTCATCGTCGGGAAATGTTTTGTTGTGGTTAAATGGAAATTTAAAAGCTAGTGATTAAAATTATTATTATTACATATTTATTAAGAAAATTAAAGGATTATTTTATTGACAATTAATTAAAAATAAATGTGAACTGAGTTAGAGCAAAAAAAAAGAGTTTTTAATAAACAATTTGTGTAGAAAGTGATAAAATTTATTTGGACAATGAAATACTGTGTGGTAAAAGATTGTAAAAGCTCGAAGCAGGATGATAAAAATCTAAAATATTTTACGTTTCCAAAAGATCCAGAAATAAAGAAAGTGTGGATCAATGCATGCGGTAAAAAAAATGTTAATTGGAAATCTGGAACAATTTGTTCTAGACATTTTACGAATAATGATTGGCGTTTAAAGGATATATTATTGAACACGCCAATAAGAAAAAGATTGTTAGATGCGAAGGCTGTCCCATCTTTAAATATCCATGTAAACAGCATTTTACCAGTCGAAAGATCGAAACGATACGTAAAAAGAGCAAACAAACAAATTGTAAAGGAAGCAATTGGTGAATTTGATTTAAAGTAAATACAATTTTTTTAAAATCCACTTTTTTTAATGAAATAATATTTACAATTATTTATAGTCTGCAGAAATTAAAAGAAGAAAGTATTGAAAATATTGAAAATGAAAATCCAAATAAGTCAGTTGCAGTTCAAACAGAGGGCTCTATAAACCCTGCCAAGAATTTATGGGAAACATATTAAAATTAGAAAATATATTTAAGGAAATTAATAATAATACTTCAAGTCTTCGAAATAATTATTTAAAAAAAATATTATAACATAGAAGGGCCTGAAAATGTAAAATCGTTATTTTTTAAAAGTCGTTTATATTTTAGAATAAGAAATTTATACAAAAAATTAATACAAGAAAAAAATGAAAGAAGAAAATTAAAAAAGACTATAACATAACAATTTAATTTGTTTTATTTATTTTACCTTTAAAATTGCAAAATATTTAAAAAAAAAAACAAACCCCATACATATTAAAAACAAATCTCGACGGTGACGTCACAGTAAAAATAATTTGAACTGTCAAGCAGACCTTATATAATTAGATCATGTTTTAGGGTAAATTTCGGTAAAATGAGAGTAAGCTATAATTACTCTCAATAAGAGAGCCAAATGTACTAAAGTAAGAAAACGGAAACTAAAATATTTACCAGAAAAAAAGAAATGTAAATTTTTTACAACTCTGTTTATATCGGAGATGATAATTGACAAGTTTAAAATTGTACTTTTTTGACCCCAAATGTACTAAAAACATGAAAGTTGTGTTAAGTTCTACTATTATTAACTATTAGTAACAGAAAGATAAAATGAGTTCTTGAATATTGAGAATTTGTTTCGAAATCAATCAAATAGAAGTAATACTGAAGGAGTTCCTATTACTAGATAGACCACCTCGTTGGAGAGACAACCAACGTGTTGTTGAATAGTTAAAAATTAATGCAGTTCATTACAAAAGTATTCTTGAATTTTCTCAAATTCATCCATTTTACAGAAATGATAATTTTACTCGTTTATAAACTTATAATTCGGACTATAGTTTTTGAAGCTCCGTACGACTGAGTTTAGACGAGAAAACATTTAGTTTGGTAGCATGTTACGGGTGTGGAAGAGAGCATCGTTTTTGTGTTCGGTACCCGGCGACACGTTTTAACAACAACATATGTTCTCTTTGCTCATGGATAGAATTAATTTTTATGCTAATCCCTGAATAGTTTGTTTTAATATTTGTATATTTTAAATAATTGTGGGCAATTATATTAAGAAAAAATTCACGGATGATGGCCCACTCCAAGGTTCTGATGGATATTTCTATTTTATATTATATTACATTTCTTCTTTATATGCATATGTATGTACATATATAGTAGAATATTGAAATAAAATCAATATAAAGAATTGAAATAAATAGTGTTTCATTTCAATTGTGATATCCGTTAACAGTGACCGATATATCCTTTAACGCTGACTAGTCAGCAGTGGTCGATATATTCGTCCATGCTGACCGGTCAGCAGAGACCGATTTATCCATCAACGCTGACTATCCCATGCACACAGAAGTTTCGGTAATTTTTCTCATATTACCATTGAGAAAATTATAGAAACTTTGTTCTACGCAATTACCTATAATTCTGTCAACAATGACGGTCGTATCACCGGTCAAATGACCGTCACTGTTATTATAGGGAAGCTAAACTTATTAGCTATTTGCTGGTCAGTTCATTCAACAGGCCAAACGACAAAGTTTGTGAAAAAGTTGTGGAAAGTGGTTGTGAATAATTTAATAATTAAATATTAAATTAAGAAAAATCGAAAATATATTTTTTGCTATAATTAATTTAAATTACTGAACAACGTATAATCATATGAATATACCTTGGTACTTAATATTTAGTGGAGTAAAGTAGTGTTCTTGCAATGCAAATTGTACTGAAGAAAGTACAATTGTACGAGCTTGATTATCCCTGATTTTCATTGGAAGTCTAATGTGATTGATGAAAGTGTACCGAAAAAGAACTATTTGTGAAAGAATTAAAAAAAAAAAACAAGTATTGAAAGAATTTATTTAATTATATTTATTTTTCAGCGATGGTCTTTTTTATGAAAAGTTTTTAACAATTATTTATTTTTCAATATTTCGCTACCCAATAGGTATAGCATCGTTAGGAAATAATAATTTGTATTAACAAAAATATTTATTTAAAAAAATGGTATATTTTATGAAAAGTTTTTAACAATTTATGGTATAAATAACAAAAATGTTTGTAATTAATTATTGTTAAGAAAAATTTTAAACACAACTTTTTTAATGGCTGTCAGCTGTTTGGGACATTTGTAATTTTGCTTTGTTATTTTCAATGTTTATTATAAACAAACTGCTTTACCCAATGCCCAAACTAGCCCGAAGAAAAAGTACGGGCATTCTCGTGCGTGAAGAACAAGAACATTACTCTCTCAAAACCTCTCTCAAATACCCAATTTTTCGTAAGAATACGCTTTTGGGTAAAATTGGGCGCCCGCGGGCCCAGTGCCAAGGCAGAGACCTGCGCCGAAGCATTTCCATCGGCGGCGGCTAACGAAAAAATTCATGGCGGCGGCTGAAATCCGGCTAAAGCAGGGAATCAGTCAGCTAGCCGTTTTTTATATGGCTCATACAAAAAATCGGCTTGAATACCACTACTTTACAAATCTTACGATTTAGTGCAATAAAGTTTATTTCAAATAAAAAATTAATTATTGAAATGATTTTAAGTATATATTTCTTAAGTGAATTTCAACATTAGTCAAAATTAGCTGGTCACACATTTCATTTGGTCCTAATACCAAAATCTTCATTAGACTTTTAGGAGGAATCAGAAAAATTCTCATTATATTTTGTTTTAAAGAATTTTGACATTTTTTTATTTTCTGACATTTTTTATTAAATATTTGTTTTTTTTTGTTATCAGGAGATGACTCCTATAGTGCTGGAACTATAGGAAATAGGTAGTAGGAGGGCGTTCTGATGTGATTGTGGATTGCTATCAGCTGAAGCCGGTATTGTTCAGTGACCAGTGACTATGCCTTCGACACTGAAACCTTCCGACAACAACTGAGACACAAAGACACTAATGCACATCATAAAAATGCGAGATGTTTTTTTTTATAATTTTAGTCTGTTTTTGGTTTTGTAGTCAACGTGCAGACTACCATCCATCGTGCCATCGCCACCCTCTAATTCGTTAGCTATGATCGCCAGATTTAACGGTTTTTAATGTATTTCGTACACATGGCTGCAGATTTGAAGATTTTAGGTCCAGAAAATAGCAAAATGACGATTTGACGATTTTTTCCCTGAAAATAAGGTTTTTGCACTGGTCTAAATATGATAAATGTCTGCATGTTATGTAGATGACATCGAAGAAAATGAGCATTTCATAACTGAGTCAACTATATTTATATTTGTGATATCAGTTGCATTTTGGTGCTAAAAATATTTGATATTGCCTGTGCGACTAGAAATTTTTGTAAAGTTTACAGCTACTTTACATTGTAGTGGATGAATGTATTTTATTTAAGTTTGGTTATATGTGAGCTCCGTAAAAGAAGCTCACTTAAATATTTCTTGGATTTGACTTAGAGCTCCTAGTGAAGCTCGCTAAGTCTTGTTAATGATTAATGTTTTTAATTTAAAATTAACTCTATTTATATACTAACTTATGAGTAGATTCTAGATTTATAATTTGAGTGACATTTCATAATGCACTCAAATTCTTAGGCTTAAGTTTTCTTATAGCTATACATATAAAATAAATTAATTGTAATTATGAAGCCTGGGAATTATCAGTGTAACGTGATTAGGGTAAAGTTATTTTACCTGCTTGTCGCTAACAACAAGAACATATTCAATGCATATGCAATGCAGACATTACGAAATATTGCACTTGAGGAATTTGGGTTATTTGACACCCTTTAGTTTAATGTAAATGTGTCGGCATTTATAACTGTTTGTTGCGTTACTTGTGTGTCGGCTGTATTGACAAACTGTGCATGCTACAACATTACATAATGTATATACACACATACATATGTACATACATACATATTTTTTCATATATCCCACTCATAAAACAATAGAATATATTGGCTCATTTGTTTTCGTTTTTATAAGAAATCAACATTTAGTGTTCTATGAACCCATTGTAAACATTTGGCGTAGTTCTAAAAAGTCTTTATTAATACAATTTTTTATTTAAATTATTTCTTTTATATGCATACTTCCAATTTAAAATGAGAATGTTTTTTACTTTTATATTAAAAACTTTTCAAATTTGAATAAATGTTCTATTATAGCACAATCGCGAAATATGATGATATATTGATCTTCGAGTAAATTAATACACTATGTACGTATGTATTGTTATGAATGATTTAATGATGAGTTGTTATGTTTTGATTGCTTCTTAATGAATATAAAAATGTTTGTAAAATATGCATTTTCCATTGTCCGATTTTTTCACAATTTTTCAAAGCTGAAATGATTTTTTCATATTTTATCGGAATTTTGACGATTTTTGAAGAATTTTAACTGGCAGCCAGGGATTTTCAACACGGTGATTGAAAAGAAATCTTCTGTACACTTAATAAAAATATGATAGGCACACAAATAGCCAAGGCTACATTAAGCTATACAATTATTATAACGGTTAAAAGATGCCTGCAAAAGAAGGTATGCAAAAGCAATCGGCGGCTTATTTTTAGTCAATTTTAGCCGCAAAATTATCGGCGGCGGCGGCTTTCAAAAACTGTCGGCGGCTCGGCTTAGCCGGCTATTAGCCGCTCGGCGCAGGTCTCTGTGCCAAGGTTTATTAATACAAGAGGTCTGTGCGATTGAACAAAATTGAGCGACCGCGGTCGCCCAATCTTACCCATAAGTCCCCGTCCATACTGTGAAGCATATGCTGCAAAAGTTTTTTGAATTCTCTTTTGAAACTGCAGCAGTGTCCATACATGAATCTTTTGCTTCATGTTTAGTATTTTTTATTCCTCCCTTATATCTTCTTTTTTTAATTTTTTTTGACATTTCTAAATACCGAATGTAAATATAAAATAACTACCCTGTGATAGAAGGTGTGAATATTTTTTTTTGGATAGACATTTGAAGCACAAGGTATAATTTGAAGCAAAATGGACGCTAAGAAGAAAAATTATAATATAATTTTTATATAATTTTATATTTTTTTTTTAAATTTTTGATTATATTTCACAAAAAATTAACAATAAAACAGGGTAGCTATTATTATGATAGATGTTAACAGTATACCAAACGAAATGAAATAAAATGAAACGTCAAATACACCTCAGGTCAAAAGATGCAAATAAGAAATTCAACAAAAACTGCATGTACATGAAACAGCGTACATACTTTCACTCCTCTTCCCCTTCTCATCAACAAACTCAAAAGTTGTGCAGCATATGCTTCACAGTATGGACGGGGACTAAGCGTTTTCTTACGCACAATTTGGGCAAATGAGAGAGGTTATGAGAGAGTAATGTTCTTGTTCTTCACGCACGAGAATGCCCGTACTTTTTCTTCGGGCTAGTTTGGGCATTGGGTAAAGCAGTTTGTTTATAATAAACATTGAAAATAACAAAGCAAAATTACAAATGTTCCAAACAGCTGACAGACATTAAAAAAGTTGTGTTAAAAATTTTTCTTAACAATAATTAATTACAAACATTTTTGTTATTAATACCATAAATTGTTAAAAACTTTTTATAAAAAATACCATTTTTTTAAATAAATATTGTTGTTAATACAAATTATTATTTCCTAACGATGCTACCTATTTGGTAGCGAAATATTGAAAAATAAATAATTGTTAAAAACTTTTCATAAAAAAGACCATCGCTCAAAAATAAATATAATTAAATAAATGCTTTCAATATGTACTTGTTTTTTTTAAATAAATTCTTTCACAAATATTTTTTTGTCGGTAAACAGTCATCAATCACATTAAACTTTCAACGAAAATCAGGGATAATCAAGCTCGTATAATTGCACTTTTTTCAGTACAATTTGCATTGCAAAAGTACTACTTTACTCCACTAAATATTAAGTACCAAGGTATATTCATATTATTATACGTTGTTCAGTAATTTAAATTAATTATAGCAAAAATATATTTTGGATTTTTCTTAATATAATATTTAATTATTAAATTATTCACAACCACTTTCCACAACTTTTTCACAAACTTTGACGTTTGGCCTGTTGAATGAACTGACCAGCAAATAGCTAATAAGTTTAGCTTCCCTATAATAACAGTGACGGTCATTTGACCGGTGATACGACCGTCATTGTTGACAGAATTATAGGTAATTGCGTAGAACAAAGTTTCTATAATTTTCTCAATGGTAATATGAGAAAAATTACCGAAACTTCTGTGTGCATGGGATAGTCAGCGTTGATGGATAAATCAGTCTCTGCTGACCGGTCAGCATGGACGAATATATCGACCACTGCTGACTAGTCAGCGTTAACCGATATATCGGTCACTGTTGACGGATATCACAATTGAAATGAAACACTATTTATTTCAATTCTTTATATTGATTTTATTTCAATATTCTACTATATATGTACATACATATGTATATAAAGAAGAAATGTAATATAATATAAAATATAAAAAATATCCATCAGAACCTTGGATTGGGCCATCATCTGTGAATTTTTTCTTAATATAATGGCCCACAATTATTTAAAATATACAAATATTAAAACAATCAGGGATTCGCATAAAAATTAATTCTATCCATGAGCAAAGAGAACATATGTTGTTGTTAAAACGTGTCGCCGAGTACCGAACACAAAACCGATGCTCTCTTCCACACCCGTAACATGCTACCAAACTAAATGTTTTCTCGTCTAAACTCAGTCGTACGGAGCTTCAAAAACTATAGTCCGAATTATAAGTTTATAAACGAGTAAAATTATCATTTCTGTAAAATGGATGAATTTGCGAAAATTCAAGAATACTTTTGTAATGAACTGCATTAATTTTCAACTATTCAACAACACGTTGGTTGTCTCGCAAAGAGGTGGTCTCTCGAGTAATAGGAACTCCTTCAGTATTACTTTAATTTGATTGATTTCGAAACAAATTCTCAATATTCAAGTACTCATTTTATTTTATCTTTCTGTTACTAATAGTTAATAATAGTAAAACTTAACACAACTGTTATATTTTTAGTACATTTGGGGTCAAAAAAGTACAATTTTAAAATTGTCAAATTCATCTCCGATATAAACAGAGCTGTAAAAAATTGACATTTCTTTTTTTCTGGTAAATTTTATGGTTTTTTTCGTTTTCTTACTTTTGTACATTTTAGTCTCTTATTGAGAGTAATAATAGCTTATTCTCATTTTACCGAACTTTCCCAGAAAGTAAATGAACAGACCTAAGGTTGTTGCAAGGTGAATTCGTCAATTCGCTTTTTTCCAAACGACACTTTTTTAGTATACATGTGTTTTGTTAAATCTAACATAACCTAAAAAACGTGTTAAATTAGTGTGATATGAGTTCAAATTAAATTAATTAATCCAAAAAGTAATATATTTTGCATTATCATTATTATAGTATTATATTATTATAGTTATTAAATTATTTACAACCAGGTTTCTTAACTTTGGCGCAAAAGTAAACAAACTTTGACGTTCGGCTCAAAAAGAACGTTACAAAATCTTGTATCAGCTGACGGGCGAATTTGCTGGTGAATTTGCCTTGGAAATGGATTACCGAAACTAATTCACTCACACATTTTTTTCTAATCCATTTGCAGAAAGTTTATGTTTGCCCGAACATATGATTGCCATTGCTGATAGATATAATTAATTTTTATGTGAATCCCTGAATAGTTTGTTTTAATACTTGTATATTTTTAAAAATTGTGTGTCGCGCTTTATTGTGTCCAATTATATTCAGAAAACATTGGATATTTAAGTGAAATTGAAATATACTTAATATTGCGCTACTTTTTTTTTTTTTTTTTTTTTTTTTTTTTTATCTAGGACCAGCACTCAGCAGATGACTCCTACACATGCGATGCATTGTGCTGGAACTATAGGAAAAGGATAGTAGGAGAAATGATAGGAGGTGAAGCTTAATTAATTATTTTGCAGCTCTGCTTTCGCACGTTCTTTCTGTATACTCGTAGCAGTGCTGAAGCTTCGGTTCAGTAGCCATTTTTATTATTATTTTACTTCGCCGGTGCTACACAATACCGACGAAGGAGGGCGTTCTGATGCGATTCTGCATTGCTATCAGCTGACGCTGAATTATTTATATACATTTTTTTATTCATATTGCATTGACACCTTTTTTCGCCTTATGTATTCTGGTACTTCTGCAGAATGTTCTCGGCAAGAGGAAGTAACCATCCGCGTCGAAAAATCGAGCTATACCAGTCGACGTTGAGCCAATGACAGGCTACCATTGAAGTATAACAGGCGCAACTTAAGCCAAGTGCAGGTGCAACTTTCCACCATGGAGACGATCGAATCTAATGTAAATTTGACTGTTTTAGTTCACAGATGATTATACATATATATTAGAATATTGAAATAAAATCAAAATAAAATCAGAATTAAGAGAAATAGTGTTTCATTTCAATTGCGATATCCGTCAACAGTGAGCGACATATACGTCAACGCTGAGCGGTCAGCAGTGACCGATATATGCATCAACGCTGATTATCACATGTACACAGAAGTTCCGGTCGTTGTTCTCATATTGCCCTTAAGAAAATGATAGAAACTTTGTTCTACGCAATGACCGGTAATTCGGACAGCAATGACGGTCATATGACCAGTCAAATGACCGACAGTGTTCATGTAGGGAGGTAAACTCACTAGCAAATTCGCCCGTCAGCTGATACAAAAATTTGTAAGTTTTTTGTTGTGCCGAACGTCAAAGTTTGTTTATTTTTGTGAGAAAGTTACGAAAACTGGTTGTAAATAATTTAATTATTATAATAATATAATACTATAATAATAATAATGCAAAATATATTCCTTTTTGTAATAATTAAATAATTTGACCATATTACACTACTTTAACACGTTCTTTTTAAGTTACGTTATATTTAACAATACACATGTATACAAAAAATAAATTGAAAAAAAGTAAATAAAGTGATAAATAAGCACAAATATAAGTACTTACATTTTCAAATTTTTTAAAAAAATCTTTTTTAAATTTTTAAATAAAAACTTTTGTCGTTTCATTGCAAATTTTCTGATTAATTTCTTAGTTTCATATATAAATAAAAAACAGCGGGATAATTTAGTTCTAGACCGAACTTACCCAAAGATAAAGTTCGTACAACTTTGTTCAGAAAATTATAAATTTTACCCCCTAATTTTATTTCAAAATTGCACAAAAATTGTTAATAATTGCTTTTGGGCACGCTTTTGGGTAAATTTAGAGGATTCCATCATACACGTAGTTCACTTGTTGATAAGCATTTTTCGCATTTGAACTTATCTAGATTCTGAATATATAAAGTCAAATTCATGCACAATATAACTTCCAATTTATATAGTAGTGCTCTAATAATATTATAACTATTATTTTTTTCATAAACATTATTTCTAGCTTATTTGTCGCCTACAAATATGTGAAATGTATTATTACATACTTCATGTTATTCACATAAAGTATTTTTTTATAAAAGCAAACTCAACAACTGAGGAGGAAAGCATATACATATACATATATATGTATATATATAGATGAGAAGAAAAATCTAAAAATAGAAATATGTATGTGTAATAAAAAAAGTAAACTAATGGATTGTTATGTTTTTGTTCATAAATTTTTGGTTTTTTGTTCGGTATTCAACTTCAAATCTCAATTGATTAGTTGAATTTTGACCAGAAGAATCTTGAATTTGTATATATATGTATATATATATATATATATATATATATAGATGGGAAGAAAAATCTAAAAATAGAAATATGTATGTGTATTAAAAAAAGTAAACTAATGGATTGTTATGTTTTTGTTCATAAATTTTTGGTTTTTTGTTAGGTATTCAACTTCAAATCTCGATTGATTAGTTGAATTTTGAACATAAGTCAAAAATTGGGAAAAGTTCACTGATGAACTAAGTAAGCATTCGCGAAATAGTACTATATGGATATGCTTTCCTCCTCAATTTTTGAGTTTGCTTTTATATAAAAAAATACTTTATGAGAATACCATTTTTCACACATTTTTCGGGAAAAAGTACAATTTTAAAATTAGAATCATATATAAATAAAATAAATTTGTGCGAGTTCGGGCAATTTTTTTATGCACCTGGAACAGACCTAATGTATATGACCATGTCCAAATACAAATTTACACACATGCATGCATTCATAAAAACACAATAATTTGGCTTATACATGTTAATTAAAGAAATTTCAAATAATTTTTAACGAAATCATGAAATAAAATTAACTATTATTTGTTCATTGCATTTTTGGGAAACTTTTAATTTTACTTCATTATTGTTTACTTATAAACCAGCTGATTGCTTGTTCTTCACGCCCAAACTATCCCGAAGAAAAAGTACGGGCGTTTTCATGCGTGAAGAACAACCTCTCACATATAACCAATTATTGCGTAAGAAAACGCTGTCTGGTAAATTTTGGGCGCCCAATTTAGAGTAAGAAAACACACCTCTTGTATTAATAAACCTTGGGTAGTAGCGTGCTTTGTATTGTCTACAATTAATTATTCATTCATTCTATTCAATAATAATTAAAAAAAATATAAGTGAAAGACACCAAAAGTCGCTTTTTAGTAAGATACAACAATATCGAAATTCAGGAGTTAAGGCCATGTCACATAGAACTTTGTCGCTTTGCGTGACGTATCTAACTTTGACAGAAAATCGTAAAGAAAAATGTGTATGACACAATAAACGCTTTGACAACACTCACGAATTGTTTGTTTACCAAAGAAAAGTGTTTGATAATTGTTTTTTATTATAAAACTAAAAGTCAATAATGTTATTTGACGATATAGAATTACAATGTTCTTCTGTTTGAAAACGAAAAGAAGAGAAAGGAAGACACGAATAAAGAAAATTATTCAAACTGATTGTAAAAGCACGCAAAACGATAAAAGATGCCCAACTTTTCGCTTTGCGCTGCGTTAAGAATACTTTATGTGACATGTTTCATATAAACGTGTACATTTTATCTTAAATGTCAAAGCGAAACTGAAAAGCAAAGCGAAGCAAAAGTTCTACGTGACATGGTCTTAAGATAGTGATGTTTAAAATCAACAGCAGTAAATCAGACGTGAGTGAATAAATCAAACCGGAAATAAAAAACTTAGCAAACCGGATGTTTTATGAAAATTATAAAATTTGATTCTAGGGTCTTATTCCTACATATATTCGTTTTTTATTTTTAAATTGATATACTAATGCCTGAGAAATCAATGATTGAATATCAATAATTTTTTTCACTCTTAGTTAACAATTTCCATTTGCCAAGCAACAAACCAAAACATCCGGTTTGCTAAAGTTTTTTATTTCCGTTTTGATTTATTCACGGTAATGTAAATCAGTACTCTGTGTATTATATACATTTTAAAAACTAATAGTGTGGTAGCACTACGATAAATGTAAACCAAAAAAGGTTTAAGCTGCTGGGACCTTTTTTTGCACATGATTAAAAAAGCTTTTAAACTTTATAAAGCACATAGTTGTGAAAATCGTGTGGTCAATAAAAGTAGTTTAAACGAATAATTTTTCCCGATTAAATATGGTTTATATGTTTACTGAAGAACTGTTTTATTAGTTATTGTAAGGTAAAAAACCAGATAAACTCGCATTGATTTATTAGTCCTTATTAATCTACCTGCTGCTGGTGTTCAAATTAAAGGCGATAAACTTGCTGTGAAATGCTGCAAAAATGTTTCACACATTTATGCTATTGGTAATATTATTCATGGCCGTTCAGAATTGACTCCTGCAGCTATTCATGGCGGCGGTTTTTTGGCTCGTCATTTATACGATAACGCTAAACAACTTATGAATTACACAGATCTTGCCACCACAGTATGATCTTTTGAATATGTTTGTGTTGGTATGGCTGAAGATGATGTCAGTAAAGGGTGCTTTAGACGATAAGATTTGTCGTACGTAAAATGAGAGAGAAAATAAAATGAAATTCCATCCGTATTTCAAAAAAAGAGAGTAAAAATCGAATGGTTGTTTTCTAGCTTTTACACCATTGGTATGGATAAAATCAAGTAAGATGAAAACATTCTCATTTAATTTAACCCAGGGATGGAGTTCTTGTGCAATTGAATTTTTGTTTTAATAACCTTGAAAAATATTTTTATTACTTTCGAATATGTTATTTTCGTGGTCAAAATTTTTAGTGTACTTTTGGAAAATATACGTATATTTTTATAAAATTGTGCTGTCGTGGTCTAAAATGTACATTTTAATTTTATAATTGGTATAAATTTATGAAACCAGTTTTCCCTCCCTGGCGTTCTCACATTTGGTTACATAAAAATGCATCCCTGATTTAATGGTGTGTGATGGTTTTTGAAAAATTTTAAAAAATGAAGAGAACCATACGACTGTCAAATTTTCATCCGTATTTTGTCTCAAAATCTTATAGTTTCATTACATATTACGTAGACGATCCGACTTGTGCTCTTCTACACAAAAATTTGACATGTCGTACGACAGATCTTATGGTCTAAAGCACCCTTTATGTACTTTTCTTGTCGTACACGTACATCAACATAAGTATAGGCAAAATTGAATCTGTCTATCGTACATGGACTTTGTTGTCGCATACATACACGAATTTAAAATATTGGTACACTCGAACCGGTGTGTTTGAAGTGTGTTCTAATCGGACAATACGTGAACTTCTTAAGTTCATTTACAAAATTGAATATTAAAACGAAACACATGTATGATAGTGTTTGGCACCGAACGAAAGTTAGAACCACACATAAATGTTATGAAAATATGTGTTGGTTGCTTTTGAAGAGTACGCTGTATGTTTGATGTGTGTACTTTCTGAACCTTGGTATTCATCGTTTGCTCAACGACGACTGAATGAAAGTTTTTAAAAGAGAATAACAACTGTCTGTGTAAATTTTTCAACAAATGTTGTATGTGGCGAACATCACTGGTATAGCCACACATCTTAGCATGAAAAACATTTGCTGTCAGTAATTTGAGCCGTCCGATAAAATGATAAACAAATTTAATACAAAAACCATGTATAGTGGATAATTGTTGTAGTAATGACAGTAAACTTTATGAATTGTTGGCTACATCATTTAAAAACTTGGTTGCGATCAGCTGGCTGAAGTAGTCTGCACGTGGATGGCGATGGATGGAAGTCGGAAGGTTTCAGTATCGAATGCATAGTCACTGGTCACTGAACAATACCGGCTTCAGCTGATAGCAATCCACAATCACATCAGAACGTCCTCCTTCGTCGGTATTGTGTAGCACCGGCTACTAAACCGAAGCTTCAGCACTGCTATAAACAAAGAACGTGCAAAAGCAGAGCTGTAAAATAATTAACTAAGCTTCACCTCCTGTCGTTTCTCTAACTATCCCTTTCTTCTATGATTATAAAAAACTATGAACAGCGTTGCCGTTGTAGGATATTTTCGATCAATATTGTTTAATTTTGATGTGAATATTTTTTGCAATTCGGTTACTTTTGCCAGCGTTATGCCCAGTTTTTGACTTCGTAGTTAAATCGTATTCATAGTTCAGTGCTACTTAAATACGAAATTCAGTTTCTTAGTCCTACTTTTTATGAAATTTAGTAGTACTTAAGCAGCCAATGACGCGTATTAAGTTACCAAATGATTTCCGCTATATGTTTTGCACAAATATCATGTGGTCAAGCATCGTACATTTATTAGAATATAGAAAAAATATAAACAATGAAATGCTTTTGGTTCTTTTTCGTACTGAAAAAAGTTTTTTTTATACTTTTATGGTGTTTTTGTACAGGGTGTCTGTTGGGAAATTTCTATTTTGAAATACTTTATATCAAAAAGTAATAAACGGTGCGGTGGGAGGGTAGCGCCGTTGTAATTATCGATTGTGCGGATTTGTCAGTCACGATTTCGCAGTGGTCGAGTGAGCATCGCGCGTTCGCTGTGGATACATTTTTTTAAGAGTAATGATTCTTACGTAATTGCTCGTTGACAATTTTGTTCAAAGTTCGGTATTCGGCGAATAAGTGATGGGCCGAGTGTAAACTTAATTCATTCGTGGGTGCAGAGATTCCGCGCAACTGCTTCGGCTATTAATGCCCCACGGCCAGGGCCAAGTCCAACCGAAAACATTGAACTGGTTGAAAGCAGTTTAGGTGAAAAGATCAGCCTCACTGGGGCTTCCAAGATCGATTATTCATGAAATTTTAAAAAAGGATCTGAAGGATCTGGATGACATACTCTTTAAAAAATAAAATCCGTATTTCTATTCTATCGTTCAATGCTCTTAATAAAACTTTCGTCAATTATTACGTCCTAAGTTTGAAAATATAAATCTGCTACCAGACACCCTTTATATCTTCATCGAACTCTCAGTAAGTACTTGTAAATTAAGTTTTATATATACGTATATCTATACATTCTCTCACAGCAACTTTTTCTCTCTTTACAGAACACTCAAGCAAATGCTACAGCTTATGATGTGGAGAGAAACATCGAGTCATGAATCTGATTGCTATTTTTTTTAAGCAGTAAAAGGTTTTGGCAAACATGCGATGGTCCTACCCCACCACTTCAGCCGGTGGATTTCCACTTCCCGTTTTACATCACGATAGGAAGTCATATTTTGCAAATTTGTGTGATTGACCATGTGGTAACATTTCATCACCCCCTCAACCTTCATAATCAAGCATGTATAGTACATCAGATAATCTAAGACCAAAACTTTATAATCAACTTGAGCTCAATGATCTTATAAGAGACCTCGACCTAACAAAAGAGAAGTCGGACCATTTAGCATCTCGCTTATGAAGCGAAACTTCATAGAAAACGACGTCAAGTCAACTACGCATCGGAACCGATATAAGCCATATGCGAATTTTATAAAACAGACGTTAATATATGTTTTTGTTACATACAGTGTGGCAAACCTGTTTAACAGAACATAACACAAACATATAAAAACAACTGAAGTTTTTATATGAAAATGTATTTTGAGGAGGCGTTGAAGAAATATCGATGGGGATGAAAAATAATTATAAAAAGAGATTGAAATAAAAATAGTTTTGGTTGAATTAATAAATCAAACGGACGTGTTTTAATATTTACGGTAGTGGGTTCTTACATTGGCGACGAGGACAGGACATTATCTTGAATTTAGTTGATTGAAGACGGTATAAATAAATACATTTTTGAAATTTTGGTAATTAAAGGAATAAAGTTAAAGTTTGTACATAATGAGTTATTTTTTTATTATTATCTGTCGTGCTTTAAAAGGTAGCATGGAAAGAAATTAAAATTATCTGATAAAGAATCAAAGGCTGCATGCCGTAAAATAGTAGAATCTGACAAAGGTCAGTTGCTGGGAGTTAAAAGCAAGCCGTTCATAATTATCTGACAACTCTGACCCTGCGTAAACTTCAGGTCGATTATAGAGAATTTTAAAGATGCATATGTACATATCTGATTAAAAAAAAACTAATTTTTATTTTATTTATGATAGATAAATCATTGATTCGTATAGAATGGAAAAAATGGCTGCGGTCTTTTCAATTTTATATAGATGCTGAGGAGATCACCTCAGTTGTGCGGATGAGGAATAAATTACTACACTTTGGAGGGCAGCAATTGTAAACTGTGGCTGATTCTTTACCAGGGGCAGTAGTGCCATTTGATAATGAAAATCCAAATGACGTGTATGTACTGTTAAACTAAATGAATATTTTACACCAAAAGGATATTCTGCGTTTGAAAGATATATGTTTCGTAATATCAATCCTTTAGAAAGTGAGAGTTTTAATAAATTTGTCCTTCGATTACGTCAACAGATAGCTAAGTGCTCCTTCGATGATACAAAGACCGAGATCGAGATTTTTTAAGAGATAAAATAATTGATTTATGGGCACCATTGGAGCTTAACAGAAAATTATTAGAAAAAAAAACACTGCATTGATGAAATTTTATATGCGTGTCACATAGATGAACAAATTAGTAAACGATCGCAATCAGTGTTGCCAAGCCAGATATAGATATTATAAATAAATTGACTCAAAAAGATGGAGAACAAAGTTGTTTAAGGTAGAGTGTAAAAGATGTGGGCGCACTGACCATGTCGAAAACCAAATGAACTGTCCTGCTCGAAACATGAAGTGCAACTAATGTTCCCGCATTGGTCATTATGTCGAACGAATATTAAACGACAGAATACACAAAATGAACATTTTCAACCGAAACGTTGTCGTACTGTTGTGCGATCTGTAGATGATGAAAAATCCGACACTGAGTTTGAGAAAGATGACAATTACTGTTTTAGAATAACAAGTGATGATGAAACCGAAGTAATTTTGGTATGCGATATTGGAGGCCACAGGATACCATTGATTATAGATTCAGGGTGTCGTTTTAATCTTTTAAGTCATGCAGATTGGGAACTCTTACAAGAAAAAGGCGCAACGATGTTTAACGCTCGCACTAAATCGGTAAACCAGTATCGGGCATACGCTTCAGAAAAATTACTCAAAGTTATTTTCAGTTTTCAAGCTCCTATATTCGTTAAGGGAAATAATGAAATAATTGGTACATTCTACGTCATTGAAAATGGCGTCACTATTAGGACGTGAAACGGCTTTAAAACTTAACGTTTTAAAACTTGGTCTAAACGTGAATCGAGTTAGCGAAATTAAACCATTTCCTAAGTAGAAGGATGTGATTGTAAAATTATCCATTGATCCTAAGGTTGAGCCAGCTCAGCAACCTGTGCGGCGTGTGCCAATGGCTTTAGAAGAAAAAAATCAGAGATAAGCACTTGAAGCAGTTAATCAAGATATTATGGACCAAATGCCTAGATATCGCCAATATTATTGGTATTTAAACAAAATGACGACATTAGTCTATGTATTACGGGAAAATTATCCCCTTCCGACGTTTGAAACTTCATGACTAAGCTGAGGGTAGCTAAATATTCTTAACGGTTGGATCTGAATAAAGCATACCATCAACTGGAACTTCGCGAAGAGAGCAGAGAAATAACAACATTTATAACTTTTCAGGGTTCATACAGATTTAAACGGCTATTGTTCGGAGTGAACTTCGCTCCCAACGAAATTTTATTTTCATGTCCAAATGTCATGAATTATATTGACGACGTTATAATATTCGGTAGTACCGAGGAGGAACATGATAAGGCTGTTAAGCTGGTATCTGAAATATTTCGAGACATTAATGTTTAATTAAATGAAGAGAAATGTGTATGGAAAACAAGGAAAATTCAATTTCTAGGTCACATGCTCTCTGAAAAAGGTATTGAAATAGATCCAGAAAAAGTACATGTAATAACATCATTTAAGGAACCCAAAAACAAAGAAGAAATACGGAGTTTTCTTGAACTTGTCACATATGTAGGTAAATTTATTCCAGATTTGGGGTGCAGAGGAAAAAATAGCTTTCGAGAACCTAAAACTTCACCTGGGAGAACGACCAAATTTGTACTATTTTAACCCGAAACGTAAGACCTGTTTGATTGCTGATGGCAGTCCTGTTGTTTTGGAAGCAATACTGTTGCAGTTTGATCAGAACAATGAGATGCTCATTATATCATTTGCTAGCAAAAGTTTATTAGATGTAGAGAAGAGATACTCGCAAACGGAAAAACAACGTATTTCCTTAGTATGGGCAGTTGAAAAATTTTACTACTATTTAGCCTTAATGCCTTAATAACGATTCTTGGAGCTCTGCTGTAACAAATACTTTGTATGCTTTTTGTTTTGAGTTGTCAGCAATTGGAAGTATTCTTTTACGTTGAACTCGATTAGTAATTCCGAAGTCTCTACATGTAAAAGTCCTTGAGCAGGCTCATGAGGTTCACCCAGGAAAATCGGCCATGAAGCAGAGATTGAGGTTGAAAGTATGGTGGCCCTTAATTGACCGCAAAGCAGAGAAGTTCGTAAAATCTTGCAGAGATTGTCTTTTGTTATCACAGCCATCACTTCCAGCTCCTATGGAGAGACATCCATTCCCGTTGGCTACTGACCTTTTGGGTCCATTACCAAATGTCCTCGTTTTTATTGATTACTATTCCAGATATATGTAATTTAAGTTTCTTCGTTCAATTTCGCAAAAGGGCGAGATCTTCGTGTGTCAAAGTGCTAAGACGTGAAAAAGCTTTGTACGAGCAGCGTTAGTTACTTAAAGAAAGTTCCTGCAGCTAAATTACCGTTTTCATAATCTTCAACCTTTTCAACAGCCAAAGAAGTTTATAATTCTGTTACACCACATAGTTTATTAGAATGCATCAAACAGTCATCGCAGTTAGCAGAAGTGTTAAAGGACTAGACAAAGAGAGTAGAGTCTTTGCTTATTTAAAAACAATATTTAGTAGTCTTTCATTTGCAAAAATTTGTGAAGGCGTTTTCGACGGTCCTCAAATTCGAAAACTGCTTCAAAACCCTGCCTTTGAAGTTCTTATTACCAGATGAGAAAGCTGCCTACAATTCATTTCGACAAAGTGTTTCTAACTTTTTAGGAAAGTTCAAATTACAAAGAAATCGTACGTGACTTGAATGAAAACTATTGAAAAATTGGTAAATATTGATTAAATGAATTTTTTTATTCATGTTTGCTTATTTTTCGCAATTTCCAATTTTAGGTGTAAAAATGTCACTAAAAATACATTTCTTGTACTCGCATTTGGAATTTTTTCCGGAAAATCTAAGTGTGTAACCAACGAGCATGGTGAACGATTTCATCAACAACTTGAGACCATGGAGCAACGTAATCAGGGACTATGGAATGAAAATATGATTGAAGATTTTATTTGGTTCCTTATTAGAGAATAAAATTATCAAAATCACCAGAGACAAAAGTCGAAATTATTTCTATATTATGCTTTGTCCATCTTTTTGATTGAAATATAACTATTCTTTAAATTTATGATAGGGCTATTAAAAAAATCACTTTTTTGTCGAAAGTATGTACTTTCATTTAATCGGCAATAAAATAGTCATTTATCCATGGGTTTTAATGAAATAAAGTTAATTTTATTTCTATTACATTCACCTTTAAGTAGTAAAATTGGTAACTATTTTGTGCTTTCTATTTTTTATGAATTTTTTGAATTCAAAACTTTGGTAATTTTGTTTTTCACGTTTTCATCAAACGGGTATGTTCTGTAAACCGAATCCGCAAAACTGTTTCGTTTTTAAAACGAATACACATACTTAGATGTTGAGAAATCACTCGGGCTGACTTCTTAAACGCATGTTACTTTGTAGTAACCAAGAATGATTAAATAAAGATTACGCCTTGCGCATGATTTACCGTTTGATGACGTTTGCATCCATTCGAAGAGATTGCCAAATGTTTATTATATGCAAAACTAATACTTTCTCGTACAAAATTTATATTTTATACTACATTTGGCAACTCTTCACACAATTTACTCAGAGAGATCTCAAACAAGCAAATGAAATCGATTTTATCAAAGTTAAAGTTTTGTGTTGAATTTTATAATAAATTGTGCTATATTTTATAATAAATATATTTAAATAATTATTAAATAATAAATAAGTGTAAAAAACTTGCTTTATAAAGCTCATAAGCTGTAAACAAAAAACACAAATAGAAGTGAAAAGAGAACAAAAAGAGCAAGCATGAAATGCGCAGTGGGCAATTGCAAATAAAGTAACAGCAAAAAAACAAGTGAGAAATAAATTGTGTTACAATGTAATATTGCTATCAAAATTTTTTTGTTTTCATAAAGCTGTGTCATTATATAGTTTTCCAAGAGATGAAGCTCAAAGGAAGTTATGGGTGAAATTTTGCAAGCGTGTAAAGCCTGTAAATGCTGAAAAAGAAAAAATTTGTGCTTTACATTTTAAGCAAGAGGATTTTGAAAGAAATTTAATATATGAAATGGGTAAGTTACCACATAATTAATTCTTTAAGTCCGTTAATAAGTCGTTATAGGATTTAGTAAACAAAGTACTAAGAAATTAAAACCCAATGCAGTTCCGTCCTTAGAAAATACTATTATTGATAGTGAAAAGAAAACTGCGTATGGCACTGAAGAAGATGAAACAAAAAAACAAATAAATAATCAAAAAAGTTTAAAAGTAAAATGTGTAAATGCCGAATTGCCGACTGACACTGAAGAAGATGGCCTCCAAAGTTACACTAAAACTTTGGAATTGAAAATGTATGTTAGTATTTAAAAAAACAACAAATAATTATTTAAATCGTTTCTAGAGAATCACTTCTTAAGGAGAATTGTTCGCTGAAAATGGCAAAAAGTCAATGTGATGTGACAATAAAAAATTTATCTTGTCGTATTCAAAAACTAAGCTTTGCAAACTCAAATCTCGAGAAGGCACTGAGGCGTTTGTTTACTGAGGGTCAAATAAAAAAACTAAAAAGCGGTGATAAAAGACAAAATTTTACCGAAACAGACATTGCTCAATCTATCACCCTATACTCAGCGAGTGCCAGAGCTCACAAACTTTTAAGGAAGAAACATTTCCCACTTCCATCGGTGAGAACGTTGCAAAGATGGTCGGAAAAATTGGACATGTCGAAAGGTATTTTGGAGCCTGTTGTGAAACTACTATCTGCGGCCAACCAAATGTCAGAAACTGAAAAAGTATGTGTGTTGAGTTTTGATGAGATGAAGGCAAAAAAAAAGTATTGCTATGACAGGTCAGCAGATTTAGTGCTAGAACCAGCTAATTATATCCAAGTGGCCTTGCTAAGAGGTAAGTTATTTGTATCAAAATCAAGAATTTTTAGAACCTTTGTTAATCCGCTGGAAGGTTTAATTTCAAATTGGAAGCAACCCATATATTATGACTATGATACCCAAATGTCAAAAAGTATTTTATTCAATATATTGAATACTATGAAGCAGAGTGGCTTTACAATTGTGGCCATTGTTTGTGACTTAGGTGGAGGTAACAGAAAACTGTTCAGTGAACTTGAAGTTGATTACGAAAAACCATGGTATGTTTTATGTAAATATGCCTCAATAATTTTTTAAAATTTTTTTTTTGTATGAATATACGTAACATATGTATATATGTAGGTTTTTGTTCGATGAAATCAAAATTTTTGTTTTTAATGATGTTCCTCATTTGATAAAACTTTTGAGAAATCATTTCATTGATGGTGGGTTTATCATTAACGAAAAAGAAGTCAAAAAGGATATAATTTTAAGTCTCCTATCCCTCCAATCAAATGACTTGCAGATCACGCATAAAATATCACCACACAATTTATGTGTGGTCGGACCTTAAAGGCAAAAGGTTAAACTGGCCACGAAACTTTTTTCACATACAATTTCGCAATCTATAACACGAGCCGCCAGTTTGGGATATTTGAGCAACGAAAATTGGAGCGAGTGCAGTCAACTCTTTAAACTCGTAATTACTTACAAAATATAATTTTTCTAGAACATACCTAAACTACTTAAGAAATTTCACTTAACTAGGTAAATGACTGGTTCGATGTTATGAATTCGAGAGTACCGAGACAGGATACCAGAGACCGATTACACGCATATGGTTTAGCACTTGAAAAACAAAATATCATTCTAAATAATATGTCGCAAATGATGTCAGAGATCCGTGTGATTGGCAAAAAGTCTATGCTACCTTTCCAAAAAGGTTGAAAATTATATTGTACTCTAAAAATTTGTGACACAGATTTATTTCTTTTGACATAAATGTATTCTACAGGTATCATTCAATCTAATAAAGCGTTACAAATGCTATATATTTAACTTAAAAGTCGATATAATATTGAGTATTTGCTAACGTATCGGTTTAATCAAGATGTGCTGGAAAATTTTTTTGGAATAATTAGGTCGAAAGGCGGACTTCACGATCACCCTGATCGAGAAGAATTCAAATATAGACTTCGATCATATTTAATGGGGTCTAACAAAGGCATTTTGGGTAGTAATGCAAATGTAGAAGTTGACAATACACCCGATTTAGATGTAGATAATTCTTTAACGGGTAAGTTGAAAGCTTAAATTTTAAATAACACAAAGTTTTATAAACTTTGTGATTTCTTCAGGTACTATACTTAAGAGTGTTAACCGTAACATTCAGGCAGATGTTTTGGCTACAGAAACTAACCAAAGCGAAATAGAAAATATGAATATGATGGTTTAGAGAACTTAGCCGGATATATTTGCCACAAACTGAAGAATGAAAATCCTGATCTTGTGAGTAATTCTTCAACCGAACGCAATTATTCATGGGTTAATCACTTAAGTGAAGATGGACTTAGTAAACCATCAACTTCGTTAATGAACACGCTAATACTGTGTGACTCAATTTTTTCCAAATTGAATGGCGACAAATTATTACTCGCAAGTGGATATTTACAAAAGCATTTGTTAGAAGCAAAAGAAATTGAAGCCAGTGATGACGTAAAAAAACTTTTTTTTAGATGTAGAATGTATTTTAGAATTAGAAAACTAAATTCTGAAATTGTTGAAAGCACGTATAAGAGAAAGAGAAAGTATAGTAAAATAACAAACTAAAAATTCTATAAATATTCTTTAAAGATTTTTATTTTTAAGTAAAATAACAACAACAAATTTTGGAATGGGGAAAAAGGGAAATAATTAACACTTGGGTTCACTATTTATATGTATAAAATATTTAAATAAAAATAAATGGAAAATAAAATAGTTCTTTAAAATTGTTTATTATCAAACTGCCCCACTGTCCTGTTTTTACAATAACATAATAGTTCTTCAGCTGAGTTTTATTAGCCAATCAGAATACATGTTGAGTGACTTCAGAGTTCCATCATGCGCAGAAAAGTATTTTTATTTTAGCTTGTTGGCGTAATCTTTATTTAATCATTCTTGGTAGTAACACAATGCAGTGTGTTCTAAATGCAACCCTAAAAATTTTGACAATGTATTTTGTTCCCATTTGCAACACTGTTGTAGTTAATACGCCAGAAAAAGCAAGAAAGGCATCCTAATAAATTTAGATGCAAAATAAATACAGATGGTCTTACGACATTTTTATTACTATTTTAAGATAAACATACTTATGCATAGAACAAAGAAAATATTCTTATTATAAATACAATGTTCAAAAATGTATCATTGTTTAAGCAGGCACCATTGTCTGCATTTGTAATGAGTTTATTGATCATTGTTTAGGCGACACCATTGTCTACATTCGTATTGAGTTTATTGATCATTGTTTAAACAGACACCATTGCCTGCATTCATAATGAGTTCACATTAACTGGTAACAGTATGTCTAATAATTAGTGGTATGTTTCTTATCGCTATGCATGTGTCCTTAATTCGAGCGATCTCAAATTAAACAAATGAGTAAAAATGATATTAGGGGGTATAAAATTAAAAAAAAAAAAAATTTACATTCACGCTGTGTAAAACACAAACGAGGAAAAAAAGTTACCTGATTAGTTGACTCTACTTGATAAATATACTATGGCTTTTACCATGCGCTTTGCTTTCAAATAAACTCCTGTTAATTTGAAATCTCGATTATTTGAACTTTTTCTTTGGTCCCTTGATTTCAAATTATCGAGAGTCGACTGTATAGACTACTTATATTAACCATACAAGTACAGACATATACATATATAGTGTGTTGTAAAGGAATTACACTATATTTAATGTAATAATTTACTTTATTTATGATCAGTAATTATTACAATTATTTTCTTAATGATTAGTAATAATTATAACCGCTCAGAAAAACGTGGTGTGTCGTTTGAGAGTGCGGTGCCATCGCTCTATCATGCCATTAGATTGAGGATGGTATGGCGTAGTTTTTAAATGATGTACCCCGAGCATGCGTAAGAGCTCTTTGAATAAGTTACTTTCGAACTGGCGACCTAAGTCGGTCGTAATGTCAATTGGAATGCCGAACCGCGATATCCATTCTTTCACTATAGTTTTAGCTACTGTTATTAGGGTCATGTCCGGCATCGGGAAAGCTTCAGGCCACCGTGCAAATCGATCCAAAACTGTTAAACGGTACCGGCTGCCTTCTAACAGGGGAAAAAATCTCAATGTTTAAATGAGCAAATCGTTGACTTGGTATGTTACGACGCCTGAAAGCGGTTCGGGTATGTCTTGTTACGTTATTTCGTTGACAATGTAAACAATTTCGTGCAAAGTTTCTGCTGTCTTCCTGTATAGCCGGCAACGCTGTTGCGCGTGTACCGGGATGTGATAAATTATGCGTCGAATGTAGAAACTTTTTGCACAACTCTTTGCTGATGCAAGGACGTACACGATTGAAAGCTGTGTCGCAGTACACTGATCTTGAGGTGTTAGGAAGATTGAAAGGATTTATCTTTAAAGAATTGTTCGAACCGGAATTTATTATGGGCTGTAACTCGTCATCAGTTGATTGAGCTGCGGCCAACTTGTCGTAGTTGATTACTACTGCGTTAATGATCTCAATTCTTGATAGCAAATCAGCTACAATATTGTTTTTACCCTCTATAGGACGTATGTTGGTACTGATTTGAGCGATAAAATTTAATTGTCTTACTATCCGATGCTCTCTCAAGTTTCTGTTTAAACGCGTAAACTAATGCCTTATGGCCCGTATAAACGTGGCAAGAACGCCCTTCAACCATATATCTAAAACGACGCAGACATGTAGACCGCAGTTAATTCGTTATCGTACGTGCTGTAACGCATTTCCGTTGATGAACATTTTTTTTAATAATATGCAATATGTACTATGTTTTCAACAATTTGGTTTAACATGGGCCCTGCATTTTGATGCTTCTAGTGACAACGAAAGCTCGCCTTCTCAAAGTGGGTGAGCTAGCATCGTACAATTTACAAGCTGTAATTTTCATTTTTCAAAAGCATCTGTTGCTTCACTGGACTAATTTACTGGCGTCGTATCATTTCGTTTATTGCCGTCAATCAAATTAAACAATATTTGTTGAATATAAATAGCTCTAGGTAAAAAATGTCTATAGAAATTTAACATAGCTAAAAATTTCTCTAAATCTTTTACCATCGAGGGTACTTTAGTAGCGCTTGAACTTTTTCAGGCAAGGTCGGAGCCATCTTTTGTAACTAAGTGTCCTAAAAATCTTAGTTCAATCAGTCCAAATTCAGATTTTGACACGTTCATTGTCAAATTGTTCTCGAAGTCGCTGAAAGACTGGTGTTAAATGGTTTAAGTGCTCATCCTTTGAAGGTGAAGCAATAATAATGTCATTGTCATCTAAATAAGCAAAAGCAAATGGTAAGCACTTAGGACTTCGTGAATTACGCGTTGAAATGTTTGGGCTGCATTTTTAAGCCCAATAGTCATATGCGTGTACTCGAAGAGCCCGAACGGCGTTGTTATTACAGTTTTAGGTATATCTTCGGGATATATCGGGCTGTTCTGGTGACAGCTGTCGTGGGCTTCTTTCTATGAGTTATAGCTAGTTTAGAAGATGCACCAGGTTGGGCGGGACGCGTAATTTCGGCAAATTGTTCCAAAATGCCGGATTACTGAATTTTCAAATTAAGCGTTTGATTGTGAACTGAGTTGTTTTGTCGATCGGGCAATTAGTTTTCAAGCTTGGTAATCGATCTAGTGAACATCTGTTTTTCAAGTCTACCAATAAATCATAGTGCGCAAAAAAATCTGCACCAATAATTGCCTGATCAACATCTGCAATAAAAAATTTCCAAACATAATCTTTCCTTAAATTTAAATGTAATTTAAGTAATACATCACCACATACTGAAAGTCTAGATCCATTAGCTGCGTAAAGTTGCATATTCGTGGGTTTTAAGTTGGTTGACCGCAATACCTTCGGTAAGACTGACACATACGCGACAGTATCAATTAAAAAATTCGTTTTAGTTGACGTATCGTAAATTCGAGCCGATATGATTGCATATGGTCAAAAATATGAAATATTGCTTCATGCCTTTCGTGTCATTGTTGCGTTCTGAAATTCTTTCGTGGCCTGGTCGATTAAGAAGTAAAAGTGCACGGTTCTCGGTATCTTGTGGCGTTAGCACCAAATTTATGATGATACCCGAGGACTATTATGTATTTCGATTCGAATCGGAAAATATACGAATTCGTAAAACTGGCATTACTTAGTACGATTATCAAAAATTTATTTGCGAATGTTCGTAAGTTATGGAATTTTTTTCTCCTTTCCATTTTGAAAATGCCATTATGTAGTACGAAAAGAAATGTCAAAAGTGTTATCATCGTAAATATTTCTTTCGAATGCCATTTTGATTGCGGAAATTTCTATACATATAGTTTTTGATATAAAAAAAAACATGTAAATTATTAATACATAATAAATATTTTATATTAACTGAATTTATTTTGGGAATATTCATTTATATATATGATTCTAATTGTGATTTTTCCCTTATAAACTATATGTGAAATTTATTATTACATACCCTATGATATTCTCATACAGTATGAAAAATATCATAAAGCATTTTATTACAAAAGCAACTCAATAATTGAGGAGGAAAGCATATCCATATAGTACTATTTCGCTAACGCTTACTTAGCTCATCAGTGGATTTTCCTAATTTCTGAATACAAACCCAAGATCTATATGTTTAAAATTCAATTAATCAAACGAGAAGAAGAAATGTAATATAATTTAAAATAGAAATATCCATCAGAACCTTGGATTGGGCCATCATCTGTGAATTTTTTCTTAATATAATGGCCCACAATTATTTAAAATATACAAATATTAAAACAATCAGGGATTCGCATAAAAATTAATTCTATCCATCAGCAAAGACAACATATGTTGTTGTTAAAATGTGTCGCCGAGTACCGAACACAAAAACGATGCTCTCTTCCACACCCGTAACATGCTACCAAACTAAATGTTTTCTCGTCTAAACTCAGTCGTACGGAGCTTCAAAAACTATAGTCCGAATTATAAGTTTATAAACGAGTAAAATTATCATTTCTGTAAAATGAATGAATTTGTGAAAATTCAAGAATACTTTTGTAATGAACTGCATTAATTTTTAACTATTCAACAACACGTTGGTTGTGTCGCAAAGAGGTGGTCTCTCGAGTAATAGGAACTCCTTCAGTATTACTTTAATTTGATTGATTTCGAAACAAATTCTCAATATTCAAGTACTCATTTTATTTTATCTTTCTGTTACTAATAGTTAATAATAGTAAAACTTAACACAACTTTTATGTTTTTAGTACATTTGGGATCAAAAAAGTACAATTTTAAAATTGTCAAATATCATCTCCGATATAAACAGAGCTGTAAAAAATTTACATTTCTTTTTTTCTGGTAAATTTTATGGTTTTTTCGTTTTCTTACTTTTGTACATTTTGGCCTCTTATTGAGAGTAATAATAGCTTATTCTCATTTTGCCGAACTTTCCCAGAAAGTAAATGAACAGACCTAAGGTTGTTGCAAGGCGAATTCGTCAATTCGCTTTTTGTCCAAACGACAATTTTTTAGTATACTTGTGTTTTGTTAAATATAACATAACCTAAAGAACGTGTTAAATTAGTGTGATATGAGTTCAAATTAAATTAATTATTACAAAAAGTAATATATTTTGCATTATCATTATTATAGTATTATATTATTATAGTTATTAAATTATTTACAACCAGGTTTCTTAACTTTGGCGCAAAAGTAAACAAACTTTGACGTTCGGCTCAAAAAGAACGTTACAAAATCTTTTATCAGCTGACGGGCGAATTTGCTGGTGAATTTGCCTTGGAAATGGATTACCGAAACTAATTCACTCACACATTTTTTTCTAATCCATTTGCAGAAATTTTATGTTTGCCCGAACATATGATTGCCATTGCTGATAGATAAAATTAATTTTTATGTGAATCCCTGAATAGTTTGTTTTAATACTTGTATATTTTTAAAAATTGTGTGTCGTGCTTTATTGTGTCCAATTATATTCAGAAAACATTGGATATTTAAGTGAAATTGAAATATAAGTATATTGCGCTAATTATTTATATAAATTTTTTTAATCATATTGCATTGACACCTTTTTTCGCCTTATGTATTCTGGTACTTCTGCAGAATGTTCTCGGCAAGAGGAAGTAACCATCCGCGTCGAAAAATCGAGCTATACCAGTCGACGTTGAGCCAATGACAGGCTACCATTGAAGTATAACAGGCGCAACTTAAGCCAAGTGCAGGTGCAACTTTCCACCATGGAGACGATCGAATCTAATGTAAATTTGACTGTTTTAGTTCACAGATGATTATACATATATATTAGAATATTGAAATAAAATCAAAATAAAATCAGAATTAAGAGAAATAGTGTTTCATTTCAATTGCGATATCCGTCAACAGTGAGCGACACATACGTCAACGCTGAGCGGTCAGCAGTGACCGATATATGCATCAACGCTGATTATCACATGTACACAGAAGTTCCGGTCGTTGTTCTCATATTGCCCTTAAGAAAATGATAGAAACTTTGTTCTACGCAATGACCGGTAATTCGGACAGCAATGACGGTCATATGACCAGTCAAATGACCGACAGTGTTCATGTAGGGAGGTAAACTCACTAGCAAATTCGCCCGTCAGCTGATACAAAAATTTGTAAGTTTTTTGTTGTGCCGAACGTCAAAGTTTGTTTATTTTTGTGAGAAAGTTACGAAAACTGGTTGTAAATAATTTAATTATTATAATAATATAATACTATAATAATAATAATGCAAAATATATTCCTTTTTGTAATAATTAAATAATTTGACCATATTACACTACTTTAACACGTTCTTTTTAAGTTACGTTATATTTAACAATACACATGTATACAAAAAATAAATTGAAAAAAAGTAAATAAAGTGATAAATAAGCACAAATATAAGTACTTACATTTTCAAATTTTTTAAAAAAATCTTTTTTAAATTTTTAAATAAAAACTTTTGTCGTTTCATTGCAAATTTTCTGATTAATTTCTTAGTTTCATATATAAATAAAAAACAGCGGGATAATTTAGTTCTAGACCGAACTTACCCAAAGATAAAGTTCGTACAGCTTTGTTCAGAAAATTATAAATTTTACCCCCTAATTTTATTTCAAAATTGCACAAAAATTGTTAATAATTGCTTTTGGGCACGCTTTTGGGTAAATTTAGAGGATTCCATCATACACGTAGTTCACTTGTTGATAAGCATTTTTCGCATTTGAACTTATCTAGATTCTGAATATATAAAGTCAAATTCATGCACAATATAACTTCCAATTTATATAGTTTATTATTAGAGCACTATAATATTATAACTATTATTTTTTTCATAAACATTATTTCTAGCTTATTTGTCGCCTACAAATATGTGAAATGTATTATTACATACTTCATGTTATTCACATAAAGTATTTTTTTATAAAAGCAAACTCAACAACTGAGGAGGAAAGCATATACATATACATATATATGTATATATATAGATGAGAAGAAAAATCTAAAAATAGAAATATGTATGTGTAATAAAAAAAGTAAACTAATGGATTGTTATGTTTTTGTTCATAAATTTTTGGTTTTTTGTTCGGTATTCAACTTCAAATCTCAATTGATTAGTTGAATTTTGACCAGAAGAATCTTGAATTTGTATATATATGTATATATATATGCACAGACGATAGTTTTGGCACACTAAAAATATCGAGTTTTTATATGATATTTGAAAAAAAAATTAACATTCTTTTATATATTACCCGATATCTGAGTATAATTTTAAATAATTTTGTTAAAATTACAGTTGTTCTATATTTGGCATACATTGAGGTCTATAATATACGTAAAGAGTGGTTTAGGCACACGACCTGAAAATCACTCATACGTAAATGAAAATTTTTGTTGCCATATTTTTGTTATAAATCAACTTCCGGTATTAAACGGCGTTGAAATAACTCTACAACTTTGTAATATAGATATCAATTGTGTAAGTAGTGCTAACACCTTTTTTTATCACATGTACTATTTTTGGTTTTTGTATAAAGAAAGAGATTTTTTATATTTCTTAAAAAATTACTTTTAATAAAACAACCTTTTAAATTTTTTTTTTAAATACAAGTAAAACTAAAACAATTTTATTATTATAGATTTAATAAACGTTCTTTTTTGGTGCATATATATATTATAAAAAGTGTAAATGATTTAAAATTTGTTTCCCAAACACCACTTTTAATAAAAGTGTAGTATTGCAGAAAGTAAAAAGAAAACTTTATACAGAAATTAAAGAATTTTTTCAAAATCTTTTTTTATATGGCACTATTAAAAATAAGTACGCAAACAGAAACGTTTATTAATATTACCTGTTTTAAAATGCAATTTTAATAATTAGAACTTTGTATAAAAAGTAAATTTTAATAAATTCTTTTCAAAAAATCGGAGATATACATTTTAAGAATGCTATAATTTTTAAACTTCTCCATTTTTTGTAGTTCGTGCAGGAACTTTAGCAACTATAATTTTTCTCTTTTTATTAAAAGAGAAAAATGTACACGCAGATATTGCAATTTATTTGCAAAAATATCTATAGTAATGTAACTAATTAAAACAAGAAATCTAAACAGTTTCTATATTAAAAAAGCTCTGTAAGGAAATGTACAATAATAAATAAAAGAAAAAAAGTCAAATCGGCATATTTATATACATACATGGATCTATAATTTTTATTAAAAAAAAATATGTTATAGAATTTATTTCTTATAAAAAGTATCATTAATAATAATTTATAAAAAATGCGTGTAATAACATACACTTTTTGGAAAGTATTTTTTTATTTCTAGCATTTCTAAACATAATTTTCCTTATTTTGGCAAGAACTTTAGTGGCTTTAATTTTAATTAATTAAGACAAAAAAAATATTCAGTTTCTGTCTTGAAAAAGCGTTGTAATTATAAAAAATCGCTTTATTGTCGACAATGTCATCAACGCAATGAAACAACCTATGAAAGATATACGCACAAAAACAGCTGACTTTGATGGACTACCATTATTCTACCATGAAAAATATGAATCATGAGTAATTACCAGATGGAAGTACTAAAGAAACAAAAACAACACTACAATAGAAAACGGCTTTTTAATAGTCTAAACTAAAATAAGAAAAAAGTTGTCCAACTATAAAAAAAAAAATAAATTGCTCCAGCGAATAGCAGCTATCGCCAATCGATAGGCGGTATGAACTACCATTCAGATATGGTAACTTCTATTTTCTGAAATGCATGGGTTCAGATAGTATACCCATCAAACTTTCGAACATACTAAAATAAGAAAAAAAATTGTACAACTATAAAATAAAAACAATTTCGTTTTACATTGCGACAAAAAGCTCTCAATTTTAAAATATTATATATTTTTTTTTTAATTTTAAAAAGTATCGTTACCAAATGGTAACATATTATTATCGTACATATTGCTTCGTGAATAAAACCGATCCTATGGGCATATTTTTCAGAATTTAATTTTTTTTAGTTATATCTGCAACTGGTACTGAAACTCTATAAACACTTGGGAAAGTTAGCCAACTGATCCACAGTAGCATCTACATTTAGTAGCGATATATGCGTTGCTATATGCTTCCGTAAAGATGTTCCTCTCAAACTTTCAGGTATATCTGATTTACAATCTAATGAAAACTGTCTGAGTGGAGGGCAGGCTCTATAATACTCTTTTGCAAACAACGTTGTCCCTTTTTTAGCGAATATGTATTCATTATTTTTGGGTATTCCTGCTTTATATCTATTTTTCAGAATGATATCAATAGCTCTTTGACGTAAAGGGCTCAATGAAACGCTAACAGTTCTCCTAGTTTTCCTCTTAATGTCAAGCGTACATATTGCTTCGTGAATAAAACCGATTCTTTGGGCATATTTTTTAAAATTTCTGTTTCTAAGTTGTTAGTTATGACTTGTTCAAGTAGCTATTTATTGTCAGACGTTCTATTTCTCCTGCTCTCCTTCTATTAAATATCTGAATAAAAATTTAAGTAGCTTTCACCAATTCATTTCAGCAATTTAAGTCCAATTGGTTTTTCAATGTAGAAATCTCTAAAAAAAAAAACTCGAGAAATTTTAAATATATAAAATTTTTTTTTATGTTATGATATACTGAAATACATATTATCATCACATTTTATTTATTTACTTATTAATTTAATTACAAATTGTTTCTTTAAAGTATCAATGCGGATGTTTGGTGGCATGACAACTCTATGACATATCTATTCGTTGGTCAAATCAATGGATCTACTGGCAATTAACATTGTTTCCAATATGAATCAATATAATTTTTTTTTTACATTTTAACAACTTTGTTTTATATTGCGTCAAATAAAGTAGAGGGCTTTATTTTAAAATATACTTTTTTTTAAAAGGGTTTTAAATGATCGAGAAATTTTAAATACAATGTATACAATTTTTGTTAAGTTATGATATACTGGAATACTTATTATGATTACATTTTATTTATTTATTTATTAATTTAATTACAAATTGTTTCTTTAAAGTATCAATGGGGATGTGATGGCACCTCTATGGCATATCTACTCGCTTGGTTAAGTCAATGGATCCACTGAGCAGGTAGTGTAAAATGTTTGCAAGATTCAAAATTATCCCATGATGTTTAGCTAAAACATATTTTATATATAATTATAAATTTATATGTTATTATAAATTACGATTTACAAACTTAAGCTATGTACAAACGGCTGTCAGATCTTACAATATGCTGTAAAGCTTTTTCAGAAAATGTTTAAAATTTACAATTATCGTCACGCAACGTTGCCAGCAAAAGCATTTCGTATGCCGCTCTTAATAGTGCTGCACATAATTTATAAACAAATTTGCATACAAAATTTTATTATTGAACATTTTGTTAATATATAAATTATTCAACTTTTTTATTTTATTCTATATAATTTCGTTTTAAAATTTAAGCTCTAGGTATATAATTTTTTTTCGTGTATATACTTTTTTATTTACCGATATTTTGCTGCAACTTTGTGTAGCTTTTTTATGAATGCTTTTCAATTTATTAAATTTAATTTACATAACACATTTGTGTGAAATAAATGGGAATACAAAAAAAAAGGCAATTTCGAAAAATGCGGGTTAGGGCTTTTCTACATTTCCTATGTATTGAATATAGGCTTTCCGTATTTATGAATATATTTAAGGTCAACGCTGTATACATGTATTTGCCTGCAATTGTATTATTATAATTATAATTTTTTAATATACATATATAATATGTCATCAAAATATTTTAAATACAATTTATTGATTTCTTAGTTATTTACTCCGCCTCTGGTTATCAATCCAAGATTTCATTTGGGCGGGCGTTCTGTTTCTTAAACAGTGGTTGTTTTTAATAATATTCAAACATTCCATATTACTCGGAAGTTTCTTAATGTCCTTTAAATTTCCAAACGCCGAAAGTACAATTGCTCTCTCCTCTTCACTCCATTTCACACGTTTAGTTTTACCATAAGGTGAGGCTTTAAAAGAAAAAGGGTGTTAATACATATACCTAAGTTTATTTCTATTCAACGTATACTACTAAAAAAATAAGATTTAACTAGGTTCAATTATAATTAGTATTCTACAACCTTATATTGAAATGACAAAATTAATTTTTACTACAAATGCACTTACTGCTCCGTTTTTTCTTTGTTGCGGATGAACTTGTATTTTTACTCGTATCTAATATTGTGCCTTCAATCTCCAAATCGCCATCGTCGGTATTTTCCTCATCGTCAAGCCCCTCTTCTTCGTCATGTCCTTCTTCATCATTGTCACCTATTGCCGACATCAGAAGCTTTGACACGGAAGTTATTTCTGCAACTGGTACTGAAACTCTATAAACACTCTTGTGGATATCTTTATGGTGTCCCATAAAGTTAGCCAACTGATCCACAGTAGCATCTTCAACATTCAGTAGCGATATATACGTTGCTATATGCTTCCGTAAAGATGTTCCTCTCAAACTTTCAGGTATATCTGCTTTACAATCTAATGAAAACTGTCTGAGTAGAGGGCAGGCTCTATAATACTCTTTTGAAAATATCGTTGTTGCTTTTTTAGCGAATATATATTCATTATTTTTGGGTATTCCTGCTTTATATCTGTTTTTCAGAATGATATCAATAGCTTTTTGACATAAAGGGCTCAGTAAAACACTAACAGTTCTCCCTAGCTTTCCTCTTAATGTCAAGCGTACATATTGCTTCGCGAATAAAATCGATTCTTTGGACATATTTTTGAAAACTTCTGTTTCTAAGTTGTTAGTTATCACCTCCTTGTTTAAGTAGCTGTTTATTGTTAGACGTTCTATTTCTCCTGCCCTCCTTCTGTTAAATATCTGAATAAAAATTAAAGTAGCTTTTACCAATTCATTCCAGCAATTTAAGTCAAATTTGTTTTCCAATGTAGAAATCTCTCCAAATATTTTATTTTTTAGATACGAGTATAATTTTTTTATGTCTTTTTTTGTCGGCAATACCAGTTTTTTGGCCCGTTTTTGAGTGATTTGATCTTCTAAAGCCTTTTTATTGATAAGAACTGGAATTTCTTCCTCCCAGAGACTCAAGAAATCCTCCAGATTTTTTTTTGCTTCTTCAGATCCAGATTTAATAAACTCGGACCTCTGTTTAGAACCACACTTTTTTACTAAAGACGTTAAGTGATGGGCAACTGCGCGCGTTCGAAACCACATTAAACTATCGTCCCAACTTGAAACTGTTCTCAAAGCCTCTATACACGTGTCGAATAATCCGGGTTTATATATGTCTTTCAGCTCCTGAATGCTTTCATCAAGTCGTTTAAGCTCATTTAAAAACCGCCCTAAAAGCCTCAAATGAGAGCGGATCATGTCATGTTGGTGAGTAAGCGTATATTTCTCTGCCAGTTTATTGCCAAATTTGATAACTAATTCATCGTATCGAACGGCCCTAGTGATTTCATCATCTCTTAGTACCGGAAATATTTTAGTTCGTAGGGTATAATTTGCCGCACTGTGAATAAATTGTGTTACTTTTCTACCATTTATAAGATTATGCCTTGAATTTTTCTTTCTTTCACCACATCCTTTTAAGTGAATGCGCAACGTTTTTTTCGAAAAGAAACCTTTACAATTTATACAACAGACATAATCATTCACATTGTTCTGATATTTTCTCTGTTGTTGTCTTGAAACGATTAGTATACCAGTGTTATATTCTGTACAAGTATTGTGAAGAAAATTTCCTTGCTTTCGTAGTTCTTCAATAATTTGTAGTCGCTCTTTACACTTCTTTGGTAATTTGGATGCCTCCTGAATTTGTTTTTCCGACTTATGTTTTAAAAATAAATGACGAGATAACTTTGTTTGTAAAGTTTTACAAAAAATGCAGAAGTATTTTTTTGAACGACCACTGTGCGGTACCTCAACTTTGGATATTTTTAGAGGATCTTTGATCAGCATAATACTTTGCTCCTGCTCATACCAATTAGTTTCTATAGTAGACTCAATATTTTCATTGTCTATTGTTGTATCGGGAATATACTCCGAAAATGTTCCATTTGATATATAACTTTCCTTTTCGGTACTATTTAAAAAGCTATTTGAAGCTGAACAATCTTTTGTTGAATTATTTAGAACTAACAGTGGTTGCGAAGTGCCTTTATTGTCTTTTGATATCATTGCCGGAGATGATTGTGAACCAGGGGCATCACCTGCTTTTCTGGTTTTCGAGGAAGAAGGATTGGTGTCAGAAATTTCCGATGAAGAATTGTTGCGAGACAGCAACTGATTTGAACTATGTTTATATCGAAATAGCGGTTTCGATGAAGTTGCTTTTGAGGTGTTTAAAAGTATATCAGTAGTTTGAAAGGATTGTGAATCAGGAGCATCAACTGTTATTCCGGTTTGCGAGAAAGAAGGATTGAAGTTAGAGCTTCCCGATGAGGAATTGCTTCGATGCAAAAACTGCTTTGAACAATGTTTATTTCGTGATAACGATTTTGATGAAATGGTCTTTGAGGTATCCATGATCGTTTCGTCATTTGAGAGTGATTGTGACCCAGCGCCATCAGTTTTCGAGGAAGAAGGATTGGTGTCAGAGCTTTCCGATGAGAAATTGCTTTGAGGTAACAACTGCTTTAAATCATGTTTATTTTGCGATAACGATTTTGATGAAGTGGGCTTTGAGGTGTTTTTAAGTATGTCAGTAGTTGGAAAGGATTGTGAACCCGGAGCGGTTTCGGAGAAGGAAGGATTGGAGTTAGAGCTTTCCGATGAGGAATTGCTTCGATGCAAAAACTGCCTTGAACCATGTTTATTTCGCGATAACGATTTCGATGAAGTGGTTTTTGATGAGTTTCTGAGCGTTTCATCAGTTGAAAGGGATTGCGAACCAAGGGCATCACTTATTATTCTGGTTTCTGAGAACCAAAAATTAGAGTCCGAGTTTTCCGGCAAAGAATTTTGAGATAGCGATTTTAGTGAAGTGGGTTTTGAGGTATTTATAAGTATATCAGTAGTTGGAATGGGCTGTGAAGCAGGGGCTTCAACTGGTATTGGGGTTTTCGAAGGTGACGATATGATGGCAGAGCTGTTTTCCAATGAGGAATTGCTTCGAAGCAATAACTGCTTTGTCCCATCTTTATTTCGGGATATAGATTTCGACAAAGTGGGTTTTAAGGTGTTAATTAGTATATCAGTAGTTTTTTGGGACCGTGAAGCTATTGAGGTTTTCGAAAAAGACAATTTGGAGAAACAGGAATTGCTTCGAGGCAACAGAGGCTTGAAAGACGCTTTTGTGATCGATTTGCATTGTTGCTCCTCTTTAGTTTTGATATCAAGTGTTTCCTTGTATTCCAAAAGAAATCCTTTATTTTCTAAAAATATTAAAAGTATATTTTCTCTCTCTCTTTAATTGTGCTTTTTTCCCTTAAAAACTATATGTGAAATTTATTATTACATACCCTATGATATTCTCATACAGTATGAAAAATATCATAAAGCGTTTTATTACAAAAGCAACTCAATAATTGAGGAGGAAAACATATCCACATAGTACTATTTCGCTAATGCTTACTTAGCTCATCACTGGATTTTTCCTAATTTTTGAATACAAACCCAAGATCTATATGTTTAAAATTCAATTAATCAATCGAGAATTGAATTGAATATCAAACATACAAACCAAAAAATCTATAAACAAAAACATAACAATCTATGAGTTTACTTTTATAACACACTTATATTTCTATTTTTCGTTTTTTATTCTCATCTACACTAGGCTTGCCATTGGCCAGCATAACTAATGTATTTTGACTCAAATTAAAAATTAAAAAATGAAACAGAAGATACAAAAGAATATCAAAATTTTTTATACCGTGCACATTTAGTATTTTATATAAACTGAATTTATTTTGGGAATATATATTTATATATATGATTTTAATTGTGCTTTTTTCCCTTAAAAACTATATGTGAAATTAATTATTACATACCCTATGATATTCTCATACAGTATGAAAAATATCATAAAACATTTATTACAAAAGCAACTCAATAATTGAGGAGGAAAACATATCCACATAGTACTATTTCGCTAATGCTTACTTAGCTCATCACTGGATTTTTCCTAATTTTTGAATACAAACCCAAGATCTATATGTTTAAAATTCAATTAATCAATCGAGAATTGAATTGAATATCAAACATACAAACCAAAAAATCTATAAACAAAAACATAACAATCTATGAGTTTACTTTTATAACACACTTATATTTCTATTTTTCGTTTTTTATTCTCATCTACACTAGGCTTGCCATTGGCCAGCATAACTAATGTATTTTGACTCAAATTAAAAACTAAAAAATGAAACAGAAGATACAAAAGAATATCAAAATTTTTTATACCGTGCACATTTAGTATTTTATATAAACTGAATTTATTTTGGGAATATATATTTATATATATGATTTTAATTGTGCTTTTTTCCCTTAAAAACTATATGTGAAATTAATTATTACATACCCTATGATATTCTCATACAGTATGAAAAATATCATAAAACATTTATTACAAAAGCAACTCAATAATTGAGGAGGAAAACATATCCACATAGTACTATTTCGCTAATGCTTACTTAGCTCATCACTGGACTTTTCCTAATTTTTGAATACAAACCCAAGATCTATATGTTTAAAATTCAATTAATCAATCGAGAATTGATTTGAATATCAAACATACAAACCAAAAAATCTATAAACAAAAACATAACAATCCATGAGTTTACTTTTATAACACACACATATTTCTATTTTTAGTTTTTTATTCTTAATAATAAATTTCACATATAGTTTTTAAGGGAAAAAAGCACAATTAAAATCATATATACTTAACTATTAACGTTTTAAAAAACAATTTTGAGAACTTACCATTCTTTAATATTAATTTTGCGGCATATCTCCCCCCCCCTGAACTTCGCTGCAATCATTTTTTCCTGAGACCAAATCAAATTGGACGATTTTGTCACCCAATAGTTACCATTTTCGAACCGAATAAGCGAAAACATTTTTATCTAAAATTAAAGAAATTATTTTAAATATTTTTAAATGGACCATAACAAGGGCGACCTTGTAAACTTACAGATTCAGATGAACGGCGAATCGTGCGTGAAGCAAGAAAAAATCCAAAAATTTCTGCTAACACTTTAGATAAAAACACCGAGGAACACTTAGGTATATCCGTTACACCTCAAACAATAAGAAACGTCTTAAAAAAGCACGTAGTAAATTTAATTACAAATAAATAAATAAAAAGATATAATATATTTTTTTTTTACTTACCTTTTTAGCGACTGCTCCACTTACGAATTACCACCACACCAACTGAACACTTTCAAATGAAGCCAAGCCAAAAAATTATGCTGGTCACTGTGTATGCGTTGTGTGCTTATATTGAACCGTTATGTTATAGTGCTACCACTATGTTACATATAACATAGCTGCCACTTTTACACACATCATTAACGCTGCAGTTACACGTTCAAGATATGCTTTCAAGTTTTTTACGCATACTGCTTGTCAAAATTCACAAAAATTGAAAGCTGTGACGTAGGCTGCACGCAATTTTAAAACAAATTTATTTTGAAGATGCCGTCGGCACAGTAGGATGTCCGAAAAGATTTATTTTTTTATTCACATCTTCAACAGACATGTTTGTTTTTGCGGCAATAGAACTATAGCCCTTAGTTTTTAAATCATTTCGTCGATATGACGAAAGATTCACATTCCAAAGGACTTTTGTACAATTTTATAAACAGCAGCAAATCATTGCAGTTATTATTTTTATTCACAAACATATTCCTTTAATTGTTCTTTTTCGGCGAATTTGTAATCTTTAATTTATAATATATGATTTGTAGCAATATAACACAGAAAACATTGGCGGCAAATTATTTTAACGCACAAAACATAACAATGTGCTTTTTAAAACTTATATCAGCTGTTTTCTTGCCTAAAAATTTAAACAAAGTTGGTAAGCAAATTTTTAAGTAAGTTCGTTTCAAATATTAATAGTATGCAAGTGTGAGTGAAACAAAACTTGAAGCAAGACTTAATCGCTTAACCCCAAAGTAAGAACAGAAGCGGCTAGACAAGCATTTACGTTTGTACAAGCCTATTGTGTATACTATTTGAGGTTTAACAGTACGATAACTTGGACAATACTGTCATAACCATATAAGAAAACGTATTAGTTGTCAAAAATTCTGAAAATTATCTTTGTAACTTAGGCGTCCAGACAATAATTATGGCTATTGATTAATTTTGTGCAAAGTGTCCAAAGTAGAGGTTGAATTAAAAACTTTCTAAGAACTCTATAATCTTAAAAATAAATAAAGATCATCGTTGATCTCTATGCAAAAATCCACGTATCTTTTATCCTTTTTTAAATTTCTTTTTTCTACAATAGTTGAATTCAAAATGACCATTTTGTCCACTTCCTTTTCAAATAATATTCTGCTATACGTCTCTACTTTATTTACTGTCTTCGAAATATTTAACACAGTAACGCAGACACAAAAGTATTGAGTGTGAATGTGTAGCTATTGTCAGTTCAGTTTTTTCCAGTGTAAACATGGGGTAGATATTTCGATTTTTGTACAACAAGCAAATGCCTCCGTTCCACACAACACAAGTTTCTATTTAACGTAAACAATTCACACACAACCATATATATGCATATATAAATATTTAAACTTTCATAATTTGCAGAACTGCTGGAATTGAAATCGAAATAAATATTCATGTAAACTCATAGCTGTGATATAGTCTACATGAAAGCAATTTAAAAACTACTTCAATTTTGAAAGTCGTCGTCAAGAAAACATTTCCTAACAAGATACGCCATATATTTTTATTAATTTCTAAAACTTAATTATAAATTATTATTAATAATTAGTGTATTTTGTTACTTTCAAATTTGTTGTGAGGAGGAGTCTGGCATCACAAAAACATTTTATAACTATTACATCTGGCAATACAGTTGTGAGTGCAAAAACCACACTAAAGACAAATAAATTCCGTTATTCCTGTGTATGCATGTATATTATTTTTTTTTATAGATACCCATATACACTCTGTCAAGTAAATGGTTGCAGAATTAAAGAAACAATTTGCATACCGTTGCTATGATCATTTTCCGAAATTCTTAGCAAACATTAATTGACAGACTGTTGTTATAAAAAATTTATGAAGAATTACATATGTACATACATCTATACGTAATTAGGGAATATAAATAGTTATATACATATGTACATACATATGTATATAGAATACAAATATAAATTAGAAACGTAAAATAAAAATACAAATGTACATACATACATACATACATACATACATACATTTGTATTTTTATTTTACTCTCAGGGCAATTCTAAGTGACGCTAAACGTAAACATAGTTCAGATAGCAATATACTTCATTCATAAATATATGACGCCCACTACTCTCCTATTTCAGAGATTAGTTATTAAAACAGCAAAAACTAGGGAACTGTAACAGATAGTAAACAGTATATTCAAGCATATACTACAATGAGGGTGGCGATAACTGAAGTAGTCTGCACGTGGACTACAAAACTAAAATTTTTCAACCCCTGTTCAGACTAAATGATAAAAACATCTGGCATTTCTTGTGATGTGCATTAGTGTGTCTTTATGTCACTTGTTGTCGAAAAGTTTCAATTTCGAATTCATAGTCACTGGTCACCGAACAGTACCGGCTTCACTTGTAACCAATCCACAGGAATATCAGAGCGCCCTCCTATGGCCGCATTGCGTAGCTGTGGCGAAGTAAAATAATTACTAAAAATGGCTAATAAAACGAAGCTTTAAAATTTAATACGTCTGCTTGACATCAGAAGCACTTTAATACTGCTATAAAATAAAGAACGTGCAAAAGTAGAGTTGTAGGATAGTGAGCTTCTACTCCTCCTCCTGTCATTTCTATACCTTTCCTCTACATCGCATGTGTAGGGGTAATCTCGTGAGTGCTGGTTCAAGATAAACGAAAATTGCTTTGTTTTTTCTCTCATTCGCATTTTTTGAGTTGATATTGACATCAAATTCCTTTTATAAATTGATGAAACACAGACAGCCTGTATGCCCTTCAAAAGAGAATTGCATTTTTTGAATGCTCTACTATTAACCTACGATGAAGTAATTTTAACGATTAAAGTGTAATATAAAAAGCTTCTGTGGCAATTTTCGATTAGTGTCTGAAAATTTTAACTTTTTTTCTGGGACCAGTGCTAAGAAGATGATTCCTACGTATGTAATGTATACACTGGAATTAAGGAAAGGGATAGTGATAGAGATGATAGATAGGTGGAGAAGACATGATAGGAGGAAAGCTTCATTATTTTTTGCAACTCCAATTTTGCACTTTTACGTTTTTATAGCAGTGTTGCAGCGTTTCCGGTGTCAGGACAATGTTGCTAGGAGCTGAAGAAAAGAAACCCTAATCGGCTTTTTAAAAAGGGTAGAAAAATATAAAACGCCGAAAACAGCGCCAAGAAAAGCTAATAATTTTTTATGAAACGTTTTATTTACATGTTAAAAGTTATTAAGCTATGTTCACACGATTGTCAGATTGTACAATATTGTAGGATACGGCAATATGGTGGCAATGCACTCACAATGAAAAATTGTTACCATCTGGTAATTTGTCTGTTCACACTATTGAAAGAAAACCATACAATTTCATTGGCACACAGTTCTGCGACAATAAATTTTTCTGCCAATAACAATTGACCGTTCACACGGTTGTTAGATTATTGTATGGTAAAACTTGCCAGAACCAATGTTTAACATTGTATATAAATATTAATAGGCAGCGTTGCCAACAGAAATATGTATGTGCAAATGGTGTTATTGTACGGTGCACTAAATATAGCACATGCGACAATAACAAATGACTGTAAATTGTGTGTCAATGGAAATGAAGGGTTTTCTCACGATTGTCAGAATTGTGACAATATTATTGGCATACAATGCAACGACAATACATTTTGTGACAATGTTGCCACACAAAAATTGTGTGTTCACACGGTTGTTGCACATTTTGTAACAATTTTTCTTTTATTGTAGTAAATGACAATCGTGTGTACATACCTTAACAATCGTGTGTACATACCTTTATATAAAAAGGTACTCGAAGTGCATAAAAAAACGAATAAAGCTACATATTTTTAAATACATTTTAAATCACTTTTGGTTCTCGAGAACAGTTCAGATTTATTTGTGAAGCACTAAAATTTTTTAATGTCAACATGTTTTTCTTCTGACCATTTTATTGATGTATCCAAACAAAAAAACAGCAAAATAATTTGATTTTCCAGCAAAAGAGGAAAAAAATATGTTTTCGGAATTACAAAAAGGAGAAAATAAAATTAAACAACAGTTTGGCAGCAATCCGAATTATAAAGTAGCATTCAATCCGGACTATAGAGTACGAATGTAATGAAAAATGCTGTCGGGATTACCGAATCTTTTGGAGCTGTGTTTTGTAGCCATTTTATTAATAATTTTAATTCGCCGATGATGCTACATAATACAGATTAAAGAGGGCGCTCTGCTGTTATTTGTGAATTAATATCAGCGGAAACCGGCAGTGTTCAGTGACCACTGATTATGCCTTCGCGTCTGAAACCTTCCGCCAACATCTGATACAAACGCATAATAATGCACATCATAGAAAAATGCTCAGATGTTTTTTATGGCAGTCGGATAGTGGGCTCGAACCTAGGACTTTGGGTATTATAGTCAACGTGCTAACTACCTCATTCATCGCCACCCATGACGTTGAAAAATTTGTCCTTTTTAGATGCGTTTTTAGTAATAAAAGTAAGAACAAACAATGTAGTCAATTTAAAGTTTATAAATTAACAAGAACGCCCACACAACTACTGTAGCAATTTGTTAGACAGTGCTTTTAATTAGAAATTGAACTTTAATAAAACGATAAAAGCCTTTTATCGCATTATTGCATGTAGCAACAGCAATCGAAACTGTTTGTGTATGGCTTAAAGATCGACAGACAAACTAAAAAAAACATACAACCAAAACAATTCGTACACAAAAAACAGAAGCCACATTATCTTGATCAAGTGTTAGAATTGTTTAATTTATGCTTCAGTAAATTCTGTAGGGTGCATAAATATAACAACGTTATGCGAAGAAAAACAAAAACGAGTGGAAAACCTCTATAGCAACGGCTAACGCTCTCTGCTGAAATGTAATACAGCAAAATGATTTGTTACTTCTTTATAATAATTTGTTTTTTTTCAAATGCTACATATACATACATACATACATACATACATTTGTATTTTTATTTTACGTTTCTAATTTATATTTGTATTCTATATACATATGTATGTACATATGTATATAACTATTTATATTCCCTAATTACGTATAGATGTATGTACATATGTAATTCTTCATAAATTTTTTATAACAACAGTCTGTCAATTAATGTTTGCTAAGAATTTCGGAAAATGATCATAGCAACGGTATGCAAATTGTTTCTTTAATTCTGCAACCATTTACTTGACAGAGTGTATATGGGTATCTATAAAAAAAAATAATATACATGCATACACAGGAATAATGGAATTTATTTGTCTTTAGTGTGGTTTTTGCACTCACAACTGTATTGCCAGATGTAATAGTTATAAAATGTTTTTGTGATGCCAGACTCCTCCTCACAACAAATTTGAAAGTAACAAAATACACTAATTATTAATAATAATTTATAATTAAGTTTTAGAAATTAATAAAAATATATGGCGTATCTTGTTAGGAAATGTTTTCTTGACGACGACTTTCAAAATTGAAGTAGTTTTTAAATTGCTTTCATGTAGACTATATCACAGCTATGAGTTTACATGAATATTTATTTCGATTTCAATTCCAGCAGTTCTGCAAATTATGAAAGTTTAAATATTTATATATGCATATATATGGTTGTGTGTGAATTGTTTACGTTAAATAGAAACTTGTGTTGTGTGGAACGGAGGCATTTGCTTGTTGTACAAAAATCGAAATATCTACCCCATGTTTACACTGGAAAAAACTGAACTGACAATAGCTACACATTCACACTCAATACTTTTGTGTCTGCGTTACTGTGTTAAATATTTCGAAGACAGTAAATAAAGTAGAGACGTATAGCAGAATATTATTTGAAAAGGAAGTGGACAAAATGGTCATTTTGAATTCAACTATTGTAGAAAAAAGAAATTTAAAAAAGGATAAAAGATACGTGGATTTTTGCATAGAGATCAACGATGATCTTTATTTATTTTTAAGATTATAGAGTTCTTAGAAAGTTTTTAATTCAACCTCTACTTTGGACACTTTGCACAAAATTAATCAATAGCCATAATTATTGTCTGGACGCCTAAGTTACAAAGATAATTTTCAGAATTTTTGACAACTAATACGTTTTCTTATATGGTTATGACAGTATTGTCCAAGTTATCGTACTGTTAAACCTCAAATAGTATACACAATAGGCTTGTACAAACGTAAATGCTTGTCTAGCCGCTTCTGTTCTTACTTTGGGGTTAAGCGATTAAGTCTTGCTTCAAGTTTTGTTTCACTCACACTTGCATACTATTAATATTTGAAACGAACTTACTTAAAAATTTGCTTACCAACTTTGTTTAAATTTTTAGGCAAGAAAACAGCTGATATAAGTTTTAAAAAGCACATTGTTATGTTTTGTGCGTTAAAATAATTTGCCGCCAATGTTTTCTGTGTTATATTGCTACAAATCATATATTATAAATTAAAGATTACAAATTCGCCGAAAAAGAACAATTAAAGGAATATGTTTGTGAATAAAAATAATAACTGCAATGATTTGCTGCTGTTTATAAAATTGTACAAAAGTCCTTTGGAATGTGAATCTTTCGTCATATCGACGAAATGATTTAAAAACTAAGGGCTATAGTTCTATTGCCGCAAAAACAAACATGTCTGTTGAAGATGTGAATAAAAAAATAAATCTTTTCGGACATCCTACTGTGCCGACGGCATCTTCAAAATAAATTTGTTTTAAAATTGCGTGCAGCCTACGTCACAGCTTTCAATTTTTGTGAATTTTGACAAGCAGTATGCGTAAAAAACTTGAAAGCATATCTTGAACGTGTAACTGCAGCGTTAATGATGTGTGTAAAAGTGGCAGCTATGTTATATGTAACATAGTGGTAGCACTATAACATAACGGTTCAATATAAGCACACAACGCATACACAGTGACCAGCATAATTTTTTGGCTTGGCTTCATTTGAAAGTGTTCAGTTGGTGTGGTGGTAATTCGTAAGTGGAGCAGTCGCTAAAAAGGTAAGTAAAAAAAAAATATATTATATCTTTTTATTTATTTATTTGTAATTTAAATTTACTACGTGCTTTTTTAAGACGTTTCTTATTGTTTGAGGTGTAACGGATATACCTAAGTGTTCCTCGGTGTTTTTATCTAAAGTGTTAGCAGAAATTTTTGGATTTTTTCTTGCTTCACGCACGATTCGCCGTTCATCTGAATCTGTAAGTTTACAAGGTCGCCCTTGTTATGGTCCATTTAAAAATATTTAAAATAATTTCTTTAATTTTAGATAAAAATGTTTTCGCTTATTCGGTTCGAAAATGGTAACTATTGGGTGACAAAATCGTCCAATTTGATTTGGTCTCAGGAAAAAATGATTGCAGCGAAGTTCAGGGGGGGGAGATATGCCGCAAAATTAATATTAAAGAATGGTAAGTTCTCAAAATTGTTTTTTAAAACGTTAATAGTTAAGTATATATGATTTTAATTGTGCTTTTTTCCCTTAAAAACTATATGTGAAATTTATTATTAAGAATAAAAAACTAAAAATAGAAATATGTGTGTGTTATAAAAGTAAACTCATGGATTGTTATGTTTTTGTTTATAGATTTTTTGGTTTGTATGTTTGATATTCAAATCAATTCTCGATTGATTAATTGAATTTTAAACATATAGATCTTGGGTTTGTATTCAAAAATTAGGAAAAGTCCAGTGATGAGCTAAGTAAGCATTAGCGAAATAGTACTATGTGGATATGTTTTCCTCCTCAATTATTGAGTTGCTTTTGTAATAAATGTTTTATGATATTTTTCATACTGTATGAGAATATCATAGGGTATGTAATAATTAATTTCACATATAGTTTTTAAGGGAAAAAAGCACAATTAAAATCATATATATAAATATATATTCCCAAAATAAATTCAGTTTATATAAAATACTAAATGTGCACGGTATAAAAAATTTTGATATTCTTTTGTATCTTCTGTTTCATTTTTTAATTTTTAATTTGAGTCAAAATACATTAGTTATGCTGGCCAATGGCAAGCCTAGTGTAGATGAGAATAAAAAACGAAAAATAGAAATATAAGTGTGTTATAAAAGTAAACTCATAGATTGTTATGTTTTTGTTTATAGATTTTTTGGTTTGTATGTTTGATATTCAATTCAATTCTCGATTGATTAATTGAATTTTAAACATATAGATCTTGGGTTTGTATTCAAAAATTAGGAAAAATCCAGTGATGAGCTAAGTAAGCATTAGCGAAATAGTACTATGTGGATATGTTTTCCTCCTCAATTATTGAGTTGCTTTTGTAATAAATGTTTTATGATATTTTTCATACTGTATGAGAATATCATAGGGTATGTAATAATTAATTTCACATATAGTTTTTAAGGGAAAAAAGCACAATTAAAATCATATATATAAATATATATTCCCAAAATAAATTCAGTTTATATAAAATACTAAATGTGCACGGTATAAAAAATTTTGATATTCTTTTGTATCTTCTGTTTCATTTTTTAATTTTTAATTTGAGTCAAAATACATTAGTTATGCTGGCCAATGGCAAGCCTAGTGTAGATGAGAATAAAAAACGAAAAATAGAAATATAAGTGTGTTATAAAAGTAAACTCATAGATTGTTATGTTTTTGTTTATAGATTTTTTGGTTTGTATGTTTGATATTCAATTCAATTCTCGATTGATTAATTGAATTTTAAACATATAGATCTTGGGTTTGTATTCAAAAATTAGGAAAAATCCAGTGATGAGCTAAGTAAGCATTAGCGAAATAGTACTATGTGGATATGTTTTCCTCCTCAATTATTGAGTTGCTTTTGTAATAAATGTTTTATGATATTTTTCATACTGTATGAGAATATCATAGGGTATGTAATAATTAATTTCACATATAGTTTTTAAGGGAAAAAAGCACAATTAAAATCATATATATAAATATATATTCCCAAAATAAATTCAGTTTATATAAAATACTAAATGTGCACGGTATAAAAAATTTTGATATTCTTTTGTATCTTCTGTTTCATTTTTTAATTTTTAATTTGAGTCAAAATACATTAGTTATGCTGGCCAATGGCAAGCCTAGTGTAGATGAGAATAAAAAACGAAAAATAGAAATATAAGTGTGTTATAAAAGTAAACTCATAGATTGTTATGTTTTTGTTTATAGATTTTTTGGTTTGTATGTTTGATATTCAATTCAATTCTCGATTGATTAATTGAATTTTAAACATATAGATCTTGGGTTTGTATTCAAAAATTAGGAAAAATCCAGTGATGAGCTAAGTAAGCATTAGCGAAATAGTACTATGTGGATATGTTTTCCTCCTCAATTATTGAGTTGCTTTTGTAATAAAACGCTTTATGATATTTTTCATACTGTATGAGAATATCATAGGGTATGTAATAATAAATTTCACATATAGTTTTTAAGGGAAAAAAGCACAATTAAAGAGAGAGAGAAAATATACTTTTAATATTTTTAGAAAATAAAGGATTTCTTTTGGAATACAAGGAAACACTTGATATCAAAACTAAAGAGGAGCAACAATGCAAATCGATCACAAAAGCGTCTTTCAAGCCTCTGTTGCCTCGAAGCAATTCCTGTTTCTCCAAATTGTCTTTTTCGAAAACCTCAATAGCTTCACGGTCCCAAAAAACTACTGATATACTAATTAACACCTTAAAACCCACTTTGTCGAAATCTATATCCCGAAATAAAGATGGGACAAAGCAGTTATTGCTTCGAAGCAATTCCTCATTGGAAAACAGCTCTGCCATCATATCGTCACCTTCGAAAACCCCAATACCAGTTGAAGCCCCTGCTTCACAGCCCATTCCAACTACTGATATACTTATAAATACCTCAAAACCCACTTCACTAAAATCGCTATCTCAAAATTCTTTGCCGGAAAACTCGGACTCTAATTTTTGGTTCTCAGAAACCAGAATAATAAGTGATGCCCTTGGTTCGCAATACCTTTCAACTGATGAAACGCTCAGAAACTCATCAAAAACCACTTCATCGAAATCGTTATCGCGAAATAAACATGGTTCAAGGCAGTTTTTGCATCGAAGCAATTCCTCATCGGAAAGCTCTAACTCCAATCCTTCCTTCTCCGAAACCGCTCCGGGTTCACAATCCTTTCCAACTACTGACATACTTAAAAACACCTCAAAGCCCACTTCATCAAAATCGTTATCGCAAAATAAACATGATTTAAAGCAGTTGTTACCTCAAAGCAATTTCTCATCGGAAAGCTCTGACACCAATCCTTCTTCCTCGAAAACTGATGGCGCTGGGTCACAATCACTCTCAAATGACGAAACGATCATGGATACCTCAAAGACCATTTCATCAAAATCGTTATCACGAAATAAACATTGTTCAAAGCAGTTTTTGCATCGAAGCAATTCCTCATCGGGAAGCTCTAACTTCAATCCTTCTTTCTCGCAAACCGGAATAACAGTTGATGCTCCTGATTCACAATCCTTTCAAACTACTGATATACTTTTAAACACCTCAAAAGCAACTTCATCGAAACCGCTATTTCGATATAAACATAGTTCAAATCAGTTGCTGTCTCGCAACAATTCTTCATCGGAAATTTCTGACACCAATCCTTCTTCCTCGAAAACCAGAAAAGCAGGTGATGCCCCTGGTTCACAATCATCTCCGGCAATGATATCAAAAGACAATAAAGGCACTTCGCAACCACTGTTAGTTCTAAATAATTCAACAAAAGATTGTTCAGCTTCAAATAGCTTTTTAAATAGTACCGAAAAGGAAAGTTATATATCAAATGGAACATTTTCGGAGTATATTCCCGATACAACAATAGACAATGAAAATATTGAGTCTACTATAGAAACTAATTGGTATGAGCAGGAGCAAAGTATTATGCTGATCAAAGATCCTCTAAAAATATCCAAAGTTGAGGTACCGCACAGTGGTCGTTCAAAAAAATACTTCTGCATTTTTTGTAAAACTTTACAAACAAAGTTATCTCGTCATTTATTTTTAAAACATAAGTCGGAAAAACAAATTCAGGAGGCATCCAAATTACCAAAGAAGTGTAAAGAGCGACTACAAATTATTGAAGAACTACGAAAGCAAGGAAATTTTCTTCACAATACTTGTACAGAATATAACACTGGTATACTAATCGTTTCAAGACAACAACAGAGAAAATATCAGAACAATGTGAATGATTATGTCTGTTGTATAAATTGTAAAGGTTTCTTTTCGAAAAAAACGTTGCGCATTCACTTAAAAGGATGTGGTGAAAGAAAGAAAAATTCAAGGCATAATCTTATAAATGGTAGAAAAGTAACACAATTTATTCACAGTGCGGCAAATTATACCCTACGAACTAAAATATTTCCGGTACTAAGAGATGATGAAATCACTAGGGCCGTTCGATACGATGAATTAGTTATCAAATTTGGCAATAAACTGGCAGAGAAATATACGCTTACTCACCAACATGACATGATCCGCTCTCATTTGAGGCTTTTAGGGCGGTTTTTAAATGAGCTTAAACGACTTGATGAAAGCATTCAGGAGCTGAAAGACATATATAAACCCGGATTATTCGACACGTGTATAGAGGCTTTGAGAACAGTTTCAAGTTGGGACGATAGTTTAATGTGGTTTCGAACGCCCGCAGTTGCCCATCACTTAACGTCTTTAGTAAAAAAGTGTGGTTCTAAACAGAGGTCCGAGTTTATTAAATCTGGATCTGAAGAAGCAAAAAAAAATCTGGAGGATTTCTTGAGTCTCTGGGAGGAAGAAATTCCAGTTCTTATCAATAAAAAGGCTTTAGAAGATCAAATCACTCAAAAACGGGCCAAAAAACTGGTATTGCCGACAAAAAAAGACATAAAAAAATTATACTCGTATCTAAAAAATAAAATATTTGGAGAGATTTCTACATTGGAAAACAAATTTGACTTAAATTGCTGGAATGAATTGGTAAAAGCTACTTTAATTTTTATTCAGATATTTAACAGAAGGAGGGCAGGAGAAATAGAACGTCTAACAATAAACAGCTACTTAAACAAGGAGGTGATAACTAACAACTTAGAAACAGAAGTTTTCAAAAATATGTCCAAAGAATCGATTTTATTCGCGAAGCAATATGTACGCTTGACATTAAGAGGAAAGCTAGGGAGAACTGTTAGTGTTTTACTGAGCCCTTTATGTCAAAAAGCTATTGATATCATTCTGAAAAACAGATATAAAGCAGGAATACCCAAAAATAATGAATATATATTCGCTAAAAAAGCAACAACGATATTTTCAAAAGAGTATTATAGAGCCTGCCCTCTACTCAGACAGTTTTCATTAGATTGTAAAGCAGATATACCTGAAAGTTTGAGAGGAACATCTTTACGGAAGCATATAGCAACGTATATATCGCTACTGAATGTTGAAGATGCTACTGTGGATCAGTTGGCTAACTTTATGGGACACCATAAAGATATCCACAAGAGTGTTTATAGAGTTTCAGTACCAGTTGCAGAAATAACTTCCGTGTCAAAGCTTCTGATGTCGGCAATAGGTGACAATGATGAAGAAGGACATGACGAAGAAGAGGGGCTTGACGATGAGGAAAATACCGACGATGGCGATTTGGAGATTGAAGGCACAATATTAGATACGAGTAAAAATACAAGTTCATCCGCAACAAAGAAAAAACGGAGCAGTAAGTGCATTTGTAGTAAAAATTAATTTTGTCATTTCAATATAAGGTTGTAGAATACTAATTATAATTGAACCTAGTTAAATCTTATTTTTTTAGTAGTATACGTTGAATAGAAATAAACTTAGGTATATGTATTAACACCCTTTTTCTTTTAAAGCCTCACCTTATGGTAAAACTAAACGTGTGAAATGGAGTGAAGAGGAGAGAGCAATTGTACTTTCGGCGTTTGGAAATTTAAAGGACATTAAGAAACTTCCGAGTAATATGGAATGTTTGAATATTATTAAAAACAACCACTGTTTAAGAAACAGAACGCCCGCCCAAATGAAATCTTGGATTGATAACCAGAGGCGGAGTAAATAACTAAGAAATCAATAAATTGTATTTAAAATATTTTGATGACATATTATATATGTATATTAAAAAATTATAATTATAATAATACAATTGCAGGCAAATACATGTATACAGCGTTGACCTTAAATATATTCATAAATACGGAAAGCCTATATTCAATACATAGGAAATGTAGAAAAGCCCTAACCCGCATTTTTCGAAATTGCCTTTTTTTTTGTATTCCCATTTATTTCACACAAATGTGTTATGTAAATTAAATTTAATAAATTGAAAAGCATTCATAAAAAAGCTACACAAAGTTGCAGCGAAATATCGGTAAATAAAAAAGTATATACACGAAAAAAAATTATATACCTAGAGCTTAAATTTTAAAACGAAATTATATAGAATAAAATAAAAAAGTTGAATAATTTATATATTAACAAAATGTTCAATAATAAAATTTTGTATGCAAATTTGTTTATAAATTATGTGCAGCACTATTAAGAGCGGCATACGAAATGCTTTTGCTGGCAACGTTGCGTGACGATAATTGTAAATTTTAAACATTTTCTGAAAAAGCTTTACAGCATATTGTAAGATCTGACAGCCGTTTGTATATAGCTTAAGTTTGTAAATCGTAATTTATAATAACATATAAATTTATAATTATATATAAAATATGTTTTAGCTAAACATCATGGGATAATTTTGAATCTTGCAAACATTTTACACTACCTGCTCAGTGGATCCATTGACTTAACCAAGCGAGTAGATATGCCATAGAGGTGCCATCACATCCCCATTGATACTTTAAAGAAACAATTTGTAATTAAATTAATAAATAAATAAATAAAATGTAATCATAATAAGTATTCCAGTATATCATAACTTAACAAAAATTGTATACATTGTATTTAAAATTTCTCGATCATTTAAAACCCTTTTAAAAAAAAATTTATTTTAAAATAAAGCCCTCTACTTTATTTGACGCAATATAAAACAAAGTTGTTAAAATGTAAAAAAAAATTATATTGATTCATATGTTAAAGTTGGAAACAATGTTAATTGCCAGTAGATCCATTGATTTGACCAACGAATAGATATGTCATAGAGTTGTCATGCCACCAAACATCCGCATTGATACTTTAAAGAAACAATTTGTAATTAAATTAATAAGTAAATAAATAAAATGTGATGATAATATGTATTTCAGTATATCATAACATAAAAAAAAATTTTATATATTTAAAATTTCTCGAGTTTTTTTTTTTTAGAGATTTCTACATTGAAAAACCAATTGGACTTAAATTGCTGAAATGAATTGGTGAAAGCTACTTAAATTTTTATTCAGATATTTAATAGAAGGAGAGCAGGAGAAATAGAACGTCTGACAATAAATAGCTACTTGAACAAGTCATAACTAACAACTTAGAAACAGAAATTTTAAAAAATATGCCCAAAGAATCGGTTTTATTCACGAAGCAATATGTACGCTTGACATTAAGAGGAAAACTAGGAGAACTGTTAGCGTTTCATTGAGCCCTTTACGTCAAAGAGCTATTGATATCATTCTGAAAAATAGATATAAAGCAGGAATACCCAAAAATAATGAATACATATTCGCTAAAAAAGGGACAACGTTGTTTGCAAAAGAGTATTATAGAGCCTGCCCTCCACTCAGACAGTTTTCATTAGATTGTAAATCAGATATACCTGAAAGTTTGAGAGGAACATCTTTACGGAAGCATATAGCAACGTATATATCGCTACTAAATGTAGATGCTACTGTGGATCAGTTGGCTAACTTTCCCAAGTGTTTATAGAGTTTCAGTACCAGTTGCAGATATAACTAAAAAAAATTAAATTCTGAAAAATATGCCCATAGGATCGGTTTTATTCACGAAGCAATATGTACGATAATAATATGTTACCATTTGGTAACGATACTTTTTAAAATTAAAAAAAAAATATACAATATTTTAAAATTGAGAGCTTTTTGTCGCAATGTAAAACGAAATTGTTTTTATTTTATAGTTGTACAATTTTTTTTCTTATTTTAGTATGTTCGAAAGTTTGATGGGTATACTATCTGAACCCATGCATTTCAGAAAATAGAAGTTACCATATCTGAATGGTAGTTCATACCGCCTATCGATTGGCGATAGCTGCTATTCGCTGGAGCAATTTATTTTTTTTTTATAGTTGGACAACTTTTTTCTTATTTTAGTTTAGACTATTAAAAAGCCCCTTTTGTTTGTATCTATCAATTAATTAATTGCCATATGGCAGAAGCAAGTACGCAAATTGCCAGGGTATCCCACACAATATAATTTCAGCGACCTATGCCTTCACATAGGAAGTTAAATTATATATAAAATTCCTGAGTTTGATGGTCTCCACCAGTAACAGCAACTGATAAGTCCCCGTCCATACTGTTGAGTTTTTGTTGCAAAAGTTTTTTGAATTCTCTTTTGAAACTGCAGCCGTGTCCATACATGAATCTTTTGCTTCATGTTTAGTATTTTCTTATTCCTCACTTCTATCTTCTTTTTTAAATTTTTTTTGACATTTCTCAATACCGAATGTAAATATAAAATAACTACCCTGTGATAGGTGTGAATATTTTTTTTTGGATAGACAATGTATAATTTGAAGCAAAATGGACGCTAAGAAGAAAAATTTTATAATAATTTTTATATAATTTTATATTTTTTTTTTTAAATTTTTGATTATATTTCATTAACATACTTAACACGTGTAAACTAAAACAGGGTAGCTATTATTATGATAGATGTTAACAGTATACCAAACGAAAAGAAATAAAATGAAACGTCAAATACACCTCATGTCAAAAGATGCAAATAAGAAATTCAACAAAAACTGCATGTACATGAAACAGAGTACCTACTTCCACTGCTTTTCCCCTTCTCATCAACAAACTCAAAAGTTTTGCAGCAAATGTTTCACAGTATGGACGGGGACTTAATAGCGAAAAGCCACAACAACCGTAAATGATACAGTTACCTGTGGCAAATCCATTAATCAGTGCGAGTGAGACGCAAAACTCTCGAAGGCCAAACAACAAAAACAGGCCTGATCGCACTTAAATAATAATTACGATCACGCGTAAGTTGTTCTTCAACCCAGAGCTGCTTTGCGACTGAAAAAAGCCTCTTTTTCTATTGTATTGTTGTTTTTGTTTCTTTAGTATTTCCATCTGGTATTACTTATGATTCATATTTTTCATGGTAGAATAATGGTAGTTCATCAAAGTCAGCTGTTTTTGTGCGTATATCTTTCATAGGTTGTTTATGTAGTGTCTATTCACTATTAAATTGCACAATTGGCGTTGATGACATTGTCGACAATAAAGCGATTTTTTATAATTACAACGCTTTTTTAAACCAGAAACTGAATATTTTTTTTGTCTTAATTAATTAAAATTAAAGCCACTAAAGTTCTTGCCAAAATAAGGAAAATTGTGTTTAGAAATGCTAGAAATAAAAAAATACTTTCCAAAAAGTGTATGTTATTACACGCATTTTTTATAAATTATTATTAATGATACTTTTTATAAGAAATAAATTCTATAACATACTTTTTTTTAATAAAAATTATAGATCCATGTATGTATATAAATATGCCGATTTGACTTTTTTTCTTTTATTTATTATTGTACATTTCCTTACAGAGCTTTTTTAATATAGTAACTGTTTAGATTTCTTTTTTTAATTAGTTACATTACTATAGATATTTTTGCAAATAAATTGCAATGTCTGCATGTATTTTTATTTCTTTTTATTAAAATGATAGTTGCTAAAGTCCTCAGAATTTTTTTTTTGAAATTAAGCAATAGTCTTATAAAGTGCTTTCTATAAATTGTTATAAATGTACTATTTAAAATATAAATTTTTTAGATTTCTTTTTCAGTATTTTTCGGCTATTTTTTTAATATGTAATTTTTATAAATACGTCTAAATTAATAACATGTAATATTGATAAAAGTTTTTATTTCGGTACTTATGTTTAATATAAAAGAAGATTTTGCAAGAAGCCTTCTTAATTTTTGTACAATGCATTTCTTTACTATTTGCAATACTAAATTTTAGTGAAAGATACTGTTTGGGAAAGCAATTTTTATGATTAATAATTTTCATAATATGGATTTGCCTAAGATAAAAGAAAGTGTTAGCACCACTAACACAGTTGTTATTGGTATTGTTGTATTGTGTACGCGTTATTATTACAGACAGCTGATTTTGTTGCTTTACTTGTAATGGCGGAAATAATTTGTGTATTGGAACGAAAAATTAAACATCATAGTCTTCTACTCATAAACTTCCGCCGCCGGTAAAACTAAATAAAAACTATTGAAAGTGTGGCAACACAGATCGAAATAATTACATTTTAAAATGCAAAATTTTTATAATTAGAACGCTTATATAGCAAAAAGGACTAAAATTGTTTATTCTGCATGTATCCTAATTGCAATTTATCGCAAGATCTGAAAACCTAAAAAATTGCGCCGAAACTATCATGTCCTGAAAGTGTGCGGAAGATATATGAAAACTTTCGGCACTGACCTGAAATAATGCAAATGTACGCAAACCATTCACTACAATGAAAAACTGCACTAAAAGTATGCTCTGTGCATATATATATATATATATATATATATATATATAGATGGGAAGAAAAATCTAAAAATAGAAATATGTATGTGTATTAAAAAAAGTAAACTAATGGATTGTTATGTTTTTGTTCATAAATTTTTGGTTTTTTGTTAGGTATTCAACTTCAAATCTCGATTGATTAGTTGAATTTTGAACATAAGTCAAAAATTGGGAAAAGTTCACTGATGAACTAAGTAAGCATTCGCGAAATAGTACTATATGGATATGCTTTCCTCCTCAATTTTTGAGTTTGCTTTTATATAAAAAAATACTTTATGAGAATACCATTTTTCACACATTTTTCGGGAAAAAGTACAATTTTAAAATTAGAATCATATATAAATAAAATAAATTTGTGCGAGTTCGGGCAATTTTTTTATGCACCTGGAACAGACCTAATGTATATGACCATGTCCAAATACAAATTTACACACATGCATGCATTCATAAAAACACAATAATTTGGCTTATACATGTTAATTAAAGAAATTTCAAATAATTTTTAACGAAATCATGAAATAAAATTAACTATTATTTGTTCATTGCATTTTTGGGAAACTTTTAATTTTACTTCATTATTGTTTACTTATAAACCAGCTGATTGCTTGTTCTTCACGCCCAAACTATCCCGAAGAAAAAGTACGGGCGTTTTCATGCGTGAAGAACAACCTCTCACATATAACCAATTATTGCGTAAGAAAACGCTGTCTGGTAAATTTTGGGCGCCCAATTTAGAGTAAGAAAACACACCTCTTGTATTAATAAACCTTGGGTAGTAGCGTGCTTTGTATTGTCTACAATTAATTATTCATTCATTCTATTCAATAATAATTAAAAAAAATATAAGTGGAAGACACCAAAAGTCGCTTGTTAGTAAGATACAACAATATCGAAATTCAGGAGTTAAGGCCATGTCACATAGAACTTTGTCGCTTTGCGTGACGTATCTAACTTTGACAGAAAATCGTAAAGAAAAATGTGTATGACACAATAAACGCTTTGACAACACTCACGAATTGTTTGTTTACCAAAGAAAAGTGTTTGATAATTGTTATTTATTATAAAAATAAAAGTCAATAATGTTATTTGACGATATAGAATTACAATGTTCTTCTGTTTGAAAACGAAAAGAAGAGAAAGGAAGACACGAATAAAGAAAATTATTCAAACTGATTGTAAAAGCACGCAAAACGATAAAAGATGCCCAACTTTTCGCTTTGCGCTGCGTTAAGAATACTTTATGTGACATGTTTCATATAAACGTGTACATTTTATCTTAAATGTCAAAGCGAAACTGAAACGCAAAGCGAAGCAAAAGTTCTACGTGACATGGCCTTAAGATAGTGATGTTTAAAATCAACAGCAGTAAATCAGACGTGAGTGAATAAATCAAACCGGAAATAAAAAACTTAGCAAACCGGATGTTTTATGAAAATTATAAAATTTGATTCTAGGGTCTTATTCCTACATATATTCGTTTTTTATTTTTAAATTGATACACTAATGCCTGAGAAATCAATGATTGAATATCAATAATTTTTTTCACTCTTAGTTTACTATTTCCATTTGCTAAGCAACAAACCAAAACATCCGGTTTGCTAAAGTTTTTTATTTTCGTTTTGATTTATTCACGGTAATGTAAATCAGTACGCTGTGTATTATATACATTTTAAAAACTAATAGTGTGGTAGCACTACGATAAATGTAAACAAAAAAAGCTTTTTGCTGCTAAGACCTTTTTTTTGCACATGATTAAAAAAGCTTTTAAACTTTATAGAGCTTTATAAAGCACATAGTTGTGAAAATCGTGTGGTCAATAAAAGTAGTTTAAACGAATAATTTTTCCCGATTAAATATGGTTTATATGTTTACTGAAGAACTGTTTTATTAGTTATTGTAAGGTAAAAAACGAGATAAACTCGCATTGATTTATTAGTCCTTATTAATCTACCTGCTGCTGGTGTTCAAGTTAAAGGCGATAAACTTGCTGTGAAATGCTGCAAAAATGTTTCACACATTTATGCTATTGGTAATATTATTCATAGCCGTTCAGAATTGACTCCTGCAGCTATTCATGGCGGGGGTTTTTTGGCTCGTCATTTATACGATAACGCTAAACAACTTATGAATTACACAGATCTTGCCACCACAGTATGATCTTTTGAATATGTTTGTGTTGGTATGGCTGAAGATGATGTCAGTAAAGGGTGCTTTAGACGATAAGATTTGTCGTACGTAAAATGAGAGAGAAAATAAAATGAAATTCCATCCGTATTTAAAAAAAAAGAGAGTAAAAATCGAATGGTTGTTTTCTGGCTTTTACACCATTGGTATGGATAAAATCAAGTAAGATGAAAACATTCTCATTTAATTTAACTACAGCTGTTTGCTTGTTTTCCCCAGGGATGGAGTTCTTGTGCAATTGAATTTTTTTTTTAATAACCTTGAAAAATATTTTTTATAACTTTCGAATATGTTATTTCCGTGGTCAAAATTTTTAGTGTACTTTCGGAAAATACACGTATATTTTTATAAAATTGTGCTGTCGTGGTCTAAAATGTACATTTTGCATTTATAATTGGTATAAATTTATGAAACCAGTTTTCCCTCCCTGGCTTTCTCAAATTTGTTTACATAAAAATGCATCCCTGATCTAATGGTGTGTGTTGGTTTTTGAAAAATTTCAAAAAATCAAGAGAGCCATACGACTGTCAAATTTTCATCCGTATTTTCTCTCAAAATCTTATAGTTTCATTACATATTACGTTTAGACGATCCGACTTGTGCTCTTCTACACAAAAATATGACATGTCGTACGACTTGTGGGACAATGTAAAGCACCCTTTATTAGCTATTTCGCTGGTCAGTTCATTCAACAGGCCAAACGACAAAGTTTGTGAAAAACTTGTGGAAAGTGGTTGTGAATAATTTTATAATTAAATATTATATTAAGAAAAATCTACAAGCCCACAGAATTATATCTCAAATGAGTGTACGTTACTGTTTAAACCCTACTCCTGCTTCTTGCTTGCAGCTAAATTAATTTTCGTTACTCACAAATGAATAACAGTATATAACTTTGGTTGCCTCAATGGGTCTTAAGTAATATCACATTCGTAAATCTTATAATATACAGCGTTTGTTCTTGTTATAGTAACATGTAAATTTATTTTAGAAACACGAAACACCATAATAAAAAACATGTTATTTTTTTTTTTTTTTTTTTTGTCTTGGACCGGCACTCAGGGGATGACCCCTACACATGCGATGCATTGTGCTGGAACTAGGAAATTAGGTTATGGGAAGGAGGATAGAGGGAGTAGTGTTTATTGACATTAAATAATATGACATAAAACATAAAATATTACAAGTTTCAGCTATATATTTTTTCATTTTAATTTTGTCAGTATTTTAATAATTTTAAGTTTTTATAAATTTAGATATCACACGATATTTGTACTGAAATTAAAAATGGTAAAATATAAGTAAATCTAAATAGTTTCGAAATGAAAATTAAAAAAGTAATACTCTCCTTTAATGCCAATGTTGTGTTCCTACTCGCAGTTTTAAATAAAAGTCAAAAGTAAGGTTTAATTCAGTCTTTATTCGGTGGTGTCACAGAAACAAAATTCACACGAAAGTGAAAATGAAAACGTTTTTAGCTTCTCCAGAAAACGAAAAACGACAAAATTTTTCGTTTTAAATCCACTTTTAAATTTACAAGTAAAAGTGATAATTTGAGAATATTCACATAAAAAAACGTTCAAAACAGATTTTCAATTATAGAGAATATCAATTTTACTTAAGTTGTGACTTAAAATACAAGTAAAATTAATTTAGTTAACAAATTTCACGAATTTTATAAAAATTATGAAATCAAGAAAAAAAAATGTGGAAATGAACAAAAGTAGGCTTTGCCATATTTTTCTGTAAATTTACCATATCCTTTTTAAAGTAAATTGCCAGATATGCAGCTTGGCATCCCAAGTAGCATAAAAGAAAGGAGAATTAAGAAAAACAACGATTAGTTTCTTATTTAAACATCAATATGTTTACTACCTGCCATTTATATTTTTACCAAGTAAATCAATTTGACACAGAAAATGTAAGTAAATTTTATCAAATAAAATAAAAATGTTTGTATTGACTCTAATTCGTATACATACATACAAATGTATGTATTTCATATTTCAAGGGGTAAACATAAGAACTCCAAGCAAGATAAAATTTTCTATGATTTCATGGAGAGCCACCAGGATATCGCCAAAGGTTATGTAAAAGGTGATAAGGTTGTTGTGGAGTCTCTATGGTCAGAATTGTGCGCCCTACTAAATAGTTCTGGTTCACCATGCAAAGATTCCAAAGAATGGAAAAAAATCTGGACAGATTGGAAAAAGAATGTAAAGAGAAAAATGTGCCATAATAAAAAAGAAAATCAAAAAACAGGTGGTGGAAGCCACAACCAATATATTTTAACAGATATTGAAGAGACTTTGTGCAGAATATGTTGGTTTATATGTTCTTTATACTTTTCTTTTCTTTACAAACCAGCTGTTGAGGAGATACCATATTTATTAATAGAGATACCATATTTATTCACAAAAAAACAATGTTTTGATTTTTTTCGTATTTATGAAAACGTATGAAAGCTGAAGCACCAACACAAAAAAGTCACGTTTTCAAAAATGTGAGAATTTTCACTTCCGAAAATTTTCTGTGACACCCCCGGTTATCCAAAACATAGACCTCTGTGATCCAAAGCTTTCCAATTGAATGACTAACAAGTAAATACAAAAACGTTATAAAGTATGTATATATGGTAGGGTGGGGCGATTTGAAAATCTTAATGGGCGCTTCGCGTTTCTGATTCTTGGGATTGTACTAATCGAAAAAGTCCACTAGACCATATGTCTGCGGTGAAAATCGAGCTTCCCGATGTTGACTTGAAGTTTTTTCTCAGACTTTTGTCACGTTTTTTTGGATATTTCGCTGCCAACTCCACATTCGTCACTAATTGGCTATGTGAATTTAGAAGGCAAAGGCGAAACCTCCAAAGCGAAACAAGCCGAATTGATTGCATTTTTCAAATCTAAAAATCTTTCACTTGAAAATTTAATTGCCGTCTGTAGTGACGGTGAGGTGGCAAACACTGGCACATCTGGAGGTGTATTGCGTCTCATCGAATGCTATGTAGATAGACCAATACATTGGTTTATCTGTTTACTTCATTTCAACGAATTGCCGTTCCGACATCTGTACAACGCTGTCGAAAAATCGGCCACTATTGGACCGACAAAAAGCACTGGACCGTTAGCTCGAAGGATAGATATTTGCAATACATTACAAGTAAATATCATAACTTTATGTACTTCTTTCTCTATACGATATAGTTTGGTATTTTTTTTTATTGAAATAATCTAAACATTTTTCAGGTTATCGAAAATTTTCAACTTATTCCACTTGAACATATTCCTCCAATGAGTACAGATGCTGAAAATCAACTTTCCACGGACGTTAAATATCTATACCAAATTGCCCAAGCCGTTTCAAATGGTAGTTGCTCAATTAATCTTGCAAACATCAAACCTGGACCGGTAGGACATTCGAGATGGATAACAAAATCTAGTAGATTGCTCCGTGTGTATATTGCGACAGAAAACCCATCACAATTTTCAAATTTTGGCAAGGTACATCATGAAAGTGTATGTTCCTATGTATTTCAACGTCAAATACTACAATTCGGCTGTATACGGTAGTGCTCTGCTTGGAAAATTCATCCAGTGGACGCAATATTTACCAGACAACTTACGTAACATCGAAAACCCCGTAATACAGAATAAATCCTATTTCGCACACAGTGAAAATGTTTTGTTGAGCATGTTATTCGATGATTGTAAAGAAATTCGTATATTGGCACTCAAAAAAATATTGTATATTCGCGACAACGTATGCGATTTAACTGAGCTTCGCGAATATGTAAAAGCAAACATCAATTTTGATTGTACGGTTTACGTTCACATGATCGATTTAGAGGACAAAGCATTGTTGTTTGAACTGCCATTTACCAGGAAAATTCCGTATGAGCATTTATAACAATACCTCGAATGTGTAGATGATGACGATCTACCATTCCCAGACCCACTAATACCTTGTCATATTCAAGGTACGGAGCGTCATGTCCAGCTACTAGCTAGTGTTGCTAAGCGCTCAATCGACAAAAACCGTGAAGGTATAATGGCATCTGTATCTGAAGGCCCAAATAAAGCGCCTCGTGTGGAATCTCGAAAAGATTTGGAAGGCAATCTTTGAATGAAAAATACACTGAATTAGAATTTTTGATGTGAAATCGTTTAAAACAATAATTGCTTTCTTCTTGATTCATACCTAGTCTCTACCAATACAATTACTTTGTACTTTAAATGAATTTCTCATAATTTTTAAAATAAATATTGAACAAATCAAAAAAAAACTTTATATTTTTGGATAAAAAAAGTGGAAAAAGTAAGAAATAGAACATTTTTATGATTTTGCGCTATGAACAACTGAAAATGGTAATTTATTAATATTTTCACGAAAAATTTGCACTTTCACAAGGCCAAAACTGCCTGAGTGAAGCGTTCCAATGCTTTTGCGATGTACTAGAGAGTTCTTAACTATTGTCTTGGCTACAATTTTTGTCTTAGTATTGGATCGAAAATCTCAATGGTTTGGCTGTTATAGGCCAAAATATCCAAAAAAAACGTGACAAAAGTCTGAGAAAAAACTTCAAGTCAAAATCGGGAAGCTCGATTTTCACCGTAGACGTATGGTCTAGTGGACTTTTTTGCTTAGTACAATCCCAAGAATCAGAAACGCGAAGCGCCCATTAAGATTTTTTCCTTCCATACTAATCGCCACCACTAGATTTAAAATCGAATAATAAAATGTTTGTTGTATGAGGACAATTTTTAAAGGAGCTTTGACTTGTTTTGTTTGTATATTTCGTTATTCGCAAATATATTTTGCGAGTTCTTGTATATAGAATGTATATCTGAACTGCTCACTCTAATATTGTTTACTAGTCAGTGTTGATGGATATATCGTTCATTGCTCACCGGTTAGCATAGATGGATATATCGGTCAGTTGAAATGAAACACTATTTATTTCAATTCTTTGTGTTGATTTTATTTCAATATTCTAATATATATATGTACATATGTATACGAAAAATAAATGTAATATATGTAATATAAATATCCATCAGAACCTTGGAGTGGGCCATTATCTGTGACCAAAAACAGTCAGATACTTACACTAGCCTCGATCGCGCCCATGCTGGCAAGTTGTGCATGTTAGAATTCAATGGTAGCCTGCTCTTGGATCTACGTCGACTGGTATAGTTAGATTTTTTCGATGCGTATGGTGACTTCCTCTTCGCCGAGAACATGCTGGAGAAGTACCAGGAGCCAAATCGCCGCACTCGTGATCGAACAAACAAACGTATCGAATGAAATTTCGTATCGTATCGAATAACCAGATTGCGGCATTCGATAGCTTTCGTATCGAAATTTGTTTAAAAATGTAAAAAATTTTTTTTATGTGTACTAGAATAGAAACATACATATATACATATGTTTTTTTATAAAATATAAACAAAACAATAAGAACTCCGTAAATAAAACAAAAGTAAGTAAATGTTAAATTTTTAAATGTTTTTGATATAAACACTGTATATTTTATGGAAATGGATCCCCTACTTTTATTTTATTTATCTTCCCCTGACGAAGACGAAGAACACGTTGTTAGGCGCACTAGGAAGCAAATGCGTAGCAAAAGCGATCCACTAGCATTGTCGGATACAACGTATTGAAGAAATACATTTCTTATAAATAAATTCGTAATAAAGATCTTTGTTTTCAGATTTCAAAAACGATTTAGGCTGACAAAGGAGGCACTCAGCTTTCTTTTGTCTCAATTAGAATTGACAAGCAGCACGTCAACAGCAGTAACCCCAAAACTGCAACTAGCAGGTACATTGTCGCTTTTAGCCAGCGGAAGCTTCCAGCACATCGTTGGAAATGACTATTTGTTGGGCATGTGCTAAAGTACAGTGTCGAAGCATATGTCCGGCATTCATAAAGTTTGAGCCTCAAAACTCATATGAATGTATGAACACATTCATGGAAAAATATAGGATCCCCGGAGGTTAGTAATAATAGCAAAATATTGAATAGTGTTTCATATTTTTTTTTATAGTTATTGGTTGTGTAGATGGCACACATTTTGGTTTGCAAAGGCCAGCCAGTAATGACCATATGTTTATTAATCGAAAGGGATTCCACAGTCGCAACTCCATGGTGGTGAGTTTTAATTTGTTGTAAATGAAATTAAAGTGCTTTAAAAAATATATACTTTTTGTATACATTTTTTAGATATGTGACCATGAGTACAAAATTTTAGCAGTCAATTCTAAATATGGTGGGGCAACACACGACTCATTTGTGTGGATGCATTCCGACGAAAGGCATTTTTTACTGGACAGCTACAATAATAAAACAGCCAAAAATTTTTGGCGTTTAGGTAATGTTGATAGCTAATACAATACAATTCTTACATACATATGTATGTACATATTTTAAATAATAACATAATTACACTTTTAGGCGACTCTGGGTATCCACTAGAACCGTGGTGCATTACACCGTAAAGAAACCCGGCAGAAAGTTCGATGTAAACTTATTTTAATGATGTAAAGGGTGGTTAAATTTCAAGGGCCGATGTTGATTTTGAATAAAACACAAACTATTTAGGAAATTATTGTAATTTTATTTTATTATGATATATTGGTATTACTCAATTATGTATGGAACAAAATATCGGCCAAATGGGCGCCGCGACCACGGCAACAGTGGATGATCAATTTTCGAAGAAAATCATCTTCAGTGATGAGGCACATTTTCACCTCAGTGGATTCGTCAATAAACAGAATTGCCGCATTTGGGCGAATGAGAATCCAAGAGTGATTGTCGAAAAACCAATGCACCACATTTGTATACCTGGGTACTCTGAAATGTATACATACATTTTTTGTGAACTAGAACGACTCCTCTTATCATTAATAAGCATTTTCCATCGCCCTTTGAGAATGCCTATTGTTCTTTCATTAATGCATCGGGCCTTGGAATGTAAAGGGTGGTTAAATTTCAAGGGCAGATTCCCCATTCAACAAAACTTAGATTTTGAAAATGAAACAAATCTAACCAAAATTGGAAATAAAATTAGGGATCACATAAAATTAAGTTTAAGGAACATTTCATTTCTTTTATTTTAAATAAATCGTATAAACACAACAAACAACATAAAATTTAAATTCAATAAAATATTCTAATTTTTTTTTTTTTTTTAATCTAGGACCAGCTACAACTCCTTCAGCTGGAATAATTTGTTCTTCTGATGGTGATAAAAACAATTCCTCGTATGGTCCACCACCGGTTCTTTTTTTAGATTCCTTGTTAAAGGATAGTTTTTTCTTAGCGTTGTGTTTTTGGTCTGAGTACACCAAAATTTTTTTTAAAATGATTTAAGACATAATTATATTGCTTCATAGGTTTAATCGGTTTGCAAGTTCGTCCCATAACCGTGTGGAGACTGTCTTACCTTGCCAACTATTCGGAATTAAATTTTTCGCCAAGCTGGGTTTTCCATCATAAATTGCGCCAAGAGTTCTTTCTGTTTGCCATTGATTTTGTTTACGTTTGTCCTAAAGAAAAAAAAGGTTTTAGTTTTAATATTTTTATTGCTTGTTTAGTACTTACATGTTTAGTTATTTAGTTGAAGAAAACTTTTAATTATTCACAGCATGGCAAAATTTTATTTGTAATTTTTAAAAAAAAAACACATGAGTATGTTTACGATAGCACTTTACCTATCGAATGACATTTCGAGAGATAGCATTCGAACGACTACTCGTTATCGAGTGTCATAATATGAAATTTTGATACAGTCTATTCAATAACGAATGCGGCGATCTCAAAAAGTAAAATTTCGATCAATGTCATTCGATCACGAGTGCGACGATTAGGCCCCAGAATACATAAGACGAAAAAAGGTGCCAATGCAATATGATTAAAAAAATTTATATAAATAAGTAGCGCAATATACTTATCTTTCAATTTCACTTAAATATCCAATGTTTTCTAAATATAATTGGACACAATAATGCACGACACACAATTATTTAAAATATAGAAGTATTAAAACAAACTATTCAGGGATTCACATAAAAATTAATTTTATCATCAGCAATGACAATCATATGTTCGGGGAAATATAAAATTTCTGCAAATCTATTAGAAAAAAATGTGTGAGTGTATTAGTTTCGGTCATCTATTTCTTGTAAGGATCACCTATAAAATTAGTGACGGTCATATCACCGTCATTGCTCACCGAATTACGGGTCATTGCGCAGAACAATGTTTCTAGCATTTTCTTAAGGGCAATATGAGAAAAATTACCGAAACTTCTGTGTATATGTGATAGTCAGCGTTGATATCGGTCACTGCTTACCGGTCAGCGTAGATGGATATATCGGTCACTGTTGACCGGTCAGCGTTGACGTATATATTGGTCACTGTTGACGGATATCCCAATTGAAATAAAACACTATTTATTTCAATTCTTTATATTGATTTTATTTAAATATTCTAATATATGTGTACATATATATATATAAAAGAAATGTAATATCAGTGGAGTGGGCCATCATCTGTGAACTAAAACAGTCAGATACTTATAATAGCATCGAAAGTAGCACTAGCAGGAAAGTAGCGCCTGCCCTTGGCGCCTTGGATAATAATAGGTGTTGATCGTAGACGTTTTTTCAACTCTGTCGAGTTAAATAGATGATATTAATGTCTTTACAACGACCTTCCTGTTAACACAGAGTACTGATAGCGTGGCATAGAAAATGTGTATGTACGTGTTCTACGCGATGGCGATGGTCGAAGTAGTCTGCACGTTGACTACAAAACGAAAAATTTTTCCTGGGTTCAATCCCAGTTTCAGACTACTAAAAAAAACATCTCGAAGTTTTCTGTTGTGCATTTGTGAGCTTTGTGTCAGTTGTTGTCGAAAGGTTTCAATGGCGAAGGCATAGTCACTGGTCACTGAACAGTAACGGCTTCAGCTGTATCCAATCCACAGGCACTTCAGAACGGCCTCCTTCGTCGGTATTGTGTAGCATCGGCGAAGTAAAATAATTACTAAAAATATCTACTAAAAACGAAGCTTCAAAATTTAATACGTCTCCTTGACATCAGAGACGTTACAAAACTGATATAAAAACAAATAACGTGCAAGAAGCAGTGTAGTAAGATAGTGAAGCTTCACCTCCTATCATTCTCCTACAATCCCTTTCCTCTAGTTCCAGCACAATGCACCGCATGTGAAGGAGTCATCTCCTGAGTGCTGGTCCAAGATAAAAAAAAAACTGGTGTTGGAGATTAATTCTTCTTTTTCCCTCATTCTAAAAATGCAAAGTAATTTTTCATATTATTGCCATATATTAAATATGAACTTAAAGACAACCAAAATTTCATTCATTCAAAGATATTTTTATAAAAGGTAATTATAACGAATATTTTTTTATAATATAAGATGCTGTTTGCAATTGTAGCGCGATTTATTAACAATCTTATTATCTTGTTATTATTATAAGAAATTATGTCGCCAACAATGATGAATAAATTAGGAAAAATCCACTGATGAGCTAAGTAAGCATTAGCGAAATAGTACTAAATGGATATGTTCTCCTCCTCAGTTATTGAGTTTACTTTTATAAAAAAATACTTTATGAAAATATCATAAAGTATGTAATAATACATTTCACATATATTTTCGGGAAAAAACACAGGTTTAAAATTAAAATCATACATATATAAAGAGATATTCTATTTTATTTATTTATAACAATAACCAACCGAACCCATAGGGTCGTATATAGTTGGTGGACTACAAGTGTAACATAAGAATAATTAAAAATGTATGCAACAAATAAGCTAGAAATAATGTGCATGAAAAAAATAATAGTTATAATATTATTAGATAAGGCTACTATATAAATTGGAAGTTATATTGCGCATGAATTTGGCTATACATAAGTATACAGAATCTAAATCAGTTCAAATGCGAGAAATCTTCAACCAGCTTATCTTTGAATGAATTACGTGTAAGATGGAATGCTTTAAAGCGTTCAAGATAATAATTTTTGTGCAATTTCGAGAGAAAATTAGAAAGTAAAATTTTTCATTTGCACGAATTTTTTCTTTTTGTGAGTTCGGTCTAGAATTAAATTATCGGTTTTTTTTTATTTAATTAACTTAATCAGAAAATTTGCAAAGAAACGACAAAAGCTTTTGTTTAAAAATTTAAAAACGAAAAAAATTTTTCGAATTAGTTGTATATGTGCATATTTATGAGTTAAGCAAAATCGTCCCGATTTATATTATGTTAAGTTGAGCTCTACGCATTCTCGTTAATTCTCTTTCATAAAAAATCCTAACGTTTTATGTACATATTGACCCGAAACCTACCCGGGTGGGATATTGTTAAGTTGAGCTCTACGCATTCTCGTTAATTCTCTTTCATAAAAAATCCTAACGTTTTATGTACATATTGACCCGAAACCTACCCGGGTGGGATATTGCACATATTTTACGCAAAATTTTGCATTTACACTAACACTTCATGTTTTTTACACTTAAATGTTTTAACATTTTCCATTAACACTAAGAGAATTAGTCACTGAGTCGAAATCATTTTCAGTTTAAATTATAATTCAAAAAGTTATCACTGATTGAAAATCGAAAATGAGGGTGGCGATGACACGATGGATGGTAGTCTGCACGTTGACTACAAAACCAAAAACAGACCTGGGTTCAACCCCAGTTTCAGACTAAAATTATAAAAAAAACATCTTGCATTTTTCTGATGTGATTAGTGTGTCAGTTGTTGTCGGAAGGTTTCAGTGTCGAAGGCATAGTCACTGGTCACTAAACAATACCGGCTTCAGCTGATAGCAATCCACAATCACATCAGAACGCCCTCCTTCGTCGGTATTGTGTAGCACCGGCGAAGTAAAATAATAATAAAAATGGCTACTAAACAGTATAAACAACGTTACGAGTATAAACAAAGAACGTGCAAAAGCAGAGCTGTAAAATAATTCATTAAGCTTCACCTCCTGTCGTTTCTCCTACTATCCCTTTCCTATAGTTCCAGCACAATGCTGCGCATGTGTAGAAGTCATCTCCTGAGTGCTGGTCCCAGATAAAAAAAAAATGTCACCCGGGTGGGTTTTGGTAGTGCGAAGGTCACACTGATTACACAGTGGTACAAAATTGAATGAAGTAGAAAAACCTGGGACCGGATATTATTTTTCTTGTAGGTGTTGTCGAGTTAAAGAAGAATCCAATAGCGAAATATGCCGGACACCTCCAAAATCCGGATTTACGGTTAAAAAACCGGTTTTTGTACCTTTGCGCACTTATAAGCCTGTAATTTTGTTGATAATAATCCGATTTTCAATTTCTTACTAGATTTGGAAAGAAGTAACTGAGATCTTTTGAATGATATATAATTTATATAAGAAAACTTGAGAAATTTTGGTGTTATTGTCGAGCAAACACAAATTTTGTAGATTTTTCAACTTTGGTGACGTTTTTATACATTATAATGTAATAAACTATAATTCTATTGAATTTATTTAAAAAGTACGTTTATTAACGATTACAACGCATATTTGGGGTTAAAAATAGATAAATAATTGACTGAGTTATTAAACTTTTCATGAAAACAAAATTTTAAACATTTTATACAAAATTTTATTTTTGGTCATTTAACTCAAAAGTGTTTGCTTGACCGTTTTTTTTTTAAATCAGCATCATCAGTTTCTCGTTTAAGTGACCAGCAATATTCTGAAATCATTTTTATTATATTTTTTCCTTCAAAGCGATTTTCAATAGTTGTCATTTCCTGGTGAAAATGTTCGCCGCCGTGGTCGCGGCGCCCATTTGGCCGATATTTTGTTCCATACATAATTGAGTAATACCAATATATCATAATAAAATAAAATTACAATAATTTCCTAAATAGTTTGTGTTTTATTCAAAATCAACATCGGCCCTTGAAATTTAACCACCCTTTATATATATAGCTATGTTGGATGCATCCGTAGTCAGTTCAAATGGTTTATCATAATTAGGTTGGAAAAGTTCAACCAGTTGTTTTAGGTAATTTTTTAATTTATTAAACGCTTGTATAGCAGCTTCGTCTAAATCTGTTTTCGATTTGGCACCGTTGTTTTTTCCTATTTGATCGTGGTCTTTTTGTAAGTGAACTGTAAGTAGTGTATCCTTGTATGAATTTCCTATAATAGCCTGTCATACCCAAAAATCCTCTCAAGTCTTTGAGTGTTTATGGTAAAGGGTATTTTTCAATTGTTTTTATCTACTCAGGGTTTGTGGATATCCTGTTATGTTTTATAACATTTCCTAGGTATTCCTCCCTTGTTTGGAAAAATTTGGATTTCTCGTCAGATATCTTGAGTGTTGCTCGGTTTAATGCTTCGAATATTACCTTGATGTGTTCTATATGTTCTTCCATTGAAGAAGAGTAAATGAGGACATCGTCTATATAGACAAATGCAAATTTACCGATATACTCCCGAACGATATCGTCGACACATCTTTGAAATATGGAGGGCGCGTTTTCAGTCCGAATGGCTTGCGTATAAATTCGTACTTGCCGCCATTGATGCAAAAGGCAGTCTTTTTCCTATCTTCTTTTTAAATTTTTCTTTGTTGAAAGCCTGATTCTAAATCTAGAGTTGTGAAGTATTTGGCTTCAGCAAGATTTTGAATTGTTAAATTTACATCAGGTATAATGTATCTCTGTTATAGTGTTCGTATTTAATTTTTTAAAATCAACGACCATTCAGCGTTTTGGTTGTCCTATTTCGTCTACTCCTTTTTTAGGAAAAGTCCAAATGGGGTATTACTACCTTGAATTATTCCGTCATGTAGAACTTTTCAATTTCCCTATTTACGAAATCATTATCCGCTATGGGATATGGGTATTGTTTGGTCCAAATGGGTTCATCTGTTTTTGTCCTAATTGTAGATTCTACATTTGTAGTGAAGGGTAATGGTCCTAAGACTCGGGCTCGTGCAGTTAAAAGGGTTTTATCGGACCTCAACATAAATAAGTCTCCTGGCCCGGATGGAATTTCGGCACTGGTCTTGAAGCAGTGCTCTTCGACGTTATCGCGTCCTCTGGCAATCCTTTTCAGCACCCTCTATCATGCAGGTGAAATTCCGTCGTGCTGGAAAGTTGCAAATGTTACGCCGATCCCCAAGAAGGGAGAGGCAAGCAACCCTGAAAATTATCGCCCAATCGCAATATGCTCTACCATTTCTAAAGTAATGGAGAGTATGCTAAATTTCCATCTTATGAAATATCTGGAGTCCAATAGCTTACTTAACGACCGGCAATATGGCTTCCGTGGAGGACGTTCCACGGGTGATTTATTAGCCTTCCTCTCGGAAAAATGGTGTCGATCCATCCACCATTTTGGCGAAAGTAAGGTAGTGGCTCTAGATATTTCAAAAGCATTCGACAGAGTGTGGCATGGAGCACTCGTGTCCAAACTTATTGCTTTTGGTGTCGGTGATATCTTCTCTCGATTTATATTGAGCTTTCTCAGGGATCGCGCTATAAGAGTTGTTATAGACGGGATCTCATCAAACGAGTTCAAGATCAATTCAGGGGTACCACAAGGCTCTATTCTTTCTCCTACCCTATTTCTTATTTTTCTTAATGACCTCCTATGTCATACTTCAAACCCTATCCACTCTTTCGCCATTCATATTCATTCGATCGTAGGCCGACATCAACTATGATCGCGGCGACGCGGCAGAATATGAATGATTCGCTAACAGGTGACCTCACGAGAATATTGGAATGGGGTCACGCGAACAGGGTCCATTTCAATTCCCAAAAGACCCAATGCTGCATGCTAACACACCGCCGTGTGCACGATCACGCTGCCTCATCTGTAAAAATGGGTGGCATAAACATTGAGGAATCAGAAGCTCTTGATGTTCTTGGCATGAAAATTCAGTGTGATGTCCGATGGACTGAGCACATTTTTCAGGTCTCAAAGGAAGCATTCAAGTGCCTAGGCTTTTTAAGGCGGTGTGAGACATACTTCACCCCATCTGATCTCCTCACTATTTATACCGCCTACATCCGACCGAAAATGGAATACAACTCTCATGTGTGGGCCGGTGCTTCAAAGACTATTTTGAAGTTACTCGACCGTGTACAAGAAAGGGCGAAGAAACTCATAGGAGACAGTAGGGTAGCCAACTCTATTGACTCTCTTGAGCATCGTCGCAATGTGGGGTGCGTTTCGTTGTTCTATCGTTACTATAATGGGATGTGTTCTAATGAAATCAGGGAACTTGTTCCCGAAACCCGGTTATTCGCGCGCACGACGCGATCATCATTAAGAGCGCATCCATTTGTGGTCGATTTGAAGGCGACTCGCACTACGCATTACAGGGAAAATTCGTTTTTTGGCCGAACGGCACGTATGTGGAATAGACTACCCGCAGAGGTGTTTTCTGTCACTTTTAGCATGGGAAGATTTAAATCAAATGTCAATAAACACTACTCCCTCTATCCTCTTCCCATAACCAATTTTCCTAGTTCCAGCACAATGCATCGCATGTGTAGGGGTCACCCCCTGAGTGTCGGTCCAAGTCAAAAAAAAAAAAAAAAAAAAAAAAAAAAAAAAAAAAGACATTGTTGTCGTTCATCAACTTGTCTATCCTGTCTTTGTAAATATTTTCTCCTATTAAACAATTTACTTTGTCTTTTGCTTCAAGTTGTATCCCTAACGTCAATGTTAATTTTTCTGCGTCTACTTTTCCTCCTAGCTTAGTTATTCCTTCCCATCCAAGAATTAAATCAAAGTCTTTAATATACTGAGTTTCAAACAAGTCTATGTCTTTGCCTAGAAACTTTATTGTCTGCTTTGAGGTAATCCGGAACGTGGCGGGTATCGAACTTACTTGTCTATTATCTCTTAACTGAGATGAAACATTAAATTTTAATTGCTTGTTAATATAATTATGAGTCGCTCCCGTATCGACCATGACAGAGTAATCTTTGTCACCATCATTCATAGTGAGACAGAGCAACCCTTTTCTTAGTTTAAAGACTTAATTATTAGTGTATTTAACATACCATTTTCCGGTATCATGCTCTTGTTGTCATCTTATTTTGCTGATAAATGGTTGTTTTTCATAGTTTTGTTTTGTTGAAATTGTCCAATTTGTCTCTTCCATGGTTGTTGGTGGCTGTAATTATGATGAGTGTTGAAGTGGTTGTTATAGCGTGTAGCTTGTTTAAAAACTGTGTTTCCCGATAAAGTGTCCATCGCCTCTGGACGTGTTTGAGGGTTGTTATATCTTGATGATTGGTATTGTAGTGTTACTTCCACTTGTCTTGGTTGGTATTGTCGTGTCACTTTCACTTGTCGTGGTTGGTATCTCATATTGTGGTGTATTTGTTGTTTTGGATTTCCTCTTTCAAATCTTTTTTGATGGGGCTCATGTATGAGGCCATCATTTCCCGTTCTATCTTTAGCTATGATTTCTCGTGCTGTTCCGTATAGGTGGTCGAGGTCTTTGAATTTTTCTGTGAATAGAGTTGACCTGAGGAAGGTATTGTTTACTCCTTCACAGAAAAACTCGACTGATCTTTTATGAGGTCTTTTAATTTGTCCCGATATGTCATCCGGTCTATCCCCAGATAGTGCGATCTTGGAGACTATTAGCGTTTGGATTTTAGATAGGTCAGCATGAAATTTATTCAGTGCCTTATTTCTTTGCCTGAGGTTTCGTTGGTTTTCCTTTAGTTCAAAGAGTGACTCCTTCTGGAGGAACGCTACGTCTAGTCGTCGGATGCTTGCTTCTCTGTTAAACGGTGTCTCATAGTCATATAATATTGCTTCTGTTTTACAGCTAATTTTCCTTGTGACAATTCCAAGAGCCGTCATATATTTGCTGGTGGTGTTATATGGTTATATCGTTGCCATAGCACGTTTCACTTGTGTGCACCAGGACTTATATTTTGACAATGTGCCATCCAATCGTCAAATTAAAAATTCAAGGCCTATTTCACTCACATTTCTAGGAATTATTATCCTGGATTCGTACACTTCTACATCCGGCTGTGGAGATATCTGTGCCCTCAGTTGATTGCTATCTATTTGCATGTTTTGGATGGCTATTTGGAGTGCGACAAGTTGCTGTGTAAGGGCAGCAATTTCTGAACTAGTTTCCATTGTATTTTCAGTGATGCTGTCTAGTGATTTATTCGCGTCGTGGATGCCCTTTCTTTTATTTTTCTTCACGAACATAAAAAATATTATAGCTTCGTACGAAAACAGTTTAATAACCTTCTATGAAGGATCCCTATTTGTCATTCTTTTTATAAAGAATTTTTTGCTTATTCTTCTATGAAGACTTGTTCCGCGTCCTTGCTGCGGCAAGGATTCAGTGGTCCACTCACTAGAGTATACATTTTATTACACTCCTGGCAGGATCGCCAGTTAATTATTTTATGTTGGGATTAATTACAAAAATATATTTTTTTGGGGGACTATGAGTCCTTTTTATTTCACATACCACTAACACTGAGTTTTCTTAAGATCTACTTATAAACTATTTATAAAAACTGAACTCTCTTATTTTCAGTCATTCTGCTTTTTTACATTTTGGTTTGCATATAGATAATATGTTATGCTTTGTTCTTATCATTAATTTTATTTCTTTGTTATTTCATATTCATGTGTATGTACTTAACGCTAAACAAAGGATAATTATATAAAACAAGGAATACGTAATTTCCCATCTTAATACTGTCGTCATTGAGACCGTTACGTTTATATTTATATTCTTATTACTAATTATATAAAACAAGGAATACGTAATTTCCCATCTTAATACTGTCGTCATTGAGACCGTTACGTTTATATTTATGTTCTTATTGCTAATTATATAAAACAAGGAATACGTAATTTCCGATCTTAATACTGTCGTCATTGAGACCGCTACGCTTATGTTTATATTCTTATCGCTAACTATATAGAACAAAGGATACGTAATTTTTCTGCTCAATACTGGCGTCACTGAGACCTACCTTAAATAGCTTAAAATTTTAATACGTTTCCTTGACATCAGAGATGCTACAACACTGCTATAAAAATAAATAACGTGCAAAAAGCTGTGTTGTTGAAGTTTCAGCTCCTATCATTTCTCCTACTATACCTTTCATCTCGTTCCAGCACAATACACCGCATGTGTAAGGGTCATCTCCTGAGTGCTGGTCCAAGTAAAAAAAAAATGTTATGGTTTATATATTAATAGTTGTAGATGATAAATAATCATCCTTATTACGGTTGTCGAAGTTGTGCTATGAATAAGTCTTTTTTGTACAATTGTACTATGTTTGTCGAAAACCATAAAAATGCAACGCTGTCGGCAAATCTATTACATGGTATCTTACCGCGAGTGCCGTATTCGACTGAAAACTAGAAAATATACTTGCGCATTTTATTTCTCACCACAGCAACTAAAAGTTAATAAAAATAAAAAGTTTTAAAGTGTAAGTGTCTTTTATTTTATTCTGTTCTTTTCTTTAATATTTTTAAAATTTATGGAATAAACTGCTGAGTCTGCTTTATTGCAGTTAAAAAGCATTATAAATCCTGATGAAGAGGAAATAGGAATAACAAGTTATAGTTGTAAAGAACTAGAATTAAATGTTTATGATGATTTTGATATGAATGAAAATAAACGAAATATTGTCCCAAGTTCATCACAAAATTGGAGAAAAAAATTACACAAATGTGCCAGCAAAAAAAGAACTAATTGATCAACAACTTCAAGTACAAAAGTGAAGCTAAGAAAAAGGAGAAGTAAAAGACTGCTGTTCGAACTTGAAGAAAAAAGTAGAAGAAATCAATATTAGAAAACGGCGAGGTGAACTCGATGAATTCAAAAGTGGTCAGTTGTGGGCCCATAGGGTAAAGTCAGAGTACGATCCTTATGGAGAAACACACAAGAAGATTTACTGCCTCCACGCGGCGGCCACCGTTAACATGCTCGGGTATGGGTCTTTCTAGGAAACCTCGCTCACCCTACACTGTGGATTGTCCTTGTGTGGTGGGAAGCGTTTTTTCCTTCCTGGAGACCAATAATCGGTCATCGCTAAAGTAAGCAACGATATGGGGGGCCTACTTTCCCCCCACACTCGTGGGAATTCTATGTATACAAATAACAAAAACAACGACGGTGATGAGAATAAAGCCGGAGACCAAAAGCTCGACCCAATTGTTGGCTCCACTCCAAAGGCTGACCCTCAAAGGGGGCCTACAGCTTCGGTTGGGACGCCACTAGTGGGCCGACCCGACTCTTTAGTGGACGCAAAAGGAAAAAAGCTCGACCCACAAGGGGGCTTATTGGCTCCACTCCAAGGGTCGACCCTCAAAGGGAGCCAACAGTTTCGGTTGGGACGCCACTAGTTAGACGACCCGACTCTTTTGCGGACGCCGCTGCTACGGGCGCGATGTGTAGCGGTGTCCAGGACTCCTCCACTTCACGGCGCGGGGTGATTTCCGGGACCACCGAAGGTGGGGGACGATACGATCTTCAGGAGGAGCGGCCTGGTGCTGAGGTCGCCTCCTGTGAGGTGCTCCCCGCCCCCGGAGAAACAGGACATAAGATGAGGGACTGCAGAGCGGTCCCTAAGTGCGTTCTGTGCTCGGGGGCGGGGCGGGGCGCGGTAGGACTGACCACCTGTCGGGCTCGAAGGGCTGCCCGCTATCCCGCAGATGATGAGGGTGCTCCATGCGAATATGCACAGGAGCAGGACGGCAGATGCTTTGCTAAGGCAGATTGTTGCCGAGAGGGGCGCGGACGTGGTTGTTATCAGTGTACAATACGGTCGCATGCACCGAGGATTCTGGCTCGGGGACAAAACGGGTACGGCGGCGCTCGGGCTACCTGCCGGCGGTGAACCCGCGGTTGCGCGGTACGGGATCGGCTGCGGTTATGCGTGGTCTCGGATAGGCGGTTTTTGTGCTGGTGAGCTGTTACCTCACTCCTAGCGATAGTGTGGCGCGGTTTAGGGCGAAGATGGCCGCTATCGAGGACGCTCTGGCTGGTATGGCCGGGCCGGACCCTTTGTGGTGCCCGGTGATTTCAATGCCAGGGCTGTGGAGTGTGGTGATCTGGTAACGAGCACGAGGGGGAGGTGCGTCCTGGATATGGCGGCCAGGTTGGGCCTGGTGGTCATGAACGCTGGTGGTGCGACCACCTTCAGGCGGCCGGGGTGCGAGTTCACTACTCCTGACATCACTTTGGTATCCGAGAATCTGTCTGGGATGATCGAAGGATGGAGGCTGCTCGAGGAATATACTGGGAGTGATCACCAGTATGTTGAGTTTGGGATAGTATGGGAGGCGGGAGCCGCGCGGGCGCACGGGGGGAGGGGCGCGCGTGGTTGGAACGTCGCGAGTTTGGACCGCGGGGCGTTCTTGGCCGGGTCCGACGGTACTGCGGTTTTGGACGGTGGGGGTAACGCTGACTCCCTGGCGGGTGTTATGATGCGGCGCATTGTCCGTGCATGCGACGCGTCGATGCCCTGTTTGTCGCGGCGGCGAACGTGGGTCCTACGACGATGAGGTGCCACCACACTTTACCGGGGGGTAGCTGAGGATCGCCGCCGGGGCTCTTAGGACGGGGAAGGCCCCTGGCCGGGATGGGGTACCGTCGGAGGTGCTGAAGATCCTGGCTGAGAGCTGGCCGAAAGCATTGCTTCCGGTATATAATGCTTGTTTAGTCCAGGGCGTCTTCCCAAGACGCTGGAAGACACAGCGGCTCGTGCTTGTTAGCAAGGGCAGGGGCGATCCGACCCAGCCATCGGCCACTTTGCATGTTGGATGGTGCCGGCAAGCTGCTGGAGAAGCTACTGCAAAGAAGGCTGGCGGAGGCCGTGAGGATGGCTGGGGGGCTGTCGGATAGACAGCATGGTTTCAGACCTGGCAGGTCAACGCTCGGGGCGTTTGCTGATGTGGTTGGGTGCTTCGAGCGCGCTCAGAGTGAGAGGCGCTATTATCCGAAGCGCATAGTTGTCCTGGCTACACTCGACGTTCGGAATGCCTTCAACAATCGACGATGGGCTGATGTTACTTCTTTCCAAATCTAGTAAGAAATTGAAAATCGGATTATTATCAACAAAATTACAGGCTTATAAGTGCGCAAAGGTACAAAAACCGGTTTTTTAACCGTAAATCCGGATTTTAAAGGTGTCCGGCATATTTCACTATTGGATTCTTCTTTAACTCGACAACACCTACAAGAAAAATAATATCCGGTCCCAGGTTTTTTGGACTGTCGCACCGTGTTATTTAATATTGGGTATTTGTAAATGGCGATTATTAGCGCGTATTCCAGGATATTAATTATTGGGACTCTAATTAGTTCACGTGCCATTATTTCCTTCAGGTCGTCCATGTCTAAAGCTTCTGATAAATATTCGTTGTTCTTTGCTGCATTCATAGTTCGTGTTAACAGTAGCAGTTGATCATGTACTTGTTCCAAAATAATGTGGTTTTTAATATCTCCTCCCTGGATTGTATACAAAATTTTCTCAAATATTTAATTTACAATTCTTTGTTTTTCGTTGTTCTCAATTAGTCTATTGATGGCTTCTTCAATTTTTATGGCATCATTGTGATCTGGGGTGCCTGTGATGAATTTTAATATAAACCCTAAGAAATCTATTCCGCTTTTATATACACCATGTTCCTTTATCTGGTTTGCTAGTATCTCTATTTTTTTTTTATCAAAATTAGTTCTTCTGTAGTGGGTTTAAAATCTTGGTGTTTAGTTTTGTTGTAAAATTTACCGTGTGCTTAACTTTCTTCGGAAATACTGTTTGTGTTCGTGTTAAAGATTGGTGTTCTGTATAAATAGTCAGATCAGTTGTACCGTAAATATAATTTCTAAATTGTTGTAATGCCCAAATGATTCCTAGCAACTCTTTCTCGTTTGTGCTGTAATTTTCTTCTGAGGAAAAATGTTCTGCTGAGGAAAAATATTGGTTTCTTCATTTGGCTGAGTATGTAAAGGGTGGTTAAATTTCAAGGGCCGATGTTGATTTTGAATAAAACACAAACTATTTAAGAAATTATTGTAATTTTATTTTATTATGATATATTGGTATTACTCAATTATGTATGGAACAAAATATCGGCCAAATGGGCGCCGCGACCACGGCGGCACACCTCCATCCGATGGTCCAAATTTTCGATGACCCTGAGGCATAATGGAGGTTCTATGCCGTTAATGTGCCGAATTATCTCATCCTTTAGCTCTTGAATTGTTGCTGGCTTATCGACGTACACCTTTTCTTTCAAATAACCCCAAAGAAAAAAGTCCAACGGTGTCAAATCACATGATCTTGGCGGCCAATTGACATCGCCATTACGTGAGATAACACGGCCATTGAATTTGTTGCGCAAAAGAGCCATTGTTTCGTTAGCTGTGTGGCAAGTGGCACCGTCCTGCTGAAACCACATATCGTCCACATCCATATCTTCCAATTCGGGCCATAAAAAGTTCGTTATCATCTCACGATAGCGAACACCATTCACAGTAACTGCCTGACCGGCCTCATTTTGGAAAAAATACGGCCCGATGATGCCGCCAGCCCATAAACCGCACCAAACAGTCACTCTTTGTGGGTGCATTGGTTTTTCGACAATCACTCTTGGATTCTCATTCGCCCAAATGCGGCAATTCTGTTTATTGACGAATCCACTGAGGTGAAAATGTGCCTCATCACTGAAGATGATTTTCTTCGAAAATTTATCATCCACTGTTGCCGTGGTTGCGGCGCCCATTTGGCCGATATTTTGTTCCATACATAATTGAGTAATACCAATATATCATAATAAAATAAAATTACAATAATTTCCTAAATAGTTTGTGTTTTATTCAAAATCAACATCGGCCCTTGAAATTTAACCACCCTTTATATATATAGCTATGTTGGATGCATCCGTAGTCAGTTCAAATGGTTTATCATAATTAGGTTGGAAAAGTTCAACCAGTTGTTTTAGGTCATTTTTTAATTTATTAAACGATTGTATAGCAGCTTCGTCTAAATCTGTTTTTGATTTGGCACCGTTGTTTTTTCCTATTTGATCGTGGTCTTTTTGTAAGTGAACTGTAAGTAGTGTATCCTTGTATGAATTTCCTATAATAGCCTGTCATACCCAAAAATCCTCTCAAGTCTTTGAGTGTTTATGGTAAAGGGTATTTTTCAATTGTTTTTATCTACTCAGGGTTTGTGGATATCCTGTTATGTTTGTATAACATTTCCTAGGTATTCCTCCCTTGTTTGGAAAAATTTGGATTTCTCGTCAGATATCTTGAGTGTTGCTCGGTTTAATGCTTCGAATATTACCTTGATGTGTTCTATATGTTCTTCCATTGAAGAAGAGTAAATGAGGACATCGTCTATATAGACAAATGCAAATTTACCGATATACTCCCGAACGATATCGTCGACACATCTTTGAAATATGGAGGGCGCGTTTTCAGTCCGAATGGCTTGCGTATAAATTCGTACTTGCCGCCATTGATGCAAAAGGCAGTCTTTTTCCTATCTTCTTTTTAAATTTTTCTTTGTTGAAAGCCTGATTCTAAATCTAGAGTTGTGAAGTATTTGGCTTCAGCAAGATTTTGAATTGTTAAATTTACATCAGGTATAATGTATCTCTGTTATAGTGTTCGTATTTAATTTTTTAAAATCAACGACCATTCAGCGTTTTGGTTGTCCTATTTCGTCTACTCCTTTTTTAGGAAAAGTCCAAATGGGGTATTACTACCTTGAATTATTCCGTCATGTAGAACTTTTCAATTTCCCTATTTACGAAATCATTATCCGCTATGGGATATGGGTATTGTTTGGTCCAAATGGGTTCATCTGTTTTTGTCCTAATTGTAGATTCTACATTTGTAGTGAAGGGTAATGGTCCTAAGACATTGTTGTCCTTCATCAACTTGTCTATCCTGTCTTTGTAAATATTTTCTCCTATTAAACAATTTACTTTGTCTTTTGCTTCAAGTTGTATCCCTAACGTCAATGTTAATTTTTCTGCGTCTACTTTTGCTCCTAGCTTAGTTATTCCTTCCCATCCAAGAGTTAAATCAAAGTCTTTAATATACTGAGTTTCAAACAAGTCTATGTCTTTGCCTAGAAACTTTATTGTCTGCTTTGAGGTAATCCGGAACGTGGCGGGTATCGAACTTACTTGTCTATTATCTCTTAACTGAGTTGAAACATTAAATTTTAATTGCTTGTTAATATAATTATGAGTCGCTCCCGTATCGACCATGACATAGTAATCTTTGTCACCATCATTCATAGTGAGACAGAGCAACCCTTTTCTTAGTTTAAAGACTTAATTATTAGTGTATTTAACATACCATTTTCCGGTATCATGCTCTTGTTGTCATCTTATTTTGCTGATAAATGGTTGTTTTTCATAGTTTTGTTTTGTTGAAATTGTCCAATTTGTCTCTTCCATGGTTGTTGGTGGCTGTAATTATGATGAGTGTTGAAGTGGTTGTTATAGCGTGTAGCTTGTTTAACAACTGTGTTTCCCGATAAAGTGTCCATCGCCTCTGGACGTGTTTGAGGGTTGTTATATCTTGATGATTGGTATTGTAGTGTTACTTCCACTTGTCTTGGTTGGTATTGTCGTGTCACTTTCACTTGTCGTGGTTGGTATCTCATATTGTGGTGTATTTGTTGTTTTGGATTTCCTCTTTCAAATCTTTTTTGATGGGGCTCATGTATGAGGCCATCATTTCCCGTTCTATCTTTAGCTATGATTTCTCGTGCTGTTCCGTATAGGTGGTCGAGGTCTTTGAATTTTTCTGTGAATAGAGTTGACCTGAGGAAGGTATTGTTTACTCCTTCACAGAAAAACTCGACTGATCTTTTATGAGGTCTTTTAATTTGTCCCGATATGTCATCCGGTCTATCACCAGATAGTGCGATCTTGGAGACTATTAGCGTTTGGATTTTAGATAGGTCAGCATGAAATTTATTCAGTGCCTTATTTCTTTGCCTGAGGTTTCGTTGGTTTTCCTTTAGTTCAAAGAGTGACTCCTTCTGGAGGAACGCTTGCTTCTCTGTTAAACGGTGTCTCATAGTCATATAATATTGCTTCTGTTTTACAGCTAATTTTCCTTGTGACAATTCCAAGAGCCGTCATATATTTGCTGGTGGTGTTATATGGTTATATCGTTGCCATAGCACGTTTCACTTGTGTGCACCAGGACTTATATTTTGACAATGTGCCATCCAATCGTCAAATTAAAAATTCAAGGCCTATTTCACTCACATTTCTAGGAATTATTATCCTGGATTCGTACACTTCTACATCCGGCTGTGGAGATATCTGTGCCCTCAGTTGATTGCTATCTATTTGCATGTTTTGGATGGCTATTTGGAGTGCGACAAGTTGCTGTGTAAGGGCAGCAATTTCTGAACTAGTTTCCATTGTATTTTCAGTGATGCTGTCTAGTGATTTATTCGCGTCGTGGATGCCCTTTCTTTTATTTTTATTCACGAACATAAAAAATATTATAGCTTCGTACGAAAACAGTTTAATAACCTTCTATGAAGGATCCCTATTTGTCATTCTTTTTATAAAGAATTTTTTGCTTATTCTTCTATGAAGACTTGTTCCGCGTCCTTGCTGCGGCAAGGATTCAGTGGTCCACTCACTAGAGTATACATTTTATTACACTCCTGGCAGGATCGCCAGTTAATTATTTTATGTTGGGATTAATTACAAAAATATATTTTTTTGGGGGACTATTTATATCCTTTTTATTTCACATACCACTAACACTGAGTTTTCTTAAGATCTACTTATAAACTATTTATAAAAACTGAACTCTCTTATTTTCAGTCATTCTGCTTTTTTACATTTTGGTTTGCATATAGATAATATGTTATGCTTTGTTCTTATCATTAATTTTATTTCTTTGTTATTTCATATTCATGTTTATGTACTTAACGCTAAACAAAGGATAATTATATAAAACAAGGAATACGTAATTTCCCATCTTAATACTGTCGTCATTGAGACCGTTACGTTTATATTTATGTTCTTATTGCTAATTATATAAAACAAGGAATACGTAATTTCCGATCTTAATACTGTCGTCATTGAGACCGCTACGCTTATGTTTATATTCTTATCGCTAACTATATAGAACAAAGGATACGTAATTTTTCTGCTCAATACTGGCGTCACTGAGACCTACCTATCACTGAGACGGTGATGAGAAGAAAGCCGGAGACCAAAAGCTCGACCCAATTGTTGGCTCCACTCCACAGGCTGACCCTCAAAGGGGGCCTACAGCTTCGGTTGGGACGCCACTAGTGGGCCGACCCGACTCTTTAGTGGACGCCAAAGGAAAAAAGCTCGACCCACAAGGGGGCTTATTGGCTCCACTCCTAGGGCCGACCCTCAAAGGGAGCCAACAGTTTCGGTTGGGACGCTACTAGTTAAACGACCCGACTCTTTTGCGGACGCCGCTGCTACGGGCGCGATGTGTAGCGGTGTCCAGGACTCCTCCACTTCACGGCGCGGGGTGATTTCCGGGACCACCGAAGGTGGGGGGGCGATACGATCTTCAGGAGGAGCGGCTTGGTGCTGAGGTCGCCTCCTGTGAGGTGCTCCCCGCCCCCGGAGAAACAGGACATAAGATGAGGGACTGCAGAGCGGTCCCTAAGTGCGTTCTGTGCTCGGGGGCGGGGCGGGGCGCGGTAGGACTGACCACCTGTTGGGGTCGAAGGGCTGCCCGCTATCCCGCAGATGATGAGGGTGCTCCAGGCGAATATGCACAGGAGCAGGACGGCAGATGCTTTGCTAAGGCAGATGGTTGCCGAGAGGGGCGCGGACGTGGTTGTTATCAGTGAACAATACGGTCGGATGCACAGAGGATTCTGGCTCGGGGACAAAACGGGTACGGCGGCGCTCGGGCTACCTGCCGGCGGTGAACCCGCGGTTGCGAGGTACGGGATCGGCTGCGGTTATGCGTGGTCTCGGATAGGCGGTTTTGTGCTGGTGAGCTGTTACCTCACTCCTAGCGGTAGTGTGGCGCGGTTTAGGGCGAAGATGGCCGCTATCGAGGACGCTGGTATGGCCGGGCCGGACCATTTGTGGTGCCCGGTGATTTCAATGCCAGGGCTGTGGAGTGTGGTGATCTGGTAACGAGCACGAGGGGGAGGTGCGTCCTGGATATGGCGGCCAGGTTGGGCCTGGTGATCATGAACGCTGGTGGTGCGACCACCTTCAGGCGCCGGGGTGCGAGTTCACTACTCCTGACATCACTTTGGTATCCGAGAATCTGTCTGGGATGATCGAAGGATGGAGGCTGCTCGAGGAATATACTGGGAGTGATCACCAGTATGTTGAGTTTGGGATAGTATGGGAGGCGGGAGCCGCGCGGGCGCACGGGGGGAGGGGCGCGCGTGGTTGGAACGTCGCGAGTTTGGACCGCGGGGCGTTCTTGGCCGGTTTCGATGGTACTGCGGTTTTGGACGGTGGGGGTGACGCTGACTCCCGGCGGGTGTTATGATGCGGCGCATTGTGCGTGGATGCGACGCGTCGATGCCCTGTTTGTCGCGGCGGCGAACGATGAGGTGCCACCACCCTTTACCGGGGGGGAGCTGAGGATCGCCGCCGGGGCTCTTAGGAAGGGGAAGGCCCCTGGCCCGGATGGGGTACCGTCGGAGGTGCTGAAGATCCTGGCTGAGAGCAGGCCAAAAGCATTGCTTCCGGTATATGATGCTTGTTTAGTCCACGGCGTCTTCCCAAGACGCTGAAGACACAGCGGCTCGTGCTTGTTAGCAAGGGCAGGGGCGATCCGACCCAGCCATCGGCTTATCGGCCACTTTGCATGTTGGATGGTGCCGGCAAGCTGCTGGAGAAGCTACTGCAAAGAAGGCTGGCGCAGGCCGTGAGGATGGTTGGGGGCTGTCGGATAGACAGCATGGTTTCAGACCTGGCAGGTCAACGCTCGGGGCGATTGCTGATGTGGTTGGGTGCTTCGAGCGCGCTCAGAGTGAGAGGCGCTATTATCCGAAGCGCATAGTTGTCCTGGCTACACTCGACGTTCGGAATGCCTTTAACAACCTACGATGGGCTGATGTTCTAGAGGCGCTACGGGGGAGGTTCCGTATTCCCGGATACTTGTTTAGAATCCTCCGTAGTTATCTGGACGATCGGGTGCTGTTGTACGATACGCCGACGGGGCGGAGGAGCAGGACGATCACGTCCGGCGCGGCCCAGGGATCTGTGCTGGGACCGGACCTATGGAATCTCACCTACTATGGGATCTTTGGGGTGGAAATGCCCGAGGATGCTCAGCTCGTGGGATACGCGGATGATATAGCGGCGGTGATCTTGGCGCGGGATATGGATGACGCCAGGGGGAAGCTGAACCGGGTCATGATTTGGACCCGGATGTGGCTTGAGGACCACGGCTTGGAATTGGCCGGGGAGAAGACCGAGGTGATGTTGATGACGCGGGCACACATACCACTCGGCGTCGGCATGCGGATAGGGGATGTGTCTCTGGTTACCCAGAGTGCGATAAGGTATTTGGGCGTCAGACTCGACTGTAGGCTGACTCACTGGGCCCAAATACGGCATGTGGTGACTAAGGCAGCAAAGATGACTGGCATGTTGAGCATACTCATGGCGAATGTCGGAGGGCCGACACAGGGCAAGAGGAGGCTGATTGTGGCGGTCACGAAGTCGATCTTTCTGCATGGGAGCGAGATTTGGGGAAATTTACTGGGTGAGAGAACCAAACGCAAGGTGCTCGAGGCGGTACAGCGGACGGCGGCCCTTAGGGTTGCTTCGCCTTACCGCACGGTCTCGGGCGCTGCGGTCCTGTTGATATGTGGGGAAATACACATAGACTTCTTGGCGTGCGAGCGGTGGGAGGCTTGGAACTCGAGGGAGGAGGGCCCTGGTGTTGGTGCTATTGGTCTGAGACCCCAAACTGTCCGGCGATGGCATGACAGGTGGACCGCGGACACGGTCGGCAGGTGGACGGCGAGGCTTATTCCCTGCGTGAAAGTATGGATTCGGAGGAAATTTGGGGAAGTTAACTACTTCCTGACACAATTCCTCTCGGGCCACGGATACTTCCGAAAGTACCTGTACCGGATGGGCAGGGCAGATGGTCCCGACTGCATTTACTGTGGTATTACGGATCATGATGCAGAACACACTTTCTTCGACTGCACCAGGTGGCATACTGAGAGAGGTGCAATGGTCCAGAGGGCTGGCGGGTTCACTCCTGCCACCGTGATAGGGAGGATGCTCGATTGCGAGGACAATTGGGACGCTGTGGCGCAGTACGTGGGATACGTTGTGCGGAGGAAGAAGAGGGACCTCGATGCGCTGCTGCATAGCAGGGCCCCCTCTGACGGGGACCAGGCGATACGGGCCGGGCCCATGGCGCCGGCTGCGGACTTGGCGGACCCAGACGTGGGTGAGTGAGAGTGGTCCTGATTGGGACGTGGCTCTGGGCCTTCCCGAAGTAATGCGGAAAGCGGTCCCGGTGAGGAATCTACCCAGAGGAGGAGGAGGGAATTTTTTAGTGGCAACACCACTCGACGCAGATGACGACGGTCTCTGTAAGTGCGAAGGCTTTTTCAACCCTACCTCACACGCCAAAAAAAAAAAGTGGTTTGAACATGTAGTTGAGATATTTGATTTTTCGACTGATGGAATATTACAATTTTGTTTATATATTTTTTTTAAATAATCAAAAATGTGAAATGTGATTTTAGTTTTAAAAGCTTTAATAAACTTACCATTTTATATAATTTAATCATTTTGAATTGTGTTTGTTTTAGTTTCTAATTAATGCAAATAAACGAATTTATTTGTAATTGTAAATAATTAAATATTCATTGCTTGCATTATCTTGGCCCTTATATTTGAAGCTGTTAGATCCTCGCTTCTTTCAATATCCCAATTTATTTCATTTGCAATGTTCGCTTCAGGCCATTCGACTTTATAATTAATACAAATATTGTGTAAAGCAGCACAAACATTTGTAATTTTCGATGCCATTTACGGAAGGTAGTGCAACTGCGTTGCTCCCAGTATACTCCGAAATCTCTTCTTGAGTCTCCTATAGTATGCTCAACGACATTTCTGGTCTTGTGAGTGTATATAATTGAAACGGCTTTCGGAAGTACTCTCTCCAGCTGATCTAAATGGCGTAATTAAATATGGCTCGAGTGGATAGCCTGCATCCACAAGAAAAATGAAGAAATTAATTATTTAAAATTAATATTTTACTTTAAATAAGGCTTACTTAATAGCTACGTATTAAGGTAATTATCTTTTAAAAATTGCTGTAACTTGCTGCAATTGTATACTAATGCATCGTGAACTGATCTGGGATAATGAGATGAAATATACTTAATTTGTAGTTTATGATCACCGACTTGTAACAAAGTGAATGCATATAAAATTACTCAAACTATATACATATATTTCTGTAAATCAAATTTACCACCGCTGCACTCAGACTACAAAATCCTTTTGTGTTGTAGTATTTGAAACGTTCTTGAATGCATGCCCGGACCAATAATTTTTATGTGCCAGTTTTATTACAAACGCTTTCCTTTATTTCAACTTTTCAACAATCCAACTTTTTTGAAAGAAATCCAACTACTACAGGGCTTGCTATGCATTGCATTTATACTTTTTAAAAACCTTGCTCACTAAAGAATGTGAGACCTCCTTTTTGGTAGCTACCTTCAGCAAAAATCCGCATTGTTACTGCAAGTTTTAAAATATTTGGCACTGACGGTCTAATTTAGGTGTTATTTTATCCAATACATATTTAAACGCTGATTTGTTTAATCTGACATAGCAAATAAATCTGAAAATTAACATTAGTGGAAACTTAAAATATTGCTTTGTGTACTTACTCTGAATTTGATGTTTGCCTTATTGCTTTCGCAAAGCGTTCATCTCCGCCACTGTATATTCTTTTTCGTCATCAGAAGAAAGATATAGGGCTACATTCAATATTATTTTTTTATTTGGCGCACACATTTACGTTATATATTATTTTTTAATACCAGCAAGAATTTGTTTGACAGTTGTTAACAACGTGTCTCGTAAAATTAAATATTTTTAAAAATTATGTAACAATCTGTTGTTTTTATTCTCCTACAAATTTCTTATGATCAAAAAAATGAAGTAGTACTAAAGAATGTACACTTCGACAGCAACTTCGACTGTACTCGAAGTATGACTTCAAAAACCGCAATAAGGCAATAAATTGTAATAATACTTTTTGTTACATAATTTTGTTTTATTTAAATTCTCCACAAAAAGTTTACTTTCTTCTTTATCTTCCAATTGATTGCTGTGGTTTCGCCGAATTGAAAATGAAATTTAAAACATATGTGGATAATTTTGCATCTACAAGACCATAGGCTATATATATTTTGATTGATTTTAAATAAATTTCGCACAGATATGTAACTTTGATCAACTTAAAATATAGGCTATATTTTATTTCGAAACTAGAACCACGAGGGGGGTAGGTGGCAATTTCAGAGTCTTCGAAACTAACTACATAACTGATTTTAGTGAAATTTAAAACATAGACAGGACTAGAAGGACACATATCCAATATATTTTTTAAAAAATAGGACCACTAAGGGAGTAATTTCTGCGTCTCCGAAACTAAATAACCGATTGAAATGAAATTTAAAGCATAGAGAGATCTGCCTCTACAAAAACACATGGGCTATATATTTTTCAAAACTGGAACCTCGACAATTTTAAAAAGATTTACAAAGACACAAAGGCTTTATATTTTTTTAAAAAGATCACGAGCGGACGTAGGAGATAATATAAGCCTCATCAAAACTAATCAACTAAGTTTAATGAAATTAAAAACATGAATGCAGGAGGTGACGTGGGAGTAATATCTGTCTCCCTGAAACAATCTAACCTATGGAGATAATGACGAGAGCGAAGCGGCGGGTAAAAGCAAAAAAGAAATATATAATGTGAATTTTAATCATCTTCTGTCTGCGCAGTGAAACTTGAAGAGTCCGTAAAATAAAATATCTATTAAATTCTTTCCTTCATTAATTTCTATTTCTGTAAAATTATAATTTGAAGGTAATATTTTTTAAAACTATTATAACAGCCACAGCAACGTGTGAGCGGGTCAGCTATTATATATACTAGTAGTATATATTCACTATATCTATAGGCAAACAGGTTTTTTGTAATTCCTTTTATAGTCGTAATACTGCGCAGATTTTGAAAAGATATATATATATAGTTTTAAAGATTTTTCGTCACAGATGTGAACAATCTCAATTTTATTCAGATCGGTTCAGTGCTTTAGTTGTCATATGACTTTAAAGTTACTACTCATGCCATTAAACGAAAAATAAATATACCTTTGCTTTACGTGTACATGTTTTTGCAGAAACAAAAGCAAAGGAAAAATTGAGTGAATGAAATATAAAGTAAATGAAAAAAATGAAGACATACATACATACTTAAATATGTATTTTTTTATATTGGACCAGTACTCCGGAGATGACCCCTACACAACCGATGCATTGTGCTGGAACTAGAGAAAATGGATAGTGAGAGAAATAACAGAAGGTGAAGCTTCACTATCTTTCAACTCTGCATTTGCATGTTCTTTGTTTATAACAGTGTTGAAGGGCTTCCGATGTCAAGGAGATGTATTAAATTTTGAAGCTTCGTTTCTAGTAGCCATTTTTAGTAATTACTTTACTTCGCCGGTGCTACACAATACCGACGTAGGAGGGCGTTCTGATGTGCCTGTGGATTGGTTACATCTGAAGCCGATACTATTCAGTGACCAGTGACTATGTCTTCGCCACTGAAACATTTCGACACGAATGACACAAAGACACACTAATTTATGCATATCAGAAAAGAATAGGTGTTGGTTTTATCAATTAGTCTGAAACTGCTGTCGAACACAGGAAATTTTTGGTTTTGTAGTCAACGTGCACACTACTTAAGCCATCGCCATTATATTAAGTTTTATGCAGGAGTGCATAACAAAAGGGCAGCGAAGCGTACGAATTGTATATTTATATAGTATGTGTATGTAATATGTACAAAAATATGTATATATATATATGGCTCATTAAAACTATAAAACTGTGTTTGGTGAAATTTAAAACATGCCTACATATACCTGAATCTAAAAAGAAACATAGGCTATTAATTTTATGAATAACATTATTATATCTTGTTGTTGTAGAAGAGAAAAACAAATACAATAAAATAAAAAACAAAAATATAAAATACAAATATTACTGTTATTAATATTAATATCTTTTTCATTCCTTTTTTTTTCATAATTTGTTGTCATTTAAACTAATTTATATAGCTTAGTTTCATATAAAAATTTTATTATCTGGGAAATGTTGGTTTTGGTTGGTTTGTATAATAAGGATAAAAAATATACGTTATTCTTAAAAATTTGGCGGCGTTGTTGTTAAAATTTCGGGCACGAAAGGAATATGTGTCTTAATACAATATGGTACAATATGTAAATTAACGAGCCGACACTGGGATCAGATGGTATGTCCCAAACAAAATCTTTCAAACCTAATGTAGTTGGTCCACGATCGCATGTATTCCTAATTTATCAAATGCACTTTCAAAATCAAGGGATATAATGGAGAGATGTTTCTTTAACGAAAGGCTGTTCGCAACGTGATAATCTACATAAAGTAGAGGATCGATTGTGGACTTGCCTTTCATAAATCCAAATTGTCGACTATGAAGCAGCTTGCATTCTCTGACAAGCTACCATAACCTGTTTGGCACGATTTTGTCAAGTACATTGGCCAAGCAGGAGTTAAGTGATATTGGGCGATATGCACTATGTAAAGTTCTGTCCAGCGCAGGTTTATGTATAGGAACAATCTAGCTCCGTATCGAGTGATTGATGAATTGAGTAGGTAAATTTTGTAATTGATTGGGATAGGAACGTTGTTTGGAGAATGTATATGAGTTTTCTGAATGGCTATTATCTTTAGGTTATAATTCTTTATTAGTATTTGCAAATCATTATAATTTCAACAGTAGCCGTTTATATTCCATTGAATTATATTAACTGAGATAATCAACTAGCTTTGCGTACGAATGTTTTTTTGTTTCCTGTTGTTTTGATATGTATAACAAAATGCTAAATATATGGTGGGTGAAATGTTTAAGAATTTTGAATATGAGTTATAGTATACTTTTATAATTTGACGAAAAAAGTAAATTTTTATAAAATGAGTAAAACAGTTTACTGACAGTAGGGTAAAATTAGTTTTAGTTGTAGAATAATGTTTGCCAACAACGTAAAAAATTTAGCTATTTGGATTTGAAGATATTTATAAGAAATTGTAATTGTAATGAGTTTAAAAGTGAAAAATAAACTAATTTAGTCTTTGTTTGTAAAATCCAAAGCATAGTATCAGTACACAAAGAGGTAAACATATTTTACTGATAATATCGCTTGGGTTAGAGATATTTCCTCAATAAATGAATTATTTATCACCATATGTATTTATATTACAGAGTGAAAAGTACAAATAGATCTCTAAATACTTTCACGCGTTGGTTCATAAGTAAACTCATTTAAGTACTCACCTAAGTACTAATTTAGTGTTAAGTAAAAATAATAATTTATTTTAATTATATTATTAATTGACCTTTTTTATTATATTTTTTGCAATATATTTATTAAGCCCGAGGTCTTTTCTTATTTTATTTGGTTTTATTATTCGATATTTCGTTAACAGCTTGTTAATCCGTTTAAGAAGGGCAAAATAGCTGTATGAAGAATTGACAATCTAAAAGTAAAACAATCTTTGATAATCAAAGTTTTGCAATTCAATTTTATTTAAAGATATCTTACCGAAGTGAAAGCAGCTAAATTAAAGGAGTAGCATCGATTTATAGATGCTATGCGTATCGGTGTTTCGAAACACAACATCATAAGCAAAATCAATTTTCGGTTTATCTTATTCCAATTATACCAATCAGATTTGTAAAGATTAAGGGAAATTTCCTCACTTTTCACTGATATTTCATTAGCAAAATAACAAAATATAAATATTTGTGACAACATGCAGGACTGATATGTGGCAAATACGAACAAGTTTGCCATTTCTCCAGAATCTGAAAGCTAACAAGTGCGTATATAAATAAAAGGTGCCGTTCTGTACACGGTTGACAGAAGACAGATTAAAAGTGCTAAATCGCCAAAAAAAGTGCTACAATGTTATATGTACAATAAAAAAACAAAGTGCTAGTTTTTGTAATATTTGTTTTTATTCATACAATTAAAAAAAATATTTTGCATTTCAAATAATTGTACACATTTAAACATTTTTCATCATTTGGCGAATTTAAATCAGTTTTTTTTATCATATTTTACAGACACATGTAATCAAAAAGTACGTTTGTTTTAACAATTTTGCATATAAAATCCATTTTGCTTAATATAAATACGATTTGCCTTTGCGTTTGAAAAGGTAAAACTAAAAGAGACAATACAAACTTGACAACTATTTAAAATGGGGTATTAATTACTGAAATTTAGAAAATTGTGAACTTGAGTCCAGAATTCGGTTGGATTCATTTTCGTATATACATACATATATATCTTCAGTATAAAGTATATACTAATCTTCGGTTATAAAGCTCCACTGACTTAGATTTTTTTTTTAGTAGCGCAAAAAATCATTTAATTTAAAATATAAATTATCCTATCATTGATTTGTTTCAAAGTATATCTATTTAAAATGTTGCAATTTTCGTTAAAATAGTAATACAGGGTGTCTGGTGGCAAATTTACATTTTTAAATACAAAATGGCAATCCACAATCACATCAGAACGCCCTCCTTCGTCGGTATTGTGTACCACCGGCGAAGTAAAATAATAATAAAAATGGCTACTAAAGAAGCTTCAGCACTGCTACAAACAAAACATACATACATAAACAAAGAACGTGCGAAAGCAGAGCTGCAAAAATAATTAATTAAGCTTCACCTCCTGTCGTTTCTCCTACTATCCCTTTCCTATAGTTCCAGCACAATGCTTCGCTGGGTAGCTGTTTGGCGTGCCTTATCCACGCATGAGATAATTGGACCATTTTTTTTCGAAAATTCTCGAGGCCTGGCGACGATTGTCAACGGTGAAAATTATTACCGTACTCTTCACACACGTGGTTTCAACAGGATGGGGCGACTGCACACACAGCCAAAGCTTCGATGAATTTGGTTCGGGAAGATTTCCCCCAAAAACTGATCAGTCGCTTTGGGGACATCGCATGGCCACAGAGTTCGCCCGATCTAACTCCTATGGATTTTTTTTATTGGGCTACCCCAAAGAGAGGGTTTATAATGACAATCCCCAATCTCTTGTGGCTTTAAAGGAAAATATTCGTCGAGAAATCAGCTCAATTGAACCAAGTTTACTGCAGCGTGTGGCGCAGAACACAAGACTCCGTTTTGAACAGTGTGTTCAATTCGACGAAAGACATCTGGATGACATACTCTTTAAAAAATAAAATCCGCACTTCCATTCTATCGTTCAATGCTCTTAATAAAACTTTGAGTCAATTATTACGTTTTTTATTTAAGTTTGAAAATATAAATCTGCTACCAGACACAATGTATTTTTGGGAAGACGAAGTTGTGGATTGGTCAAAATAAAAAAGAAGGTATATATGAATTTTTCTTTATACAGTGACAGACAACTTGTTTCATTATATCAATTTTTAAAGTAATTCGATGAACTGAATAAAAAATGCTAGAAGTGCAAAATAATTATAAAAAAGTGCTAAATCTACCACTAAAAGTACTAACTGGCAAACCTGGTTCTGTAATTCACATGAAATCAAATCAATCAAAATGTGCATAGCGTTGTTGTCGCATATAAGCATTTATAATTCGATTATAATTCCGAGTGGATTTATTTCACATGGAATACAGGACTCACGTGTATATCATTTTATGCGTAATTGTTTATTTTTGTAATAACAATTTATTTTCTACTCACCAATGACATGGCATAAAAATTTGCAATCAAAACAAATACCGAACAACCGATTTGTAAAGACATTGGGTTACTAACCAAATGTTGAACATCATTCGAGACCTTTAAAATCCGATTATAATAATGTACACATTCCTTCAACTGCTGCATGATAATATCCTGTGAAGAATTTGCCATTTGACCAACGTTTTCCAAACGATGGCCTAAAATTTCCAACTGCCCTTTCAGATGTATAAAGAAAGATGCCACCAACGAGTCAAAAGCCACATTGACCAAGCACAAGATTGAGGTTGACAAACACACATATACATACATTACATTATATTCCCAAGGTGTATCCATTTCAAAAGGGGTGTAAACGCTAACCGGCAACTCTTCTGTACCACTTATATATTGAGTCATAATTACACCAGCGCAAGCGGAATATGATATGTTCCTGCAGAAATTACGCACCTTCGTATTTAACTCAATACATTTAAGAAATATTTTTCTTTCCTCCTCGCTATGGGGAAGGTATTTTTGATTGAACATTAATTTAAAAAAGTTTTCGTATGATTGATGTTTAATTTTCACAGTGACAAATTTTCCGAATACACCAATGGCTGTGGCCAACATGAAAAGTACTTTAATCACTTCTTTTATACTACCGATGTTGGTTATAACCTGCATTATCATGACAACGTCGAATAATAGAACTCCAACTATAAAAAAACTCCAGAAATATATTTTGTACATTATTTTCAAATACAGTGGAGTATTAAGTGATAAATCCCAAAGAGCAAAGTATTTCAATAGTTTATACTGTTTGATATAAATTTTCTCAACTTCTTCATGATAACCGTGCATTGTTTGTGTTCAGTTTTAAAAAGTTTGAAGTTTAAGTGATTTTAATTTCTTGTCTTTTTATAGAAAACCGTAGGGAATTTTTTAATTGTTTATGTACGTGATTAGAAGTTAATTAGTAGTGACATGCTAATTGAAAAATCCTTCACTATTACCATATAAAATAGATAGATATACACATATGTATGCATACATAAGTATTAAATAATGCAATCCTTCTAAAATATAATATTATAAATGCGAACGATCTTATATTCCCTGCAGGAAACGACAATAGTAAAACTGCAATGATTTGCTATTGATATATTCACTGGATTCGTCATTTACTGCTATTATTTCTGAAAAAATACCACTAAATTAGCTTTCCAAAATGGGTAATTACAATTAAATCGGTTTAAAAAAAATGACTTATGCTATGTTTTACGCTTTAACTTTTTGGTTTCTTATTTAGAAATTACATGCTTTTCTTTGGTTTTTAGAAACTTCGCTGTCAGTATCGAGCTTTAAAGACCAGCAGCAGTTAGAAAGCATACTAATTTTATTTCTTCCTATATAACGCTGTTAAATTCTAAATATTTCCTGGTGAAATCGTTCTACTTGCTCATCACTCATCTGTCTTAAATTTGATGAAAATCTTCCCAAATAAGCATGCAGATGGTGAAGTTTTATTGACATTTTGCAACCCATCGCATGGTAGACAGATAGCATATTGTCTGCTCATAATTTTCATTTTTTGTGTTTCCAAGAAAATTTTCACACTCTGAAACAAAGCCATTCCATGCATTTTTTTCTCCAAGTTTCTTTTGTTGCATGAAATTGTTTTCTTTTACTAATTTCCGTATTTACGGACCAATAAAGATACCTGTTGATTAAAAATTAAATTTGATTGTGCTTGTGTTCTTTTAATTTTCCGCCTGTTATTCGTGGATAAACGTGTTCAATGTATTTGTATGTTGGTCAATTTTTATAAAGTGCTTTCACGAATTGTTTTATCAAGCCCAAATTTATGTGCAATTGTGGTAAAATAATATCTGTTGGATTTACTAATGGGATATTTATGCTATTTTTTCACCAACAACAGCTGTTGTAAGAGGGTTCCAATCTCTCTCTATGTAATGTTTAGAGAAAAGGGATAGTGAGAGAAATGACAGAAGGTGAAGCTTCACTATCTTTCAACTCTGCATTTGCATGTTCTTTGTTTATAACAGTGTTGAAGTGCTTCCGATGTCAAGGAGATGTATTAAATTTTGAAGCTTCGTTTCTAGTAGCCATTTTTATTAATTACTTTACTTCGCCGGGGCTACAAAATACCGACGTAGGAAGGCGTTCTGATGTGCCTGTGGATTGGTTACATCTGAAGCCGGTACTATTTAGTGACCAGTGACTATGTCTTCGCCACTGAAACATTTCGACACGAATGACACAAAGACACACTAATTTATGCACATCAGAAAAAAATATGTGTTGGTGTTATCAATTAGTCTGAAACTGGGTCCGAACACAGGAAATTTTTGGTTTTGTAGTCAACGTGCACACTACTTAAGCCATCGCCATTATATTAAGTTTTATGCAGGAGTGCATAACAAAAGGGCAGCGAAACGAACGAATTGTATATTTATATAATATGTGTATATATATATATATATGGCTCATTAAAACTATAAAACTGTGTTTGGTGAAATTTAAAACATGCCTACATATACCTGAATCTAAAAAGAAACATAGGCTATTAATTTTATGAATAACAATATTATATCTTGTTGTTGTAGAAGAGAAAAACAAATACAATAAAATGAAAAACAAAAATATAAAATACAAATATTACTGTTATTAATATTAATATCTTTTTCATTCCATTTTTTTTCATAATGTGTTGTAATTTAAACTAATTTATATAGCTTAGAGTCATGTACAAATTTTATTATCTGGGAAATGTTGGTTTTGGGTGGATCGTATAATAAGGATAAAAGATATACGTTATTCTTAAAAATTTGGCGGCGTTTTTGTTCGAATTTCGGGCACGAAAGGAATATGTGTCTTAATACAATATGGTACAATATGTAAATTAACGAGCCGACACTGGGATCAGATGGTATGTCCCAAACAAAATCTTTAAAACCTAATGTAGTTGGTCCACGATCGCATGTATTCCTAATTTATCAAATGCACTTTCAAAATCAAGGGATATAATGGAGAGATGTTTCTTTAACGAAAGGCTGTTCGCAACGTGATAATCTACATAAAGTAGAAAATCGATTGTGGACTTGTCTTTCATAATTTTTTATTAGTATTTGCAAATCATTATAATTTCAACAGTAGCCGTTTATATTCAATTGAATTATATTAACTGAGATAATCAACTAGCTTTGCGTACGAATGTTTTTTTGTTTCCTGTTGTTTTGATATGTATAACAAAATGCTAAATATATGGTGGGTGAAATGTTTAAGAATTTTGAATATGAGTTATAGTATACTTTTATAATTTGACGAAAAAAGTAAATTCTTATAAAATTAGTAAAACAGTTTACTGACAGTAGGGTAAAATTAGTTTTAGTTATAGAGTAATGTTTGCCAACAACGTAAAAAGTTTAGCTATTTGGATTCGAAGATATTTATAAGAAATTGTAATTGCAATGAGTTTAATAGTGAAAAATAAACTAATTAAGTCTTTGTTTGTAAAATCCAAAGCATAATATCAGTACACAAAGAGGTAAACATATTTTACTGATAATATCGCTTGGGTTAGAGATATTTCCTCAACAAATGAATTATTTATCACCATATGTATTTATATTACAGAGTGAAAAGTACAAATAGATCTCTAAATACTTTCACGCGTTGGTTCATAAGTAAACTCATTTAAGTACTCACCTAAGTACTAATTTAGTGTTAAGTAAAAATAATAATTTATATGTAAACTCATGTAGTACTTTATTGAGTTCAAAGTGGTTAAGAAAAAATATAATAAATAAGGAAGGAGGTATAGTCGCCCAAAAAATATTTTTTTAAAATTATTTTAAAATAATTAACAAGCTGCGGTTAAAAGCTTTAAATAAATAAATACAACAATAACAAGCAAAATACGTTCACAAGGTTATTAAAATAGATATTTAACCAATTGTATTAATAATAATTATATATTTAATTTGAGTATTCTTTTAACCGTTAATCCGTTTAAGAAGGGCAAAATAGCTGTATGAAGAATTGACAATCTAAAAGTAAAACAATTTTTGATAATCAAAGTTTTGCAATTCAATTTTATTTAAAGATATCTTACCGAAGTGAAAGCAGCTAAATTAAAGGAGTAGCATCGATTTATAGATGCTATGCGTATCGGTGTTTCGAAACGCAACATCATAAGCAAAATCAATTTTCGGTTTATCTTATTCCAATTATACCAATCAGATTTGTAAAGATTAAGGGATATTTCCTCACTTTTCACTGATATTTCATTAGCAAAATAACAAAATATAAATATTTGTGACAACATGCAGGACTGATATGTGGCAAATACGAACAAGTTTCCCATTTCTCCAGAATCTGAAAGCTAACAAGTGCGTATATAAATAAAAGGTGCCGTTCTGTACACGGTTGACAGAAGACAGATTAAAAGTGCTAAATCGCCAAAAAAGTGCTACAATGTTATATGTACAATAAAAAAACAAAGTGCTAGTTTTTGTAATATTTGTTTTTATTCATACAACTAAAAAAATATTTTGCATTTCAAATAATTGTACACATTTAAACATTTTTCATCATTTGGCGAATTTAAATCAGTTTTTTTTATCATATTTTACAGACATATGTAATCAAAAATTACGTTTGTTTTAACAATTTTGCATATAAAATCCATTTTGCTTAATATAAATACGATTTGCCTTTGCGTTTGAAAAAGTAAAACTAAAAGAGACAATACAAACTTGACAACTATTTAAAATGGGGTATTAATTACTGAAATTTAGAAAATTGTGAACTTGAGTCCAGAATTCGGTTGGATTCATTTTCGTATATACATACATATATATCTTCAGTATAAAGTATATACTAATCTTCGGTTATAAAGCTCCACTGACTTAGATTTTTTTTTTAGTAGCGCAAAAAATCATTTAATTTAAAATATAAATTATCCTATCATTGATTTGTTTCAAAGTATATCTATTTAAAATGTTGCAATTTTCGTTAAAATAGTAATACAGGGTGTCTGGTGGCAAATTTACATTTTTAAATACAATTATTTCAAAAAGTAATAAACGGTGCGGAAAGAAGCTGGCGCCGTTGGAATTATCGATTGTGCGGATTTGTCAGTCACGATGAAGCAGCGAGTGAGCATCGCGCGTTCGCCGTGGAGACATTTTTTAAGAGTAATGATTCTTACGTAATTGCTCTTCGACAATTTTGTTCAAAGTTCGTTATTCGGCTAATTAGTGATGGACCGAGTGTAAATTTAATTCGTTCATGTGTGCAGAGATTCCGCGCAACTGCTTCGGCTATGAATGCCTCACGGCCAGGGCCCAATCGATCTTCAAGGGCTCCCGAAAACATTAAACTAGTTGAAACCAGTTTACGTGAAAATTCGCGACGGAATACGGAAAAGAGCATCCTCACTGGGACTTCCAAGAGCGTTTATTCATGAAATTTAAAAAAAGGATCAGAAGTTCCATCCTTTTAAAATTCAAATCGTTCAAGAACTGAAGAGAGTCACTTTGATTTACGCAAAAAATAAACGGCCACGCCAACAAGCAAAACTGCCGTTACTGGTCTCCAAGAACCCGCAACTCCCGATTGAAATATCAAAAACCATTGCATTGCACCAGGGTAGTTGTTTGGTGTGCCTTATCCACGCATGAGATAATTGGACCATTTTTTTTTCGAAAATTCTCGAGGCCTGGCGACGATTGTCAACGGTGAAAATTATCACCGTACTCTTCACACACGTGGTTTCAACAGGATGGGGCGACTGCACACACAGCCAGAGCTTCGATGAATTTGGTTCGGGAAGATTTCCCCCAAAAACTGATCAGTCGCTTTGGGGACATCGCATGGCCACAGAGTTCGCCCGATCTAACTCCTATGGATTTTTTTTATTGGGCTACCCCAAAGAGAGGGTTTATAATGACAATCCCCAATCTCTTGTGGCTTTAAAGGAAAATATTCGTCGAGAAATCAGCTCAATTGAACCAAGTTTACTGCAGCGTGTGGCGCAGAACACAAGACTCCGTTTTGAACAGTGTGTTCAATTCGACGAAAGACATCTGGATGACATACTCTTTAAAAAATAAAATCCGCACTTCCATTCTATCGTTCAATGCTCTTAATAAAACTTTGAGTCAATTATTACGTTTTTTATTTAAGTTTGAAAATATAAATCTGCTACCAGACACAATGTATTTTTGGGAAGACGAAGTTGTGGATTGGTCAAAATAAAAAAGAAGGTATATATGAATTTTTCTTTATACAGTGACAGACAACTTGTTTCATTATATCAATTTTTAAAGTAATTCGATGAACTGAATAAAAAATGCTAGAAGTGCAAAATAATTATAAAAAAGTGCTAAATCTACCACTAAAAGTACTAACTGGCAAACCTGGTTCTGTAATTCACATGAAATCAAATCAATCAAAATGTGCATAGCGTTGTTGTCGCATATAAGCATTTATAATTCGATTATAATTCCGAGTGGATTTATTTCACATGGAATACAGGACTCACGTGTATATCATTTTATGCGTAATTGTTTATTTTTGTAATAACAATTTATTTTCTACTCACCAATGACATGGCATAAAAATTTGCAATCAAAACAAATACCGAACAACCGATTTGTAAAGACATTGGGTTACTAACCAAATGTTGAACATCATTCGAGACCTTTAAAATCCGATTATAATAATGTACACATTCCTTCAACTGCTGCATGATAATATCCTGTGAAGAATTTGCCATTTGACCAACGTTTTCCAAACGATGGCCTAAAATTTCCAACTGCCCTTTCAGATGTATAAAGAAAGATGCCACCAACGAGTCAAAAGCCACATTGACCAAGCACAAGATTGAGGTTGACAAACACACATATACATACATTACATTATATTTCCAAGGTGTATCCATTTCAAAAGGGGTGTAAACGCTAACCGGCAACTCTTCTGTACCACTTATATATTGAGTCATAATTACACCAGCGCAAGCGGAATATGATATGTTCCTGTAGAAATTACGCACCTTCGTATTTAACTCAATACATTTAAGAAATATTTTTCTTTCCTCCTCGCTATGGGGAAGGTATTTTTGATTGAACATTAATTTAAAAAAGTTTTCGTATGATTGATGTTTAATTTTCACAGTGACAAATTTTCCGAATACACCAATGGCTGTGGCCAACATGAAAAGTACTTTAATCACTTCTTTTATACTACCGATGTTGGTTATAACCTGCATTATCATGACAACGTCGAATAATAGAACTCCAACTATAAAAAAACTCCAGAAATATATTTTGTACATTATTTTCAAATACAGTGGAGTATTAAGTGATAAATCCCAAAGAGCAAAGTATTTCAATAGTTTATACTGTTTGATATAAATTTTCTCAACTTCTTCATGATAACCGTGCATTGTTTGTGTCCAGTTTTAAAAAGTTTGAAGTTTAAGTGATTTTAATTTCTTGTCTTTTTATAGGAAACCGTAGGGAATTTTTTAATTGTTTATGTACGTGATTAAAGTTAATTAGTAGTGACATGCTAATTGAAAAATCCTTCACTATTACCATATAAAATAGATAGATATACACATATGTATGCATACATAAGTATTAAATAATGCAATCCTTTTAAAATATAATATTATAAATGCGAACGATTTTATATTCCCTGCAGGAAACGACAATAGTAAAACTGCAATGATTTGCTATTGATATATTCACTGGATTCGTCATTTACTGCTATTATTTCTGAAAAAATACCACTAAATTAGCTTTCCAAAATGGGTAATTACAATTAAATCGGTTTAAAAAAAATGACTTATGCTATGTTTTGCGCTTTAACTTTTTGGTTTCTTATTTAGAAATTACATGCTTTTCTTTGGTTTTTAGAAACTTCGCTGTCAGTATCGAGCTTTAAAGACCAGCAGTAGTTAGAAAGCATACTAATTTTATTTCTTCCTATATAACGCTGTTAAATTCTAAATATTTCCTGGTGAAATCGTTCTACTTGCTCATCACTCATCTGTCTTAAATTTGATGAAAATCTTCCCAAATAAGCATGCAGATGGTGAAGTTTTATTGACATTTTGCAACCCATCGCATGGTAGACAGATAGCATATTGTCTGCTCATAATTTTCATTTTTTGTGTTTCCAAGAAAATTTTCACACTCTGAAACAAAGCCATTCCATGCATTTTTTTCTCCAAGTTTCTTTTGTTGCATGAAATTGTTTTCTTTTACTAATTTCCGTATTTACGGACCAATAAAGATACCTGTTGATTAAAAATTAAATTTGATTGTGCTTGTGTTCTTTTAATTTTCCGCCTGTTATTCGTGTTCAATGGATTTGAATGTTGGTCAATTTTTATAAAGTGCTTTCACGAATTGTTTTATCAAGCCCAACTTTATGTGCAATTGTGGTAAAATAATATCTGTTGGATTTACTAATGGGATATTTATGCTATATTTTCACCAACAACAGTTGTTGTAAGAGGGTTCCAATCTCTCTCTATGTAATGTTTAGAAGAGGCTCGTCTGTCCCATCAAAAAAATAGCAGGGATACTTTGTGTTACCACCTTACATGCCATTCAAAATTGTAAGTACTTTCAAATTTGCTACAATTAGCCACTTGTGTGCGATGTAATCTAAGGCATTTAGTATTAGAGCCATACTACTCTTTGATGTTAGTAGCGTAAGCCAACGGTACTGAAGGAAGTGATCCATCATTATGCAAAAGCACTGCTTTCAAGCCTTAAAACGGAAGATATACATTTATAAAGAAAATATAAGTGTAAAAATAACTTTTTATATTACTTTTTGTTGAACCATCAATGAACCAATCTTGTGGAACATGATTTTATCCAAGTTTTTCAAACAATGCATTTACATCATTGCAGTAAACCAAAGCACTATCTTTAGTGCTTTCGCAAATTGGGTTTCTCGGTCCTACGAAATGTGATGTTTACATTTTCTTGCAAAATGTTCCACTATTTTAATCTGGAACCTAAAAATTCGGTTTGTACGATATTTTGAATAATTGTAAATCACGAACAAGATCATGAAATTCCCCTTGGGAAACAAAATGTTGTTTATGTAATTCTCCTTCAGTTGGAGTATTTTCTGATGAGGGGCTTGGAGATGGTTCAAACTCTGTTAAATCTGTTAATATTCTTTTAACTAATTTTGGAACAGCGTTGTTTTTCTGATGCAATACAGTCTTAATAACACTGTCAACATTTTCGAATTTAATATGTTATCTTAGTTTAAAATGATATCCTCTTGTTTCTGTTAAACAGAAATAGCAATTATTTTTTCTATGTACTCGTAGTGGAAGCCAGTTAACCGGTTCGAAAAATGGCAATAGAAAAGAACCATGTAGATCGTTTTTCCAAGATCTTAGTGTTGAGTAACAAGATGAGCAACAAACCGATGGTATATTCCATTTCTCTTGTACTAAGCAACGATTAAAATATTCCTCTTAAAGGGGAATAATATGCTTATTTACCGACATATCTAATTTATGTCGCTTATACACAAACAATCCACATATAAAACAAAAGTTTTTGCTTTTATCACACATTTTTAAGTAATATAGTTACGTTTTTGCCTTTTGCTAAACTTTATTAATAACACTTTGTATTAGTTCACTTATTAATAACACTGTCAATTTCGCAGGAATTTAAAGAAAATAAACGATATTTTCTCCTTACAGATTTATTTATGAATGTCTTTATTTTATAACATCATCTCCTTATATACTAGAACTCTTATCACTAACCAATAACAACTATAGTTTTCGTAAATTAAATTAATTAAAGAGAATCTTATCACTAAACTCACAAGTACTTATTATCCTTCTACCTATCGCAAGAAACACAGTTTCTTTTGAATTAGACTGAGTTCAGACGAGAAAACATTTGGAAGAAAAACATCTGGAATTCTATTTTGTTATTTCATTCGCGGTCGCACAGACCAAAATGTTGCCGGCGACATTCCATTATTATTCTTAATATTGTTCCATTGTTATTGTTATTTTTCTAAGTAACGAAAATGAGAACAAAACGTGCCGCCGAGTATCGAACACAAAAACAATGCTCTCTTCCCCACCCGTAATATGCTGCCAAACTAAATGTTTCTCTTCCAAATTTTTCCTCGTCTAAACTCAGTCTTATCAGTAATCTCTTTATAACAGTTTATTTAGGATAGACAACAACTCATTACGGTAACATTTTCAATTTTTTGTTTAGGCTACAATTGCTAAATTAGGATGCATTTTTTTTAGTAAGCTAAATCTAATTCGGAAATTATGTTTATATATGTATAATAAATTTATAAATTAGAACAGTTTAAAAAATCTAGCTACATTAATAACACTAATTATTTAAGCTGTAGGTCTTTTTAATATATGTAATATTTATTTTTATTCGATATATCGCTACTCCTTTGTGTAGCTTCTTCAGGAAAATTTGTTTTTGTTTATATATTAATATAAAAAGAGGTAAAAAAAACTAGAAGAATAATCTAGCTACATTTGTATTAAATTAGTTGTGAAAAGCTGGTGGGTTTTAAGGAAATTTGGTGGTTTTTCCAAAAACAAAACAAATTTGTTTGGAAAAATTGCATAACTCATTTGTTTTTTAACCAATTTAATTGTAAGTACCCATTTTGGGAAGCTAATTTAGTGTTCTTTTTTCAGAATAATAAATATATATATTGTTTGGTATCTCATAAGCAACCTGAGGAAAATTTTTTTTTTTGAAAAATGTGTTTTTTACACTTCAACCACTATAATTTAGCCATTTATTAACCAACTATGCATTGCTGGAAAGAAGTTATGACTCTTTGAATTTGAAACTCTAAAAAACACGTTTTTCACTATATTTACCGTTATAAAATCACTTTTCAAAGTGACCAAAAAAATATAGGTATTTTCGTTCTCTATGGTTTCCAACAAAACAGAATTGGTACATGAGAACCCCCGCATAATTTTGCTTATTAAATGTAAGAAGTTTAAAATCATAACAAAAACTGAAAATATAATATTGGTATATAAATAAAGATAACCTGTAAAATATTAAATTAATAGTTCAGTAATTTATTTTACTTAATATTAAACTTTAAATATTATGATTGAAAACATCAATAAATAACTCTTTAATATGATCATATTTAGAAAAGTATATTAAGATTGATTTATTTTCGTGCACACATCTAATTGAATATCGTTCACATTGCAATAAGTGCTTTAAAAAATAATACTACAAAAGGATTGAGGCGATGAAAAGCGCGTTTAGCATAGTTAAAACGCCTTAAAACCACAGCAAAACGCGCTAAAATGGCATCACTGGTAGTTCTTATAGAGTAAGCTATAATTTATACCAATAAGAGACAAAAATTTACAAAAGTAAGAAAACGCAAAATGTACCACAAAATAAATCTGTTTCAGGTGCACAACAAAAGTGCCAAAATAAATTTTATTTTTGCGATTTTAGACGCATAAAATGCATAATATTTGCAAAGCAAAACATTTGCATTATTGGCAACGGCTCTAAAATGTGGATGAAAATAAATTGAAAAAGTAAAGGGCAATTCTTATTAAATAAAGTGATAAATATGCACAAATATATGCACTTACAAAGTCAAGTGTATTTGAAAAATCTTCCATTTTGCTTCGTCATAAATTTTCAACTAAAAACATAACTTTCTTAGTTTCACATGTAAATAAAAAACAGCCGATAATTTAATTCAAGCCCGAACTTACTCAAAGAAAAAGTTCGTGCAACTTTCTTCAGGAAATGAAAAATTGTACTCTCTAATTTTCTCTTAAAATTGCACAAAAATTGTTATCTTGAAAGCAATTAAACTGCTCTAAATAGAATGGGAATGGGAAAGCACAACATCTGCTACTGCGGACCGGCATAGGTCGGGCAGAGGCCGGGCAGAGGAAGTGTCAGAGTTATTGGCAGAGACAGAGCTCTCTCTCTCTCTATTTCGCGCTCTCTATCTCTCATTAAAAAATCCTCTCTTTCTGAATGTTTTTTGTATTTTGTGCTTGTGCGTAGTTGATTGCTACAGTTGCGATGAAAGCGGGGATATATTGAAATTTATTAATTTGTATCGATTCATAAATGCTGTGTTTTGCATATTTTTGTATTGTTGGATATTTTTTTTGGTGACAATTTTTTTTTTCTTTCTATAAAGAGTTTCTTGATGGCTACAGTTTATTTGGATGTGCTGGGATGAAAGGGGAGATATATTGGATTTTTCAAATGGTTGATAAAATGTCTTTGTAAGTTGTGCATACGTACTTGATGGTTACAGTTTATTTAGATGTCTTGGGATGAAAGGGGATATATTCGATTTTATTAATTTGTACACAAATTTTGTTTTTGATGCATAAGTGCTGTTTTGCATATTTTTGTACTGGATATATTTTGTTTTCCTCTATTGCGCATAATTTGTTATGGTTTGTGTGTGCGCGCGTGTTTAATTTTTCGTCTTATTGTTTTGTTCTTGTGTCCTATGTGGCGTGGATATATGGTGGGGAGAAATATGAAGTGATGCTGAGCGTATTTATTTTTTTGTTGGTTTTTGTATTCTGCTTCAATTCTCTCTTCCTATCTTATCGAATTGTTCTTCTGTCCTATGTGGTGTGGAGATTTGGCAGATAGGAATATTAAATTCTGCTAAGCCTATGTATACGATTTGTTTGGTTTTGGTATGCTGCTTCAACTCCCTGTTCCTATCTTATCGATTTGTTCTGCCGCTATATGTGGCAGTGAAGATATGGACAGAGAGAAATATTAACTGCAGCTTACCGTATGTAGTTTTATGATGCTTTGGTTAGCTGCTCCCATTAGCTGTTGCTATCTTATCGTTTTGTTCTGCCGCTATATGTGGCAGTGGAGATATCCGCAGATAGAATTATTAAAAGCTGCTGACTGCATTTATGTTTAAATTCGTTTTTTGTTTGTATATGCGTATGTAATATTAGACCTTATTGATTTTGTTTTGCTGCTTTAATTGCCAGTTGCTGTGTACTTTTAATAATTTTTTCTTTCATTAAAAACTGCCAAGTAAGCATTTTTGGAAAAACATTTTTGGTTATTTCTATGCATAATAGGTTTCCTTGGTGTATGGCGTATATGAGTGTATGTTATGTTTGGTTTTTTCTACTTTCCGATAATAACAATCTTTATTTTGGATGTTTACATACTCACATACTTGTGTATAAATACATACATATACTTGCTATCAGTTTAAGTCTGTTCTTTTTTTCTATAAAATATTAAGGAAGGTCAGTTTATATTTTTTCTAAAGAAAAAACTGATAATAGTAGGCTCATTTTGATGTGCTGATTTTAAATGTTGATCTGCTTGTTAAATATACAATTTCACATCCTTTAATTTCCCACACTCTCTTGTTTTTTATTCAGTTATGCCTATTCAAGAACTTTTAAAACATGATTGTGAATGCTTTTTAGCTTTAGCTTGCTTAACAATATTTTTCAAAAAATTCATTCTGTTATTTTTACTGATTTTCTGCAGTTATGCTTAGTCTAGAACTTTTAAAACATGATTGTGCATGCTTTTCAGCTTTAGCTTCTCAAGAATATTTTTCAAAAAATTCATTCTGTTATTTTTACTGATTTTCTGCAATTATGCTTACTCTAGAACTTTTATAACATGATTGTGCATGCTCTTAATGTTTTGTTTGCTCATCATTATTTAAAAAAAAAAATTCATTGTGTTATTTTTACAGATTTTGTTCAAAGATATCTTAAAAGAGCTGTAGTAATTCTTTTTTGTTTCCCTACACTTCGGTCAGACTTCTTGCAATTATCAATGATATTTTTAAAATCAGTCTGAAACAAAGATCGAAAGTGATAAGAACAGAAAAAGAAGTGGAGATTGATATAGGAAAAAAATATCCTGTTGATGGTGCAAAAAGGTTCACAACGAAATATGGGGAAACAATTCAAGTCGAACTGCAAAATAATAAATTGTTTCTGCCCAATCGATACAGCACCCTTACATACGATGAAGTAAAAGATCTTTCCAGTGGAAAATTTTGCATTCAACAAGGAGAAGAAGAACGCAATTTGGTGCTGACTTATGAGATGGATGAATTTTTCTGTCAAAATGCTCAATATTCAGTTTGGTAACAAAATTAATTTATACTGTATTGTATAATAAAATATTAATAAAAAGTAATAAACAATTTGTAAAATTTTACATATTTGTGTGTTTTTATTTAATATTTTTATTTAATTCATAAAGAAATTTAAGACACAAATGTACACATATAAATGTATTAAAATTTTGATGCTGAGTATAGTTGTATTTTATATTTTTGCCTAGATATTTGACTACTTCTGTAGGTTGTTTGTAAATTCCAAAACTATCGAAAAATTCATTTTGATTGTTGTCATTATAATATGATACCCAATGTGTTCCCGGTCCTGTTGATACATCTAAATTGATTATTCCACATTCTCTTCTCCTCAAACGTTTTGGTAGAGTATTCAACATGAAAACTCCTCTAAAGTGTGGAATTTTCGCTGAAAATTTTCTCAAATCGACATCAGTTAGTGGTCTTTTGGGTAGCATTTCTATGAGTTTTTTGAGTGCGTTTTACAAACTATTCCATAACATTTTTTGTATGGCTTAAGATAAAGTCCCTTTCCCACTGCTATTGATTCAATTACCTTATTGTGTCTAGATGCTTCCTCAAGTTAACTTTTAGCAGTTTTTGTAGCATTTACAGCCTTATCTATAGCAGCACCTCCAGTCGTGAGACTACCAATTACACCCAGAGCAGTTAATATTGGAATTAATGGTAGAAAACCACCAATTTTTGGTACTGGTAATGGTTTTCGTGCAATTCTAATAGCAGAGTCAATATCTCGAGGTTTTTCCCTTTTTAAAATTTTTGTAGCATTTCGAACAGTTGAATAGAATAGTTTTTTTCTATCAAAACTAGTTCGACTCAAAAGTTTATTTACATTATTATTCTTCTTCGTCTCCACACCCATTCCTAGTTTTGTTTTAGATTTCATTGCGTTAGTGACCATATATGCAAATGATTTTTCCGCAAGACTACTATCTTTTGCAAGAACTCGCTTCCAAGCTTTGTTTTCAAGAATTTTATCAGGGTGATGTCTAATATTTAAATCTTTAGTTTTCCAATAAGCGATATCGTGGCTTTTGCAAGCTTCGTCTAGTAAATTAATTCTTTTATCACCTCTAGTCAACAAAGTCGACAAAGAATGTCGATTCATTCTACTTATGCCAAACTTATACTAGAGTTCCAAAACATTTAATAAGAGACAATGCTAATGTAATTATAATGTTCAAACAACATGAAACCAATATGAAGCACGCTTATAGTGACCATGTTGCTAGCGAGAGTGTTGGAAGGATAAATATGGATTTTTGACGATATGCAAAGACAATGAATTGAACAATGGTCGCTATAGAAAACTATTTGACTATTTCATAACAATATAAATTAGTTTTAAACATAATACATGTGATCTGATGACAAATAACTAATCTGTTAACTGATCTGATAGCACATAACCTGATCTGATAGCTGATATATAAAAATGAATGAAAAAGTTTTAAAAGATTTGGTGAGGACTAGAAATGTTTTGAAGAAAAAGCTCCGCAGTATAAGACTTGTGAAATAGATACTCATGAACAACTAAAAGATACATTTAAGCCTATAACAGAACCTTTAAAAGAATTTATAAATAATTCAAAGAATAGTGATAGATTGATCAAAAGAGAAGTAGAAAATAATGTGACGACAAAAACTAAACACAATAAAAATTTACATCTTAAGGAACCGTCAATTAAACCGTCCACCAAAGAAACTTGTAGAAGGAACAATATCTGATAAAGGGTGCTTTAAACGCTAAGATTTGTCGTACGTAAAATGTGAGAGAAAATAAAATGAAATCCCATCCGTATTTCAAAAAAAGAGAGTAAAAATCGGATGGTTGTTTTCTGGCGTTTACACCATTGGTATGAATAAATCAAGTAAGATGAAAACATTCTCATTTAATTTAACTACAGCTGTTTGCTTGTTTTCCCCAGGGATGCAGTTCTTGTGCAATTGAATTTTTTTTTTAATAACCTTGAAAAATATTTTTATAACTTTCGAATATGTTATTTTCGTGGTCAAAATTTTTAGTGTACTTTTGGAAAATATACGTATATTTTTATAAAATTGTGCTGTCGTGGTCTAAAATGTACATTTTGATTTTATAATTGGTATAAATTTATGAAACCAGTTTTCCCTCCTTGGATTTCTCACATTTGTTTACATAAAAATGCATCCCTGATCTAATGGTGTGTGTTGGTTTTAAAAAAAAAGTCAAGAGAGCCATACTACTGTCAAATTTTCATCCGTATTTTCTCTCAAAATGTTATAGTTTCATTACATATTACGTTTAGACGATCCGACTTGTGCTCGTCTACACAAAAATTTGACATGTCGTACGACTTGTGGGACAATGTAAAGCACACTTAACACCAACTCATACAACGAAGATGATGAACGTGATAATGATGATGATAACTCTTTTTATTCACAGAATTCCAAAATTGATGAGAATTATACTGATTTATCACTCTTGCAAAGCAGAAATGAATTAGATAGCAACTATGGACCACATAAAAATTATATCAATAATAAATGGAAATTTGGTGATAGTAATATTGAACTGTCTAATGATAAAATTCAAGTTGGCGGTCAAATGTGGGATCTAACACCTGGTTTATTTTCTTTAATGTTCCATAAAACACCTAAAAACTATGACAAAACTGAACTAGAAATCTACAAACAAATTTTAATTCGTACTAATGCATATAGAAGAGCTTACAAACCTGATGGTCACATTAAAGGAACTAAAGCATATAAATATAAACATATAATTAAAAAACTGTTTAAAGAAGACGATCTAACAGATTTATTTTCATCAACCTTAAAAACAAAACATACTCGTAATTATAAAGGTGATCGAATGATGCAATTTAACCCTCACAAACCAAACTATATATACTGGGATGATCCTAATGAGTTGGTAGAGCGACTTCGTCTATTACTTGCATCACACACTGCAGGTCGTCTTCTGCGTCGAGTGGTGTTGCCACTAAAAAATTCCCTCCTCCTCCTCTGGGTAGATTCCTCCCCGGGACCGCTTTCCGCATTACTTCGGGAAGGCCCAGAGCCACGTCCCAATCAGGACCACTCTCATTCACCCACGTCTGGGTCCGCCAAGTCCGCAGCCGGCGCCATGGCCCCGGCCCGTATCGCCTGGTCCCCGTCAGAGGGACTTCAAATGCATTCATGCATTTGAATATTTCTTGGAACACTGAACTAGTCTGCCCCTAATACCACTTTGGACAAAAGAATGTATGTTGGAGTCTGTAATCAACTCCAAAGTTATTTCTGTAGTCTTCAACATTGCATCCCAAGATAGTCCTGGTGCAGTATAATAATGGGCTGGATCTAGATCATAAATACTTTTACATATTTTTCGAAAATTTTCAAAAACATCTGTAAGAAGCAGAAAGAGTTCAGTATAATCGCGTAGTGTTCTACAATTGAACTCATTCCATACTTTCTGCGCATGTTCATATTCAATAATATCACATTCCGAATCAGTTAAAAAAATGTTCTCTTCTTGGGAGTTCTACTTCATCAAACTTTGATATAGAATCTATGTACGAGTAAGGAAATATTCCTTCTAATCAAATCAAAGTGGCTATCAATAGGAAACATTTGACGAACCGTATGAAAATCAGAAACATCAAGATTTTTCGCCAAACTATCTAAACTAGAAGCCATAAATCTGAAAGAATTTAAAAAACGTATTTCAACTCCAGAATTCTTTTTAATCGGAATATAAAGTGATATAGAAATATAGCGCTCTTTATTTTGTGGGATGACTTTTATGACACCATTTTTAATACTAGAAAGTTCTTTAAAAAATAGATGTACATCGTATGCAGATAGATTATGGACGATGACGGGTATGAATTTGGGTATTTTGTACTTTAAATTGCACTCACTGTGAGCTGCACCACGATAATTACCAGTCAGATGACAGTGATCTATTTCCTTATCATTCTTCAAACTTTTCTTACAGATATGACAATTTTGTGCGTTATTGTAGGAATTTAATTCTTCAGCAGATATATTCATTAGTTTTTCTTTACTTAAATATTGCTCATAAATATAAAGACTGTCGTCAACTATTTTTCTAACGAATACTTCTGCTGAATCTTCTCGAAAGTATTGCCTATGTAAGTTATTTTCTTTCTTAAAACTACACTTTACGAAATATCTAAATGCACACGGATGATGCTTTTGAATATTTAAAGTATTCGTACCTGAACTTTCATCAATTTTTTCTAAAATTGACTCGAAGTCAGCATAAATAACAAAAGGCACGTTCATTTGCTTATTATAATGATTAAATTTTTTTAAAGCATGTTCATCAGCCGGCATTTTTGCGACTTTTCTCCCACAGCACTTTTTATCTTGTTGAAGTGTGATTTCATAATGAGTATAAAATAAGCCTTAAAAGATAGTAATTTTAAATTATTTATTATTATATAAATATTTAATAAATGTAAATATATATAACTTACTTTGAGATGTTTTTGATAAGAATGTAGTGAAAATTGTCTTCTGAGTGAAGCAAGAGCAACTTAATGTGGATTGCTTTTTCTTCTTTTGTGATGTAGTAATGTCCAGTTAGTGATGCTCCATTATGACCAAACACATTAACACTCATACTATTTTGTTTTTCAAAAACTTTTAACTGCTTCAGAGGGAGTGGAAACTGCAGCCCTTTAAAATTTAATACTCTACCACCAACAAAAATTGTATAATTTCTAATATTTTCTATATTGTATTTATTACAATTTCTCATTTAGAGTAGAATCACCATACAAAACTGCAATTAAACACCATTTGAAACAATATATATCATTGTTCTCAATGTTGCCACATTTTTGGCTATGGTTTTCGGTAGTGGAATGAATCGTGAACCTCTTATTATTAATTTTTTTTGTTTACATTTACATCTAAATATTTTATACTAATAAGTGTCCGACCGCTGTCTCTTTCCTGGAATTCATCCATTTTTACACTTATTTCCTCTGCATGTTTCTTGTAGAATTCATCATCATCAGAAATTGTGAGCAATGTAATTTTTGATATATGTACCATAGAAGTTACACACATATCATCATTGACCAAGTTAGTTCCATATTAAATTTGAGTGTGGTATGTTTCTGACTGCACTCTTTTAATTGGTTGATAATACATCGTATTTCATTTTAAAAAAACTCTCCAGGAAAGAGGATGTCTTCACTTTTGTTGTAAAAACGATACGATTCAGTCCTTCCACTAAAGTGGCTATACCTTCTATTCAGATCATCATTAATTCTGATTTCAGGGAAACAATTTTTTTTATGTTTATGTGTTCCAAGATGAGTAGCCCATGATGAGGATGGTATCATTTCATTGTGTACCATGCTCGATATGTGCGTTTTCTTATGTGCATTCACACTTGTTTGACAAAAAAATAATTTTCCACAAATAGAGCAATGAAGTTTCTTATGCACATTTAGCATGTTTTTACTAAAAGAAACATTACATACATTGCATGTTCATATTGTTTTTTGACACCATGCTCAATCATATGTCCTTTGACCTGATATTGCGTTACAAAATATTTTTTACATATCGTGCAATGAAGTTTCTGATGCACTCTCAAGATATTTAAATTAATGAAGGTGGTATCACAAATTTAACACTTTGCTGGTGACATTTTTTATTTATTGTATATTATTTTTTTTTAATAATTTCAAGAGTACTATTTTCACTTTAGTAAAATTATAATTTTTTTTTTTTCATCTTATTTTAATTTGGGATCTTTCAATATGAAATTTACAAAATGTGTTCAAATCTTAATCTAACAAAAAAATAGTTTCTATTGCCAATGCAATTTCAACCCGATGGTCACACAGAATTTTCATCCCAGTAGATCAAACGTTTGGGTCCTTTTGAGTCTTCTGTGACCCTCGAACACCAGCAAGTCTCTAGCAAGTGGATTGGGATGCACCGTGATCTTCGTCCTATACCTCGTACAGACTTTTTTGATTTCATCTTTAATGGATGGAATTTTTTAGGTCCCTGTTGATATTTGCATTTTTCATGTACCATGGAGCACCTGTGATTATTCGTAAAATTTTCGACTGTCTTCTTTGTAATTTTGCAACATTTGAAGCAGTTCCCCACAGCTGAACGCCATATAGCCATATGGGCTTTAAAATCGCCTTATACAACAGCACCTTCATATCTAGGCCTAGTGCAGAGTGTCGTCCTATAAGCCAGTAGAGCTGAGCAGTTTTCAACTTCCGTTGAGTGATTTTGGCCGCTATGTGACTAGTCCACGTAAGACGTCTATCGAGATGCATACCAAGATATTTTACGTGGTTGCCATCAGGTATTGTAACACAGTTTATCGTGATGGGAGGACAATTGTCCCTTCTCAGAGTAAACGTAATGTGGACGCACTCAGAAGCATTTACTTTTATCTTCCACTTTGATAACCATTTTTCCAATCGGTTCAAATGCGCTTGAAGAAGTTGACTTGCTACTGCTGCGTTCTTGTGTATGCTTAGAAAAGCAGTATCATCCGCGAAAGTTGATGTATGCGTCAATTGACTTGTAGGCATATCCGCAGTAAATAAAATGAACAGGAAAAGGACAGGATACTTCCCTGTGGTACATCAGCATGGATATTTTTAGCGGAAGATATCACAGATTTCGACCTTATATGAAAAGATCTATTTTTTATGAAATTTTTGAACAATTTGTGAACGTTTTCCGGTAGCAAGTTTACAATCTTGTGCAACAGACCGTCGTGCCAGACTTTGTCGAACGCTTGAGATATATCAATAAAAATGATGGGGGTGCTGATGGCGAGTAGTCAGCGTGTTGGCTCTGCAACCAGAAAGACCCAGGTTCGAATCCCAGCCGGGTCAAAACAGAAAAGAGTTTTTTCTGAGTTTTCTGTGCTACAGCACTCTCCTTCGTCGGTATTTGAGCAATAAAACGTCGGCGAAGTAAAATAATAAATAAAATGGCTCAATTAGCTTAAAAATAATGCGTCAAAAAACATCAGAGACGCCGCAACTTTGCTTTATAATTTACACGCAACGGCAAAGTTGTGCAAGAATTAAGCTCTATCTTTCTACCACTTTCACCATCTGTCTGTTTCTTCCCTATCCTTCTCTCTAGTTCCAGTGCAATGCATTGCATATGTAGGGGATAGCCCCTAAGCACTGGTCCAAGATAAAAAAAAAAAAAAAAAAAAAAAATTGCCGAAAAGTATTCCTTATTCTCGAAAGCCATTCGGACAAGGTTTGTTATTCTGTGCACTTGTTCCACAGTGCTGTGCATTTTTCTAAATCCAAATTGGTGATGTGGGATAACAGAAGTAGTGTCAACGTGGTGCCGTAGTTTCTCGAGAAGCAATTTTTCAAAAAGTTTGGACAGTATCGGCAATAAGCTTATTGCACGATAAGAAGATACTTCCGTAACATCTTTACCTGGCTTAGGAATCATTACGATTTCTGAGTGCTTCCATGCTTTCGGAAACGTACCCAACCGCAACATAGCATTGAAAATAAAGAGAATCAGCCGCAAAGCAGATTGTGGCAGATTAGTTATCATTGCTCCCGTGATTTTGTCACTGCCTGGAGCTTTCCTGGCTTTTAACGTTTTTATGGCAAATTCGACTTCAGCAAAGCGGAATTTAAGTGGACGTCGTACTCTTTCGTTTATAACAATCGGCGCAATACGGGAAGCGGTTACATTTGGTGTAAATACATTTTCCAGGTGGTTGGCGAATTCCAGTAAAATTATAATAATATATATAATAACTTTCAAAGAAATTTTGTATTTATTCACAAACTCTATAGAACTTATGTGTAGGAAATGTAACTGATAGAATTGTCACGGTATACTGTTAAAACTTGGACTATAGTTTTCCTTTAAGTGAACACCAAAAAAGCAAAATTTATCTTTGTGGTATTTCAATGAAAGATACAAAAATTAAAATTAATTTTGAACTATATACAACTACAAGTAGCGGTCATATAGCATAAAACAAAAAGAAAGAAAAAAAAATTAAGAATAATTAATAAACAAAATTTCAACTAACAACATATGGGGAATAGCTGAGTGCGATTCTGTATATATACATATATTTACATATGTCAAAGAGAGATAGGTAGATACAGCTGACGATGAGCTGAGGATCAGCAGCCGGTTATCACTTGAGAAATACATATGTGAGAGGGGGATAGATAGATACAAATGACAAACAGTGGAGTGTCAGGTAGATATCAGATATGTAATAAGTGGTATGTTGGTTGAAAAGCAATGTATTGTTATCCATTCCGTGTATTACTTTTAAAGCAGCAGCTTCAACTTTAAAAAATAAATAGTAGAATGTCCACATCAAACATTGAAATCCTCGAGGTAGTAGAGTTGCCCAAAATTGGTATTCCTATTCTTAAGGAATGACTGCTCAGATGACAAAATAAGATTTTAAATAGAACGGTGGCTGAATGTGAGTTCAGACTTTAACAACAACAAATTATATCTGAAATAAAAACATTTTTTGATCGACACAACAATTTGCTTATGAATGAGCATAAGAATGCCATCAACTTTTTTATCCACATAGTTGAGGAAAATGAAGAGTTCGGGGTGGAAGAAGAAGAAGGTAAGGAGCATTTCTCTTGCTGTCCATGGTACCACCCAGATTGCCTTGAGGAACCGGACACCTGTCGGTGTACAATATACTATTTAAGAAAAATTAATATTTTAAAGTTAATTATATTATATTCATCTATTTATAATAATCAATAAAATGCAATTATACATATACATATATATATATATATACATATAGTGAAAAAAGGTCTTTTGATTTAAAATTGTATAATAAAAATAAATTGAGGAAGGAAAATAAGAAATAAATAAAATTTTCTAATTGAAAGTGAATGAATTGTTTAGAAAGGAAAAGCTTTCAAATTGATTTTAAAAATATCATTGATAATTGCAAGAAGTCTGACCGAAGTGTAGGGAAACAAAAAAGGATTACTACAGCTATTCTAAGATATCTTTGAACAAAATCAGTAAAAATAACAAAATGATTTTTTTTTTTAAATATTGATGAGCAAACAAAACATTAAGAGCATGCACAATCATGTTTCCAAACATCCAAAATAAAGATTATTATTATCGAACCACATAAAGTAGAAAAAACCAAACATAACATACACTCATATACGCCATACACCAAGGAAACCTGTTATGCATAGAAACAACCAAAATTTTTTTTCCAAAAAACATACTTGGTAGTTTTTAATGAAAGAAAAAATCTTCAAAAGCACACAGCAACTTGCAATTGAAGCAGCAAAACAAAATCAATAAGATCGAATATTACATACGCATATACAAACAAAAACGAATTTAAACATAAATACGATCAGCAACTTTTAATAATTCTTTCTGTGCATATCTCCACTGCCACATATAGCGGCAGAACAAATCGTTAAGATAGGAACAGGGAGTTGAAGCAGCATACCAAAACTAAGAAATCGAATACATAAGTTTAGCAGAATTTAATATTCCTCTCTGCCAAATCTCCACACCACATAGGACAGAAGAACAAATCGATAAGATAGGAAGAGAGAATTGAAGCAGAATACAAAAACCAACAAAAAAATACAGTACAAAAATATACAAAACAGCATTTATGCATCAAAAAAAAATTTGTGTACAAATTAATAAAATTGAATATATCCCCCTTTCATCCCAAGCCATCTAAATAAACTGTAGCCATCAAGTACGTATGTACTTACGCTCAAGCATAACTTACATAAGACATTTTATCAACCATTTGAAAAATCCAATATATCTCCCCTTTCATCCAAACACATCCAAAGAAACTGTAGCCATCAAGATACTATTTATAGAAAGAAAAAAAAAATTTGTCACCAAAAAAAATATCCAACAATACAAAAATATGCAAAACACAGCATTTATGAATCGATTCTAATTAATAAATTTCAATATATCCCCGCTTTCATCCCAACTGTAGCAATCAATTACGTATGTATGAGAGAGAGAGCGCGAAAGAGAGATATAAAGAGAGGGAGAGAGAGCTCTGTCTCTGCCACTTCCTCTGCCCAGCATCTGCCCGACCTATGCCGGTCCGCAGTAGCAGATGATGTGCTTTCCCATTCCCATTCTACTGCTCTATATTCAGAATATATGTAGTCAAATGCATGCGCAATATAACTTCCAATTTATATAGTAGCCTTATCTAATAAATTAGAACTATTATTTTTGTCATGAACATTGTTTCTAACATATTTGAAATTTACCAACTACATATGGCTCGGTTGGTTATTGTTATAAATAAACTAAAAATAAATTTGTGAGAGTTTGGGCACTTTTGCTATGCACCTGGAACAGATCTAATGTATATGACCATTAGAGTGACCACAAAAAATCGATGTCGGAATTTTTTTGGTCTTAACCCCACAAAACAATTCCCCTTTATTGAGATCCAAAATTTGAGCTCGATTAAACTACGCTAACCCATGCAGCTCGTCGTTCAAAATTTGGAAAAATTGACATTTTTGGCCAAAAATGATGACTAGCAAACACTTGGGTCAAGGCTTCCTACATTAGCACCAAATGAAATGCTGCATATTTACCTGCTAAACCATATAACAAACATAGATAAATAATCGTAATAATAATTATTATTATTTATAAATATTTAATACATGCCAAATGCAACAAAATGCCAACACGTTGTCTTTGCATTTGCAATGCCGCTATATTATTTTGACAACCGTATACATTAGGGACATAAACAGTATGCAAAGCAATGACACACAACGAAACAGAAATTTATATTATATTATGATATTATATTAAATATATAATTATTTTATTTTCACTAAATTTAACTTTTTCCAAAGTAACAATTACTATGTTTACAAAATTGCTTTTTTTTCTGTTCCTATTTCACACGTTTCATAGCAAAGCTCCTGCTTTAAACATACTCTTATCTTTTTTTTTTAATATTTTCGAATTTTTTTTGCAGAGTACCTTTTTTGGATCGGTGCGTAACTGAATGCGGGAACGTAATCGACACGCTGAATTACGGTGAATATTTTGGTAGCTATGTATGTGTAAATAAATAAATACATCAGTTAAGTACAGTTACGGATATTGCAGTATGAGGAATACTGTCGCTTCGCATGTGATAAATAAAATAAATAAAGCTTCATTACTGTGAAAAAGTTTATTAAATAAGCACATAACTAAATTACGAAAAGACAAAAAAAAAACGATAACATAATTAAGAGCTATTTGTGTCCGAAATAATTCACTGTGAAGAATCCTGTAGCGCGGGCGTGATATTTTCATTTTCCATACATCAAAATAAAGTTTATTTTAATTTCGAGTAGAAATGGCATCGATAGCAACGGTGTTGTTGTTGAAACAGGAGAATTACTTGCTCCAGAATGCAGAGTAAAGAATTGAAAAGCGGAAATTAAGGTACAGTTGCAATCCATAAATTATAAGATATTTATTTTCAATGTGTGCGAAATAATTAGTTTAGTTATAGTTCTTAAAAAAACTATCGCCTAAATAAAGACACGTTGTGTTAAACACATTAAAATGGGCATCTTTTCTTATTGGTCAGGTGTATTGTTTTTCGATAAATTAATCTTTAAATCTTTAAAATTTGAAAATAAATAAAAAACTATTACAAGCATTTTATTTTTACACTTTTTTCATTGGACACTTTTTAAATACAAAAACAAAAATTGCAAAATTTTGCGTTACGAAGGAAGGTTTCAGTGTCGAAGGCATAGTCACTGGTCACTGAAGAATACCGGCTTCAGCTGATAGCAAACCACAATCACATCAGAACGCCCTCCTTCGTCGGTATTGTGTAGCACCGGCGAAGTAAAATAATAATAAAAAATAAATGGCTACTAAACCGAAGCTTCAGCACTGCTACGAGTAAAAAAACAAAAGAACGTGCGAAAGCAGAGCTGCAAAAATAATTAATTAAGCTTCACCTTCTGTCGTTTCTCCTACTATCCTTTTTCTTATAGTTCCAGCATAATGCTTCGCATGTGTAGGAGTCATCTCCTGAGTGCTAGTCCAAGATAAAAAAAAAAAAAAAAATTAAAGCAGAAATGGCTTACTTTAAAAGAATGTAAACGTTTTACGATTACATACATATACTACAGTATCCATTCGTGCCAATTATCCTCATCTACAAAATTTAGAAAATATTCATTCAGAACACGATGATTTTGTTCTATTGTGCCTAAAGTTTCATGATGGTAGGGTGTTGAAAAATGCTGTTTTATTTTTAATAATACGCAAACTTCTCTCATTAATTCGTTGGTAATTTCTGTACTTCTATCTGTTTTGAAAACGTTAAATAAACCATATTTTAAAATAATTTGTTCTACTAAGGATTTAGCGACTGTTTTGGTATCTTTCGCTTCAATCGGACAAACAACAATATATTTCGTAAGTTCACATTGCATGGTAAAATGTCCGGATGGTCTTGATGGACCAACTGTATCCATCACAACAGTATCGAAACCATGTCTGTTATGAAAAAGGGTTCTTTTGTATGTTTTACCTGCTTATTCCTTTGGCATAGGTCACATGTTCTGACGTAGTTTTTCACCATTTTGTTCATATTCTTCCATATAAAGCGTTGTTTCAATTTGGATAATGTTTTCTTAACTCCACTGTTTTAACTTAACTGTTTTATACTGTCATTTATTCTTCTTGGCATTCTGTATATGATTATATCAATATTATAATTTTTTAATTTATTGTATTCTTCTTTTAATTTTTCGGCCGTTATATATTTAAAAATTTTATCATTATCATATAGTACGTACTTTTTAAATCTCAATTTCTTTAATTTCAATAAAAGTTTCTCCATAAATGTTCCTGAAAACTTAGGATTTTCACTTTCATTACATATTACGCGCGTTATATTATCATTCATTTCTCTTAATTCTTGCTGCAGCTTTTTATCATATATGAATACTATTCTTTGAAGCTTCTTTATATCATTGATTGACGTGCAATCCCACATATGGAGGTGATCAATCTCCTGTTGAGATATGCAGTTCTCATTATTTTCTCCATCTTGAACGTTCATTTCATTATTTATTTTATTTTTCATATTATTGTTAAACATACTTCGTGTTATTGCCGAAGTCTTCTTTTCTTTTTCGTCAATATAGAGAGGAATCATGTCGTTTAATATTTTCGAATTTATTTCAATCCGGGAAAGGACATCTGCATTGGTGTTATTAGCTCCCTTCTTGTTTATTATGTCAAAATCATAGTCTGATAATTCTAACCTTATTCTAGTCAATTTTGAAGATGGGGTTTTATGAGTAAACAAAGCAATAAGACGTCTGTGGTCTGTGACGACAGTGAATTTCTTTCCATATAAATATGGTCTAAAAAACTGTATACCCCAATAAATGCCTAATAGTTCCTTTTCTATAACAGATTTATTTTTCTCATGCTTATTTAAAGTGCGACTGACATACGAAATTGGTAGGTAACTTCCTATTTCGCCTTGCGAGAGTACAGTTCCTAAAGCTATATCTGATGGGTCTGTTCTTGTGTAGAAGCAATTTTATATGCCTGTGAAAGAGAACTAGGTTGTAAAGCTATGACTGCAATTCTAATATTTTCAAGTAAACCCTTTTGCAAAGTTTCCAGTGCCAATTTTTCATTCATCATTTTTATGGTGGATCGTGCCACCCCATTCGGTTCTTCACCCGATTCAGAAATATGTAATAGTGTTAATTCCGCAATCAATGAGTTCAGTTTGTCCTTATAATTCAAAACAATACCCCTTTGTTTTATATCTCCAATTTCCGAGTGAAGACAACTGGCAGTTTTCGTGGATTTGAAATTCTTAGATAATGATGCTTTTAACTCATCAAATGTGTTCAGTACTTTTTCTATCATAAGAACATTTCTGACCTTATCAGTTAATTTCATCGCTGTGATGAATTTCATTAAATTTAACTTGCCCTGGTCATTGAGTTTTTTTTTTTTTTTTTTTTTTTTTTTTTTTTTTTTTTGGCGTGTGAGGTAGGCTTGAAAATGCCTTCGCACTTACAGAGACCGTCGTCATCTGCGTCGAGTGGTGTTGCCACTAAAAATTCCCTCCTCCTCCTCTGGGTAGATTCCTCCCCGGGACCGCTTTCCGCTTTACTTCTGGAAGGCCCAGAGCCACGTCCCAATCAGGACCACTCTCACTCACCCACGTCTGGGTCCGCCAAGTCCGCAGCCGGCGCCATGGCCCCGGCCCGTATCATCTGGTCCCCGTCAGAGGGTGCCCCGCTATGCAGCAGCGCATCGAGGTCCCTCTTCTTCCTCCGCAGAACGTATCCCACGTACTGCGCCACAGCGTCCCAATTGTCCTCGCAATCGAGCATCCTCCCTATCACGGTGGCAGGAGCAAACCCGCCAACCCGCTGCGCCATTGCACCTCTCTCAGTATGCCACCTGGTGCAGTCGAAGAAAGTGTGTTCTGCATCATCATCCGTAATATCACAGTAAATGCAGTCGGGACCATCTGCCCCGCCCATCCGGTACAGGTACTTTCGGAAGTATCCGTGGCCCGAGAGGAATTGTGTCAGGAAGTAGTTAACTTCCCCAAATTTTCTCCGAATCTATACTTCCACGCAGGGAATGAGCCTCGCCGTCCACCTGCCGACCGTGTCCGCGGTCCACCTGTCCTGCCATCGCCGGACAGTTTGGGGTCTCAGACCAATAGCACCAGCACCAGGGCCCTCCCCCCTCGAGTTCCAAGCCTCCCACCGCTCGCGCGCCAAGAGGTCTATGGGTATTTCCCCACATATCACCAGGACCGCAGCGCCCGAGACCGTGCGGTACGCCGAAGCAACCCTAAGGGCCGCCGTCCGCTGTACCGCCTCGAGCACCCTGCGTTTGGTTCTCTGACCCAGTACATTTCCCCAAATCTCGCTCCCATGCAGCAAGATCGACTTCGTGACCGCCACAATCAGCCTCCTCTTGCTCTGTGTCGGGCCTCCGACATTCGCCATGAGTCTGCTCAACATGCCAGTCATCTTCGCCGCCCTAGTCGCCACATGCCGTATTTGGGCCCAGTAAGTCAGCCTACAGTCGAGTCTGACGCCCAAATACCTTATCGCACTCTGGATAACCAGAGACACATCCTCTATCCGCATGCCGACGCCGAGCGGTATGTGTGCCCGCGTCATCAACATCACCTCGGTCTTCTCCCCGGCCAATTCCAAGCCGTGGTCCTCAAGCCACATCCGGGTCCTAATCATGACCCGGTTCCAAATTTCAGGAAACTAAGTTCAGTAGTTTTAGGAGTCTATAGCAAGCAAACAAAAAAACACAATCGAACACTTCGTAGTGAAAAATATAAAAAAAAATTAATTTGGGTAAACAGTTTTTATTTCAATGTACTGTGGTATACAACGATTTTTGTTTTTCCATTTTCTGTATTAATATGTATATAAAACCGATAGTTTACCAACACGGGAACATGCTACATATAACTGTCAATGTGAGAAACCTGTATTTATATGTATGCATATCACTAAAATTAGTAGTGAAATTACTCTCCGCTACAAATTGCAGATGTTGTAATAAAATAACATGTAAATAAAAATATTTCGTATAACAGGCACGTGTTATGCATCAGAGAATGACATATACGAGCAATAACAATAACCAAAGGGCAAACAACGGATATAACAATAACAGGAACAGCAGATTAATGATCAGAACAATAGGAAAATTTTTTAGGCACAATAACTCTAACAACGGCAATTATAAAAAATACAGTGACGGGAATCACAACTCCAATAGGGGAAATAACAACTTTAATAATAGGAACAATAAACAGAGGAACTTTAATGGGAATAGAAACAATAACACATACAGAAACAATAACAAAAATATGCACACTATACGGAACTCACATTTCTCAGGGATCGCGCTATACGAGTTGTTATAGACGGGATCTCATCTAATGAGTAGAAGATAAATTCAGGGGTACCGCAAGGCTCCACTCTTTCTCCTACCCTATTTCTAGTCTTTCTAAATGACCTCCTATGTCTTCCAACCCTATCCACTCTTTCGCAGATGACAGCAGCTGTTCTCACTCATATTCATTTAGTCGTAGGCCAACATCGACTATGATCACTTCGCTGAGGCAGAATATGAGTGACTCATTGAATTGTGACCTCATGAAAATATCGCAATGGGGTCAGGCAAACAGGGTCGATTTCAATGCTCAAAAGACCCAATGCAGCATGCTTACACATCGACGCATCCCCGATGACGCTGCGTCATCTGTAATAATGGGCGGTATAAACATCGAGGAATCAGAAGCTCTTGATGTTCTTGGCATGAAAATTCAGTGCGATGTTCGATGGACTGAGCACATTTTTCAGGTATCAAAAGAAGCATTCAAGTGCCTCGTTTTTTTAAGACGGTGCAAGACATACTTCACCCCATCTGATCTCCTCACTATTTATACCGCCTACATCCGACCGAAAATGGAATACAACTCTCATGTTTGGGCCGGTGCTTCAAAGACTATTTTGAAGTTACTCGACCGGGACCAGGAGACAGCGAAGAAACTCATAGGAGACAGTAGGGCAGCCAACTCTATTAACTCTCTTGAGCATCGTCGCAACGTGGGGTGCATTTCGTTGTTCTATCGTTACTATAATGGGATGTGTTCTGATGAAATCAGGGAACTTGTTCCCGAAACCCGATCATTCACACGCACGACGCGTTCATCATTAAGAGCACATCCATTTGTAGTCAACTTGGCAGCGAACCGCACTACGCAGTACAGGGAGAAGTCATTTTTCGGCCGAACATCGCGTATGTGGAGCAAACTCCCTCACTTATGACGTGGGAAAATTCAAATCAAATGTCCATTCACACTACTCCCTCTATCCTCCTTCCCATAACCTGATTTTCTAGTTCCAGCACAATGCATCGCATGTGTAGGGGTCATCCCCTGAGTGCTGGTCCAAGATAGAAAAAAAAAAAACTCGGGAAACACAGTAGGGACAGGATGGCCTACAAAATATCTGACAACAACACGAACTTCATAATCGCTAGATGCGGAACAGCTAACGTTTCTTGTAGACTCGGGAGCCAACATATCACTTTGTTGCATGCGTAATGAATTTGAACCTTGCAACACTGGGGAAATATGCAGATTAACTGGATTAACAACGGAGGAAATTAATTCATTAGGAACTATGACACTTGAGTTAACATTGAACGATGAAGTATTTGAACACACCTTCCATATCGTAGATTCAAATTTTCCAATAGAGACAGACTTTATTGTGGGAAGAGACTTTTAAAGAAAATGTCTGTGCAAAATAGATTATGAGAAATTTACGATTTCTCTATTCAACAATAATGATACAATAACTCTTACAATGCATACAAAATCTTTTGAGTCACTGAGAATTAAAATGCCCCCAAGAACGGATATTATTCATACTAAGTAGTTGTATCTAACAGAGGCTTCCATAATATTAAATGACGAATTAAAATCAGGTATTATTTTGAGTAATTCAATAGCACCCAAAACCGGCACACATAAAATTTTTGAATACAACAAATGAGGAAGTGAATTTACAAGACATTAAGCTGCACACTGACCCACTGAATCACTATGACATATTGAATTACAATAATATTAATGACGCAGACCGCTTTACGAAAATAATGAATGAACTGCAAATAAACAATAATGACAAAAATTCAAAAACAGAATTAATCAAAATTTTTGAGAAATATGAAAATGTTTTTCATCTTGAAAACGTAAAACTCACAGTCAACAATTTTTATAATCAGAAAATAACGCCATCCGACACAACACCTGTGTATATAAAGAACTACAGACTACCACATTCCCATACAGACGTAATAAATGAACAAGTACAGATGATATAACAGAAGCATCGGTTAGTTCTTGGTACCAAAGAAGGGTATGGAAGATAAAAGGAAATGGAGATTAGTAGTAGACGTTAGAAAGCTAAATGTCAATGACAAATTTTCTCCAACTAGAATGGAGGATATTCTGGACAAACTTGGCAGAGCCAAATGGTTTTCCACTCTTAATAAGACTAGCTCATTTCATCAAATTAAAGTGAAAAAAGACTCAAGACCTTCAACAGCTTTGTCAACGCCACAAGGCCATTATCAATTTAAAAGACTACCGTTCGTACTAAAAATTTCATCCAATAGTTTTCAAAGAATGCTTACAAAAGCACTTTCGGGATTGGGATCTGAAGCATTTCTTTATACGGATGATATAATTGTATACGGATGTAGTTTAAATCATCACTAGTACTAGATAGATTACAAATATACAATATAAAACTCAATCCGACGAAATATTGCTTTTTACGACCAGAGAACGAGAGACGAAGGACGGAGCCAAGCAAATTTGAGGTAATAAAGAATTATCCAACACCAAAAAATGCAGACGAAGTAAAACGATTCGTTGCATTTTGTAACTCCTACAGAAAATTCATACATAGATTTGCCGACATTGCAAAAGATTTAATCGCACTACTAAATAAAACTGCAAAATTTAATGCCAACATGCCAAATTAATGAATCCTCCACTATTACAAAACCCAAATTTTGAAAAACCTTTTATCTTAACAATTGACGCATCAAACTACGCACTATGTGCAGTATTATCACTGTAACTCATAAAAAAACACGACCTGAAAAACTTTGGGCTATTCATTGGAGTATTAACTTCTTCAGACCATATCAGTATGGGAGAAAATTTATAGTGTAAACATACCATAGGCTTTCAATTTCACTATTTTCACATAAGAACCCTTCATCAAATATGACAAGGATTAGAAGAGATTTAAGTGATTATGATTTTATGATTGTTTGCAAAAAAAAGGAAAACCAGAAAAATGCAGTTATCAGAAGCCTGATGAACTTCACATGTGGGAATGCATATCCAATAATGACGTCAAGAAAATGCAAAAATTTAATGTAATTGAAAATATAAAAGATAAAGATATAATTATTGAAAATAATGTTGTGCACATTGGACGTAATGATAATTCATCGAAACTAGTTTCGCTAATGAAGAAATTACGTACCAAAGATATGAATATTGAAAATCATAAGCTAGCAAGAGTTAGTGTAAATCAGCAGAAACAAGATTCGATACTGAGAAAATTGATATCTAAAATGAATAAGGAAAATATAAATGAATTATCACTTGCAAGTGATGATAGAATATTTGAATATTAATATATAACGCCCCAAGAGGAGTAACAGATGACATATTACAATATAAACTAATCGATGGATACCACAATACCAAACACGCAGGCCACTTAGGAATAAGAAAAACTGTCATTAAACTAAAACAACGATACAATTAGAAGAACATGAGTAGGATGAGGCAAATGTAACAAGAATAAACAAACAAAACACAAAAGAACCACTCACACTGACTGACACGCCAAGGAATATTTTTGAAGTGATTTTAATTGATACTGTAGGTCCTCTACGTATTTCAAATGAAAACCCATGATCTAAATATATAAGGTCTGCTTGATATTGAATGACAGCTGCCATTTTTTTTTAATTTAACGTCATCGTCGGGAAATGTTTTGTTGTGGTTAAATGGAAATTTAAAAGCTAGTGATTAAAATTATTATTATTACATATTTATTAAGAAAATTAAAGGATTATTTTATTGACAATTAATTAAAAATAAATGTGAACTGAGTTAGAGCAAAAAAAAAAAGAGTTTTTAATAAACAATTTGTGTAGAAAGTGATAAAATTTATTTGGACAATGAAATACTGTGTGGTAAAAGATTGTAAAAGCTGGAAGCAGGATGATACAAAACTAAAATATTTTACGTTTCCAAAAGATCCAGAAATAAAGAAAGTGTGGATCAATGCATGCGGAAAAAAAATGTTAACTGGAAATCTTGAACAATTTGTTCTAGACATTTTACGAATAATGATTGGCGTTTAAAGGATATATTATTGAACACGCCAATAAGAAAAAGATTGTTAGATGCGAAGGCTGTCCCATCTTTAAATATCCATGTAAACAGCATTTTACCAGTCGAAAGATCGAAACGATACGTAAAAAGAGCAAACAAACAAATTGTAAAGGAATGAATTGGTGAATTTGATTTAAAGTAAATACAATTTTTTTAAAATACACTTTTTTTAATGAAATAATATTTACAATTATTTATAGTCTGCAGAAATTACAAGAAGAAAGTATTGAAAATATTGAAAATGAAAATCCAAATAAGTCAGTTGCAGTTCAAACAGAGGGCTCTATAAACCCTGCCAAGAATTTATGGGAAACATATTAAAATTAGAAAATTTAAGTTTTCGAAATAATTATTTAAAATACCATAACATTAAATGTGATAACATAGATGTGCCTGAAAATGTAAAATCGTTATTTTTTAAAAGTCGTTTATATTTTAGAATAAGAAATTTAAACAAAATATTAATACAAGAAAAAAACAAAAAAAGAAAATTAAAAAAGACTATAACATAACAATTTAATTTGTTTTATTTATTTTACCTTTAAAATTGCAAAATATTTCAACAAAAAAACAAACCCCATACATATTAAAAACAAATCTCGACGGTGACGGTAAAAATAATTTGAACTGTCAAGCAGACCTTATATATTTAGATCATGATGAAAACCAATACATTTTGACAATGCAATGTGAACTCTCGAAATTTGTCGTTGCACACCCAATAGTGCACACCCAGAAACAGCTCCTGTCTCTCTTTTATTATTTCAAAAGTGAGAAAATATATGAGCATCAATACAATTTACCTCTCAGTTCTCCCAGTACTTTATGGTTATGGGCAGTGTTGCCAATTTTTTTTAAATCTTCATATCGACCAAAAAATGTTTTTTTATTGAAATATTTTTTTTATTCAGTTAAAATATTTATTTACATGCATTTGTGACTTTTTTAACATTATACATTTTGTCGTAAAAGAGGTATGCCCACATTTTTGGAAAAAGCACGGCAAGAGACTAAACAAAAATACATTGTTTGCACAAAAAAATTCCTATTTGTTTTCTAATTGTTGTTTTGAAATGATGTGTAAAACTGCTAAGTCCTATAATGTTGAAGAAGTAGTATTAAAACTACGTTCAGTTTGATTAAATATTTGATGAAAATATTTGCTCTGATATTTGCTTCAAACTGAATATAAAAAAATATTTTGTTTTGTTGAATCAAGTTCAACAGTTGATCGTTTATAAATTTTTATATTTCAATCGAATTAATTTTTCTATGAATCTCCCTATTGTTCAACATTGGCTGTGAATGGCCCTTATTGTTCCATATGATCTTATGTATTTACAATTCGCCGAAAACGGTGTATAACGGTTTTGTTATACACACTTTTCCTTTTTTTTCTATATATACTTATGTATTAAAAGACTCATTATTATATCGCCAATAAAGTAAGAAGCTTTTTCCAAAAAAAGGAGTTTTACTTTCAACAGAAGTACAACAAAAGGAAGAAGCAAACATGTTTTATGTTCACAATACGTTCAAATATTGCATAATTTTTATTTGTTGAAACAGTTTGAAAATAGTGTTAAATAAAATAAAAGAAATCATGTTTGCCATGCGTTCAGACTGTAACAAATATTTGCATTAAATAATTATTTAATGCAAGTTTTCAAAAATATAAATTTATTTAAAAAAAAAATGAAAATGAACGAAGACTATAATTTATTTATCTTATGGTGCGGATCAGCAGCACTTATCGTGTTAGAGAAGGAGAAAAGGCAAAAGAAAACTGGAAGAAAATGGGTACGGAATTCGATTCGTTGTATGTATGGATGTTGCGCAAAATTGTTAAAAGAACTGAAGTTGGAAACAACTGAAAACTTTCTTCGTATGAGTGCATTTTTGAATTTTTGTTAAGTACAACTTTTGATTTGGGACACTTTGTATTTATTTTCTTTTATCTCTAGCTTAAATTAGTTTCACTTATTATAACGAAGACGACAACAGTCTTTCGGTAGCAAATTTTTCCGTCAGAACGTTTAGCTGTTAATCGTCGTTACTTGGCAACAGGAAAAAGCTTCAGGTCACTTCAGTACATATTCCGCATACCTTTTAATAATATTTCAGGGACAGCTCCTGAAGTCTGCGATGCAATTTATAATGTCTTAAAGGCGGATTATTTAGCACATAAGATATGTATGATTGTATATACATATATATGTACATACATATGTACATCATTTCTTTTTAATGGTTTAAATTTACATCGACTGAACAAGAATGGAAAGCAGTGTCAAAGAAGTTTTTAGAAACAAGGAATTTTCCGAACTGTCTCGGATAGTTAGATGCGGAACATGAACTCCCCTTCTCATTCCGGTAGCACATACTATAACTACAAAGGTAATTATAATTCCTAAATTTCATATTGTGCTCATGGCTAATTCTGATGCGGCGTATAAGTTTATATATATATATATATGTTGGATCAAATGGCCGAATATCTGACGGTGGAGTATCTCGTAAGAGTTTATTCTATGGAGCTCTTATAAACAAAAAGCTTAATTTACCACCACCAGAACCACTTCCATCAAGATCGGAGCCGGTTCCACATGTGCTTATTACTAACGACGCTTTCGCTCTGATGCCAAATTTATTGTAACCACTTAATGTGGGCAATTTGACCGCCGTCCAAAAAGTTTTTAATTACCGCTTGTCCAGAGCAAGAACAGTAATTGAAAATGCTTTTGATATAATGTCAGCACCTTTTCGGGTAATGCGTAGCCCAATAAAACTGCAACCAGCAAAAAGAAGACAAGTAACCCTCGCATGTTGTGCATTGTATAATTTTTTAATGATTCGGAAGAGTTCCATTTATTTTAAATCAAATTCTGTGCAGATGGAACACTCATTCCTGCTGAATGGCGCATTGAAGAAATTGGCAATAATTTCCGCAACTTGCATCCATGCCGTTCTAACGTGGCTAAAAGCACTTCAGCAATTGGAGAACAAGGTGAAGTTTCTTTTCAATACAAACATATACATATATACAATCACAAATATGGGCATACATATTAAGGTGTTCTCTATTTGTATGGGATTTTTATTATATTCGAAAAAGGTAGGTCTCACACCCCAAAAAGTTGTCAAATGATCTCAGAAGTAAGCTGGAAAAATTTAACGCCCCTACGACCCCGCCTTCCCATGCCGCCGTTCGATTGAAAAAAAAAACATTTATCACTCATACTACTTTCTCAGGATACTGTCTTATGTTAAGAAGCAGTGGAATATTTTGTATTTTGTATTTCTCTTTAAGCTATAATAACAGTTAATGTCTGCTATACTTTAATGATATTATTTTATTGCACATTGATTTTGATGTAAAATTATGATAAGCGCACTATAAGCTCATTCTTTGTTCTGTCGTCTGACAAGAAAGTGTTTAATGATTTCATGCGAAATCCAGCAGCATATTTTATTTTATATTTTTTTTATCATAGCTCTGTAAAGTAACTGTTCGTTTTTTTTATTCTTTATTAATTAATTTTTCGTCTCATGAGTAGTGACTTCTTCACATCGGTTCTGCATACCGTTACTCAAATTTGATTATTTTACTTAATTCTTTATTTTCTTATTCTTATAATCATTAAATTCGGTTCTGAATACCGTTAGTATTTTTTTGCTCTTATTTCATAAACTCTTGTTATATATTTTTCCTATTGTTAAAACAAAATGTGAAAAGAAGTTTTAGTTTGATCTTGACAAACGACGAGTAAAGTCATAATAAATATTTAAAAATAATAGTTGCATTAAAGTTTATTTTGTCGGTCATAGTGACAATCAAGTGTGTGAAAATGTCGTTGCGAAATGAAAATATTATTTATTAGTTGGTCCAATTAATTTTAGTATTACTGGTTCAAAATTGCCATCCAATAAACAAGTGTTACAGGTATTATTTTACAATACTAGAAACGTTAACTTAAACCTTAAAGAAAGTGCAAGTTTGGCGAGTCGTGAAGTGATGATATTCTGGGAAAAGGCGCGCTTACCCACTAGGCAATTACAGCATTGTGTTACAAAACTTTTGAAATTGCATGAGGAGTGGCGAAACTTGCAAAAGAATGCACACAGAGCCAAAATAAGTTTTAAAGAAAGAGAGAATTTGTTTGTCAATGATCTAGACAACCTCTTTGATATCGCACATGCAGAAGCAATGACTAAACTGCAGATTGAAGAGGACAAACAATTTCTTCTTGCACAAAGGCAGCCTGGTCGCGTAGGTTGTCTCGGAGCTGTCGACAAGATTTCTGCGATTGCTGAGGAGAAAAGGGAGAAACGTAAGAGAGATGAAAAAACTCGGCTGGATCAACACATTTCGAACAAAATGGCAAAAAATTCAATCGATGCATTGCCTCAAATGTTTCCGGAAGAGTCTGAAGATGAAGAAGAGCCTGAATGTGCCCAAATTGTTACAGTGTCCCAAGGAGTTTCTGGTGGCAGGAGAGCTCACAAACATTTTATAACGCCAAAACTTGATGCAGTGCTTGACAGAAGTCAAGTTTCAGTGCGCAACGCTGTTTTCATCCTGCAAGCAACAGCAGAAGCACTCGGCCACAGTTTGGATGAACTGATCATTACTCCAACTTCAATTCACAAACTTCGTTCACAGCTGCGAACCCAACGGGCTGCAGAAATAAAGAGCAATATTTTAAAATCATTACCTCAATTTGTGGTCGTTCATTGGGATTGAGTAAGTGTAAACGTCATAATTATATGTAATCATACTAAACTAATAGTCGGTTTTATAATTATATAGATATTCACGAGCAGAAAGTACAACGTTTACCAATTGTTGTCAGTGGACTCGGAAGCGAGGTGTTAATAGATGTTCCAAGACTGGATAGTTCATCTGGAGAAGAACAAGCAGCAGCGGTACATAAGGCATTGCAAGATTGGCATCTTTGCGACAGAGTGCAAGCTTTGTGTTGTGATACGACAAGTTCCAATACTGGAAAGAAAAATGGTGCTTGTGTTTTGTTGGAGAAAAAATTGGCAAAATACTTGCTGTATCTTCCATGCCGGCATCACATTTACGAACTCGTATTGAAAGCCGTTTTTAAGTCTAAGTAGCCAATGCGCTCATCATGTCCAGACGTTCCCCTTTTCAAAGACTTTAAAAAGTCGTGGCCACAACTTAAATCGAAACAAATTGTGAATGGAATGAAGGATAGCAACTGTCATGGAAAACTTATTGATTTTATGGAAAATATTTCCCAGTTCGTCTCACAAGAGTTAACTTTTGGAGCTGGCATTATTGTTCCTTAAAGCAGAAAGTGAAAGCGATTTCAAACTACGGCCACCAGGAGCAATGCACCATGCGGGATGGATGTCGAAAGCAAATTACTGCTTGAAACTATTTCTTCTCCGTGAGCACTGCCCATTGCCCAAAGAAGAATTGAATGCTTTAGGAGATGTCTGCTGCTTCATTGTCCATTTTTATATTAAGGCTAGGTACAAATGCTCAAACGCAGCAACAGCATGCCACACAGATATCGACCTCATTTGCCAAATGATGCAAGACCTGCATTGAAGAAACTTATGAGTCATTCTTGGTATTTACATCACGAAATATCTGCTCTCGCGTTTTTTGACGAGACTTTAGAACTCGACACTAAAAGGAAAATGGTACTGGGAAAGTAATAATGCGATTAAATAACTTTTAAATTTTAAACTAATATTTAAAAACGTGGTAGCAGATAAGACGGTTGACGAATTTATAAATGAGAAAAGTGCGGATATGTTTCGTCGATTTAAAATCGATGAAAGTTTTCTCAGTTGTGACCCGAAAAATTGGAGTAGCCATGAAGCTTATATTGATGGGGAAAAAATTGTAAAGTCGTTGCGTGTTGTCAATGATACTGCTGAGAGAGCAGTTAAATACTGTTTTGAGTAAAAATTATTAATAAATACATATTGTATAATAACTTTGAACTGATTTTCACAGTTTATGCACTATAAAACAAAATAATTTTCAAAATGAGAAAGCAAGGCGTATGATTGATAAACATTTTTTTTCAATCGAACGGTGGCATGGGAAGGCGGGGTCGTAGGGGCGTTTCCCTGCTTTTTTCCTGCTTACTTCTAAGATCATTTCACAACTTTTTGGAGGGTGAGACCTACCTTTTTCATAAAACTTAAAATAGAGAACACCCTAATACATATTCATTCAAATTTACCTTATAAACTTGTTTTTTTTCATAGTAAATAAAAATTTTCAACATAAACACAAGTTCTTTATTCAATAAATTTATATACATTATTTATTATAAAAAAAAAACAAAAATAAAACACTTGTAGTTCAATCGGTTCAGACTTGGCAAAAATTTTACGAAAAATGGAAAAACGGGTACAACACTTTCCGCAAATATAATAATTATTTATTATGTTCTTATTATCTTATGTTATGAATCGTTGTTTTAGCTACACGTTGTTTTGGTGATGGCAGAGGGAATGTTGTTGCTAGAATATAATGAGTTACAAAATAATCCATAGATTATATATAAGTATAAACATGCATATAAGAAATTATTCCCACAACTATTGTCTGACTCTGTTTCTAAAATTAAATTGGATGTGCTTGGCTCAGTCTGTTTGTCCTCTGCACGACCAATAAAGAACATGGCATTATGGAATTTCCACTTGACTGATTCCACTACGCCCTGACCAGACTTTCTTTTAGTTCTAGCAGCATAATTCCGAAATTGAATTTGCAAATTAGTCCATTTAGTGTTAAGTTCTGCTTGTTTATATGTTGTACCAAAGTTCGCTGATGTTTCTCCACGCATTGTTTTGTTATGGTATCCATCTACGCTAGCATTCCAGAGACATGACTCGCCTTCAACCATCGAAATTGCTAATCTCTTAATACGTGCGATTTGCGTAATATCTTATTTGCAGGCCATTTTTTTCTATTGTTTGTTGAGAATTTAGAAATAAATAAATTAATTTTCATTTACAGCTGTTTATTTTTATATCAGTGTCACAAAATACCCAGAAGCGTCAGTTCAAAGCAGCGAACGAGCCACACCAAACCACAAAACACCATTAAAACAAGCTTCACTATGTTTTTTTTGCTATAATATTAACACAAAACACAATTAAAACAAATAAAACCACAAGCAATTATAAATCTGTTCTTATGGACAAATTGTGGCTTATGTTTACAAAATTTTTCACTTTATGGCATTTTTCTTTTGTTTACTTTTCATCTTTCGTGAACTTTTTTTTTTTTTTATCTTGGACCAGCATCCAGGGGATGACCCCTACACATGCGATGCATTGGTGCTGGAACTAGGAAATCAGGTTATGGGAAGGAGGATAGAGGGAGTAGTGTGAATGGACATTTGATTTGAATTTTCCCACGTCATAAGTGACAAGAAAGACCTCGGCAGGGAGTTTGTTCCACATACGCGATGTTCGGCCGAAAAATGAGTTCTCCCTGTAATGCGTAGTGCGGTTCGCTGCCAAGTTGACTACAAATGGATGTGCTCTTAATGATGAACGCGTCGTGCGCGTTAATGATCAGGTTTCGGGAACAAGTTCCCTGATTTCATCAGAACACATCCCATTATAGTAACGATAGAACAACGAGACGCACCCCACGTGGCGACGATGCTCAAGAGAGTTAATAGAGTTGGCTACCCTACTGTCTCCTATGAGTTTCTTCGCTCTCTCCTGGACCCGGTCGAGTAACTTCAAAATAGTCTTTGAAGCACCGAACTTGTATATTTGTCCCTTTCTCCTCCTAATTTGCGTAAAAGCTGATTTAAAATTTTTTCAGACCCCCAGCTGACACTTCTAGGTATTCTATGATCAGTGTTACACTGCGTTTCTACGTTTTTGAAATACGGAAGTTAACAGTTAACTGTTATATTTTATATTTTTTACAAATATTTGTATGTATGTATGTATATGGCCGTACTCGATTAACCCGGTGTGCTTTACTTCCCCACACTAACTTATCTAATAGGTCTGTTTGGTCTGTTGGGGCCCGAGGGCACCCAATCTTACCCAAAAGCGTTTTCTTACGCAAAAATTGGGTAAATGAGAGAGGTTTTGAGGGAGTATGTTCTTGTTCTTCACGCACGAGAATGCCCGTACTTTTTCTTCGGGCTAGTTTGGGCGTGAAGAACAAGCAATCAGTTTGTTTATAATAAACATTGAAAATAACAAAGCAAAATTACAAATGTCCCAAACAGCTGACAGACATTAAAAAAGTTGTGTTAAAAGTTTTTCTTAACAATAATTAATTACAAACATTTTTGTTATTTATACCTATTAGGAAGAAAATATTAAAAATATTTGCGCTGAAACATGTAAGTAAAAGATATGTACTTCTAAATGTACACGTACATATATATCAAAGGATACACAAAAGTACATATCCGTCTATTGCTATTTTTATATAAAAATGCATACATATATATATATGTATATATTTTCTAGAGATCAATAGAAGTTATGTCAGGTATGGATGTTTTTGAAACCATTGCTGCAGAACTTATGGAGAGTGAAGCTAGTGATGATGATATTATTTTAGATATTATTGAACAAGATGGTGATATCGAAGGAGCTATATTGGCAAACTGTTTACAACTTTTTGGTGCTGAAAAGAGAAACAGCATTACAAATTATTTACAAGAACAAGAATTTTTTACTGAACAAGAGTTCCGGCAACACTTTCGCATATCAAGGGACCTGTATATCAATATATCGGTAAGATTTAATGAAAGTGAAATGTATGCAAAGCTTCGTGCTGACAAGCGTTCACCAGCCACAACGTATTTGGCTGTTTTTTTGTGGTATGCAGGCCATGAAGCTTGTAGTTTTCGCGATTTGTCTGATCGATTCAATTTATCGCTTTCAACTGCTTCCAAAATCATTGAAAAAACTAAAATTTTCATAAAGGGTGCTTTACATTGTCCCACAAGTCGTACGACATGCCAAATTTTTGTGTAGAAGAGCACAAGTCGGATCGTCTAAACGTAATATGTAATGAAACTATAAGATTTTGAGAGAAAATACGGATGAAAATTTGACAGTCGTATGGCTCTCTTGATTTTTTAAAATTTTTCAAAACCAACACACACCATTAGATCAGGGATGCATTTGTATGTAAACAAATGTGAGGAAGCCAGGGAGGGAAAACTGGTTTCATAAATTTATACCAATTATAAAATCAAAATGTACATTTTAGACCACGACAGCACAATTTTATAAAAATATACGTATATTTTCCAATAGTACACTAAAAATTTTGACCACGAAAATAACATATTCGGAAGTTAGAAAAATATTTTTCAAGGTTATTAAAAAAAAAAATTCAATTGCACAAGAACTCCATCCCTGGGGAAAACAAGCAAACAGCTGTAGTTAAATTAAATGAGAATGTTTTCATCTTACTTGATTTTATCCATACCAATGGTGCAAAAGCCAGAAAACAACCAATAAATTTTTACTCTCTTTTTTTTAAATACGAATGGAATTTTATTTTATTTTCTCTCTCATTTTACGTACGGCAAATCTTATCGTCTAAGGCACCCTTAAGCAGTTTAACATCTGGTATCAAATGGCCAAATGAAGTTAAGAAACAAGAGTCCGCAACTTTTTTTTGGCAACAAATGTGGATTTACAAAAGCTATAGGTAGTTATATTTCATAATATTAATACAAATTAATTAATACAAATTATTATTTCTTAACGATGCTACCTATTTGGTAGCGAAATATTGAAAAATAAATAATTGTTAAAAACTTTTCATAAAAAAGACCATCGCTCAAAAATAAATATAATTAAATAAATTCTTTCAATATGTATTTGTTTTTTTAAATAAATTCTTTCACAAATAGTTTTTTGTCGGTAAACTGTCATCAATCACATTAAACTTTCAACGAAAATCAGGGATAATCAAGCTGGTACAATTGTACTTTTTTCAGTACAATTTGCATTGCAAAAGTACTACTTTACTCCACTAAATATTAAGTACCAAGGTATATTCATAATTTAAATTAATTTAAATTTAAATAAATTGTTCAGTAATTTAAATTAATTATAGCAAAAATATATTTTCGATTTTTCTTAATATAATATTTAATTATTAAATTATTCACAACCACTTTCCACAACTTTTTCACAAACTTGACGTTTGGCCTGTTGAATGAACTGACCAGCGAAATAGCTAATAAGTTTAGCCTCACAGTGACGGTCATTTGACCGGTGATACAACCGTCATTGGTGACGGAATTATAGGTAATTGCGTAAAACAAAGGTTCTATAATTTTCTCAATGGCAATATGAGAAAAATTATTATTTTATTTCAATATTCTAATATTTATGTACATACATATGTATATAAAGAAGAAATGTAATATAATATAAAATAGAAATATCCATCAGAACCTTGGAGTGGGCCATCATCTTTGAATTTTTTCTTAATATAATTGCCCACAATTATTTAAAATATACAAATATTAAAACAAAGTATTCAGGGATTCGCATAAAAATTAATTCTATCCATCAGCAAAGACAACATATGTTGTTGTTAAAACGTGTCGCCGAGTACCGAACACAAAAACGATGCTCTCTTCCACACCCGTAACATGCTATCAAACTAAATGTTTTCTCGTGTAAACTCAGTCGTACGGAGCTTCAAAAACTATAGTCCGAATTATAAGTTTATAAACGAGTAAAATTATCATTTCTGTAAAATTGATGTGTTTGCTTCTTCCTTTTGTTGTACTTCTGTTGAAAGTAAAACTCCTTTTTTTGGAAAAAGCTTCTTGCTTTATTGACGATATAATAATGAGTCTTTTAATACATAAGTATATATAGAAAAAAAAGGAAAAGTGTGTATAACAAAACCGTTATCGGCGAATTGTAAATACATAAGATCATATGGAACAATAAGGGCCATTCACAGCCAATGTTGAACAATAGGGAGATTCATAGAAAAATTAATTCGATTGAAATATAAAAATTTATAAACGATCAACTGTTGAACTTGATTCAACATATTCCCGCGCAATTTAGTGGCAGTTGCACACACTCCGTTTTCCAGAAATAACGTATCCGAAAACCGTAAACTTGGTTTCCGGAGAGTTCATTAACTTCTTCCTTTAAGCGGCACGAAGCGATTTGAAGGCGTGTTAGCGTTTTTAAAGATCTGAGATGCTCACTTAGTGGATTCATATTTCTTCCTTGGTTGTATGATGGCAACAATTCCAACAATAGTTCCATCTCTTGAGGTAAGATCTTCAAAATCTTAACGTTGACTGAGGGCATGATTTTAAGGTGAGGGTTACGGGGTGGCATGGTGAAAGCTGTGGGGAATAAAAGAAAATAACAAACATATGTACTGTATTATTAGTATCTTTGGGTTGCGACTTGATTTTGAAGTGATTATTTCTTTAATTTGCATGGTTCTGGGTTAAACTCGGGTGGATTATTTGAACGGGTATCTTCTGTTGTGGCAAAAGTAGTTGGCAAGAGACATAATTTGACAATTGAGCGTGTTATAATTCCGTTTTGCGTTTTGATTTCTGCTACACGCACCTTGTTGTCGCTCCCGTAGATTACTTTTAGTATTCGTACCAGTCGCCACTCGGTAGGGGGTAAGAAATCGTCTTTAACTATTACAAAATCATTTGGCTTGATGTTTTGCTGTTCTGTTTTCCATTTGTGGCGTCGTTGGAGCTCAGTAATATATTCGTTTTTCCAACGGCGGGCAAAGATGTGTTGTATGGCCTTTAAACGATCCCATCTTTTGATAAGACTTAAATTTTCTACGGGGGGGTTTTCAGGAGATTCAGGCAGGGCAATTAGTGGAGCTCCCTTCAAAAAATGTCCAGGAGTTAAAGGTAAAAGTTCCATTGGGTTTTCAGTCAATGGAGACATTGGACGGGAATTTAATACCGCTTCTATTCGGATTAACGTAGTAGCAAATTCTTCAAAGGAAAAGTTGAGATTACCTGCCACCTTTTTAAAATGCGATTTCATGCTTTTCACGGCAGCTTCCCACAAGCCACCCATGTGAGGGGCGTACGGTGGATTAAACGAACACTTGAATCCATGAGTGTTATATTTATCTATTAAGGCCTTTTCAGTAATTTTTAAGAACTCGTTGTAGGATTTAAGTAGTACCATGCTGGCTCCCAAGAAGTTCCGACCATTGTCAGAAAACATTGTTTTTGGTAAACCGCAACGGCCAATGAATCTATCGAAACAGGCTAGGAACGCTTCAGAAGAGAGCTCGGAACAAGCTTCCAAATGAACTGCTCTCGTAGAGAAGCATACAAAAATAGCTGCGTAACCCTTTATTGTCTTGGCGTTTCGGAGACTAGAAGTTTTAATGTTGAATGGGCCAGCGAAGTCGATGCCTGTATAGGTGAACGGTAATGAAAATTTTACTCTTTCTGGGGGGAGTGATGACATTATCTGTTGCTGAACTCGATGCTTGTAGACAGTGCACGTTTTGCAATTCCGTATGCATTGTCGAATTATATTTCTTAGTCGAGGTATATAAAAGCCATGCCTAACAGCTCGTAGCATTACGTGATGTTCAGCATGCAATAAAATTTTGTGTGTATATTAGACTAATAGTTTGGCCAAATAGGATTTTTGTGGAATGATTATAGGATGTTGTTCATCGAAACTTAGTTCCGAATTGTTCAGTCTACCTCCTACGCCTAAAAGACCATCCTTATCGAGAAATGGGCACAACGTTAACAGTGTGCTTTTATTGCGAATTGTCCGTTTCTCCTTTAAACACTCGTGTTCTTGGGGAAAATGATTTTGCTGTGCAAGAAGGATGAGTCGATTTTTTGTGAACTGAATTTCATCTGCCGTGATAAAGCGTTCGTATAGACTCTCACTTTTCCTCTTGTAATTGAGAAAACGAAAGCAGTAGCTGATAATTCTAAGAGCTCTACCGAAGGACGAGAAGTTTGCTAATATATGAGGGTTGTTGTTGTCTTGAAGAGTGGCGTGGTAAGTTGAGACCTTTTTTGTCTCTAGTTCGGTAGGACGAAAAGTTCGAGGTTTTGGCCAACGTTCAGTAGGTTCGGCTAGCCATGCAGGACCATGCCACCATATTTTGCTCTCCATGAGTTCTTTAGGAGCGCAACCGCGAGTGCCGAGGTCGGCCGGATTGTCTTCAGTTTTAATGTGTTGCCAGCTGCTATTACTGACGATATTTATTATTTTTGCAACTCGATTTGCAACAAAAGTTTTCAGGCTTTGTGGCGGTTTTTGTACCCACCCTAGGACTATTGACGAGTCCGTCCACAAGTAGAGTTCGTAAAGGAATGTTATATTTTCCGTGAGGCCTTTTATTAGCGTTGCAAGCAACAATGCTCCACACAATTCAAGATTAGGAACTGTAAGCTTTTTTATCGGTGCGACCTTTGTTTTAGCAACTAGCAAATGACACTGTATTTGTCCGTCGGAAGTGGAGGTTCGTATGTAAATCGCGCTACAATAAGCCCTTTCGGATGAGTCGCAGAATCCGTGGATCTGAACCCGACAAAATGGTGTAAACTGCACCCATCTTGGAATCGTCAAGGTAGACATTTTTGGTAGATTTTGAACGAAATTGTTCTATTTAAGTTGTAAGTGCGGTGGGACACTCTCATCCCAATTTGCTTTTAGTTCCCATAGCTCTTGCATGAAGAGTTTCGCTATTATAACTACTGGACCTATCCAGCCGAGTGGGTCGAACAACTTTGCTATCACAGATAAGATTTGTCTTTTTGTGTTCGTAGATACAATTCTATTAGGTTCGACAACGTAATGGAAGAAATCTGATTTTGCATTCCAGCGAATACCTAACGTCTTAATCGTGCTGCTATTATCAAACTTTAGAAAGTCTTCGTCAAGAAGGTCCTCCCGGGCTAAATGTTTTAGCAGAACACCGTCATTAGCTGTAATTTTCTTCAAGGGGAAGCCTGCTGTGTTAAGAGCTTGTATCAATTGACTCTGTTTCATTAGTGCTTCCTCCAGACTGTGTCCTCCAGACAAATTATCATCCACATATATTTCGTTGTTTAAAATTTCAGATGCTTTTGGAAAAGAGTTTATGCAGTCCTTACTTAACTGCTGTAAAGTGCGTATGGCCAAAAATGGAGCACAATTTACGCCAAATGTGACCGTTTTCATTTGAAATGTTTTGATAAAACTATCCGTTTCATTACGGAACAAAATTTGTTGATAAGATCGATCCTTTTCATGAATTACAATTTGACGGAACATTTTCTCAATGTCGCCGGTAAAGACAAATTTATAATAGCGCCAACTAAGCACTGTCTTCAGTAACTCGGTTTGAAGAGCTGGGCCTTGATGAAGAACGTCATTCAAAGAATATCCACTATTCGTTTTCTTTGAAGCGTTGAAGACAACTCTAATTTTTGTCGTCTTGCTTTCTGGTCGAATAACCGCATGGTGTGGCAGATAATAAGAGAGTTGCCTGTTGGTTTTATTTTCAGGATGAAATACTGGTTCCATATGCCCTAATAGGACGTACTCATGTAAAACTTGGTGATATTTTTCTTTTAAATCCGGAGTCTTTTCAAGAGTTTTTTCCATTCGGTAGTATTGACCCAGAGCACTGTTGCGTGAAGATCCCAAAAATATCTCACGAGGATATTCCTCTTTGAAAGGTATACGTACTACGTAGCGACCGTCGGGTTGTCTGTATGTTGTTGCTTTATAATAACTCTCGCAAAATAAATCGTCTTCGCTGGGAGTAGAATTTATTTCGACTTCCTCAAGTTCCCAGAACCTTTTTATTTGTTCGTGAAGAATAAAATCGTCTGAAGTACTGACTGTTGTAGAAAACGCATTAATTTCGCTGCCATTATCCGGTCCTGATAAGTACCAACCAAAATGGGACTCTCTGGCTTCCAAATTTCCAGATATATTTCTTCGGACACCTTTAAGATTTATTGACGGCAGAAAATCACTTCCTATTACCATATCGATAGAGGCGGGTTGATAAAAGTGTGGGTCGGCAAGGGTAACATTTTTTATCCCCGTAAAATCTAAGATTTTAGCAGGATTGGAAGGTAAGATATTGGCAATCTTCGATACCACAATAGCCGCTATTTGCATTTTGAAATCCGAAATTCGCGATTTGACAGTAACGTAACAACTTCCTTTAGAATTTCCGACGACTGTACCCCCAAATCCTGATATTTTACGAGGATGCAACTCCAGCGGTAGTGCTAGTTTTTGTTGTATACGTGTGGTAATAAAACTTTTTTCGGCACCAGCATCCAGTAGTGCCCGAACGGTAAATAGTTCCCCGGCCTTTTCGAGGTAAATCACAGCGTTTCAAGAATTTCAACTCTCTCTGAAAGAAATTCATTCAATTGAGGCCATGTAGGCAACTCGCGGTGATTTTTCAAAGTAATTTCCCATTCTTTAATAGTTTCATCCGAAAGTTTGGAAACTACGACATGAATTAAAAACGGGTCATTATCGTGTAGTTCTATATGATGGTTCTTCAAAATTGCCAAACAGTCATTTACCGAATTTTGTATGTATCTGAGGGACTTCATGTTTTCATTTGAAACTGGAGAGATAGCATGAATTTTTTTGATTTGGTCCTGCACAAGGAGTCTTTTGTTTTCAAATCGAATTTTCAATTTCTCCCAAGCTAATTCGAAATTATCATCTACCAAGTCAAAATCTTTTATGACTTGGTAGGCCTCCCCCCTCACTTTGCTGCGCAAATAATATAGTTTTTGAGCTGGAGCTACTGATTGATCTTTACCAATGACTGCCTGAAACATGTCCCTAAAGGCAGGCCACTTTGAATAACCTCCTTTAAAAGTTTGAATCTCGCACGATGGCAATTTGAGTGACGACCGAATGTTAACATTCTGAGTTTGTTCTGTTGTGCTTAATTTTATTTTATAAAGTATTTTTGTCCTTAGGGACTGATATAACTCGCTTGCTTCCTCATATTTTACTGACAAATTGTCTTTAGCATCCTCCTTGGGAGCATCTTCTTCTATCATGTAATCTTCATAAGATTCGTTTAATTTGGCCCATCTTCTTTCTAACTCTTGATTTTTTACTTCGAGAAACGTATAGGTGTGCTCCTGGGCACTAATTTTTTCGAAGTTCGTGCAAAAAGAACTAATTTGTGAAAGGTCAAATTTGCATCTTCTTTTTGCTGTTGACATTTTGTTTAATTTATTGAAGAAATTGAAGAATATTAAATAACCGTTAACAAAACTGTTTAGTGAAAGTAATAATTTTTTTTTTTTTTTTAAATTCCCTTTTCAGCCGGTTTATTATTTTATGAAGAACTAATTTGGTATTGATGCGAAAATATTTCGTAACTGCTTCTTTCCTGTCCTAGCCTATTCTAGGACTTTGTCGAAGGACCAATGTTTGCTTCTTCCTTTTGTTGTACTTCTGTTGAAAGTAAAACTCCTTTTTTTGGAAAAAGCTTCTTGCTTTATTGACGATATAATAATGAGTCTTTTAATACATAAGTATATATAGAAAAAAAAGGAAAAGTGTGTATAACAAAACCGTTATCGGCGAATTGTAAATACATAAGATCATATGGAACAATAAGGGCCATTCACAGCCAATGTTGAACAATAGGGAGATTCATAGAAAAATTAATTCGATTGAAATATAAAAATTTATAAACGATCAACTGTTGAACTTGATTCAACATGATGAATTTGCGAAAATTCAAGAATACTTTTGTAATGAACTGCATTCATTTTTAACTATTCAACAACACGTTGATTGTCTCGCAAAGAGGTGGTCTCTCGAGTAATAGGAACTCCTTCAGTATTACTTTAATTTGATTGATTTCGAAACAAATGCTTAATATTCAAGTACTCATTTTATTTTATCTTTCTGTTACTAATAGTTAATAATAGTAAAACTTAACACAACTTTTATGTTTTTAGTACATTTGGAGTAAAAAAAGTACAATTTTAAAATTGTCAATTATCATCTCCGATATAAACAGAGCTGTAAAAAATTTACATTTCTTTTTATCTGGTAAACTTTATAAAAAAATTTGTAAAATTTCTTTTGATTTGCTTGGTGCCTTTTAATATTATTTTGAACTTTTTCAATACTAATGTTTGTAGCTTGGCGTCGTGGATTGATCAAATCTAACCTTGTTCTTAACAACCTTTTGTTAAACATTAAAAACTTGGCGCCACTCCTGTAGTAGAATGTGGCGTGTTTCGATAATCTAATAAAAATCGACTTAAAACGTTCCTAAATTCCGAAGATGGAATTTTAAAAAGATTACGTTTCAATGATATTTTTACTGGTTTTACTATATTTTCGGCTTGGCCTTTAGTAGATGGGTTACTCACCGGTATTGTTCTATGTTCAATGCCATTCAACGCTAAAAACTCTTTAAATTCTCTCGACACGAACGCCGTACCATTATCGGACACAATCATCTTTGGCAGTCCAAATCGGGCAAAGATCTCCCTTAATACCCCAGTAACCGCTTTGCTGGTAGTATTTTTTGCCATATCTGTGCACTCGACTCATTTACTTGTGCCGTCCCCAAAACAAGCATCCATTTTCCTCGCATAATTGCCATCTTTTGAGAAAATATGGGACCAGTTCCGCTTTTGGACACTTTTTCGGCCAGCCCTTTTCAACATGTTTCAACACTTCCTCGACCCTCTGGTAGACGTTGTAAAAAATTTACATAATTGCCCTCCACACAATCAGGAGAAAAGTCGGTACTATTTTGAGGGAAACGTGAAAAATAGTCAGCTACATTACCCTTTGACTTCACGTGCTCTACATCGTAATTGTAACCAGATAAAAACAACGCAATTCTCTGTAACCTGTTCGAGGCCATTTGTGGAATTCCCTTAGAGGTGTTGAAAATATACAAAAGTGGTTTATTATCTGTCACCAACGTAAACTGGCGCCCATATAAGTACTGGTGAAATTTTTTCACGCCAAATAGAATTGCCACTGCCTCACGATCCAATTGAGAATAACGATTTTCAGCCTGTGATAAAGTTCTTGATGCGAATTCAATTGGTCTTTCCACGCCTGTTCCATCAATTTGTGATAAGATCGCGGCTTGCATCCACGGTTAATTTTGACTGATAATTTGGGTTATAATGAGCCAAACAGTTTTCGGCCGTTAAAAAAAATTTCAATTTGTCCACCGCCTTTGAACAGCGATCTGACCATATAAATTCCGACTTTGCCTGTAACAACTCATACAACGGATGTAATATGGTAGCAATTTGGGGAATAAAACGCCTATAAAAATTAATCATTCCCAGAAATGACTGCAACTCCTTAACATTTGAAGGGTAAGAAATATTATTTATAACCTGCAATTTATCGGAATCCATGTGTAAACCATTTCTATCTATAACATGTCCTAAGTAAAAAATTTTCTTACGAAACAAATCACATTTTTTCTGGACAATTTGAAGCCATTGTCACTTAATATTGTCAATACTTTGTTGAGCCTTTCTAAAGTAATTTTCTTATTTGGTGCCGTAATGAGTACATCGTCCAAAAATACTACCACTCCCTCCAGGCCAACCAATAATGAATCCATCATTTTCTGAAAAATAGCTGGCGCAGAAGCCAACCCATAAGTGAGGCGTGTGTAACGGAATAACCCTTTCGAGGTTGAAATTGTAGTCAGCTTTCTTGAATTTTCATCATGTTCTATTTGCTGATAAGCCATGGTTAAATCTAATTTCGTGAACTCTTCTCCACCATGCAGTTTTGCAAAAATTTCCTCTATCCGGGGTAGAGGATACTTGTCGATATTTAGCCATGGATTCACAGTTACTTTAAAATCGCCGCAAATTCGTACAGTACCATTTTTCTTAATTATTGGTACTATGGGCGTTCCCCATTCACAAAATTTTACCGCCTCCAATACATTCAAATATACTAATTTATCAATCTCGCTTTCTACTTTTTCCTTAATTGCCAACGGCACCGCTCGAGGTCTAAAAAACTTTGGCTGTGCATTTTCTTTAAGCTGTTGAGATGCCCTACCCTTCTTGAACAATCCAAGTGTGCCATCAAAAAGAGGGAAAATTTTCTCACCATCAAATCACCCTCAGTATTCTGTTTCGAAACGAATTAAAATTTGAGATGTTCACATTAAACTCTCTTCAAAAATCTCTACCTAACAACGGTGGGCCACCCTTCTCAATAACGAGCAAGGAAATAACTTTGGTTTTGCCGCTATATTGAACGCTAACTTCACAAACACCTATAGGATGGATGCGCATTCCATTATACGATTTCAGCAACACTTTAGTCGATTTCAATTTATAATTAAAAAATAAAGACTTATACGTTTCTTCAGATATAACATTATACTCTGAGCCTGTGTCTAGTTCCATTGAAAATGGATTACCATTAACACAGATTTCGATTTTTATAGGACCGTCATTTAATGACCGTAGTGAAAACAAACTAATTTCATTGTTAAGATAATTAAAAGTTTGTGCCCTACACATTTTTTTAAGATGCCCTCGTTGCTTACACACATTGCATTTGTAATTCTTTAATTTACAATCTGTACTCTTATGATTAGTAAAGCCACAAACCGCACATTGTTGTTGTACATTTACTTTCTTATGTTGTTGGTACGCCAGTTTCTTATGCATACTCTTCTGTTGTTCTTGTTTTTGTCCCGATACATTCTTTTGCTTTTTAATATAGTTTAAGTCAGCTTCTTGTTTAACCTCATATTGCTGGTACTGATGAAGTACATATTCCGTGTTATTTGCGATTTCTATAACCAGTTCTAGTTTTGTGGCTACAGGTTCTAAAAAAATCTTATCCTAGGCCGGACCTTTTTCAACCCCATTACAAATTTATCACGGATTGCCGTTTCTAAGTGTGTTCCGAATTCACAATTGATAGCCAATTCCCTTACACGTACTGCCCAATCGTTAATTGACTCTGCCGTTGACTTTGTAGCACCATAAAACTTGTACCGCTCGGCAAAACCACTGGTTGCTGGTTTAAAATGGTTCTTCATTGCTAATAAAATTTTCTGATGTGCATTAGTGTGTTTTTGTGTGTCAGTTGTTGTCGGAAGGTTTCAGTGGCGAAGGCATAGTCACTGGTCACTGAACAATACCGGCTTCAGCTGATAGCAATCCACAATCACATCAGAACGCCCTCCTTCGTCGGTATTGTGTAGCACCGGCGAAGTAAAATAATAATAAAAATAGCTACTAAAGCGAAGCTTCAGCACTGCTACGAGTATAAAAACAAAAGAACGTGCGAAAGCAGAGCTGCAAAATACTTAATTAAGCTTCACCTCCTGTCGTTTCTTCTACTATCCCTTTCCTATAGTTCCCAGCACAATGCTTCGCATGTGTAGGAGTCCTCTCCTGAGTGCTGGTCCTAGATAAAAAAAAAAAAAAAAAAAAAAAAATATGTACTTGTCAAAAGTTTCTTCTGTTGTTCCAATCAAAATGGGTGACAACAAAATTTTGTAGCAGCATGTACGTACCTTCCGACAGCGAAGTGATTAAAATAGCTTTCTTTTTCTTTTCCTCAGAGATATTATTTGCAATAAGAAATTGTTCTAATTGCACATAGAAACCACTCCATGCCTTTTCAGCATGATTAAAAAATGGAACTCTTCCAATAATTGGTGCACTATCATTTGGCACAACAGCATCATTCGGCATTTTTTTAATAATTTTTTCTTTTACCCTCGTCGCCACTGTAATGTTTGAACACAAGCTTTTTTATAATTTCATAAGTTTATTAATTTCAACTATTTAGTTTTTTCGACATGTGTCTTGTATCACGTAAATTCAATAACTGTATATCTTAAGCTAATAATAGAAGACTTAAATATATAAATGCAATGGAAAGAGAATGCAATTTCTACCTGCATGCATATCTTAATTCTGATGTTCATTTAAGTCCAGGGGTGGGAATACTACAACACCCCTTTCTTAATTTTCAATTATAAATTTGAATTTTAATTATAAATACAAAATTACATAGTTTTTTCACAAAAAAAAAGCCACAAACCGCACATTGTTGTTGTACATTTACTTTCCCATGTTGTTGGTACCCCAGTTTCTTATTCATACTCTCCTGTTGTTTTTTTTTTATCTAGGACCAGCACTCAGGAGATGACTCCTACACATGCGAAGCATTGTGCTGGGAACTATAGGAAAGGGATAGTAGGAGACACGACAGGAGGTGAAGCTTAATTAATTATTTTGCAGCTCTGCTTTTGCACGTTCTTTTGTTTTTCTACTCGTTGCAGTGCTGAAGCTTCGGTTTAGTAGCCATTTTTATTATTATTATACTTCGCCGGTGCTACACAATACCGACGAAGGAGGGCGTTTTGATATGATTGTGGATTGCTATCAGCTGAAGCCGGTATTGTTCAGTGACCAGTGGCTATGCCTTCGCCACTGAAACCTTCCGACAACAACTGACACACAAAGACACACTAATGCACATCAGAAAAATGCGAGATGTTTATTTTTATTTTAAAAAATTTTTTTTTTTGTCTGAAACTGGGGTTGAACCCAGGTCTGTTTTTTTGTTGTGTAGTCAACGTGCAGACTACCATCCATCGTGCCATCGCCACCCTCAGCTGTAACCAATTCAAAGACACATCAGAATGCCCTTCTTTGTTAGTATTGTGTAACCGTCGAAGTGAAATAATTACTAAAAATATCTACAAAAAACGAAACTTCAGGTGTTTTTTTTTTACTTTTCTGGTAAAGTTCGGTAAAATGAGAGCAAACTATAATTTACCTCAATAAGAAACAAAAATGTAAAAAAGGAAGAAAACGCAAAAACCATAAAATTTACCACAAAATAGGTCTGTTCCACGTGCATAACAAAAACATTTGCTTCGTTGTCAAAGTCTGTAAAAAATATTAAATAAAGTGATAAATATGCACAAATATATATACTACATTTCCAAATTTATTTAAAAAATCTTTTTTAAATTTCTAAATAAAAACTTTTGTCGTTTCTCTGCAAATTTTCTGATTAATATCTTAGTTTCATATATAAATAAAAAACAGCCGATAATTTAATTCCAGACCGAACTTACCGAAACAAAAAGTTAGTGCAACTTTGTATAGAAAATTAAAAATTTTACTCTCTAATTTTATTTCAAAATTGTACAAAAATTGTTAATATTTGCTGGCACGCTTTTGGATAAATTTAGAGAATTCCATCTTACACGTAGTTCACTTGTTGATAAGCATTTCTCGCAATTGAACTGATCTATATTCTGAATATATATAGTCAAATTCATGCGCAATATAACTTCCAATTTATATAGTAGCATTCTAATAATATTATAACTATTATTTTTTTCATAAACATTATTTCTAGCTTATTTGTTGCCTACATATTTAATTATTCTTATGTTACAGTTGTAGTCCACCAACTTTATAGATATATGATTCTAATTTTAAAATTGTTCTTTTTCCGAATTTTAAAATTAGAATCATATATAAAGAGATATTCCCAAAATAAATTCAGTTAATATACAATACTACATGTGCACGGTGTTAGATTTTAATATTCTTTTGTTTCATTTTTTAATTTTTCTTTTGATTCAAAATACATGAGTTATGCTGGCCGATGGCAAACTTATGGTGTTTTCTTTTCTGACAAAAATGTTACATATATGCTACATTTCGTTACTATTTCTGTTCCATTCTAAAAAATATGTAATATTAAAAAAAGCTACTTCGTTCTATGTTGCACAAATAACTGGCAAAATATGCAACATATTTGACCCTCTACTCTCAAGTCGGGGTGATATACTAACCTTTTTTACATCTTTGTTAAGTACTTTTTAATACAAATAAGAATTATGAAAGTCAATATACTTTTCACTTTGACTAGAGTCCATCAGACTTTTGATAGAGGAAGATTCTGTTTAATTTATTATTTATTTTAATGTAAACTTTTTTGATAAAATTTTGGTTGAAAGTTTTTGCAGTTTGTTCTAGGTAATAGCAGCTGATTAGAAAACAATGTTGCTGACTATTTTTATTGATAAAATGGTGCTAAAAACCGTAGAAACAGTGAAAAGCTAAGTATACATCAATGTTAAATCTCAAATATTTTGTACCATTGTGGCAGTAAAAAATGTATCACTTTTTAAAGGTATGGGCAAACTGTAGAAAATGCTATCCATCGAAAGGGCAACATTTTTGTTCAGAAAGGAAATCACCATTAGTGTAGATGAAAAAAAATCTTAAAATAGAAATATACATGTGTAAAACAAAAGTAAACTCATCGATTGTTATGTTTTTGTTTATTGATTTTTGGTTTTGTGTTTGGTATTCAATTTCAATTCTCGATTGATTAATTAAATTTTGTATTCAGAAATTAGGAAAATTCCACTGATGAGCTAACTAAGCATTAGTACTATATGGATGTGCTTTCCTCCTCAGTTATTGTGTTAGCTTTTATAAAAAATACTTTATGAGAATATTATAAAGAATGTAATAATACATTTCACATATTTTTTCGGGAAAAAGCACAATTTTAAAATTAGAATCATATTTTACTTTTTTTATTGCACATTCATATTTCTATTTTTAGATTTTTCTTCTTATCTATACATATATATATATGTATATAGAAATATGTACTTATGTGTAATAAAAAAAGTAAACTAATGGATTGTTATGTTTTTGTTTATAAATTTTTGGTTTTTTGTTGGGTATTCAACTTCAATTCTCCATTGATTAGTTGAGTTTTAGCCATAAGAATCTTGAATTTGTAGTCCCCTAGTTCCACTATAATGTACCGCATGTGTAAGGGTCACTCCTGAGTGCTGGTCCAAGATAAAAAAAATTCTTTAATATTCCTTTCTGAAGAATAATTTATATAAGTATGTATTTTCAGAAATATTATGAATAGAGAAGTTTATTGAGCCATATTCGTCTGTCTATGATATGTATGTATGTATATGTATGATATGTATTCAAAATATACAAAAAAAAAGCATTATAAATTATGAATTAGAATGATAGAACAATAATTAAATTAAAATAAACTATATATAACATGATTCGAACCACCAACAAAACTCCACCAAAACGCCATGGCTGTCACCTCAGCCATCGATACCGCTGACTTTGTTACAACTTACCAAGGCTTTAGCTTGTTACAATTTTCCCTCTAATACACTTAAATACACTAAACAAGTCGTGTAACGACCCTTTAGAGCAATCCATATAAAGAAATTTTACCATATATGTATGTATGTATACGGTCTGATAAAACAAATAAATCCTTAGTACTCATAAACAAAGCATTGTGCCAGTTTTTACAAACAATTGTTTACATGTAAGTCACACCTCATTCTTCTTTGCTTTTTTTTGCATTTCTGCATGTAAAAAATATAATGTTATTTCTTTTACTAACCCAAAAAAAATCTGATTTTGGCGAACAATGTTGCCACAAAATAATGTTGACATAGAGTCGACATATATATGATTGTCCGATTTTTATGTATATATGTTTATTATTTGGTATTTAAAGAAAAAACAAAGAACTGAGACAAGTTTAATTGAATTGAATGTATCAGTGACTGTTGTTAAAATACATAGGAGGAAAGTCTTAATTGTTCTTATAAAAGAAATCATTCACTACACCAAAAAATTGATAACAAATTAATTTTTTTTTTTACAATTTCTGTTAAAAAACATTTTTCAAAATTGAAAAAAAAGTAGAATGCTAAACGAAAGAATATATTAAATCTAACATAGCTACAATGTCGGGTTATGTATGCTAGTCAATGGCCATGAACGTGCGTTTTTAGTTTAAAATTATGCTAAAATAAATATATGCTATAGAAATGGTAACTATTCAAAACCAAAATACGCCAACTGAGCAAACAAAAATAGTTGAAAAGTGGTAATCTTTGAAATTATTAGAATTATAGAATTTCTCTTTCGTTATGATTTATTATTCAATTTATAAATTAACTGCCGTATTTAGAACCTTTTTTATTGGATGATATTTCCTGGAAATTTATTTATTAATCCTTTAATAAATGAAGTGAATAAAAATATAAATACATTTTGATGAATTCGACAGTAAGAATTTATTGTAATAAAGAAGATAGTCTCAAGAAATCGAAAATACATTTTTGCATAATTTTACCAGAAACAAATATGCGTTTTAAATTCGTACGACGAAAAATGTCACGCCGTAAGACTTTTGAACAATACTAGTGTCTTCTTTGCTGTAAAGCTACCAAAAACGAATATTTTGATGCATTTGTGGCTAACGCCATTCTTGCATGATCGGATCTTTTAAACAGAGGCTTCACCATTTTTTGCTTTAGGCATTTAAATCAAAAACTCAAATACTACTTAGATTTGATGGAAGTAGAAGATTCCCCTAATATTTTATTTTTACTACATAAAGCAAATCCGTCTGAAGATAAAAAAAAAAAACATAAAATCTTGTTGTAAAAAAATCATATTTGTAAATAATCACAAACTTTTACTTTTATTAATTTTTTATCTCTCCTACAAAGTTAAAAAATTTAAAGATTTGCCCTTTTGCATTTCAATATGTACGCATGAAACTATATTTTTTTATTTCCTAAAATAATAAAAACTCACATTCACACGTTGTTCCCATTTTAACATTTTCACTACTGGTTTTCGTAAATTGTAGACGAATTTTAATATGATATGAATTTATCCCATTATTATTTACTGGCAACACTGTTGCTCAAAGTCAGATTTGTTGTTGGGTTATTAAAAAGCACAAAATGGTCGATTTTAATACAGAAATGCTGAAAAATAAATTGCAAGAAACCGACAGCTTTTCATTAAAATTTAATCACAACATAGTTTTGGTTTTAAAAAATTTTTAATAATGAAGTTCGCACTGAAGTGGGGCATTTGTTTATTTTGCAAGATAGTAAAAATTTAACTTTTTAAAAATTTTAAGCTACATAATGCATTGAAAATATTCAAATTTTACATAATTTATATAATAATAATAAAAGAAATAGCATGCAGTGTAAACTGTATCAATGTTTGCAAATTTGAATTAAAACTTTTATCAACGAAAACTCTTCTACATACATTTACGCTTTTTATGGCAGTTTCATAAAAAGAAAACTTATTTCCTTCACTGAATTTGTAAAAAATATCAACACACTTACTTAAGTGGATGCTACACGATCAATATTCAGTTTTAATTTTTGTCTTTGGGTGCGAAAAATAGTCACATACATATGTATATACGCTGTGTAATATTGGCTTTGATATTCATCAAAATTTAAAAGTAGTGTTGTAAGATAGCGAAGCTTCATCTCCTATCATTTCTCCTACTATCCCTTTCATCTAGTTCCAGCACAATGCACCGCATGAGTATGGGTCATCCCTGAGTGTTGGTCCAAGTTAAAAAAAAGTGACGTAGTGTGCCAGTGTTATTGTCAATATTTATTTTATATAAACTTTGACTGCATATTGTAGTTGTTTTGTATTGCAAATAGAGTAAAAAATTTTCGTAATCGAATTAATTGCAGTATATAATGGCTTTTTGGGACATGCAAATGAAAAAATATAGTGACATAAACAAAGAAAAATATCATCAGTGCTTTTTTTTAATAAAGAAATAAATAGATATGTATTTTGGCGACGGTATATGTTTACACTTGAAAAAACCCAAAAAAAATTTAATATTGATGAGAAATGTTGACGTAATGTGTCAAAGGCTTCCACATATGTATATACTAACACAAAAACAAATATTGAAGCTGAATATAGATGCGTGATGCGTGTTTATCTGGTGTGGCTTCTAAACAATTGTTTGGTGAAACACACATCATTTTTGTTATGAGTGCTTATGTTCATATAAATATATAAGTTCCTCTCACTCATATAGGGATCATATACGGGCCGGGGCCATGGCGCCGGCTGTGTAAAGTCTCAGTCTTTTATGAAACAGATTCCTTTCTAGTATTATGAGCCTGTTGGAGTCTGAAATCATTTGAATTTCTGAGGTTATATGGCTCAGCTTCTCTTACGTAAGTTGTTTGGTCAGTCAAATACTTAGGTACCTCTCCAATTTTCAGTTTCTGGATAAAATTTATTGTGTTAAGTTGTAGTCTCTGTTTAATATTTAACCATTTAATGAATGATTTTATTAGGAGCCCATATTTCCTTTGGGAATTTATTTATTTTCTTGAGATTGATAAATGTGGTATGTTTTAGCGTGGAGAAGAAATAAAAATGATTGTATGATTGTCGTTAGGAAAATGAAGATAATGGTGTGTTTGGAATAATATAGCAGGAACGGGGGAAGGATAAATAGGAGCAAGACAGGCATAAATGGGAAGAAAATTCTAAAAGGGATTATAATTTAGGAAAGAAGAAAAGATGGCTACGTTAGCGAGAGATTAGTTGGAAGTTTTACGGAAATTTTAGGGAATACCTGGAATATCCAAAGGCTAGAGAAGGTCAGCAAAGTTAGTAGAAGGCTAGATGAAAAGAAAGTTTGTGAAAGTGGCACGGAGTTGTGCCGAAATAAATTCGTATTGAAAAATTTAAGTGAAAGAAAAACTGACTGCAAGGGAACGGAGGAAAATACTCCTCATATTGCAGATCAAATCTAGAGGAATATAATAGTAAAGGAGGAAAAATTGTGCAAGTGAGTGTTGGTTAAATGGATAAATTTTGAGTTTGTGACTATTTTTTTTTTACGTAGAAAGATGATAATCTGCCGATGTACAGTTCATACTTTTTATGCAGGGAAAGATTTTATTGGGATCACGGGTAGGAAGTTGGAGGTGCCGAAAGGAAAGTTGAATACAACTCCGTGGTCAGGGCTGTAAAAACAAAACAAAAAAGTACCAGGTAACAAATACCACCTTATATTAATTCTTCTGTGGTAGCACATTCTAAGGAAAGGAAAAAGTGAAGTGAAAATTGTGAGTCGCAATAAGAGCCCCCAGAGGAAAATTATTTTGGAAGAAATATTATAAAAGCAAAAGAAGAGGAATAATATACCGTCAATTGTGAGAAAAAAAATTTAAATTTATGACCTTCAAACTCTTTAGGGAGAAAATTAATACAAAAGAAAAAAAAAACAAGAAAAAATAGAAATTTTGGTAAAAAGGAAATTATATTTAGAATATTATAAATTATATATGAACCTTTAGTAATAGTTTATTTTTTTTTTTTTTATCTGGAACCAGCACTCAGGAGATGACTCCTACACATGCGAAGCATTGTGCTGGAACTATAGGAAAGGGATATTAGGAGAAACGACAGGAGGTGAAGCTTAATTAATTATTTTGCAGCTCTGCTTTTCCACATTCTTTGTTTATACTCGTAGCAGTGCTGACGCTTCGGTTCAGTAGCCATTCTTATTATTATTTTACTTCGCCGGTGCTACATAATACCGACGAAGGAGGGCGTTCTGATGTGTTTGTGGCTTGCTATCAGCTGAAGCCGGTATTGTTCAGTGAGCAGTGACTATGCCTTCGCGAATGAAACCTTCCGACAACAACTGACACACAAAGACAAACTAATGCACATCAGAAAAATGCGAGATGTTTATTTTTATTTTAAAATTTTAGTCTGAAACTGAGGTTGAACACAGGTGTGTTTTTGGATTTGTAGTCAACGTGCAGACTACCATCCATCGTGCCATCGCCACCCTCACAGGTTTGAAGATAGATAGTGTAAGTGTGCTTTAAAAAGTTTGTGACCGGGAAATATGTATGCGGTCAATTGCAAGGAGGCGTTAATAGAACTTTTCCTGTTCCTACCAGTTAAATGAAACTAAGGAGGTTCAAAGAATAAATACATGTATCAGTTAATATTCAGAATTCTAAGTGTCAGTATTTGATCACCACCAGCTTTAGGGAGCTCCTTCAAGTTAGGTAATATAAACAGGTTACATAAGATGCACCTTGTGATCCCCCACAAATTGTAATTTTTTGAAAACAAAATTTATTTAAATAGAACCAAAATCCAAACCTGCTAACGCCTGAAAAAAAAGAGAAATTATTGCATATTATATCATTGTCATTTATATTTCTATAGTATTGTATAATTATTGTAGCATTTGTTTTAGCGAATTTATATTTAATATATATGTCGCGTAGATACAGATTAAAATTTGTTATAAATTTTGTGTAGGTTGTTAGGTGGTACTACATAGCGAAAACAGCTAGATTGTTAATTTTAAGTTAAATTATACAATTCATTTGCTTTTAATTTAATAAATAATGTGCTTTAATGTGAAGGAATGAAATTTGCAATGTGTTATGAATAATTGGTTAGTCGGGGTAAAGGCATGAAGGTAAGTTAAGACGGAAAGAAATGGTCGCCCAGTTGAAGGTCGCAGGACGGTAATTATGGGAATAGATGGTAATGTGACATGGATGGGAGGGCAATTTCAAAAGAACAAAATCCTCCTCTGAGAGAATCTGTTGGTGTCAAAAGTGAGGCCGCATTGTCGATAATAGTATCAGTAAGTTTTTGTGTAAGTAATAAGATTTTTTTGTGGTACAACGTGGCCAGTGAGAGGTGAGGAACTCACAGAGATGTGTTCAACTTATTTATGAGCTACCAGGAACCCTTGGACTTTACGCTTGTGCAACAGGGGTCGGTGGATGAAGTGGTAAATAGCACTTAATAGAGGGTGGCGATGGTCGAAGTAGTCTGCACGTTGGAAAAATTTTTCAAGGGTTCAAACGCAGTTTCAGACTCATAGAAAAATCTCGAAAAATCACTGGTTACTGAACAGTAACGGCTTCAGCTGTATCCAATCCACAGCCACATCGGAACACCCTCCTTCATCGGTATTGTGTAGCATCGGCGAATTACAATTACTAAAAGTGGCTACTAAAGATGAACCTTCAAAATTTAATGCGTCTCATTGACATCAGAGATGCTACAACATTGCTATAAAACAGTGATGTACGTCCCATACAACAATTGTTGAAAAATTTACACAGACAGTAGTTATTCTCTTTTAAAATTTTCATTCAGTCGTCGTTGAGCAAGCGATGAATACACATGCGGATGGTTGTTGTCATTTTTTTCACAAATTTATTAAGCATTGTTGTTGCTTCTTGTTGGACGAATCACAGTAAACACACACGATTCAATTAGAATTGAATACGAAAAAAATTCAAATATAATAAAAGTTCACGAAATGAAATGTGAAAAGTATTTTATGGTAAATGATGCTTTTCAAAACATTCAATGCCTTTTATGTTACAAAACATTAAAAGCGGGTAATGAAAACGTTTCAATCAGAGCTAATAATACTTAGATCTGAGGTATAAGATTTCGATAAAATTAGAACTCTAGAGTTTTGGAAAAATTTAGATGTTGCAATATGTCTATATTTGAATTCTTCTCGATCAGGGCGATCGTGAAGTCCGCCTTTCGACCTAATTATTCCAAAAAAATTTTCCAGCACATCTTGATTAAACCGATACGTTAGCAAATACTCAATATTATATCGACTTTTAAGTTCAATATATAGCATTTGTAACGCTTTATTAGATTGAATGATACCTGTAGAATACATTTATGTCAAAAGAAATAAATCTGTGTCACAAATTTTTAGAGTACAATATAATTTTCAACCTTTTTGGAAAGGTAGCATAGACTTTTTGCCAATCACACGGATCTCTGACATCATTTGCGACATATTATTTAGAATGATATTTTGTTTTTCAAGTGCTAAACCATATGCGTGTAATCGGTCTCTGGTATCCTGTCTCGGTACTCTCGAATTCATAACACCGAACCAGTCATTTACCTAGTTAAGTGAAATTTCTTAAGTAGTTTAGGTATGTTCTAGAAAAATTATATTTTGTAAGTAATTACGAGTTTAAAGAGTTGACTGCACTCGCTCCAATTTTCGTTGCTCAAATATCCCAAACTGGCGGCTCGTGTTATAGATTGCGAAATTGTATGTGAAAAAAGTTTCGTGGCCAGTTTAACCTTTTGCCTTTCAGGTCCGACCACACATAAATTGTGTGGTGATATTTTATGCGTGATCTGCAAGTCATTTGATTGGAGGGATAGGAGACTTAAAATTATATCCTTTTTGACTTCTTTTTCGTTAATGATAAACCCACCATCAATGAAATGATTTCTCAAAAGTTTTATCAAATGAGGAACATCATTAAAAACAAAAATTTTGATTTCATCGAACAAAAACCTACATATATACATATGTTACGTATATTCATACAAAAAAAAAATTTGAAAAAATTATTGAGGCATATTTACCATATAACCATACCATGGTTTTTCGTAATCAACTTCAAGTTCACTGAACAGTTTTCTGTTACCTCCACCTAAGTCACAAACAATGGCCACAATTGTAAAGCCACTCTGCTTCGTAGTATTCAATATATTGAATAAAATACTTTTTGACATTTGGGTATCATAGTCATAATATATGGGTTGCTTCCAATTTGAAATTAAACCTTCCAGCGAATTAACAAAGGTTCTAAAAATTCTTGATTTTGATACAAATAACTTACCTCTTAGCAAGGCCACTTGGATATAATTTTTTTATTTTTTTTTTTATCTTGGACCAGTGCTCAGGGGCTATCCTCTATATATGCAATGCATTGCACTGGAACTAGAGAGAAGGATAGGGAAGAAACAGACAGGTGGTGAAAGTGGTAGAAAGATAGGGCTTAATTCTTGCACAACTCTGCAGTTGCGTGTAAATTATAAAGCAAAGTTGCGGCGTCTCTGATGTTTTTTGACGCATTATTTTTAAGCTAATGGAGCCATTTTATTTATTATTTTACTTCGCCGACGTTTTATTGCTCAAATACCGACGAAGGAGGGTGCCGTAGCACAGAAAACTCAGAAAAAACTTTTTTCTGATTTGACCCGGCTGGGAATCGAACCTGGGTCTTTCTGGTTGCAGAGCCAACACGCTGACTACTCGCCATCAGCACCCCCCCCCCCCCCCCCCCCCATAATTAGCTGGTTCTAGCACTAAATCTGCTGACTTGTCATAGCAATACTTTTTTTTTGCCTTCATCTCATCAAAACTCAACACACATACTTTTTGGTTGGCCGCAGATAGTAGTTTCACAACAGGCTCCAAAATACCTTTCGACATGTCCAATTTTTCCGACCATCTTTGCAACGTTCTCACCGATGGAAGTGGGAAATGTTTCTTCCTTAAAAGTTTGTAAGCTCTGGCACTCGCTGAGTATAGGGTGATACATTGAGCAATGTCTGTTTCGGTAAAATTTTGTCTTTTATCACCGCTTTTTAGTTTTTTTATTTGACCCTCAGTAAACAAACGCCTCAGTGCCTTCTCGAGATTTGAGTTTGCAAAGCTTAGTTTTTGAATACGACAAGATAAATTTTTTATTGTCACATCACATTGACTTTTTGCCATTTTCAGCGAACAATTCTCCTTAAGAAGTGATTCTCTAGAAACGATTTAAATAATTATTTGTTGTTTTTTTAAATACTAACATACATTTTCAATTCCAAAGTTTTAGTGTAACTTTGGAGGCCATCTTCTTCAGTGTCAGTCGGCAATTCGGCATTTACACATTTTACTTTTAAACTTTTTTGATTATTTATTTGTTTTTTTGTTTCATCTTCTTCAGTGCCATAAGCAGTTTTCTTTTCACTATCAATAATAGTATTTTCTAAGGACGGAACTGCATTGGGTTTTAATTTCTTAGTACTTCGTTTACTAAATCCTATAACGACTTATTAACGGATTTAAAGAATTGATTATGTGGTAACTTACCCATTTCATATATTAAATTTCTTTCAAAATCCTCTTGCTTAAAATGTAAAGCACAAATTTTTTCTTTTTCAGCATTTACAGGCTTTACACGCTTGCAAAATTTCACCCATAACTTCCTTTGAGCTTCATCTCTTGGAAAACTATATAATGACACAGCTTTATGAAAACAAAAAAATTTTGATAGCAATATTACATTGTAACACAATTAATTTCTCACTTGTTTTTTTGCTGTTACTTTATTTGCAATTGCCCACTGCGCATTTCATGCTTGCTCTTTTTGTTCTCTTTTCACTTCTATTTGTGTTTTTTGTTTACAGCTTATGAGCTTTATAAAGCAAGTTTTTTACACTTATTTATTATTTAATAATTATTTAAATATATTTATTATAAAATATAGCACAATTTATTATAAAATTCAACACAAAACTTTAACTTTGATAAAATCGATTTCATTTGCTTGTTTGAGATCTCTCTGAGTAAATTGTGTGAAGAGTTGCCAAATGTAGTATAAAATATAAATTTTGTACGAGAAAGTATTAGTTTTGCATATAATAAACATTTGGCAATCTCATCGAGGGGATGCAAACGTCATCAAACGGTAAATCATGCGCAAGGCGTAATCTTTATTTAATCATTCTTGTATACAATAACTTTGTTCATTTCAAAACATTAGTCTATCATCAGTCTCTGCTCAAACTTTGTGAAAGCAACACCACGCACGCTTGTTTGGTATTATTTACTTTTTTTTTCATAATCAACACAAAAGCACACAGAGCAACAATGTTCAGTAATTCTTGGGAACTGATGTATTTTTTTTTTTTGAAAATCGTGAAAGGAAGCCGCAATGTTATATTTGTTTGAAGCAATTAGCAAAATGCGACAAATTTAATATAAGGCGGCAATAATGTAACATGTAATTATATGCATATGTATATTTAATTATGTATATAATATATACATATCTATATAAATGTATATAAATTTTTATTTATTTATTTTTAATTTTGTTATTTTTATAAAATTGCGAAAGATTTTATGTATTTATCACATAATAATAATGTTCTTTACTTACTTTGAAATTGTCCAACTAAGTGATCAGGAGCCGGATTACTGTTGACTTGATATGCGTAGAATTTTTAGCATAGGCTAATATAGACTCGACATAAACACAGGGTCGTGAAAATTTAACATCTCCGTTCGCTATAAAGATCGAAAAGGGATAGCAAATGTGTGTTTTTGCAATTTTCCCTTTTCAATGTTTTTATCGGAATTTTTACTTTAATTGACAAAAATTTTCCTTACAATGTGCAAATTTTTTAATATTTTGGCGTATTTATATAATTTTTCGCCAAAATATTAATATTAAAAAAAGAAAAAAGTGTTCGGTAATAAGTGTACGTACCAAACAAAGTGAAATTATAAATAAAAGCAATTGAATGTGCTGCTTATGTTCAATTGTAAAATTAATGAAAAAAAAGAAATGAAAGAAAAATGGAAAATATTTTAAATTTATTTAAAAATGTTATTTAACTCAGGTTAAATTATAGTAGTGGAAGCTGTATAATGGGATGTGCTTCAGGGAAGACTTTGCATCATTTCCCGAAGGACGACATCAGGTAAGACTTTTGTTTTTGACGTGTTAGAATTTGCTGAAGAAATATACTGTAGTAAAGCTGCTCCATAAAAACAATTGGAATAGAATCAATTTTCTATTAGCTAAAAACCTCTGTTTAATGTGGATCAACTTCCCTAAAGTATATTTCTTCTCTCTGTGGTATTATAATTTGAGGGTTTATTGTAATACCATCATGAGCCAACCAAATTAAAACTTGCGATTCATTTGCTGTGCTTATATATTTTTCTTCTTGTTTTATTAAATGTCTCTTTTTGGTGTTATTAATATTTAAATAAATTCAATTAACCAAATGAGAAATTCCAATATTTAAGAATTTAACTACCCGATATCGAAAGAATTTTTTCATTCGTTCAATTACATTCAAAATATAAAAACAATATTTTGGAATTTGTATTTATTTCCAATGTATTTGTACGAATGAAAAAATTCTTCCAGCGTCGTGGGCCAGGCAGTAAATTATAAAACGAATTAATTAATTTTCTTTTATATTTTCATACACTGCCATTGCCGATGAACATGCCGAGGAAGAAAAACTACCACTCACCATAAATTCAATATCCAGAAATAGAAATAAGAAATAAAAATTTCATCTTTCATTATTTATTTAAAAATAATCAAATTGTTTTATTTAAATTTTGTTGTATTTTGATTTGATACTGTTTTCTTAAAAAAATTGTAATTTGTAATAAAGTAATAAGGATTTATAATCATATTTTTTATTTTAATAAAGAGGAGAATTCGTTTTCTCATTAAAAATTAAAAATTTGTGAATACATTATTTGATTCTTTTGAAAATCTTGTGGTGAGTGAAACTTTCGGATATCCGCCGAACAGGAATGGTAGATGCAGATCTATCTACGTTCTAAATTTCAATAAAATTTGTTTGAACGTTCCCGAGGGGCAGAAAATTCCCCCCTATCGCCCTCCTGGTCCTAGTTTTTAAAAAAGTAATACCATATAACCTTCCCGGAGTTGCACATCGCGATTGGTCAACAAATAGCGAAGTTAATCTCGTTTATATTATAAAATCTGTCAAAAAACCATGTGGAAGGAGTAGCATAATTAAAAAAATAAGCGTAATGGTGGGTATGATTAAAAAAGGAGCCTATAATTCCTTGTGAAAATTTCAGATAGATCGGTTCAGCGGTTTGGGCTCATATAAGGTACAAACAAACACACATTCAGCTTTACATATATAGATAAACAATTTCTTAGCTTTTATTCAGGAATTTTGTTAAAGGCAAAATATGAACAGTTAATAGTATTAAATAACTTAGTAGTTCATTAACGACGGTTTTCGTTATTTGTGTTGAGCATTCCTCTTCATTTATTTACGCAATAATGCCCAGACCATGTCTGAGGACATATTTCGATGTGGTAAATCTGCTAAATCGTTTTCTTGTAACCAATCCCAAACTGGGCTTTCACCAGCAGTACGTACACATGCAGCATTTAAACTAACAAATATTAGCAAACAATGGCGCTATTGATATAATGTGATCCAAGTCATTGTGTTATTCAAAGAGTTCGTTAACTGGATGACGGTAAGACAAACGATACAGACTACAAACCGTACTAACCAACAACACAGAATATATCTCCTGCTCTACTATGTTAACAGTTATCACGGGTGAATCAGTAAATGTATACCTTACATTATTTTGGTACAAATTAAAATCCAAGCTTATTTCTGATAATTCTAATACATCCTCATACTGCGCCAATAAATAAAGCGATTGCTTTTATTGTTTGCATTAACACCTCCAGCTTTTTCAGCTACTTTAATATCCCGTCAAGTACTGTGAGTTCTTTCTGAAAGAAAGCAAATTGTAAAATATGTACATACATACATATATTCCGCAACATAAACTTTGTTGTCTACCTGTATTTAAAGTAATTTCATGCCATTCTTCTTGACACGAATTTGTTGTAACTACTTCACTTTGATTTTTGTATAAGGAAAAGAATTGAAGGAAATTAACAAAACCTTCAACTTCCTAATCTGCAACTTCAATATGTAAAAATTAACACAAGCGGCCGGCTAATATTCCGTATTCACGGCACATTTACTCAATGCTGCACTTACTGCTGTAGAGGACCATCAAATTGAACAACTTAAGCAAATTTAACACCATAAAACTAGTTTCCAATTGCTCCGATGAAGGGTGCCTGACAAGAAAATATATGATATTATGATAAATACCTTGTCGGAAGTCAAATAATATATTCCATTTAAATACTTACCCTTTGCTTAATAGATAAACCACATTTTTTTGTTGAATTATACATTTAACTCAACACAATGAATAAAATTTCATATTTTTGCGTGCTTTTGTCAAAAATTTTGTAGACGAAAAATACTAATAATTTTTAAACATATGTTGTGCAAAGCAATGTATAATTATTGCTTCTAACCCATTGCTTTCCTAATGATTTTCTTTCTCTTTTCGATCTACATAGCACAGCTGAGAATACCCTTTTTATTTTTGTTTATGTCGAGTCTATATTAGCCTATGATTTTTAGTTCTATGATTTTTTTATGTGCATCATATAAATTAAATAATATCTTCGCTATATACAAGTATTATTTTTTTGTTTATAATTGTTTGTGTAGTGTGTCTATGTATGTGTATTTATGTGGGTATGTATGTGTATGTATGTATTTACATTTTCTTTTAGTGTGCGTAGTTTACATTAGTTTGTGTAATTTACGTTAATTTATTATTAGATAGGAGCGTTGAATTGATTATTCTTCAAAATTTATTTGGATTATTCAGGAATGGAACTTAGATGACCAAAAGTTCTGCCAGGGTACGTTTTCTTGTACAATCTTATTTAAAATTTGCTTCCAAGTCAGCCCAATGACAAAAATGTCCAATTATTCAATTATATAAACTTCAAACGAATCGGTGCACTATTGTTAACAAATTTATTGTCCTGTTTGATCAATCCTCTTCAATACTGCCACCAGGTTCAATATATGTATAAGAATATTAAAAATTTAAATTTTTCCTCCCAGACAAATCTTTGGAAATAGTAAAAATCTTCCTCAATGTTTATTTGCGTTTATATCCTCTTAGTAAAAATATTCAGCCAGGATTAATAAAAATTCTATTCTTAAAATTTTGTCTTAAAAATTGTCAACTCACACCAAGAAAATTTAATTTTACAATCCAGAAAATAAATATGGAAAAAATCAAATAAAAATTTCTAAAGCAAAATTCAAAGGTAACTAAAAAAAATTTAACGTAAGTATATTTTTGATCAAGTATTTTTTTATCTCCCCCCAATTTTCATATACGAGGTAGGTGTTATAAATTCAAACTAAAATTTGTCACAAAGTAGATTAGCATCCTCGAGCTCGTAGCTAACGTTTCCAATTTTCCTTTTTACAATTGCTTTTACTCCAATTGGAGCTAGTTTGGCATTGTAATTATTTGCCTTCGAGCTTTTTTTCCTTTTTCGTAAGTTATACGATTTCGTGTTTCTGTCATAAGCTTCCTTAATCTTTGATAATCTTTCTATTTCAGTATCCGTCTCGGACAATATTTTTATATTCCTTAAAATTTAATAATCCAGACTAATTATATTATATTTCGGCATTATATAATTTTATATTATAAAAATTCTGTGGACTTCTGACAAAACAACACAGATTTGTATTTTTTTTCGAAAGTTTAAGAAGAAATATTTAATATTGTTACACAGTGTACAATTCGACAGCGACCGCAGCTTCTGTTTGCGACCGCACACAACCACATAATTGGTTTGTGCGCGTGAGTTCGGGCTTTGGTTACCACTGCTAAAGGGTGGTTAAATTTCAAGGGCCGATGTTGATTTTGAATAAAACACAAATTATTTAGGAAATTATTGTAATTTTATTTTATTATGATATATTGGTATTACTCAATTATGTATGGAACAAAATATCGGCCAAATGGGCGCCGCGACCACGGCAACAGTGGATGATCAATTTTCGAAGAAAATCATCTTCAGTGATGAGGCACATTTTCACCTCAGTGGATTCGTCAATAAACAGAATTGCCGCATTTGGGCGAATGAGAATCCAAAAGTGATTGTCGAAAAACCAATGCACCCACAAAGAGTGACTGTTTGGTGCGGTTTATGGGCTGGCGGCATCATCGGGCCGTATTTTTTCCAAAATGAGGCCGGTCAGGCAGTTACTGTGAATGGTGTTCGCTATCGTGAGATGATAACGAACTTTTTATGGCCCGAATTGGAAGATATGGATGTGGACGATATGTGGTTTCAGCAGGACGGTGCCACTTGCCACACAGCTAACGAAACAATGGCTCTTTTGCGCAACAAATTCAATGGCCGTGTTATCTCACGTAATGGCGATGTCAATTGGCCGCCAAGATCATGTGATTTGACACCGTTGGACTTTTTTCTTTGGGGTTATTTGAAAGAAAAGGTGCACGTCGATAAGCCAGCAACAATTCAAGAGCTAAAGGATGAGATAATTCGGCACATTAACGGCATAGAACCTCCATTATGCCTCAGGGTCATCGAAAATTTGGACCATCGGATGGAGGTGTGCCGCCTTGGTCGCGGCGCCCATTTGGCCGATATTTTGTTCCATACATAATTGAGTAATACCAATATATCATAATAAAATAAAATTACAATAATTTCCTAAATAGTTTGTGTTTTATTCAAAATCAACATCGGCCCTTGAAATTTAACCACGCTTTATAAAAACAAATAACGTGCAAACATCAGTGCTGTAAGAAAGTGTTGCTTCACCTACTATCATTTCTCCTACTATCCCTTTCCTCTAATTCCAGCACAATGCACCGCATATGTAGGGATCATCTCCTGAGTGCTGATCCAAGATAAGAAAAAAGAAATGGTGTCTAGTGGCAAAGATTGTTGAATGAGTTTTTTTTTTACCGGTTATAGAATTTGATAATTTTTAAAACACATTAATTGGAGAAAAGTCGAATTTTTTTTTTTATGATTTAGTCTGAAGCTGTGGTCGAACCTAGGGTTTTTTTATGTAGTATTTGTGTTGCATATTTTTAGTTTAATATCCTAATATATAGTACATTGTAATTTGACTTGGACGACATTGTAGTGTCTACGCCGTCGAAAAACTCCAGATATAATACTTTTTGCGATAAGTGGCTGGAGACTGAAAATTTTTGTAAATATGACTACTACTACAATAATTATGTTTGTAAATTTCATAATATTCTTTATTTTGACTGTTAAATAAAATTTAAGTGAATTAAATTTTGGTAATGACATAAATATTTTAGTGTCTCAAGGTCTTTTTTTGAAAATCAAGCTGATGTCAATCTATAGTACTGTTTGAATCTGGCAACCATACTACCAACACTGTTGACATAGTGTGTTACCATATTTTGGAAAGGTAGTGAAATGATAGAGTAGAGCTCAATTTGTTGCTGCGTCTCTGGTACGCAGTAGACGTATTAATTTTAAACTAATGGAGAGCCATTTTGTCTATTATTACTGACGATTTGCATTTCTTAAATAACATTATTTAAAATATAATTTTTTTACTATAATCATCTTATAATAAGCAAGTTCTTTGTTTGCCTCTTGTTAATACAAGAGCTTATTAACTTCCTTAACATAACTATAATTTCCCACTTCACTACAACAAAACGTTCTGCAACTATGACTATTACTACAATAAACAAATTTAATATTTAAGTTTTTACTACCAACTAACTCATACACGCCAGTAATTATTTACAGTGGTAATATGTGTAATAATTATATTTGTAATTATATATGTACATAGTACATGAAACTACAAATTTATATTACGTATCTAATTACAGAAAATTACAGGAAAAACTTCGATGGAAACATCTGTTAGCGGATTAGTTTTATAATCTTTTCTAAAATTAGGTAACTTCAAAGCTAGTTCCACAAATACTTTGAACATTTAAGTTTTATATTAAGGGTCCTCATGAACACACTTAAAATTGCCATTTTTTTTATCTGCGACCAGCACTCAGGAGATGAGTCCTACACATGCGAAGCACTGGTGGAACTATAGGAATACTTAGCGAAATGACAGGAGGTGAAGCCTAATTAATTATTTTACAGCTCTCCATTTGCACTTTTATAGCAGTGTTGAAGCTTCGGTTTAGTAGTTTTTTATTCTTATTTTACTTCGCAGGTGCTACACAATACAGACGAAGGAGGGCGTTTTGATGTGATTGGGGTTTGCTATTAGCTGAAGCCGGTATTGTTCAGTGACCAGTAACTATGCCTTTGCCACTGAAACCTTCTAACAACAACTGACACACAAAGAAAAATGCGAGATGTTTTTTTTTATAATTTTAGTCTGAAACTGAGGTTGAACCCAGGTCAATTTTGTAGTCAACGTGCAGACTGATTTAACCATCGCCACCCTCAATTGGGCATATTTACGAGACTCCTATGATGAAGACCGCTTTTAAACTGTTGCGGAAATTTCAGCATATAATGCACATCAGAAAAATGCGAGATGTTTTTTTTATAATTTTAGTCTGAAACTGAGGTTGAACCCAGGTCAATTTTGTAGTCAACGTGCAAACTGATTTAACCATCGCCACCCTCAATTGGGCATATTTACGAGACTCCTATGATGAAGACCGCTTTTAAACTGTTGCGGAAATTTCAGCATATAGTGTCAGTTTGTTCAAACGTCACTATAAAAATAAATAACATAATATATGTAATGTGTAAATGCACATGTATAAATGTATAAATATTGTATATATATATATATATATTTAACATTAATACTTTAGGTGGAATTAGGTATTGGAATAGAATGTATGACCATTAGGTAAAATTTTGAAAATTCATATTTTCATTAAGACGATATTCAACATTCATATTCGTCGTTCACAGGAAATAGGTCTGTAGCACTCTTTCTAGTTTTCGACTAGTCATGTCATCGGGGGGATATGTTCGTTGACCTTATTTCACCGAATACTCATTACACATTATTATTTAAAGCCGAATATTCTTACAAAATTTTTGATCAATAACAAAAATGAATTTAAATCTTCATGTATTCTTAGGGCCGTTAAGGTAAAAAACTTCAACAATAAGGAACAAGGCGAACACATATGAAAATGCATTGATAAGGATTTTTCAAATGTTAAAATTTGCGACCAAACAAAGTGTAATAATATGTATGGTAAACGAGTAAATTTCATAAATTCTTTTGTTTGTTTGTTTCTTTAAAGAATAACGAGTTATTAAAATTTCGTGTGCTTAAAAAAAATACATCTATGTACATCTGTCACGCTTGCCCAAGTTAAAATACTTTGATCTTTTTTATTAAAAAAATATTAACTTCAAAATACCGATGTACATATCTTGAAGCGTTCTTTATTCACTGAGTTTACTTATGAATTAACGAATGAAAGTTTGGCCTCATCTATGTTTTACCCATAATTATTTTCCTAATTGTTTTCCCTAATTATTTTCCTAATTCTTTTCCTTAAATATTTTCCTGCCACAGCCTGGCATCGTCCTTAACTCGCATAGTGAAGCGGGGTAATTGCTTATTGCTGCGTTTGTCACCAAAATTTATTAATAGAAAACTTTCTGAATTTAAAATTTGTGCACAAGAATATGTGTATTTAATAGTTTGCACTGCTATTATCTCGTCGTGCGTGGGTTATTTATATGGAGTTTGATTGTGCTACTTCGGTTTTCTTTATTTTATGCAATTTTCATCAACATTGTTTTGTTACAGCCTTCTTGCCAATTTAATCAATGAAAATTGTAATAAAATTAAATAAGGGCAATATTTATACAGTGTACTAAAATGGGAATTTACGATAAACAAAAAAAAAATCGAACCAAAGGTTTAAAGTGAATTTTAGTTTGTGCAAATAATTACTTAGTTATAAAAGTATATTTATACATGATGAACATTAACGTTTATTCGTTGGTAGACAAACGTCTACCATACATACATATATCCATAAATATAAGGCTGAAGATCAAAACAATATTGATGGTTATTTTATATACGAAACAAGGCGATAAAATTTCAGTATAACAAATTGTGTGAAGTATTAAGTTGAGTGTAAAAAGTATACGTACAAAACCCAAGACTTAGCCACGCAATATACTACAACAATATAACTGTGTACTTACAATTTATCATTTGCTTCAAGCGACATCTTCTCGTCTTAATGCTTCCTACAAGGCCAATTAAAGGAAAATTCGCGCACCTGCGAACCATGAAGGCGCCTCCAAAGGTGCAGTCGCTGTACAAGTTGTTAAATGATTTTTGCATGTGGTAAATGGTGACCTTCTTGCCCTTTTTATTCTTATTTACACCACCTTTCTCGTATATGTAAATATATCCAATCTTAGAAAACCGGGTCACGTATTCACAAAATTTTCTATTTATTGATGATTATGTATCAATTTGTGCATTCCTTTTATTTTTTTTTCTTATTGTTTGCGTGCCAAGGCAGAAAACTCAGTAAATAATAAAAATATGATTTTCTTTTGGTTTTATTAATATTTTTCAGTTCATTGAAATTACCTCTATGAAAAACGGTACAATTCACACAAGTTCAGGTAATCAAGTAAGAAAAGTATAAGAATGAAGATGGATGTTTAACGGGTTAACGGTTTACTCGCGCAATATAAAAGCTGAACCACTCCAAAATAGCAAAGGTGCTCATAACAAGAGTAAACTCTAAAGTTGGTGAAGTTAGTAATGTGTTAGTAAAGTGACCGCGTTTGTAATACGTTGCTGGCAACTGGTATTGTATGTAATAGTAATTGTAAAAGGAATTGGTCTTGTTCTACTTCCCTTGTGTTGGTCTTAGTTTGGGCGGATAGTACAGCTTTGTCACCGTCGTGTTGAATGCTTTCTTGAAGTGAACACCTTTTGGGTGTTCATAGGCTGTGGCTGCCTCCATTATTGGAAACATGTACTCGCCGCTCGGTCCCCAAAGAGACGCCAGTTTTAGAGACATCTGCAATCACTAGGTCAATTTCAATGGGGTGGAACTGTGACTGGGGGATTTACCAACCCAGGTTATACAAAGCTGCGGGTTGCGCTGGTGTCGATGATAGCCGTTGTTTGGTCGTATCGGACTTAAACTCCGCTTTAAGTTTATCGGCCTCCCACGCTAGGTGTTCTGTCACTTTTGGCCGTACTGAGTCATATGGTACACTGTTCACGGGACGTAACTCGCCTTTCGTCTGCAGGGAACTGTTTATTGTGCGATGCTGTTCACCCCAATGTTATGCAGCGGTCGGTAACTTTTCGAGTAAGCCGCGAGTGCTGTCAGGTCATCGAATGTAAGGAAATCGTTTCGACGAATGTACCACAGATAATAAAATTCTTCATTAGGTAATATTCGAATTATCATCCAGTTTCTCAAAATATCTGGTTGATAAAAAAAAAATTGTGAAAATCTTGTTTGAAATCGCAACAACGCTCCGACACGGAACAGCTCAGACATAACCCATAAGATATGATTTAGATTCATCTCATACATGCTGGCTAACTCTTCAACTCTCTCAAAAAAGCCCTACTTTATTACGAGCTCGATTGTTCTTAATCGTTAAAATGCCCTTTACCATTACACTTTCGCTATGATAAGTTAAATATTAGATGGGGTGGCGATGGCACGATGGATGGTAGTCTGCACGTTGACTACACAACCAAACAACAGACCTGGGTTCAACCCCAGTTTCAGACAAAAATTTTAAAATAAAAATAAACATCTCGCTTTTTTCTGATGTGCATTAGTGTATCTTTGTGTGCCAGTTGTTGTCGGAAGGTTTCAGTGGCGAAGGTATAGTCACTGGTCACTGAACAATAACGGCTTCAGCTGATAGCAATCCACAATCACATCAGAAGGCCCTCCTTCGTCGGTATTGTGTAGCACCGGCGAAGTAAAATAATAACAAAAATGGCTACTAAACAGAAGCTTCAGCACTGCTACGAGTATAAAAACAAAATAACGTGCGAAAGCAGAGCTGCAAAAATAATTATATAATCTTCACCTCCTGTCGTTTCTCCTACTATCCCTTTCCTATAGTTCCCAGCACAATGCTTCGCATGTGGTGAACGTGCTGGCCAATTGAATTCTGAATTTCTTGAGATAATTCGGTCTCCAAAATTTTCATTTAAAACCTATTGTAGCACGGGCCGTGTGTGCCTTTGCTCCAACCTGCTGGAAACACTTGTTGGCTGCCACAGGGCGTACAAAATTATTAATCATAGTACTATAATTCTTTCTGATGTCACTCCACATCGTACCGTACACTTGAGCGAGTGCAATTGGCGCTGGTGAACAACTCTGAGGTTTGCAGTACCCAAAATCGCATATTTTTTTATTTACATATCCATTAAGATGAAAATGAGCTTCATCACGATAATTTCGATATGATCGTTGCGTCAGTGAAATGAAATGCCTATTGGAAAAGTAAAATTCTACCACTTCTGTTCGTTGCTCGGTCGTTAAATTTTGCATGGTGGTGTACACGGTTCGATGAATAAAATATAAAAAAACAATAAAAAATAATAATAAACAAAAAAGTTATTCAATTTTTACACGCAGACGTGACTTTTGGCCCATCCTGTATATTAATACTTTAATATTTTGAGTAAAAAAGTGACGACATGTTGACATATTAAACGCACCTGTGCATAGCGCAAGTTTTCGAGTCAAAATCGTTGAGCAAGTTTACAAAGTTTGGACAAATAAATTTTCTTAAAATTTTTTCAGTTCATTTGCGAGAGTGTAAAACTTAGAAAATACCAAGCATTGTGAGTCGAAATATAAACAGTGCACAGCCCACTTTTTCTTTCTTGGCCCTGCACTCAGGGCATGACACCTACATATGCAATGCATTGTCTTGGAACTAGGAAACAAGATTTTGGGAGGGAGTAGTGTTTATGGACATTAGATTTACAGAAAAAACCTCGCTTTTATCGGTAATGCGATGCTCTGTCAAATCCACAAAAAATGGATGCACACTTAGTTATGAACGAGTTGTGCGTATGAATGACGGGGTTTCGGGAACAAGTTTCCTGATTTCATTATAACACATCACATTATAGTAACGATAGAACAACGAAACACAGCTTACGTTGCGACGGTGCTCAAGAGAGTTAATAGATTGTTCACGGTCCAGTAACTTCAAAATAGCCTTTGAAGCACCGGCCCATACAAGAGAGTTGTATTCCATTTTCGATCAGATGAAAGCGGTATAAATAGTAAGGAGATCAGATGGGGTGAAGTATGTCTTACACAGTCTTAAATAGCCGAGGCACTCGAATGCTTTCTTTGAGACCTGAAAAATGTGCTCAATCCATACAACATCACACTGAATTTTCTTTTGGGCATTGAAATCGAACCTGATCGCGTGACCGCATTACGATATTCTTGTGAGGCCACGATTTAGCGAATCATATTTTGCCTCATCGTCTCGGTCATAGTCGATGTCGGCCTACACCAAATGAGTATGAATAGCAAATGCTGCTGTCATCTGCAAAAGAGTGGATACAGTTGGAAGTTTGGAAGGTCATTAAGAGAGAGAAGAAGTTTGAGTAGGGGAAACAATGAAGCTTTGTCGTACCCCTGAATTAATCTTCAACTCGTTAGATGTGATCCCGTCTACAACAACAATTATAGCTCGATATAAATCGAGAGAAGTATTTCACCGACACCAAAAGCAATAAGTTTAGACCAAAGTACTCTATAACACACTCTAGCAAATGTTATAGAAATATCCAGAGACACTACCCTACTTTCGCTAAAATGAATTGGTAATTGGATTTTTTCGCGAGGAAGCCCAATAAATCAAACGTATAGAGCCCTCCATGGAAACCAAATTGCCAGTCGTTAAGTAAGCTATTGGACTCCACATACTTCACCATATGGAAGTTCAGCATATATCCATTGCCTTGGAAATGGTAGAACATATGGCGATTGGGAGGTAATTTTTAGGGTTGCTTCCTTCTCCCTTCTTGGGTAGAAGGGTTGAAAAGGATTGCTTCAAGATGAGTTCCGGAATTCTATCCATCCCAGGAGATTTGTTTATGTTGAGGTCTGCTAAAACTCTTTTGAGGGTGGCGATGGTCAAAGTACTCTGCACGTTGACTAAAAAAAGAAAAATTTTTCCTTGGTTCAACCCCAGTTGCAGACTCATAAAAACATCTTGCATTTTTTCTGATGTGCATTTGTGGTTGACTTTGTATCAGTTGTTGTCGCAAGCTTTCAGTGGCGAAGGCATGGTCACTGAACAGTAACGGCTTCACTTGTATTCAATCCACAGGCACATCAGAACGCCCTCCTTGGTCGGTATTCTGTAGCTTCGCTGAAGTAAAATAATCACTAAAAAAGGCTACTAAAAAACCGAAGCTTCAAAATTTAGTACGTCTCCTTGACATCTGAGACGTTACAACACTTCTATAAAAACAAATAATAATAAAATGCAAAAAGTTGTAAGATAGTGAAGCTTCACCTCCTATCATTTCTCCTACTATCCCTTTTCTCTAGTTCCAGCATAATGCAACGCATATGTAGGGGTCATCTCCCGACCCCTGCATAAGCTCGAAAGTATATGTTTGGGATAGTTACGGATACACTATAGCTTACGCCAACAATATAGTTTAGTCTCATACGACGCGGGTGTTAGGGTGAAATTAGTACGTCCTAGAAGAAAATGTTTCGACGTCAATGGCTCTGGGTCACAAGGTGATAGGGTCAAGTGCGTGAGTGGCTTGGAATGCACTATATAATGGCGTAATCATTAGGATAATTTGTAGAGTCACTCCAGAAAAATATTATTCAGCTTGAATGTTGTGATATTTTACTACAGTATTTCTGAGACGCACAGTCATGTTGCCGCTTAAGTTTAAGTTTAGGGATTGAATGATAACGTGTTATGAAGCAGCTAGTTTTGCTAATATTGTATATTGGCATCAATATATGCCCTTCGGGTTTTGTTCAGTGACATTTGGACGACTTCTGCTGCAGCGTAAAATATTAATGTAACCCATTTTCATTTGGGGTGTACACCGCAAATAAAATGATTGTAATGAAAGTCGAATTCTTTCGTCTCATGTGAATTGACATGCGTATCCTTTGGATATGTAACTATTAATTTTATCTTTGTACTATTGAGCGTAAATCTTATCTGGTTCTTTCTACACTCTGGAAGCGTCTATAGGGCATATGAAAACTATTGGGAAAACTTAGAAAGTTTTCTTTCCACTATAGTGAAGTAACGAAACGGTCACCAATCTTGCCAGATGAATTTTTCTACTAGGATCTTCTTTAGAAAAGTCAGGCTTATTAATCATTTTAACTCCAAATGTTTCCTCACCAAAATATGACGTTAACAATTTTTCCATTTCGGTATCCTTTTCGATAGATTTGGATAATTTTTACAAATGGTGTGAAATTAATTTAATGAAACTCAATTTAAATAAATGTAAACATATTGTTTACGCCATATTCAAAATTTGAATTTCAAATGCACTGGAGTGTGTGTTTTATTTTTATATTTTTTTGCTCTCAGTTTTTCAATTATAATATATTTACCCCTTTCGTGAATATCAAGTGGATTTTTCTATTTTAAGTGAAAATGGGTATCAAGAATTGTTGGTGAAATTTTTTGCCGTTATCATTCTCAATGAATGTAGAAAAGGGAAGAAGATTTAAAAAACATACAAATTAATTGAAAAGCAAACGGATTTAAATTTAATAAGTTTAATAAAAATTTGTGCGTTTAAGTGTTCACTTGTGCTTTTAAATTTTCAGGGGCCAATTAATTAGTCACCCGCATAAAAAGTATTGCATTTGAACAATAAAAGTACCAGAACGCAAGAATTAACAAAAGTGTTAAATTTAAAGAATTTAAAAATAAAATAAATAAAAATTGAGTACGCCAACAATTTAAATAAAATTTTTAGGCTTGGAACTATGACGTACGAGCACTTTGAGTTAATCCGTAAGAGAACTTCAAAATTGAACCGCGATATCTTTCTATACTTTAACAAAACACACTCAATTGGTCTGTTGGTTTGCATTTTATTTATTATTTAAGTATGTTTCAACTATAATAGCTGATCTTGATTTAAAAAATTTATATTTATCAAAATATGTATATAAGAAGATTTATTGAAGCTATAGAGTTAGCAGAACAGACCGCAGTATACACTTCTAGCAACGAACGAGCTTAGAAAGAGACATTAATTTTGTTTTGCTGCTTCTCTCGCACAGTACGTTTTTTTATTTTATTTTGCTTTATTGCGCTTCTTAAATACGAAATATTATTGTTTTGCTTTAATGTTTATCAATTATTATTTTAAACGTTTAAAACTACTAAATCAAATGAAACTCCACAAATTATAAATTGTATGCTTCTTGTTTGAAAATTTGTTCCGCTGAGCAATCAACTCCACACAGCCAAACTGTAACAATACCTGTGTTTACTTCCGTGTTCCACAATTCTTGCAAGTAATTGCAATATTGCACCAAGATATCAAAATCATGGAGGACAAATTTCAAGCCAACGGGATCGTCATATGATGGCAAACTACTGCTGGAACTTACAAAGAGATTGTCCTGAGAATACATACAGTAGAAAATCCTGCGTAAAATGATTTTCTTATCAACTGAAAGCAAATTCATTAAAACTCAACTACTTCTGCTTTGTTAATCAATTTAAAATAAAAAAAAGAAACCCCAAAATTGTTCTGTAAAATAGATGCTACCAGTTAATTGTGAATAAAATCGGAATTTATGAATGGATTTTAATAAAATATGGCTCATTTTCTTTGTACCATGTACGGGTATCAAAATTAATAACATTTCAGGTTTTGTTTATTTTAAATTTTTCATAAAATTTTTAAAAGGAATTTTCTTGAAGAAAAGTGGGGTTTTCTCGAAAAATTCTGAATATTTCCTAAACTATAAAGATTTGCAAAAAATGTGTAATAACATAATTTAAAGAAAATTTTATTCTCGATCCTTCCGTGTTTTTCTTAGTTCTATCGAAGACCTAGTTCTCGAGTTATTGCAAATTGCGTGGTGCAACCTCCGCTGTTTTCTATATTACGGTATATCTCGAGAACCAGACTCAATACCGTATGTATTAAAATTGACTTTGTAAACTTAGACCACACAAAAAAAATTTGATTTTGTTGACCTGTGTTATCGACGAAGACGCTTTTATTACAAAAGTAGCAAGGGCTCAGTTTGATTTAAAATGTATAATTTCTTAAGACTCCACCTACCTACAATGGATACTTTATGAAGCAATCCATCTTGTATGAACTGGTCGACGATCGTGAGTTAATCGTTGTCCCGAGATATCTGCAAAAAAAGGTGATCATGACCTCCTTTGAAAAAGGTAATTTAAAAAGACAAAATAGGTTCTGATTAATGGTTATTATATTTTAAAACTAGACGAAAAGATTCACAGTTGTATTTCGAATTGCATTCCATGTATAGTAATAAATCGACAACTAGGTAAACAGGAGGACGAACTACATCCATTGCCGAAAAACAACGCTCAATTTCACACATCTCTCATAAATTTTCTTGTTCCGTTGGAATCGACAAATAAAAATTACAAATATATTCTGGCCGAAATCGACTCTTTCAGAACATTTTGCTGGTTATACGCTACCAACTCAACATCACCGAATGACATGTTATATAAATTACAAATGCAGAGTATGAATTTTTGATATCCTTCCGTTTACTTCCGAATTTTTCAGAGAACGAAAATGTAAAAATATAGCTGTAACAACTGGACTACCGCGTGCAAATGTGGCGATGGCTGAAGTAGTCTGCAAGTTGATTAGAAAACCAAAACAGACCTGTGTTCAACCCCAGTTTCTGGCTAAAATTATAAAAAAAAACATCTCGCATTGTTCTGATGTGCATTAGTGTGTCTTTGTGTGTCAGTTGTTGTCGGAAGGTTTCAGTGGCGAAGGCATAGTCACTGGTCACTGAACAATACCGGCTTCATCTGATAGCAATTCACAATCACATCAGAACGCTCTTCTTCGTCGGTATTGTGTAGCACCGACGAAGTAAAATAATAATAAAAATGGCTACTAAACCGAAGCTTCAATACTGCTATAAACAAAGAACGTGCAAAAGCAGAGCTCTAAAATAATTAATTAAGCTTCACCTTCTGTCGTTTCTCTAACTATCTGTTTCCTTTAGTTCCAGCACAATGCATCGCATGTGTAGGGGTCATCTCCTGAGTGCTGGTACCAGATAAAAAAAAAATGGAGGTTAAATGCAGTTATCACTGCAGTACTTTCCAAATTAAGTATTACTGATCTTTCAAAGTGATACAAATTAGTCCCTAAGGTTCAGCAGGTTATTAACTCCACATATTCTCCAAGTACAGACACTACACCGTTCGCGCTTCTCACTGGAGTCAGGATGTGTACCAGAGAGGATTTACAAATAAAGAGACTGGAAATAATCAGAGGTTTCGACCAGTAAAGATGTGAGATAAGATAGCATTCAAATACTTAAAATTCAGAACGAGAATAGAAAATCTTACAATTCACGACCTAGGCCAGCCGTAAAATATAAAAAAAGTGACAGCGTACCCACAAAACGCACCCAATTTGGTTTCGGATTGAAGCTGAAGCCGAAGTATTTGGGGCCATATAAAATAACAAAAATTAAATCCAATGATACTTACGACGGCGAAAAAGATAGGAGTTGCGGGCCCACTCAACAACGTGTGCTGAATATTTAAAGCCGTATTGCGACAATGACGAAACATTCGGGGCGAACGTCTATTACAATGCCCTCTTCTAATTTATTGAAGCAAGAGAGTTAGTAGAAAAGACGACGCCGTGCTGTAAAGATGTTTTGGGCATTATAATTATTTCGATTTATTCAGTTGCTTTTTTCTGTATACTTTAAACAACTAACGGCCATTTTCACAATGTCTAATTATTTTACTTTTAACAGAAAATTAACTAACTCGCGGTTTGCTTAACAGGCACTATTTAATTGACGGTTAATGATTTCAGTTTCACCATCCTTCAGTTACTTAACAAAAGAATTCGCTAAAAAGTATGGCAATATTGTTTGTGTTTGTTTACGAAAAATACTATAATGACAGAAAATAGAAAAAAATCTTAATGTTTGTGAAAAAAACATTGAAGTATACTGAACGAAATGGCGGAATATTCATAAGCAACAAATTTTTCCAGCTTGGAACATTCTATAAAACAAGTGAGACAGGTAAAATATTGGTCTATATAAATATTAAGATATACACATGTTAAAAAGTTTTTTGTAGAGCCTCTAATATCACAGCAAGATTTCTTTTTTTGTTTCAAAGTTTTAAAATTATAAACATTGAAAAAATATAAGTCTTGCTTTCCCATTTTTTACATGTGTACATTTTTTTATCAATTCAAATTAGCTATGCATAGGTGTCGATTATATTGTTAACCGCCACATTTTGTTCGATTAAATTTAAAAGACACTTTTTCGTTAAATGGTGTCAGTTAAAAGTTAATCATACATATTTTTAGTTAACCGACTGTTAAAGTTCCAATTAAGTTTTAATCAGACATTGTGAATATGGTCGTAACAAAAACAAATTAAACATCACATGAATATAAGCCTAAAAATATACTTCAAGTTAATAGCTATTATTTAACAAATACACTTGAAATATCTTTTTTTCATATTAATAATTTATACATAAACATAAAAAAATTTTTTAAAAATCTTTGACTACATATTCAAGATTCTTATGTTCAAAATTCACTAATCAATCAAGAATTGAAGTTGAAAACCGAACAAAAAACCAAAAATTTAGAAACAAAAACAGAACAATCCATTAGTTTACTTTTTTTATTACACATCCATATTTCTATTTTTAGATTTTTCTTCTCATCTATATATGTGACGCGCAAAATAGAAAGGGACCTAAGGGTAAAAACCGGTTTTGTTCAGGAGAGCCATTTTAAAGATTTAAATACGTGTATCTTTGGTGTACCATCACTTCATAAAACGCGCATATCTCTGGGAGGGAACACTTTTGGGGCGTGGGATCGGTCTCATTCGATGCTCAGATGTTGTCCACATCAAAAAAAAGTGAAAATTGTTTTTTTGTACCCTTAGGTCCCTTTCTCTATGCGCTGTCACATATATATACATTAGGTCTGTTCCAGGTACATAACAAAATTGCCCGAACTCGCACAATTTTATTTTATTTATATATGATTCTAATTTTAAAATTGTGCTTTTTCCCGAAAAAAATATGTGTATGTATTATTACATACTTTATGGTATTCTCATAAAGTATTTTTTTATAAAAGCTCAACAACTGAGGAGGAAAGCACCTATTATGAATGCCGACATCGACGTCAACACAATACTATATGTTTCTAATGTTGTATTGAAGTGAGAGTTCTGATGAAGAAAATAATGAAAAACTGGAACTTCGAAAAAAAAGTTATGTGACAAAGGTCTGACATTTTTGTTTTGCCAGATGCCAAGTGAAGAAAAATAAAAAGTTAGCTTTTGAGAAATTAAAAGCAGTTTAAGTGCAATATTTTGCTTAATTACAGATTTGTGGATTATTTATGGTTAAACAAAAATGCCTTTAAACGTGTTATGGAAAAAATTCGGCCTTTCATGAAGACTGGAGCAAGGTCAAATTTTATTTCTACTGAATTAAATCTAGCGACAACACTACGGTTTTTGGCACAAGGTTCTTATCAATAAGTATCGGGAATGACTTTAATCTGGGCTTATCACAACCCACAGTATCTTTAATTCTGGAGGAGATAGTCGATGTGTTACAATCTGCGATATGTCCGCTTTATATCAAATTTGAATTGACAGAAGAGGAAAAGGCCGAGTGTGAGCTACATTTTTTTGAAAAAACTGGGTTTCCGGGTGTTATTGGTTGTGTGGACGGCATACACATTAAGATTTTGGCCCCTAGTAAAGAAGAGCAAAACCTTTATTACAACCGAAAAAGATTTTTTAGCCTTAATGCAATGGTTGTAAGTGCTCTTTGAAAAATATGTTTGTTTTCTATTCATTCGTATCTGAGTGAAAGCTTACATTTCTTAATTTAATTTTAGGTTTGCTATAACAAAATGAATATAAGATATGTGGATGCCCGGTATGCAGGTTCATGCCACGATTCTCTTGTATGGAACGTAAGTACAGCAAGACAAGTGTTGCCAGAACGCTATAATGCTGGTGAAAGTAACTGTTGGCTTTTAGGTAATACAGCAAAATACTAAAATAAAAAAAGTATATTCTTAAAGGTGACGCTGGTTCTCCCCAGGAGCTTTTTCTGGTGACGCCTTACAGATCCGCTGTAGAGAGAAGTCCTTAAGCAATATTCAATAGCAGGCATGCAAAAGCAAGAAATATCGTGGAGAGAACGATTGGCGTGCTTAAAAATCGTTTCCGTTGCCTCCTAGGTGCCCGTCAACTTCATTATAAGCCTGCCAAAGCAACTAAAATTGTAAATGTTTGTGCTGCTTTACACAACATTTGCATTTCATATCAGAGTTTAAATGTAGAGGATGACATACCAATAACTAGTGAGGAAAATAGCAATGAAAATTTTGATACCGATGCCAACGCACATCTCTTGCAAAGTGGTAAAGCTGTACAAATAAGAGAACAAATAAAAACAAGTTTTTTGTAGTTCCACTTCATTATTTTTATATATTCATATCCATTGAAATACACATATATTTTATGTATATACATATGTATGTACATTTATATAAAAAAATTAAATTAATTTGTTTAAATTAAGTAACAGTAAAGGCACAAGTAAATTAAAAATTTTATATACCCAACTAATATTGGTTCTCAATAGCTTGCAGTTCTTTTTTCTTTATTTCCAACTTTATATTTTTTATTTGCATTTCTCTTTCGTGGAGTTCTTCATGGGTTTGTTCCTGTCTCTCCATCATTTTAATTTTTTTTTTCTTCTACTTCATATAGTTTTCTCTGGTAGCGGCTTGTTTCCTTTTAAAACTGTCTTTATTTCTTCTAAAGTTTTTTTTTTCATCACATATTTTTTTTCTAATGCTGACTTATTTCTATTACACAGTCTTTTACTTCGCTGATTGTTTTAGAAAGTGCATTAAAAACCTCCTTTTGCATAGAATTGTGCTTTTCAAAAAATTCCTTTCTTTGGTCATTTGATATTCTTTTTCTTGAATTAGGCTGTTCTAATATTTCAATGGCATATGCGGAAGTTGATGGCACTTCCACAAAATCCTCGCTGATTATTTGTTCTATGGTAGGTATATTTTCATGTGAAGTTTCATCTGTTGATTGTTGTATACTTTGGGAAACACCTTCAGGATTAAACTGCTTCTCAAATTGAAGAAAAATTCCATAAAGTGAAAAATTTTGTAAACATAAGCCACAATTTGTCCATAAGAACAAATTTATAATTTCTTGTGGTTTTATTTGTTTTAATTGTGTTAATATTATAGAAAAAAAACATAGTGAAGCTTGTTTTAATGGTGTTTTGTGGTTTTAATCGTGTTTTGTGTTAATATAGCAAAAAAAACATAGCGAAGCTACAAAATTACTAAAAAGAAATTTGTTGTGCTTAAGCCAATAAAAGAACATTTTAGTGATCTTGTGATTTTTTGGTATCTATTTGTTTTATTAAATGAAATTAATTTTCATAATACATAATTTTCATAACACAAAACACCACATTGTTGTGTTTTGTAACCACAGATTCCTATAACCTATGTTTGTAACATTGTCGTGCTAAAAATTGCGAAATTGTGAGCATAGTAGATGAAAAAACGGCAAATTTTAACATCTAGAAAATAAAAATCAAAACAAAACAACAATATTGAGGAATTTAGAAGACAAAGAAACCACCGAACAGAGTTAGGGGGTGAGATTCTCTCATCACAAATCTAAATTTCTGTTCCGATGATGTCTCTTTCTCTGCTTTGAACTGACACTTCTGGGTATTTTGTGATTTGCACTGAGTCGTTAACAAAACTTTTGTCGACAAAACCAAAGCCAGTCTAAGATAATGTCGCCATTCTGTTACCTTTGATTATGCCGAAATAGGTATGTTCGTTTACTTTTCTGGTAACGTTCGGTAAAATGAGAGTAAGCCATAATTTATCCCAATAAGAGACCAAAATGTACTAAAGTAAGAAAACGCAAAAAACCATAATATTTATCACATAATAGGTCTGTTCAAAGTGCATAACAAAAACATTTGCATCGTTGATAACAGCTGTAAAATGTGGACAAAAATAAATTGAAAAAAAAGTAAAAGCCATTTTTTATTAAATAAAGTTATAAATATGCACAAATATGTACTTACATTTTGAAATTTATTTCAAAAATCTCTTTTAAATTAAAAACTTTTGTCGTTTATTTGCAAATTTTTTAGTATCATATATAAATAAAAAACAGCCGATAATTTAATTCTAGACCGAACTTACCCAAAGAAAAAGTTCGTGCAACTTTATACAGAAAATTAAAAATTTCACTTTCTAATTTTATTTCAAAATTGTACAAAAATTGTTAATAATTGCTGGCACGCTTTTGGGTAAATTTAGAAGATTCCATCTTAAACGTTGTTCACTTGTCGATAAGCATTTCTCGCAATTGAACTGATCTAGATTCTGAATATATATAGTCAAATTATTGCGCAATATAACTTCCAATTTATATAGTAGCGCCCTAATAATATTATAACTATTATTTTTTAACAAACACTATTTCTAGCTTATTTGATGCCTACATATTTAATAATTCTTATGTTACACTTGTAGTCCACCAACTATATATGGCCCTATGGGCTCGGTTGGTTATTGTTATAAATAAATAAAATAGAATATGTCTTTATATATGATTCTAATTTTAAAATTGTGCTTTTCCCGAGAAAAATATGTGAAATGTATTATTACATACATATGGTATTCTCATAAAGAATTTTTTTATATAAAAGCAAACTCAAAAATTGGGGAGGAAAGCATATCCATATAGTACTATTTCGCTAATGCCTACTTAGCTCAGCAGTGGACTTTTAGTTAATACCCTCTTGTTGATCAAATGCAATATGTACATTTCGACATTTTTTATGTAAATTTGCAAACTGTCTTCCTTTGAGTCAGTGTTGGTTTTTTTCGTTTGCTCTTCATATGGTGATGTTTCCGTTACAGTTGCGAGAGCACTGACCTCTCTAGTCGGGACTGCAGTCGATTTAAATTTTAGAGTTGCACTATTACTAAATCCTATCAGTAATTATTAAATAAAGAACTGCACAAACCAAATTAACTTACACAATTCATATTTTAAATTTTTATCAACATCGTCATGTTTCAAATGTAATGAGCAAATTCTCTCCCTATGTACATATCTTAATGGTGTCTGGCCAATTGGAAAATTTTATCAAAACCTTGCTTTGTTGTTCATTGTTTTTTGGAAAGTTGTAAAAGGACAGAGCTAAATTAAGATTAAAAAAAACGCGCACAAAACAATTTTTTGCACAATGACTCAATTGTTTTATTCCCATTGTTTTGCATGCATTTGCCCACTGCGCAGCTCATATTTACAATTTGCTTCACACTTCACACACGGTTTTTATAATAATTACTAGCTTTTACCCGCGGTTTCCCTCCCGTTATTATCTATATCTGTTCTACAGTTGCGGAAAGGCATATATTAACCCTAAGTCCCCTCCTGGTCCTATTTTAAAAATATATGTAGCATATGTGTCCTTATAAACGCAGAAACATACTTTTATATCTCTTTATTGCTATTTTCCGGAATGCTTACGTCGGCCCTAGATTCCATTCGCAAGATAGACCGGCAACATTAGCTTTAGTATTTATTAAACAAAGATTAGAGATATAGTTATAAGTATATAATTATACGCTGTTATAAAGATGTTCTAGTCTAAAAGTAGTTGAAAAAATAATGAATCTAAAAATGGTGTTTGAAAAAAATATATTAGTGATGTCAACCATCATCTGTAGGAAAAAACGCAAAGATGTGATTTAGTGTTGACTATACAACAGTTCCTCCCCATCAAGTAATCACCATACCGCTTGGGAGCCTGCCTTACTCGTACTGGGCGTGGAGTTCCTTCAGCCAGTTCTGCCGACCTGGATATTTCCATCTCGGGCTGCTGTCCCTCCTCTGCTTCGTGGCCAATTTCTGTTGTTTCGGTTGAGACACGTTGTTGGTCCACCTCCGTTGGCAAAGCTTGATGTAGTGCAGTTTCATTTCCAGTAGGTGTATGTGGGTCAGAAACGCGGTTCCGTAGCTGGTCAATATGTCTTGCTTGGACACTCTCACCCGCCATGACCTCATAATTCTGGGCACCTGTTGTTTTTATAGTTCCCGGTAACCATCTTTCCCCTCTTCCGAAATTCCGGTACCATACATTATCACCAGTCTTGAAACTTCTAACTGGTTTCTCAGCCTCAACTTGTTGCTTGTTGGACTTACAGCCTGGATATACGTGGTCCAATACCGTCTTCAGTCTCCTACCCATCAAGATCTCGGCCGGACTTTCATTGGAATGTACTGTTGGTGTTATACGAAGGCGTAATAACAAGTTGGCCAAATTTTTAGGCATGTTTGAAGGTGGCATTTTTTTCAGGTGGTTTTTTATTGTTTGCACAACCCTTTCCGCCTGCCCGTTTGAGGATGTGTGATACGGTGCTGTGCGAATATGTGTAATCCCATTGGATTTTAAAAACGATTTAACTTCGTCTGAAAGAAAATTCCGTCCGTTATCGGACACAATTGTATCCGGTATACCATGGGTTTCAAACACATCTCGTAACAACTGGATAGTCCTTGATGAGCTGGTATTCTTTGTCATTTTCACTTCCACACATTTACTATACGAATCTACTATTATGAGAAAGTTGGCATCCATAAATAGTCCGGCATAGTCGATATGTAACCTGGACCAGGGTTTCGAAGTTGTTGGCCATGGTTTTGCGGCCGCTGTTGGAGGATGTTGGCTGTTTTGGGCGCATTTTACACAACGTCTGGCTATCGTTTCGAATTCCTTGTCAAAACCTGGCCACCAAAAATAGCTTCGTGCTATGGCCTTCATCGCCGTCTTGCCTTGATGTACTTCATGCAGCGTCTCCAATAACCAGGGGCGTAGATTTTCTGGAATTACGACTCGAGCACCCCATAACAAACATTTGTTGTCTACCGACAATTAATCTATTCTGGTAGAGTACGGCTTGAACTTGTCCACGTTATCTGGCAAACTAATATTTTTATCTTGAATATTCTTAAGTACCGTAGCCAGCACCGGATCCCTTCTGGTATATTGGGCAATTTCCTAGGACGGTACTAGAAACTGGGTTTCGCCTTCGCCACAATACAAAATTTCGGGAATAGCTGGAATTTGAAACTTAACGTGATTTATGGGTAACCGACTCAAAGCGTCTGCGTTCTGGTGTTTTTTTTTCGCCCGATACTTTATATCGTATTGATAGGCCCCCAACATCAGTGACCAGCGCAACATTCTAGGCGAGATGTGTTGTGATATTGGCTTCCCCGGATCTAAGAGCCCCACCAGCGGTTTATGGTCCGTAAATATGGTGAATTTCCGTCCACATAGAAACTGGTGAAATTTTTTTATGCCAAAAATGATCGAGAGTGCCTCCTTGTCTAATTGAGCGTAATTTTTTTCAGCCGGCTGTAGAGTTCTTGACCCGAAGGCTATAGGTGCCTCTTGACCCTCTGACATGAGGTGAACCAAAACTGCTCCCACTCCGTAAGGAGATGCGTCTCCACATAATATTAGAGGCAATTTGGTTGAGTAGTGACCCAACAGATTTCCCGAACTTAGCATCCTCTTGGCCCGTTCGAAACTCGATTGTTGTTCCCTGCCCTACGTAAACTTTTCGTCTTTCCTCAGCAATCGGTAAAGCGGTTCCAGCCATCGCCCCTTATTTTGAAGGAACCTGTCATAAAATGTAATTAACCCCAAAAATGCTTGCAACTGCTGTCTGTTCGACGGTTCTGGTGCCTGAGAAATGGCCTTTATTTTTTCATCTGTTGGGTGGATTCCATTTGCATCTAGGTGGAACCCCAGGAACGTTAACTCGTTTACGGCAAACATACATTTTGCCTTCTTTAGCTTCAAGCCGGCCTCTTGTATGCGCTTCAGGGTTATTTGTGTTCGCTTCCACATCTCATCTTTAGTGGCGCCACCGCTCAGAATGTCGTGCAAGTAGACCACGACTCCACCTATATTGCCCAAGAGGCCCTCTATTATGCGTTGGAAAATGCTCGGCGCCGTTGAAATGCCGAATGGTAAACGGGTAACTTCAAACAGACCGCGGTGCGTGTTTATTGTAGGTATCTTGGCTGACTTATCGTCCACTTTGACCTGAGTATAGGCACGATCCAAATCTAGTTTGGATAACCATTTACAATTGGGGGTGCTTATGGCGAGTAGTCAGCGTGTTGGCTCTGCAACCGGAAAGACCCAAGTTCGATTCCCAGCCGGGTCAAATCAGAAAAAAGTTTTTTCTGAGTTTTCTGTGCTACAGCACCCTCCTTCGTCGGTATGTGAGCAATAAAACGTCGGCGAAGTAAAATAATAAATAAAATGGCTCCATTAGCTTAAAAATAATGCGTCAAAAAAAAAAAACATCAGAGACGCTGCAACTTTGCTTTATAATTTACACGCAACTGCAGAGTTGTGCAAGAATTAAGCTCTATCTCTCTACCACTTTCACCACCTGTCTGTTTCTTCCCTATCCTTCTCTAGTTCCAGTGCAATGCATTGCATATGTAGGGGATAGCCCCTGAGCACTGGTCCAAGATAAAAAAAAAAAAAATTTGATAGGGTTGAAAACACCTCTGTGTTCGTTGGCAATGGGTACGTTTCCTGGCAAATCATTTGATTAACGGTGCCCTTGTAATCACCATAAAGCCCGATGATGCCATCTGCTTTTTTTACCGGTACCACTGGGGTGGCCCACTCACTAAACCTAACGGGACGGAGTACCCCTTCCCATATCATTCTCTCCAGTGCCTCCTCAATCTTGGGCTTTAATGCGAATGGTACTGGACGATACCGAAAAAATTTCGGTTTACAATTATTTTGCATGGCTAACATTACAGACTCACCCTTATAGTCACCCAGCTGATTAACAAACACAGAATTAAATTCTAAAATTTCCACCGGACATACCAATAATTTTAGGGTTTTCTCATTATTACCGCATGCCACCTGTACCACAATCTCACCACAAACCTTCAATTTTGTACTGGCCCCCCACGCTTCCAATTGCACCTCACTTTTCCTCAGTCTCAGGTGACGTAATTTTTCTCTATAAATCTCTTCACCAATAATCGAGTAGCTAGCACCGGAATCAACTTCCATTTCTATTGGCTGTCGACAAATCGTTATAGTTTTCTTAATGGGTGAAATTTCTCCGCCCGTCACACACAAAATATACTCCTTATTTTCATTATCCCCATAGGATACAATTCTATTTACACCCGGGTTACTGGGTTTTGAATTATTTTTCCTAGTCTTCTTACCTGACTTTAATTTCGTGATGCATGCTCTTTCAATGTGGCCCCGGTTTTTATAATAGCGGCACTCAACCTCTTTAAACTTGCACTGCTCAGGTCTGTGGTCCCCATTACATCGATAGCATTTCTGCAGTTGATGTTGAACCTTCCCACTGGTACCAATCCTATTAACTTCCCTTTGATTCACTGGCATTTTCAACGCTGATATATTCTTGTGTGCCTCTTCACTGGCTACAGCCTCATCTTGAGCAATTTTTAAGGTTAATTTGTCGTTTGACAACAGTCGTTTTTGTAAATTTTCGTCGCGTATACCACATACCAACCTGTCGCGCAGCATTTCGTCTAAATCTTTGAATTCGCAGTATTGACTCAACTTCCGAAGCGCTGCCAAATATTCTGGTATCGATTCGCCTTCTTTCTTGTCTCTACGATAAAACTGGAATCGCTGTATAATCTGGTTAGGTGGTGGGCAAAAATGTTTCGACAATAATTCAATGGCCATTCCGTATGTGAATTCTTCATCTAAAACATCACTGGGTGTGGCAACAGATTTTAGCAGTGTATATGTCTCTGCCCCACATGACGATAAAAATATCGTTTTTCGAATTTTGTCCTCCCCTACGTTGTTTGCCAAGACGAAAAATTGCATTTGTTCCAAATACACGCGCCAATTTCCATTTGGCACCTCAAATGACTTTAACTCGCCATATTTGGACGCCATTTTAACCTCTTGCACGCTCCCGTGCTTATCCTCGTCGCCAACTTTTATATCTCTCTATTGCTATTTTCCGGTATGCTTACCTCGGCTCTAGATTCATTAAAATCGGTTTGAACGTTTCGGAGGGGCACAAATTTCCCCCTATCGCCTATCGAAGTAGTCTGCATGTTGACTACATAACGAAAAATTTTCTTGGGTTCAACCCCAGCTTTAGACTCATAAAAACATCTCGCATTTTTTCTGATATGTATTTCTGTGTCTTTGTGTCAATTGTTGTCGCAAAGTTTCAGTGGCGAAAGCATAGTTACTGGCCACTGAACAGTAACGGCTTCAGCTGTATCCAATCCACAGGCATATCAGAACGCTCCCCTTCGTTGGTATTTTGTAGCACGGCGAAGTAAAATAATGACTAAAAAATGGCTACTAAAAAAATAAGCTTCAAAATTTAATACGTCTCCTTGAAATCAGATACGCTACAACACTGCTATAGAAACAATAACCGTGCAAAATGCAGTGTTGTAAGATAGTGGAGCTTCACCTCCTATCATTTCTCCTACTATCTTTTTCCTATAGTTTCAGCACAATGCACCGCATACGTAGGGGTCATCTCCTGAGAGCTGGTCCAAGATAAAAAAAAATCTGTTAAAAACCAAGTGAAAGAAGTAGCATAATTAAAAAAGTGGGCGTGATTAAAAAAAAGTAGCCTATAATTCATTCAAGAGTCCCAATTATATGGTGTGAAAATTTCAGAAAGATCGGTCCAGCGGTTTGGGTCCTTTTAAGGTACAAACAAACAAACAAACAAACAAGCAAACAAACACACATTCAGTTTTATATATATAGATTATTTCTTTTCACTATATTATATAAATTTACACTCAAAATTCTTGATCCAAACTTATTGCTTTTGGTGGCGGTGATATCTTCTCTCGATTTATATCGAGCTTTCTCAGGGATCGCGCTGTAAGAGTTGTTATAGACGGGATCTCATCTAACGAGTTCAAGATTAATTCAGGGGTACCACAAGGCTCCTTTCTTTCTCCTACCCTATTTCTTATTTTTCTTAATGACCTTCTATGTCAAACTTCCAACCCAATCCGCATTCGCTAAATAGTGGCCTCACAAGATTATCGGAATGGGATCACGCGATCAGGCTCGATTTCAATGTTCGCTGGAGTGAGCACATTTGCAGGTCTCAAAAGAAGCATTCAAGTGCCTCGGTTTTTTAAGACGTCGCTAGACATACTTCACCCCATCTAATCATCTCCCTATTTATACCGCCTACATCCGACCGAAAATGGAATACAACTCTCCTGTATGGGCCGGTGCTTCAAAGACTATTTTGAAGTTACTCGACCTTGTACAGGACCGTGTACTCATAGGAGACAGTAGGATAGCCAACTCTATTGACTCTCTTGAGCATCGTCGCAACGTGGGGTTTGTTTCGTTGTTCTATCGTTACTATAATGGGATGCCTTCTAATGGAATCAGGGAACTAATTCGCACACCCCGGTCATGCACGCGCACGACGCGTTTATTACTAAGAGCGCATCCATTTGTGGTCGACTTGGCAGCGAATCGCAGTATGCATTACAGAGAAAATTTGTTTTTTGGCCGAACAGCACTTATGTGGAATGGACTACCTCAGAGGTCTTTCCTGTCACTTTTATCGTGAAAAGATTTAAATCAAATGTCAATAAACTCCCCATATTTTCTCCCAAAACCTTAGTTCCTAGTTCCGGCACAATGCAGCGCATGTATAGGGGTCATCCCCTGAGTGCCGGTCGAAGAAAAAAAAATCCGATAAATTAATTTTTTGAAGAACTTTCAAAGTGATTTCTGCTGCTGGGTTGCCAAATCTCACACAACAAATAAACTTTTTCGGGAAAAATTAGGAATTAATGTAGAATATATTGTGTATCTTATTATTTAGTTATTAAGCTCGACGTTATAATTATTATTGTTGTTATTATTATTAAATTAATCAATTATATTTAGTTGTTGAGGGCAGTGATTATTTACTATGACTAATTTTATTGTTTCTTATTACGTGTGGCTGCAGTGTAAACTGTATTTCTATCATTCTTGGAAGGAGGGATGGTATGATGGTACGATGTGGATGTTTGACTCTTACTTCGACCCAAGTAGAAACGTAGATGCTGTTTAATTACCTTAGCCCCGTAGAAACCAGAAGATACCTTTGTATAGTTCACGTACCCCAATAAGTCTGTGATATGCAATTTATACCACAGTCCCAAGTTGTCATGGGAAGGTGCCCAAAAGAATCTCAGCGTCGACCTAGACAGAATCCCCATATTCTCAGCATGCATTGCGATGGGTTTTACCAATAGCCCTCTCCTCCCTATACTAACTAACAACACGAGACACACGGTCTGCGATACCAACGCCCTCATCGTCGCCTGACAATCGGCAAGAATCGCAATATTACGCTCCACACACCGACTTCCCAGTATCAAACAAGTCTGCCAGATACCGAACCTGCAGGAAACGTAAACGCCCAGACCATCGGTGAAACCACCCGCCCCCACCCCGGATTCCACCTAAGAACCAACAGTGAACACCGTCCTGACATGGCTTCGAGTGGAGATATCCAACGGAAAGTTTGTAATGAATTTCTCCAAACGGAGAAAATATTAATATCAATCGGTAAGAGATTCAGAATCAGATTGCTGAATAGTACCTAGTCAAGGGTCTCCCACTAGACAAGGCAGCCATAGCATAATGTCATAATATAATTCTTATATCCTAATTAAATGTCTTGCCATAACATACAAGGTGAATTCATACCAGGTGAATTCGTCGCTACAACAACAGCATTTTTTTGTTTACAAATACAAAAATTTTATTGAAGTTGTAAAAACTTTTTACGTATTAACATGCTGTGAAGAACACAACTTTGACAACTGAACAGAAATTAGCTGATGAGAATTATAGCTAATGCAGCCACCTGGTATGAATTCGCTTTGAGCATTATCACACGGACGCTTTAAGTAAAGCACACGTCCGTATAGACATAAATTCAAGTTAATAAAATCTAATAAGCTATTCTAACAATAATATTGGTCTAACTACGGCACTGTTTGTCAAGAGAACGATCATACTCCTGCAGGGGTGTAAGCCGAAACAAGCCTTCTTTACACGCTCTTCAATGTGTCCCTTCCAGGTAAGTCTGGACGATTGCTGGAAAACTGTCCACCAAGCCGAGGAAGGCTAAAATCAGGTGGCTTGTACCTCCTGTTGAAGAGTACCTTCTCCGAATTGACCCTGAGCCGCAGTCATCCACCCAAATGTCAAGCTTGGCTAGTGCCCCCTCCTGGATTTCACTCAACGTGGCGGGGAAGTGTCCAGACACCAGTAGAGCTACGCCATCGGCGTAAGCCACCACCTTCACCCTACCCCGATTGAGGTCGAATGTAAAATGCAGTAAAAAAAAATACACGTTTTAAAAGGTAAAATGTAACAATTAAATTTTTGTATATGTATAATTCATAAATTGTTTAAATTATTTCCAATCACATTATATCCAACTAATCACAGTGTTTTAATGTTTTTAAATGTCCTGATTATCGATCATTTACAGGCATGAATTAAAAAAAATCTTAATAAATCAACTTGCCAGCATTTCGCAGACCCATTCATCATTCACTTTATTACTTTACAAAAAATAAAACTTGATTATTTATTAGCAATAATTTTTGTAATACATTGTTTTAAGGAAACAAGATGTTTAAAATCACACTTTGATATCTATTTTGCTGATGAACTTTAAAATCGATATGTCTTTCAAATTTGTATCTCACAAAATTTTTCTAAGACTTAAAATAATGTACAAAATTTCGTTTTGCCTACATACATACAAGAAAAAAATCCAACATAAATAAAACTAAGAATTAAAATTAATTCGATTAATATAAAACAAAACAAAATCTCACCTACAATGTAAAAGCGCCCAATTCTTCATTAGTTTAAATTTTAAGAATCGCAGTTCTAAGAATAACACAGTGTTAGTTTTTTGCGTTACACTATGCAATGTAAACCTTGGGCTTATATGGTAACTATAAATATATATAAATAGCATCTTATAAATTTTATATAAAATTTGACAAAATTTCTAAAGCGCCACGGAATTTTTAATGATATCTTGTACGGTCAGAAATAAAACTTTAAATACATTTTAGAAATTTGCAACGTGATATTAATTTGCGTATTTAAAGTTCGTCTTCTGAATGAATATTATTTGACATTTTTAAAGGAAATATGATCATAAAAAATGTTTAAAATGTAGAAAAGTGTAAACAATTTGGAAAGAATTGTATAAAAATATAGCAGTCAACATCAAATACGAGTGAATTTCTGATATGCTTCTTCCATATCTCTGGTTTGGAAAGGTAATTGTCATGCACAATAATTGACAAATTCTAGACGTTACATGGAACTAAAATGTACACATGATTGTCAGATTTTACAATATTGTAGGATATGGCAATGCACTCACAGTGAAAAATTGTCACCAGAGTGTAAATTGTCTGTGCAGACTATTGCAGGAAAACTACAACTTCATTGCCAAACAATAAATTTATCTGTCAACAAAAATTGTCTGTTCACACGGTTGTTGTATTATTGTATGGCAAAGGTTGCCAGATCCGATGTTCAACATTGTATCTAAATATTTATGGGCAGCGTTGCCAACAGAAATATTTATCTGCCAATGGTGTTATTGTACGGCACACTAAATTAAACACAGGTGACAATAACAAATGATTGTAAAATGTGTGGCATTTACGTGTCAATGGAAATTAAGGGGTTTCTCACAATTGTCAGAATTGTGACAATTCTCGTACAATGTACGGACAATACATTTTGTGACAATGTTGTCACACAAAAATTGCGAGTTGTTGAACATTTTATTACAATTTTTCTGTCAATATTGTAATATATCACAAACGTGCATATACATCCATACATATGTATGTAGTTGTTCAAAATTAATGTGACAGCCGTATATAACAAAATGAAGCAGTCATAAGTCGGCTTCTTTAAAAAATCTATATATCGTTCTTATTAAAAAACACTGGTTTAATTTTCTTATAAACAATTTAACAAATAATGTCTTAATGATCTTATTAAAGATCGAAACTACTTTCAAACAGTAATTTTCACAATAAACAAGAAGAATCAAATGTTAAATGCAATTTGACTGCATTTGTACTAATGTAACTACTTATGTAACTAATTCTCAGTTTTATTAATTAATTTCATAATAACTTTTCCATTTTGTAATTCCAGGTCATATAAACTACCATCACGCATTTCATTGTTTAATACCTCGTCGGTAACGGCCACATGAATACCAGCTGGACCGGTGACAAAGATTAAACTCTTGCTGTTTACTTCACAGAAAATATTCGAACCACTGCCCGAATATTTGGAATTTATAGTCCAGTTATGAAACGGTGATAAATTATCTATCATAGAGTTGTTACCACTGCCAGTGGCAGAGCCATTACCATTTTGTGAGGAGCTTTTTGCAACTAGTTCATAAAATCCAGGAAGTTTAAATAGTTTTTGTAAAAGTTCTTTAGATGTATTAGAGATAAGGTATATAGCGTTATAACTGTTGCCATCAAAACTAACATAGAGGGTTAAACGTGGTGCTATGACTCTGGAAAGAAAATATAATGAATTTTTATTTTAAATCGAGTCTAAAACAACTTACTTGGCTCTTAAAATATTAGACATACGTATGCCATCAGCAAGACCACAAATTTGTATTAAATCGTCTTTTGACATTCTAAAACATAAAACAAAATAAATATTTAGTGAAAGTATTGTCGCATAATTATAAATTGCCATTTTTTAGTCGAACATTGTAATATAATTTTATTTCTCATATTCTTTTTTTTTTATCTGGGACCAGTACTCAGGAGATGACCCTGCACATGCGGTGCATTGTGCTGGAACTAGAGGAAAGGTATAGTAGGAAAAATTATAGGAGGTGAAGCTTCACTATCTTTCAACTCTACTTTTGCACGTATTCAATTTTTAACTTCGTTTTTAGTAGCCAGTTTAGTAATTATTTTCTTCGCCGCTGCTACACAATACTGACGGAGGAGGGCGTTCTGATGTGCCTATGGATTGGATTCAGCTGAAGCCGTTCTTTGGTCATTTAAAATTGTAAAACCAAGGCCGTTAAAACTTTCATTAATAAGAAGTTCAATAGCATATCACGAATTCCACAAAAAAGTCATCTGTGTGGTTAAAGTGTCAAACTGTACGAGACGAGAAATTATGTAAAATAAAATTTCTTGATTTACAATAACATTTTTAAAAGTGAATTTGTAAAATTAGTGGTCGTAGTAGTGTATTAAAATTTTGTACTGAAGATTTCATTTCCGGCAAAATTTGACGATAATAAAGTTTTAAAGGTTCTTGAATTAATTTTTTCCGTTTACAATAAGAGAAATACATACTAAAATAAGAATTAAGTTTAGCCTGTATAGGTTGGTATTGATTGACGTTAATTTTTCTTTTGTTCTCTTGGAATGCTGTCTCATGTCTAATTCTTTCTGACTAAAAATGTATACAAACTTTAGCCTAATTTGGATTTAATAATAACCAAAATAATAACCATAATAAGTAATTGTGCGTGACAAATGTAACATATGCGTTATGATGCTAAAAGTTAAAGAAATTTTTTGTATATATTATTTTTTCTTATAACATAACTATTTATATAATCATCAAAAGTTTTTAATGGCTATGAAAAATATACAAATTGTATTTTAATTAAATTCACTGAATTTTTAGGTACAGACTGACATCTAATTTTGAAATGATAAATTCCTTAGTCTTAAACTCATCCGTTCGTTTTGGACCGACACATAGATGGCTAAAACATCATTCAAAGTATTATTTCGCAAGTATAATTATTGCTCTTTTTTTTCTACTTGGACCGGCACTCAGGGGATGACCCCTACACATGCGATGCATTGTGCTGGAACTAAGAAATTAGGTTATGGGAAGGAGGATAAAGTGAATAGTGTTTATTGATTTAATTTTCCCGCGTCAAAAGTGACAGGAAAGACTTCTGCGGGTAGTCCATTCCACATACGTGCTGTTCGGCCAAAAAACGAATTCTCTCTGCGTAATGCGGTTCGCTGCCAAGTTTACCACAAATGGATGCGCTCTTAATGATGAACGCGTCGTGCGCGTGAATGACCGGGTTTCGGGAACAAGTTCCCTGATTTCATCAGAACACATCCGATTATAGAACGATAGAACAACGAAACGCACCCCACGTTGCGACGATGCTAAAGAGAATCAATAGAGTTGGCTACCTACTGTCTCCTATGAGTTTCTTCGCTCTTTCCTGTACATGGTCGAGTAACAGTCTTTGAAGCACCGGCCCATACATGAGAGTTGTATTCCATTTTCGGTCGAATGTAAGCGGTATAAATAGTGAGGGGATCAGATGGGGTAAAGTATGTCTTCACCATCTTAAAAAGCCGAGGCACTTGAATGCTTACTTTGAAACCTGAAAAATGTGCTCAGTCCATCGAACATCGCACTGAATTTTCATGCCGAGAACATCAAGAGCTCCTAATTTTTCGATATTTATACCGCACGTAATTACAGATGAGGCAGCGTGATCGTGCATGCGTCGATGCGGAAGCATGCAGCATTGGGTCTTTTGAACATTAAAATCGGCCCTGTTCGCGTGACCCCATTCCGATATTCTTGCGAGGTCACCATTTAGCGAATTATTTATATTCTGCCTCATCTCCGCGATCATATTCGACGTAGCCCTACGATTAAATGAATATGAAGAGCATATACTGCTGTCATCTGCGAAAGAGTGAATAGGGTTGGAAGAATGAAAATTATTAAGAAAAATAAGAAATAGGGTAGGAGAAAGAAATGAGCCTTGTGGTACCCCGGAATTAACCTTGAACTCGTTAGATGAGATCCCGTCTATAACAACTGTTATAGCGCGATCCCTGAAAAAGCTCTATATAAATCGAGAGCAGATATCACCGCCACCAAAAGCAATGTTTGGACAAGAGTTCTCCATGCCACACTCTGTCAAATGCTTTTGAAATATCTAGAGCCACTACCTTACTTTCGCCGAAATGGTGGATGGATCGCCACCATTTTTCCGAGAGGAAGGCTAATAAGTCTGCCGTGGATCGTCCTCCACGGAAGCCATATTGCCGGTCGTTAAGTAAGCTATTGGACTCCAGATACTTCATAAAATGGAAATTTAGCATACTCTCCATTACTTTGGAAATGGTAGAGCATATTACGATTGGGCGATAATTTTCAGGGTTGCTTGCCTCTCCCTTCTTGGGGATCGGCGCAACATTTGCAACTTTCCACCACAACGGAAATTCGCCTGCATGATATAGCGTGCTGAAAAGGATTGGCAGAGGACGCGATAACGTCAAATAGCACTGCTTCAAGACCAGTGCCGGAATTCCAACCGGCCCAGGTGACTTATTTATGTTGAGGTCCACTAAAACCCTTTTATACCGAATTTCAGCTCAGTAATAGCTATAAGGAAAGTACCCGAAGAAACAAATTTACTATCAAGTCGTTCAGACCAAAAAGTGAAACTTTAGCATTCACAGTTCTCAAGATATACAAAATCAATATTTACTTTGTATGGGAGGTAGCAGGCGCACTTCCCCAATCCCTTCCAGTTTTTGATTGGTGATTTTATTTTATTTCAAAGTCATTTGTAGGAAAGTTAGAAGATTTTTCTGTAACAGTTTTCAAGATATACAGAAATTAAAATTTCGTTTCTAAGGGAGGTACCACGGCCACTTGTCCAATTCGACTGATCATTAAGTTAGTCAGACGAAATACAGAAACTTTCACTTCAACAGTTCTCAAGATATACAAAAATAAATATTTACTTTGTATGGGCGTGGCAACCCCTAGTTGGAATTTTTAAAATTTATATAGCCAGTATCTCTCTGTATATACTGTGAAATTTTCAAGAAAATCGGTTCCGTCAAGCTGTCTATAAAGCACAAACATACATATATACATCCAAACATGTCATTTTGATATATCAGATTATTCGTCATTGCATTCAATCATTTTGAAAAAATCGTTTACACGTCTATGTTAAGCTCACGAATTCTAAATTTTTAATTGATTCAGAAACGGTGGTCTCAGTGTACCACCATCATTGGTCAAAGCAAAACTTTTTCCATCGAAAGTCAAACTTTTAGCTGCTAATCATAGTGAAATAACAACATATGGCCACAGTAATTCCTTAAAATTTTTTGAGGTTTTAAAATCAAGTTCCAAAATATTGGACCGTTCTATTCGCTTCAGAATTTAAGTTAATTACTACACGTCTTACTGAGGTAATATTATAACTAACTGTTCTCATTTATTTAACGTTTTGTATATACAAGATTAATGGAATTTTTTATGTATTGCATTCCAACTTTCCACATCGCAGAGTAGAAATGTATAGAATAATTCAATCATATCTTTATTTCAAATATGTTCATGTTAATGTTAATAGCAATATGAATGTTAAGTTCACAATTAACTAGTTTAACTCGTTTAGTTTCAGTTTAGCAATATGAATGTTAAGTTCACAATTAACTAGTTTAACTCGTTTAGTTTCAGTTTATATTCAAATTCTAATTGTCTTATTTCACAAATTATTAGTTTTCAATTATCAAATGTTCTTCAATATCATAGTTCTTTAATTCAACATTCTGGGCCCATTGAAGGACCGAGTGTCATCAATCCATTGGTAACAATCCAAGTTTTTGAATTGGTCGTTTTTTTGAATCTCTTAGCAAAAATATTTTTTAAGACACAAAGTGTTTATTTGCAAAATCTTTTATAAACTAATATTTTGTGCTATATTTGTATAAAAGCTAAAATTTTACATAATGGCTGCAAAAAGTCGTCGTGCTGATGGCCAGTAGTCAGCGTGTTGGCTCTGCAACCAGAAAGACCCAGGTTCGATTCCCAGCCGGGTCAAATCAGAAAAAATTTTTTTCTGAGTTTTCTGTGCTACAGCACCCTCCTTCGTCTGTATTTGAGCAATAAAACGTCGGCGAAGTAAAATAATAAATAAAATGGCTCCATTAGCTTAAAAATAATGCGTCAAAAAAACATCAGAGACGCCGCAACTTTGCTTTATAATTTACACGCAACTGCAGAGTTGTGCAAGAATTAAGCTCTATCTTCCTACCACTTTCACCACCTGTCTATTTCTTCCCTATCCTTCTCTCAAGTTCCAGTGCAATGCATTGCATATGTAGGGGATAGCCCCTGAGCACTGGTACAAGATAAAAAAAAAAAAAAAAAAAAAAAACAAAAAGTTATGTGGCCAATGTAATTTGGAGATGGAAGAAGAGGAAGAAGTTATTCATATTTTACACATTTGGACAAACTTAAATACAAATATTTGTTAAGAAATACAGGTGAAGAATTAGAATGATACTCTTGTAATGTTGATAACAACAACACTGTTCTTGATAATAACAACACTAATGGTACTTTTAAAGGAGAGTTAAACGGAATTAAAGTTGAACTAAAAAAACTGGATCAGCTGGCAGTTTTAACAGAATTGATGAGATATTGAAAGGTGTTGCTGAGAACAAAAAAAAATTTGATGCTGTTGAAAAGGAAAATAAGTTGTTAAAAGCTAAAGTTCACTCTTTAAAAAGTTCCATAAAATATTTAAATGACCAGAGATTTCAATGCTCAAAAGACCCAATGCAGCATGCTTACACATCGACGCATGCCCGATGACGCTGCGTCATCTGTAATTATGGGCGGTATAAACATCGAGGAATCAGAAGCTCTTGATGTTCTTGGCATGAAAATTCAGTGCGATGTTCGATGGACTGAGCACATTTTTCAGGTATCAAAAGAAGCATTCAAGTGCCTCGGTTTTTTAAGACGGTGCAAGACATACTTCACCCCATCTGATCTCCTCACTATTTATACCGCCTACATCCGACCGAAAATGGAATACAACTCTCATGTTTGGGCCGGTGCTTCAAAGACTATTTTGAAGTTACTCGACCGGGTCATAGGAGACAGTAGGGTAGCCAACTCTATTAACTCTCTTGAGCATCGTCGCAACGTGGGGTGCGTTTCGTTGTTCTATCGTTACTATAATGGGATGTGTTCTGATGAAATCAGGGAACTTGTTCCCGAAACCCGATCATTCACGTGCACGACGCGTTCATCATTAAGAGCACATTCATTTGTAGTCAACTTGGCAGCGACCCGCACTACGCATTACAGGGAGAACTCATTTTTCGGCCGAACATCGCGTATGTGGAACAAACTCCCTGCCGAGGTCTTTCCTGTCACTTATGACGTGGGAAAATTCAAATCAAATGTCCATTCACACTACTCCCTCTATCCTCCTTCCCATAACCTGTTTTCTTAGTTCCAGCACAATGCATCGCATGTGTAGGGGTCATCCCCTGAGTGCTGGTCCAAGATAAAAAAAAAAAAAAAAAAAAAATTTAAAATTAAATGCTGTTGAAAAGGAAAATAAATTGTTAAAACCTAAAGTTCACTATTTAAAATGTTCCATAAAATATTTAAATGACCAGAGAGTGATAAATGATTGAGTAATGAGTGGAAGTGCTGTTCAAAAGGAAAATAAATTGTTAAAATCTAAAGTTCACTCTTTAAAAAGTTCCATAAAATATTTAAATGACCAGAGAGTGATAAATGATTGAGTAATGAGTGGAGTAGTGCTGTTCAAAAGGAAAATAAATTGTTAAAAGCTAAAGTTCACTCTTTAAAAAGTTCCATAAAATATTTAAATGACCAGAGAGTGATAAATGATTGTGTAATAAGTGGAGTAGTTGTACCTAAAGATCAGTCGGCAAGTGATACGGTGCTTGAACTTGCAAGAAATAGTGGTGTGGAACTAGAAGCAAATTGTATTGAAGATGCTCTATTCATTAACAAGAAAAGACAAACAGATGATAGCGAAGACCAAAAGAAGACATTACTGGTTAAGTTTAATTCAATAAAATTAAAAAATATTATGATGACGGTTAAACCCAAACTAAAAAACAAGAGCTCTTCTGTGTTTATTAATGATGCACTAAGTCGTGAAACACGTAGTTTGCTGCAGTATGCGAAAGCTCTCAAAAACGTTGCTTATCGTGCAGTCTATCCAGTGTGTGGAAGAATTGATGGTAAAAGAAGTGATTTATCTAAGCCTATATTGATCAAAAGTAGAGAAGATGTTGACAATCTTTTGATTGAATCAACCGCTAATAAAACGTGAAATCGCAGATCACAACATAGCGCTATTAAGCGGATGAAGAGGTTTTTTTATCTTCTTAATAATATTTTTATATTAAATATTATTTAATTTTATTATATTTAAATGATTATAATCATTATAAATATCATTTCTAATTGCAACTCAATTGAAACAAATGTTAATAATATTTCATGTTCGCTTTTTAATATTATTTCTATTAATGTGCGAAGTATTTCGGCCATTGATAAGTTTAACAGATTTAAAAGTTTAATTGTAAAATTTCCACGGTTACCAAGTATTATAGCTGTTCAGGAAACATGGTTTAGTAAAGATTTAATTCCATTTTATAATATTCCTGGATATGATGCAATACATTGGTGTCGAACCGATGGCTATGGCGGTACATCTATCTATATTCGTAGCAGTCTGAGACATAAAATCGAAACAGTTGAAAGTAGAGGTTTTGTAGACGCTATTGTACTATCCTTGGGGGACGTAAGGTTAAATGGTAAAATTATTAAATTTATCACTTTTTACAGATCACCTAAATGTGACAATGATACATTTTTTGCATTCTTGTAAAATGTGTTTCGTGCCTATGCTCGATCTCCTTGTGTACTTGCTGGTGATTCGAATATAAATATTCTGGACCCTCAGCAATCTGAGGACATTCTAAATGTGCTGGCAACTTATGATATTAATAATTGTCAAAATATGATAACTCGTCCCGGGAGTGGAACTTCCATTGATCACGTTTATAGCAACATATGTGCCAATATACGTGTTGACTCTATCGAGTGCAATTTATCAGATCACAATATGATTTATATTGGAATTGGACTTAAGACTCCCAATCAGGACGCCCTGGAAGTGGAAAGTCGTTCATATTGTGATTTGGTGCGCGCCGAAAGTTTTATTCGGGAAGCTCTACCGCGACTATCCCAATCGGGTAATTCTTCTACCGATCTATCTACCATAATTTCGTGTTTGGATAATTCTGTTAAGGGATATACTTGTGAAAAAAGGGTCAAAACAAACTATAGATAACACCAATCTGCAAAAATTAAAAGAATATAAAAAAAAATTGTTGGGACTGAGGAGGAAAAGATCGGATAATATAGGTATTAGGAATAGCTTGAAGGGAATTAGTGATGTGATAAAGAAGGTCTATAGGGACAATATGAATAATTTTTTTAAATGGAGATTTGATGATTTAAAAGAGAACCCAAGGAAAAGTTGGAGGTTCATAAATGAGAATCTCGGACGAATTTCGAAGAGATGCGTTGATGTTAAGGATGGCAATGGTGTGGATATTTCGGATGATTTGATAAAGGCGAATTTTTTAAATGACTACTTCATTGAATCAATATCGAGTATAAGATCACTACTTTATAGTTCACAGAATTGCGATTTTAATTACTTTCGAACATTAAGTCGAATTAGTATAACATTTAGTTTCAGACATACTACATTGGAAGAGGTGAGGGCTCTCATTTTAAATTTGATGGTGGTGATGGCACGATGGATGGTAGTCTGCACGTTGACTACAAAACCAAAAACAGACCTGGGTTCAACTTCAGTTTCAGCCTAAAATTATAAAAAAAAATATCTCGCATTTTTTTTATGTGCATTAGCATGTCTTTGTGTGTCAGTTGTTGTCGGAAGGTTTCAGTGTCGAACGCATAGTCACTGGTCACTGAACAATACCGGCTTCAGCTAATAGCAATCCACAATCACATCAGAACTCCCTCCTTCGTCGGTATTGTGTAGCACCTGCGAAGTAAAATAATAATAAAAATGTCTACTAAACCGAAGTTTCAGCACTGCTACGAGTATAAACAAAGAACGTGCAAAAGCAGAGCTGTAAAAAATTTATTAAGCTTCACCTCCTGTCGTTTCTCCTACTATCCCTTTCCTATAGGTCCAGCAGAATGCTGCGCATGTGTAGAAGTCTTCTCCTGAGTGCTGGTCCCAGATAAACAAAAAAGAAAATGCCACCCGGGTGGGTTTTGGTAGTGTGAAGGTTAAAGTATTCACACTGATTATTTAATATTGGGTATTTGTAAATGGCGATTATTAGCACGTATTCCAGGATATTAATTATTGGGTTTCTAATTAGTTCACGTGCCATTATTTCCTTTAGGTCGTCCTTGTCTAAAGCTTCATTGTTCTTTGCTGCATTCATAGTTCGTGTTAACAGTATCAGTTGATCATATACTTGTTCCATAATAATGTGGTTTTTGTGTAGGAGTCATCTCCTGATTGCTGATTCCAGATTAAAAAAAAAATAAGGGTTGTGGGCATGATGGGATTTTACCTAGGATACTCTTGAATTGTGTTGATGAACTCACTCCATACTTTGTCAATATTTTTAATAGCATGATCAATACTGCAGAATATCCGCATATTTTGAAAACCCCTAAGGTGGCTCCAATACCTAAGGGGATGAATGCATCAACAGTTGACAAATATAGACCTATAGCGGTATTGTCAGTAGTCGACAATATTTTTGAGAGGGTTGTGTAAGTTAAGAACAAATAATATGCGCCTCCCTATTCTATTTATTCTTCATTTAATTTTAATAAAAATAACATCAGCACTTTTGGAAAAAACAAAAGTGTCAGATTTTATCATTTAAATTTCATTTATTTTTTTGTGTTTGGAAATATGCTAGAATCTGCATTTTCGATCAAAACAAAAGTGTCAGATTCCTAACAAACGCAACCATTTTTGCTTGCATGGGAATGGTCGGGCAAATAGAAATAAAAGGTATAGTTTTGGTAATTCAACAGGCAGAAAAGCACATAGTGCTCAAAAGTAAAAACCTAACAAAAGCGGGAAAGCACATAGTGCTGTAAAGTAAAAACCTAACCAAGGCAGAAAAGCACATAGTGCTGTAAAATAAAAACCTAACCAAGCTGAAAATAAAAACTTAATCCAGCTGTAAAATAAAAACCTAACCAAGCTGTTAAATAAAACCTTACAATAAATTAAAACTTTATTCATTTAAATAAAACTAAAAGTATAGTAATAAAATTATTTCAAGCTGTTAAATAAAAATTAAACTATAAATTAAAACTTTAATTTATAATAATAAAATATTTCAAGTTGTATGATCAGATCTCGGCTTATATGTCTTCCAACGTGTTACTTAACGACTTTCAGTATGGATTCAGGAAGGGATGTGGGACTGAAGAAGCGGAAGTGAACGTTATTAACTTCATTTTTAAAAGTTTGGATGAGGGTCAGGGTGCCGTAGCTGGCATTTGATCTTGTGGATCATATCATTTTGTTGTAAAAACTCGAATTTTATGGTTTTAGCGGAAGAGATCTGCGGCTACTGAGAAGTTATTTGACAAATCGGGAACAATTTATTCAAATTGAAATTCATAAAAGTTCCACTCACAATATCAGCACGAGGTGCCTCAAGGCAGTGTACTAGGACCATTGCTGTTTTCTATTTTTATTAATGACCTTCATGATCTTGGCCTCTCTGGGAAAATGTTTATGCATGCTGACGATATTTGTTTATTTTAAAATTTTATTTTAAATTCTTTATTATAATATATATAATATATATAATTATAATAATTTACCATAAGACGAATAATTCTCAAATAAACTCAATAAAGGGTTCATAAAACCGCTCCATCGGGCTCCAAATGTTTTCGCTTAACATTTCCCTTTAATGATACTAACACAGTGGATTCTCTTTTCTCTAAATATTCCTGTTCGGGTTTAAGCCGAACGTTTTTACTCACAGGCCATTCAGAACATTCATTCAAAAGAAATAAAGGCCCTCCGAACCATATGGAATTTTTCAGTTCATCCACATCGCACCCTCGTGATACTATGTCAGCTGGATTTTGCTTCGTCGGCACATGCCGCCAAATAACAAGATCCGTGCAATCCTGAATCTCTGCTACTCTATTGGCAAGGAACGTTGTAAGCAATGACGGAAGCGGTTTTATCCAATGTAGGGATATTTCGGAATCTGTCCAAAAGTTCACGGATTCAACTTCTAATTAGATCATAGTTTTCAATTTCCTCCATAATTTAGACAACAAATGCACTGCACATAGCTCCGATATTGGCAGAGACTTTGTTCTAATTGGAGCCAGTTTAGACTTTGCTGTAAGTAAACTGCAGCTAATTTATTCTCCCCAGTTTCGCACCTCATGTATATACAGCACTCGTAAGCTCTAGCAATTTTTGATAATTTGCCTTTCAAATTATACCATGCGGTATTCAATCTCATAGGGATTGACTCATCCCAATCTAGCTTTTGAAGCCAAAGCTCCTGAAGAAGTATTTTAGATTTGACTACATTTGGACTGAATAGTCCGAGAGGATCAAACATCCCAGCTGAAATTGACAATATATTCCTCTTTGTTGCTCGCATATCATTAAACGTATTTTCCACATGAAACGTTAAGAAGTCATTCTTCGGTGCCCAATATATACCCAAAGCTTTTTAAGTTTCCGACTCACTTTGTAAATTTTTTTCGAATCGTTGGGAGGTTCATCAATCAGATGGTTCGAAAACCACTTTGTTACTCTGAATACAGCAGATTCCAATATCTCAGTCACTTGATCACGAATTGTCAGTAGAGTTTCTAAGCTGTCGGCTACAGTTATTAAATCGTCTACAAGCTGGCGCTCCAAGGCCAAGAATCGCCTTTTAGCAGTTTCAAATGAAGATCCCAACATACTTGGATTTGCCTTAAAAGGTAAGGAAACTAAAATTCGTTATTAATCTAAGCGTGTTACAGATTTTTTAAACTTTTCCTCACATTCTCGTTGTTCTTTACTATACGATATTGGATCAAGTGACGCTTCTTCCAGCTCCCTAAATTTGCGGACAACGGAGTCCACATAGTCTTCATTTTCAATTAAATAGTTGACATGACCAATATTCGAACCAGTTCCCTTCGGCTGAGAAAATTTCCCAGCCACAATCCACCCAAGACTCGTTTTCTTTTTTTTCTTGGACCGGCACTCAGGGGATGACCCCTACACATGCGATGCATTGTGCTAGAACTAGGAAATTAGGTTATGGGAAGGAGGATAGAGGGAGTAGTGTTTATTGACATTTGATTTAAATTTTCCCACGGTAAAAGTGACAGGAAACACCTATGCGGGTAGTCCATTCCACATACGTGCCGTTCGGCCAAAAAACAAAATTTCTCTGTAATGCGTAGTGCGAGTCGTCGCCAAATCGACCATAAATGGATGCGTTCTTAATGATGATCGTGTCGTGCGTGCGAATGACCGGGTTTCGGGAACAAGTTCCCTGATTTCATTAGAACACGTCCCATTATAGTAACGATAGAACAACGAAACGCACCCCACGTTGCGACGATGCTCAAGCACCGGCCCATACATTAGAGTTGTATTGCATTTTCGGTCGGATGTAGGCGGTATAAATAGTAAGGAGATCAGATGGAGTGAAGTATGTCTTACACCGTCTTAAAAAGCCGAGGCACTTAAATGCTTCCTTTGAGACCTGAAAAATGAGCTCAGTAGATCCCACTGGATTTTCATGCCAAGAACATCAAGAGCTTCTGATTCCTTAATGTTTATGCCGCCCATAATTACAGATGAGGCAGCGTGATCGTGCATACGGCGATGGGTAAGCATGCATTGGGTCTTTTGGGCATTGAAATCGACCCTGTTCGCGTGACCCCATTCCGATATTCTCGTGAGGTCACCTGTTAGCGAGTCATTCATATTCCCGCGTTGCCGCGATCATAGTTGATGTCGACCAATGATCAAATGAATATGAATGGCAGATACTGCTGTCATCTGTGAAAGAGTGGATAGGGTTGCAAGTATGACATAGGAGGTCATTAAGAAAAATAAGAAATAGGGTAGGAGAAAGAATGGAGCTTTGCGCTACCCCTGTATTAATCCTGAACGCGTTAGATGAGATCGCGTCTATAACAACTCTTATAACGCGATCCCTGAGAAAGCTCGATGCAGATATCACCGACACCAAAAGCAATAAGTTTGGACAAGAGTGTTCCATGCCACACTCTGTCAAATGCTTTTGATATATCTAGAGCCACTGTCTTATTTTCGCCGAAATGGTGGATGGATCGACACCATTTTTCCGAGAGGAAGGCTAATAAGTCTCCCGTGGAAAGTCCTCCACGGAAGCCATATTGCCGGTCGTTAAGTAAGATATTGGACTACAGATACTTCATAAGATGGAAATTTAGCATACTCTCCATTACTTTGGAAATGGTAGAGCATATAGCGATTGGGCGATAATTTTCAGTGTTGCTTGCCTCTCCCTTCTTGGGGATCGGCGTAACATTTGCAACTTTCCAGCACGACGAAAATTCGCCTGCATGATATAGGGTGCTGTAAAGGATTGCCAGAGGACGCGATAACATCGAAGAGCACTGCTTCTCCAGACCAGTGCCGGAATTCCATCCGGGCCAGGAGACTTATTTATGTTAAGGTCCGCTAAAACACTTTTAACGGCACGAGTCCGAAAATATATCTTTCGCATAGTTACGGATACACGCTCGGGTACGGGCAGTGGTTGATTGCTTTCCGGCAGGTGAGAATTACCTGCAAACATTTCAGCTAGGAGGTTAGCCTTTTCAACCGGATCAGTGAATATTTGATCATCCTTTAAAAGAGGCGGAATAGAAGAGCATTTTCCTTTATTCTTTTAGCGAATGATCAAAAGCTTTTACTTCCCCGTGGGGCAGTAAGAATTGTAGCGCGAAGACGCTGCTCGTACAAAGCTTTTGCACGTCTTAGCACTTTGGCACACGAGGATCTCACCCTTTTGCGTATCATATCAGCATCTGCGTTTTTATCATCCCGCCAGATAGATACTGCACGTCTGATAAAACGAAGACTTTGGTCTGGGCCTAATCGAAATTTGCTTCCATGGTATGACCGTTTTCATACCAAGCAATATTATATTTTGGACCATTTCAGCCATGGCATTGACATCATTGTCAAGGAAGCAGATCCTCCAATTGAAATGCCGAAAGAAATCGTATTCAAACGTTTCGTAGCTGGCGGTGAAATGCCTCGAAGTTCCCAATCGAAAAGGAGGCAGAAATGGTGCAATAATCCGAATTACGGAGAGGTGCGCTAATGTTCATTTCATACTTGTCAGGGTGTGAAGTGAGAAAAAGGTCGAGGGTGTTGTGTTGGTGCCCGTCAATACATAAAATATGTGTTGGTTCATTCACTAATTGCGGAAGGTAATTGTGCGCTGCGAATAGCTCAGCATATTGGCCTTCTGGAGTTGTATGACTCGAATGGCGGAGCCACGATAAATTATGGACATTGAAATCACCAGCAATAACGATTTCAGTGTTCGGGTAATTTTTGAGGATCTCCGATATAGTGTCGGAAAGGACATCGAAGTTCACTTTCCGTATTTGGGCTTCTGTAAAGAAACCCGAAATGCAAAAGATGTGCCCTGACTTTGAATTTAACCCCAAGACAGCTAAATTCGGGATCTTGCGTGCCTAAAGATTGCTGGCACTGGTACACAACCTCATTGCCCTGTGTAGATGGAAAAGAGATAGGAGGTGATACACAGGTATGTGAAAATCCTGTGGGTCAGCATCCTAAGACATCCGGCCGATGGATACAAACGTGAGCATAGACAGAGAAAAAATTTGCCCTTAGACCACGTATGTTGCAGAAGTCAATTCTGAATCGGCCTGTCATGATTAACGCGAGAAAAGTCAAATAAAATGTCTATCTTCTGTATGCAAGCGCCACTGAGGTAATCGCTGCTTGAATGACTGCCGGTGATCAGTGTTACTTCTTCATCACCAAACAGTCTGGCAGCAACTAACACAATGGCACCAAAAATAGAGAAGATTTAGTCGGGTATTGTAATGGGATTTAGCACAATGACTCGGAAAAAGGACATAAAAGCCCTGATCCGTTGGTGGTGTCAGCACTGGTGTATTTAATTTTCGTTCCGTCACTGGTAACGGGGTATTTATCTATTTTCCGTTGTTTTATTGTTGCTGATGTTTCATTAATTTGTGCATGTGATTCAATTATTTATTTTATTAGTTGTGTTTCTTTTGCATATTTTAGTTTAAGTCCAGTTTATTGTTTTTGTTTATTGTGTTTAATGCTATGTTGTTTTCTCACTCCGTTCTTGTGGTGTCTGTTATTATTGTTGTTATTTATTAAGTTATATATAGTAATTTATTGTTTTTTAATCTATTGGACTAATTTTCTATTTTTAATTTTATCAAATGTTGATAATTTATTTATTGGTTTTTTTTTGCACTTAAAAGTTTATTCTCTATTATTATATTGGCGCCGTTGGAATTATCGATTGTGCGGATTTTTCAGTCGCGATGTCGCAGTGGCCGAGTGAGCATCGCGCGTTCGCTGTGGAGACTATTTTTAAGAGTAATTTCTCGTCGACAATTTTTTTCAAAGTTCGGTATTCGGCGAATAAGTGATGGACCGAGTGTAAATTTAATTCGTTCGTGCTTCGGCTATGAATGCCCCACGGCCATGGTCCAGTCAGTCTTCAAGGACTCCCGAAAACATTGAACTGGTTAAAAGCAGTTTACGTGGAAATCCGCGACTTTCAATACGGAAAAGAGCAGCCTCACTGGGACTTCCAAGAGCGATTATTCATGAAATTTTAAAAAAGGATCTGAAGTTCCATCCTTTTAAAATTCAAATCGTTCAAGAACTTAAAGAAAGTTGGTTTGATTTACGCAAACATTTTTGTGAAGCGGTGTTGGAGCGTTTTCTCATTGTAAATCCCATTTTTGGAGCAACGAGGCTCATTTTCACTTAAACGGCCACGTCAACAAGCAAAACTGCCGTTACTGGTCTCCAAGAACCCGCAACCCTCGATTGAAATCACTGCATTTCCCCAGGGTAACTGTTTGGTATGCCTTATCCAAGCATGAGATAATTGTAAAATTTTTTTTTTCGAAAATTCTCGAGGCCAGGCGACGAATGTCAACGGTGAAAATTATCGACGCATGATTACGTAATTCTTTTTGCCAAACCTGCGAGCTCATCCATCGTACTCTTCACACACGTGGTTTCAACAGGATGGGGCGACTGCACACACACCCAGAGCTCCGTTGAATTTGCTTCAGGAAAATTTCACCCAAAAACTGATCAGTCGCTTTGGGGTCATCCCATGGCCACCGAGGTCGCCCGATTTAACTCCCATGGATTTTTTTATGGGCCTTCCTCAAAGAGAGGGTTTATAATGACAATCCCCACTCTCTTGTGGCTTTCAAGGAAAATATTCGTCGAGAAATCAGCTCAATTGAACCAATTTTACTGCAGGGTATGGCGCAGAACACAAGGCTCCGTTTCTGTCAACTCGACAGAAGACATCTGGATGACATACTCTTTAAAAAATAAAATCCGCATTTCCATTCTATCGTTCAATGCTCTTAATAAAACTTTGTGTCAATTATAAAGTTTTTTATTTAAGTTTGAAAATATAAATCTGCTGCCAGACACCCTGTATATTCCAATTATCTACGTTTATTACGCGATCAGGCAGAAAGCTCGTAATTGTACTCAATATCCAAAATCTAGAATTTAATTGCCAGCAATTTACGCTTGACCTCATTGTTACTTAGACACACGAGAGTTAACAGTTGAATTAATTTTTCCTACGCCACTCAAATTCAACTTGCCTCCCTCTCTCCGCAGTCGAACTCGTTGACCCAAATTCTCGGTTATTAGGTTGGTTTGGGAACCAGAATCCAATAACGTTCTAGCCAATACAAATTCACCAGCATAGTGTTTTACCCGGACTAATACTGTTGCTATAATGACATTGTCATCAGAAGACGAGAAATTTATAGAAGCCTGAGATGTAGTGCCGGCCGTTGGCCCGTAAACCCAATACTAATGATTTTGTTGATACGCAAAGATCTTCAAGATTGGATCTGTCAACATTCGAGGGATCTAAATTGTCCGACTCAGACTGATATTCCATAGCCTGAGTGATATAATTTCTCAATATTTTTAGTCGACATTCTATATCAAAGGGATTTAAGGATATCGCTTTATCAAGAATTTATTGCCTAATTCTAGTAATATGCTCACACATATTCTCCTGTGAACCAATCTTTCAAGTTCGTCCGACTCGGGAGCAAGTTGTTTTTTACCGCCAGACGTAGGAAAAATTCCCTATTCGAAATTATCACTCGAAATTGTGGATAAATTATTACCCACCCAGCACCGTGTCCACGACTATGGTAAAACAAGTTGTAATAATAAATTGCTGCAATCAGCAATTCTGAATAAATTAATCGATACAAAGGATGATATCGGAAGTCTCCTATTGAGTACCAAGTATTTGTATAAATATAAATATAGACATAAACTTTACCGAATTTACAATACAAAAATTTTCACCTGAATCGGGTCGAAAATGCCAAATGCAATTCCATTGCATCCGCCAACTATTTCAACGGTACACAAAAGCACAGTTCACAGGAGTATAGGATTAAGCAGCTGTATTGCAAATAATTCTAGCCACGCAATATAATAAATTATCGTGAAATTCGTGGATTCAATTTCCCACCAAAAAAAATTTTATTCTATAAAAACCTCGCTTGTATTAAATAAATTCAGGTTTTCATTATCAAGAGGTGGTTGGCCTAATGATAACCAATAACAAAATTTAAACTTGGTAGCACTGACACAATCAATATAAATTTACTGTCAAGAAAATATGCCCATATAATAAAGTTTCGTATTCCAAATTAAAGTGGAATCAACAATAGATTATAATTAATTGAAACGGAATCAATTTGATTCGTTAGAAATTGCGCACAGTAGTAGTGTACTTGTGTGCATACGATGTGATTGGGAAATAAACCTATTTATCTCAAAGGCTTGTGGTTTTATAATAAATAAATAATAAATGTATTTCAAATATGGAGAGCAAAGGAATTTTGTGGATATTATTGGAAAGGCGATTTTACAATTTGATTAACTTACAAATTGTCTCTAAATCTGAATACATTACAGATTATAGGATACATTCACACAAATTCATTTGCACTTTACCTCAGAATTAGATTCTCCAGAATCTGTGTTACTTTCCTGATGACCACCTCTACAAATATGACAGCGCCAACGGCAATGAGACATCTGTGAAAGTAGTGATGTAGGCACGTATTCAACAATAGCACACAATTTTTAGCAGCAAGACTTAGAGTAATATTTGCGGCAACGTTACGAAATTTATTTTGTAATAATTTTACAAAATAAACCAAGTCTTCTATCTATCTTTATTCTTCTTTCCAAATAAAGCGAAACAAAAGTCCCTGCTCGGGCGCCAATATTTTTTGAGATTTTAAAATCAAGTTCCAAAACTTGGACCGTTCGCTTCAGAATTTAATAGAATTAGTACACGTCTTACTGAGATAATGTTATAAATAACGGTACTCATTTATTTAACGTTTTGTATATACAAGATTAATGGAAGTTTTTATATATTGCATTCCAACTTTCCTGAGGATAATTATCCACATCGCAGAGTTGAAATGTATTTCAAGTCACTTCAAATATGTTCATGTTAATGTTAATAGCAATATTTATGTTCAAGTTCTGTTTATATCCAAGTTCTAATTTTAGTCTTATTTCACAAACTATTAGTTTTTAATTATCAAATGTTCTTCAATAGAATATTTTTTAATCCAACAGCCACTCTGTTTTCAAATTTGACCTTGGGTTACGCCGTGAGTTTGAATGGTTGTTTATTATAGCTGACGTCCAATCGCCCATAATTGGTGATAATTTCTTAATTTATTATAAATTACTAATTGATCTCAGAAATAAATGCCTACTATATAAGATAACCAAACTTCGAAGCAATGGTGAAATTTTCGAAACCAAAGATTTTAGTATTTCTACCATTTCAGCAAACACATCTTTTTCAGATTTACTACGGGAGTATGTTGACATTACAACAACAACATTACCGAATAGGGTTGAGAAAAATACAACTGTTTTGTATCACATCGAAAACATCGGTAATCGCGAAGGAGATCGGCCACGCAAACTTTCTGCAGGCAAGCTGGCGGCCGCAAAGGCAGGCATAGATTTTGTACTGGATCAAGGTATTTGTCACCTCTCAAAGAGTGACTAAAAAAAACGAGTGGTTGGCGAGCATATGGTGACTATCGGAGACAAAACTCGCAAACAGTTCCGGATCGTTACCCAATCGCAAATATCAACGATTTTGCTGAAAGCTTATACGGTAAGTCCGTTTTTCCCACACTGGATCTTGTCAGAGCCTATTACGAAATTGCAATGGCCGACGAAGACATTGCGAAAACTTCTTTATGCACCCCTTTTGGATTAGTATAATTTTTGTATATGGCATTCGGCCTTCGAAACACCACGCAAACGTTCCAAAGATATATGGATTCTGTTCTTTGTTTTAACTTTGTTTATTGTTATATAGATGATATTATCATTATGACAGATTCCATCGTGAACCATCATGGTTACTTGCGATTAGTTTTTGAACGCTTACGTCAACATAGTTTGACAATTAAAGTCAATAAATAATCAATTTTTTTAAACCAGAAGTAAAATTTTTAGGCTACACCATCAATACTAATGGTTGTCGACCCCCTAAAGATCGTGTCACTGCTATTGAAAACTACACAAGACCAGAAACCAGATTTCTAGGTGTCATTAATTATTATCGTCGCTGCATACCGCATACGGCCCAATTACAAGCTCCGCTTAAAAATTTTCTTACGGATTTCAAGAAAAATGATAAGAGAAATATACCTTGGAATACAGAGGCTGCTAATGCATTTAAAGCCTGCAAAAAAATATCAGTGAGGCAATCATGCTAGCACATGCCGCTTTAAACTCTGAACTAGCGCTTGTAACGGACGCTTCTGATACAGCCATTGGAGCCGTGCTCGAGCAAAAAATCAATGAAGATTAGAGATCATCGGGTTTTTTCTCTCGAAAGTGGTCAAAAACTGAAAGCAATTACAGTACCTATGACAAAGAATTGCTTACAATTTATGATTCAATTAAGCATTTCCGTCATATATTCGAAGCTCGTTATTTCATCATTAAAACCGACCGCCTCTTCTCTGAAACCGGAAAAAGCCTCCCCTCAGACAATTAAAGCATTTAGATTACATATCATACGACAGAAATAATTCATGTAAGTGGTGCGGAAAACACCGTTGCTGACGCCTTCTCTCGTTTAAGTGCAATTTGAATGCCAGTGACGATATGGTACGAAGAATTACAATCAGCACAGGAAATGGATGGCAAATTGAAAACCTTCTGGAAGGTAACAACTCCGTCAAACTTCAAATCGTTCATTTCGACTCTATGTCGTTTTATTGTGATTTATCTATTGGTCATGTTCGTTCGTACGTTCATGAGAAATTACGTAAAAAACTTTTCAACTCTATACACAACCTTTCACATCCTGGTGGTAAAGCTAGTCTTGAACAGATAAAAAAAACAAATTTATGTGGCCTGGAATGAAAAGCGAGATAATCGTCTGGGTTCGTAATTGTTTATATTGCCAAAGAGCAAAAATAACCAAACACAATCGTTTGACACCGAACAAAATAGACGTACCTGATAATCGTTTCGATCACGTACACGTGGACATCGTAGTCATGCCGCTCGTACAAGGTTTTAGATATTGTTTGACTATGATTGATCGATTTTCACAATGGCCAGATGCAGTCCCTATGAAGGACATGTCTGCCTTAACCGTTGCAACAGTTTTTTGGAATCAGTGGATATCAAGATTCGGATGTCCGAAAACTATAACAACGGATCAAGGTCCCAAGTTCGAATCGGCATTGTTCAAATCATTAGTTAATTTTACCGGTTCTAAGCGTTCTAGAACTACAGCATACCATCCACAGTCGAACGGTATCTCCAGAGATGGCATAGGTCGTTTAAAGCATCTCTTATGTGCCACCCTAATGCTTCATAGGTCGATATGCCACCGACAGTATTAATTGGTCTTATAACATACTTTAAAGCAGACATTCAGGCCTCCCCGTCAGATTTACTCTATGGAGGTCCATTACGGATGCCAAAGGAATTTTTTGAGAGCACCAGCGACACGACTAATTCTAATGAATTTCTTGTAAAACTTCGTAATCATTTTAATCTACTTCGACCACGGTCCACAGTGCATCACAACAAAAACAGAATGTTCCTTTAAAAAACATAAATGACTGTTGTCATGTATTTCTTCGCACTGACTCAGTTCGAGAGCCGCTTCAGACGCCTTACAAAGGCCAATATGAGGTAGTTCAATGTTTATCCAATAGTTTATACACCATAAAAATTAAAGGCAAAGATGTTGGCATTAGATATGTAGATGATCTATTTGCAGTAATAAATAAAAAGGATTAGGAAACTATTTTAAACTTATTAAATAAATATCACAACAAATTAAAATTTACTACAGAAAAGGATATAAGTAACTACCATACTTGGCTATAAAAATTATAAGGGATAATAATAAAATGTTAACAAACTGGTATACAAAATCGACATCTTCTGGACGACTGATCAATTACTACTCAACGCAACCTACAGCGATGAAATCAAATACAGCGAGAAACTTAATAGATAGAGTAATGTTGTTGAGTCATGAAAAATTCAAAAACAAAATATTAAAAAACTAAAAATAATCCTGAGAAACAACAACTATCCCGTAGGGTTGATAGATAAATTAATAAGAAAAACACACATGAATGAAAAGAATACTGACCAACAAAAAGACGGAATAAAATTATACAGCGTACCATACATACCTAAACTTAACCGTCCATTGTGCTAAAAACTCCTGCATATACCTATTAAAAGTAGAATATACATTTTTTTTTAGGATTTTCACATACCTGTGTATCAACTTCTATCTCTTTTCCTATCTCTCTTTATTCTTCATAGGGGCCCTGCAATTTATATACGCAATGAAGTTGTGTACCAGTGCCAGCAATCCTTAGGCACGAATGATCCCGAATTTAGCTGTCTAAGGGTTAAATTTAAAATCAGGGCACATCTTTTGCACTTCGGGTTTCTTTACAGACGCCCAAATATGGAAAGGGATAAAACTATATACAACTTCGATGCCCTTTCCGACACTATATCGGAGATCCTCAAAAATTACCCGAACTGTGAAATCGTTATTGAAATCGGATTTCAATGTCCATAATTTATCGTGGCTCCGCCATTCGAGCCATACAACTCCAGACGGCCAATATGCTGAGCTATTCGCAGCGCACAATTACCTTGCGCAATTAGTGAATGAACCAACACATATTTTATGTATTGACGGGCACCAACACAATACCCTCGACGTTTTTCTCACTTCATTGCAACATTTCTGCCTCCTTTTCGTTTGCGGAACTTCGGGGCGTTTCACCGCCAGCTATGAAACGTTTGAAATATATTTACGAAAAGGCGCGTTGGGCTGAGCTCAACGCTTTCTTTCGGCATTTCAATTGGAAGCTCTGCTTCCTTGACAATGACGTCAATGCCATGGCAGAAATGTTGAAAATATAATATTGCTCGATATGAAAACTTTCATACCATCGAAGCAAATTTCGATTAAACACAGACCGGTTTTTTAAGGCGGTGCAAGACATACTTCACCCCATCTGATCTCCTCACTATTTATACCGCCAACATCCGACCGAAAATGAAATACAACTGTCATGTTTGGGCCGGTGCTTCAAAGACTATTTTGAAGTTACTGGACCGTGTACAGGAGAGAGCGAAGAAACTCATAGGAGACGTAGGGTAGCCAACTCTATTAACTCTCTTGAGCATCGTCGCAACGTGGGGTGCGTTTCGTTGTTCTATCGTTCTATAATGGGGTGTGTTCTGATGAAATCAGGGAATCTGTTCCCGAAACCCGGTCATTCACGCGCACGAGCCGGTCATCACTTAGAGTGCATCCATTTGTGGTCAACTTGGCAGCGAACCGCACGACGCATTACAGGGAGAACTCAGTTTTTTGCCGAACATCGCGTATGTGGAACAAACTCCCTGCCGAGGTCTTTCCTGTCACTTATGACGTGGGAAAATTCAAATCTAATGCGCATAAGTACTACTCCCTCTATGCTCCTTCCCATAACCTAATTTCCTAGGTCCAGCACAATGCATCGCATGTGTAGGAGTCTTTCCCTGAGTGCTGGTCCAAGATAGAAAAAAAATCACAAATGAAAGGAACGGATTAAAGAAGCGATGAACACTAAAGAAGGAAAAGACAACTTTAAGAGCCTATTTCACCAATTGTATTTAAATATCAATTCATATTTAAATGTCGATTTTCATTTTCATCTAGAATATTTAAATACTGTTTAAGTAGCCAGCACTCTGCATTTAAATATGTTTCATTATTTCAGTTGGTGAAAATAAAATATTTTTAAACATACTTTAAATAAAGATCATTAATTAAATTAAATTGTGTTTAAATATGTTTGGTGAAAGAGACCCTAAGTTACAATACTCAATTGTAATACATTCCGATTCACCTGTGATATAAACTGTAATAATAATTTTCGTTTTCCTGCTTTTATCTTCAATTATTATTTTATAATATATATATTTTGTACATGTAGTTATTTCATGATGTGACGACTAGTTTTAATTTAATTTTATTTCAAAAGTTACCTTGTGATGTCCAGTTAAACAAAAATACATATAAAAAAATTTTTTTTAATTTACCGATGTAAAAATTAAATATTAAGTTCCACACAACACATATTTTCATACAGTAATAGTAAAATTATAATTTATTTTGACAGATTTAATTTAATAAAGAAAGCTCCTGAAGAAGTAGGAAAAAACCAACGAAACGTTGCGCAAATATATTTAATAACATCCAAATAATTTGTTTTATTAACAACACAACAAAAATTTACCAAAAATTCAGCTTAAGAAAATACCCGATTATACTAATAACAGAACATTGGTCAAATAAAGAAAAAACTAACATATGGAATTAAACCGGAAAATTAAAGGAAATACTTCAAAAAAATCTGAACAAAATGATAAACAGGTACAACTTTTTTCAATACATTAAAACAAAGCACAATATGAGGATTAGCGGTTTACTTAAAATCTATAGCAGGGAAGTGGAAAGATTAGCAAGACAAACCGAGCGTCTAAAATTTCTACAACAATGCAGATGTTTTAGCATAAAACCGCTACACATGAAAAACTTAACACAAGGAATAAAAGGACTGTTCAAAACAATTATATCATTAAAGAGAATAGAAGAGAAACACAAAATTCCAGACAAAATTTTGAACAATTAATTCATTATTATTTTTTATCCTTTAATTCAATTATATTAATTTTTTACAAAATAATTTTCGAAAAACGCGACGTATGCAGCAAGTTGCAATCGCTTATAAAAATAATACACAGATGAAATTTACGTTTTTTATGCCCGTAATTTCTACAAATAGATAACTGCGAGTGTTAATACCTACATTCGGTAAAATCAAATCGGTAACTTCAACGTTTTTTTTACCTACATACGTATTTCTACCGAGTTAATTGTTTAAAAATATGGCAGCACTAGTATTTGCGTTTAAAATTATTTCAAAGAAAATTGTGACGTTTTACATTTTATCAACGCTTCTTTAACTTATTTAAAAACAATAAAAGAAGCGCAAATTTCACGGAGGGAGAAAAAACCACATTATTGCAATTGGTGCATAAATACAAAAGTATTTTGGAAACAAAGAAAACTGATGCAGCTAGTAATCAGAAAAAAACGAGGTATGGGCTAAATTAGCTGAAAAGTTTAAATCTCCAAGGGATGCGTCAAATTTAAGGTCGAAGTAAGACGACCTGAAAAAAAACGTTCGCAAGAAAATTGCAAGCAACCAAAGGGAGATGTATAAAACAGGCGGAGGGACCGCACCAACATTGATTTTATCATCTGATGAGGAACTGCTTATAACGTTAATTGGGCCCTCTACATTTGGATTAAAACATCGTGGAGGAGGCGATAAAGAACTCGATATTAGCATAAGTAAAAAAATAATTTGTTTATGCATGTTTTAAAAGTTTAAACATTTTCAACTTTTATATTAAACGAGATTGCAAATACTGTTAATGCTTCAAACATAACGTGGAAGAAAAAAATTTATGAATGTCCAGTTTTTAGAAACCGATATTGAGATGCTAATTGAGAAAAACCAAAATGATGGTTTATCTTTCCGGCCAAGTGATGCAGTTGACATCTTAAAGCGTTATATCCAAAAGGTTCTTGCTTCTGATGAGGTCTAATGTGATGAGGAAAATGTTGAAGCATCAAAATCCTTTCCTACTCTTGATTGTTACGAAAAGCCGAAGGCGAGGAAACGAAAGCATGATAGACTCGATGGATTGATAGGAGAATATGAAGATCTTAAACAAAAGAAAAAACTTCTACTCAGAAAACAAACAGAGTATTATGAGGATCAAAATCATAGCGAAAAACTGATATTTGAATTGGAGTGGGCTATTAAAAGTATGCAAAAAGAAGAACAGGAACTGAAACTAAAAATGTTGAAAAAAGTAAAGATATCTGATATTTGTTTTTTAGTATTATTTATATTGATAATTATTATAGTTTATAACTTATGTAAACAAATCAAATACTTCGACCTTAAATTTGACGCATCTCTCGGAGATCTTCCGCTGGTAGCATTAAACTATTCATATAATTTAGGACATACCTCGTTTTTTTCTGATTACTATCTTCATCAGTTTTTTTGTTTCCAAAATACTTTTGTATTTATGCACCGATTGCAATAACGTGGTTTTTCCTCCCTCCGTGAAATTTGCGCTTCTTTTATTGTTTTTTTCAGAAATTTTTTGTTAAATAATTTAAGAAGCGTTGAAAAAATGTAAAACGTCACAATTTTCTTTAAAATAATTTTAAACGCAAATACTAGTGCTGCCATATTTTTAAACAATTAACTCGGTGGAAACACGTAGGTAAAAAAAACGTTGAAGTTTCCGATTTGATTTTACCGAATGTGTTAAGATATCTGTGAGGTATTAACACTCGTAGTTATCTATTTGTAGAAATTAAGGGCATTATAGGCTATTGTACTCAACTGCTTTTAACAAGCAGAATTTTATTTTACACTAGCAAAATGCCTGTAAACGTTTTTGCTGTCTTCCTGAGCCGACCTCATATTGATAGATCTTGGTATAAAACGTGTGCTATTACTGCATACGAGTGATCAGTTGGCTGTCATCTTTGAATTAAATAGATAATAAGATTTAATATTAGACGGGGAAACTAATGTAATATAAGCCCTTTGGGGAATTTAACGGATGGAATAAAATAATGGTTGTGAGGCTTCCACGCTAGTAAAAGATTTGCTTCGTTTGATTCGCACATAGTGAAAACTCCTCCTAAGTGTGATAGACCCAGTAAAAGTTGTGAGCCTTCCACGCTAGTAAAGGACCTACTCTACTCTAGTGGTGCATAGCACCACGGGGAGTACCTTGGAAAGTCGGTACACCAGTATACACCAATGCACCGCCATTGCTGTAATTATAACTACCATACTGCATAAGTTTGAAGAATAAACCATTATAACGTATAATAAAAATACACTCTACGTTTTTTATTCATTTATTACATGAATCTGGACTCCGCTGAGACTACCCCAGAACCCAGCTGAAACGTGCCGTAACGAAAATTAAAAGACGATTAATAAAACATTTACACATTTTGAAGAGTTTAAAATTTAATAATATAAACGACAAATCTTCTTTAACAAAATATATTTTCTCAACATCAGTTTTTTAATCGTTTCTTAATTGTTATTCATACACAGGCATAGTAGTTTCTCTGGCTTCTTTGGCAAACGTCATATTTCTGTATGAAATTAATAAACACATAATAGAATAAAAATATTATCATTGAACAGATTTTAAATTGTTGTTCTTCATCTCGAAATCAGGATATGCTTTCAAATTTGTAATGTAATTTTATTGTAATTTGAATTGAATTTGATTTTAAAAGTCACATATTTCACATCAGATCTGCAAATATAAATTACCTCATAATATCGGCTCCACAAAAATGTGCAAAAGTTGATAAATATGATGTTAAACGATGAAATGTTAACCATTGCGTTACTTGAGCCGGTGTAGATTCGGGCATTATGGCAATCGAATTCTAAAAAGGGCATGCAAAATTAATTAAAAGTTTAATTAAAAATTTTAATTATATTATTAATTGACCTTTTTTATTATATTTTTTGATATATATTTATTAACCCTGAGGTCTTTTTTTATCTTATTTTGTTTTTTATTATTCGATATTTCGTTAACAGCTTGTTAACATCATCAGGAATAATAGGAAAGAATTTTTTTTTTTTATAATTATAATTTATAAATATAAAATTATTCCTATTATTCCTGATGATGTTAACAATCTGTTAACGAAATATCGAATAATAAAAAACCAAATAAGATAAAAAAAGACCTCAGGGTTAATAAATATATATCAAAAAAGTTTAATTAAAAAGATCAAATATTAAATAGCATAAATTACATAATAAAAACACAAGTTGTACATGCGAACATTCAAAAATAACGCCTAAAATGCTTTCCAAATATTAAATGGGTTTTAAAGGAATTAGGTTACGTACTTAGATATTGACATTTAAGACAATTATATTTAAATACTATCACATTACCAGTAAAGGGTTATTTCATTAATAAATATACGTAATTTTCCAAAAAGTACCTTTTTAAAAACGAAAATATACGAAAAAGTACCATTTCAAAAACTAACTATTATAAATAGTACGTTTTCCAAACATTTCCTTTTTATAGAAAGTAACTGTTTGAAAAACAGCTCTTTTTCAACATCTTTTTCGAAAATGTTTGAAAAGATACTCTTCATACACTTAAATTCTGTATGACCAATAGTTTTAGATAAATTCTACTTTCCAGTTTTACCTCTTTTCGAAACCCATTTAACAGTTTTGGAGGGGCACAAGTTTCTAACTAATCGGTTATTGGTCCTAGTTTTAAAAATATATCAATGTTTTATATTTAAGCACAACACGATGGGTAGTTAAGGCATGGAAGAAAGCGCACCCTTATAGCTTTGAAATACGTTTTAAATTTCATTCAAATCGACTTAATTTTTCACAGACGTCTTGAAGAGTCAATAGGTGTTATGAAAATGTATCCGTGTGAAATTTGGTGGTGGACTTCCATCGGACGCGTCCCCAGGTGACGGATAGGGAAGTCGGGCAGGACCCTTCATTGATGTACTACATAAGTGATTAACAACGGTGCCTCGAAGGGTCCGTATGTTGAGAGGATAAAGAAGCCTAGTCACGAACAGCTCGCCTCCGACGCCAAGACCCGGGTCGGTTGTAGATTTTAGTATAGCCAATGCACGCCGTTACTTCATGGGTGGTCCGTCTTTACTGGCCTATCCGTTGGAACTAAATGGACGAAACGAAAAAGAAAAACAATGAACACTACACCACCAGGCAGGTTGACAAAACAAAACTGGCTGAGGGAGCGAAACCCGTTGTCCACCTTCTGAGGGCACTAAGGGTTTCTCGTAGCATGCCCTTGAACGCCATTCCAGGCACATCTGCACGCGCTAGTAAAACAGCTACTAAAAAGACGGGTGCACCGGCCATGAAACTTGCGGTTGTGCCAAATGCATCAATCGTCAAAACACAAAGAGCCAAAACATCGGATACGCCGGTGGTCTCGAAATCAAAAGCGGCAAAAATACCCGCTGTGACGCAGAAAGACGGTGCACCAGCTGTAGTAGAACCAGCTGAGAGCCACTCAAAATGATAAGCCCGAAGAGAACGTACCGCGTGACAGACAGTGTGCCTCTCGTAAGGCAAACATCGAAATACGGGCACGACGGGCATTCTGAGGAAGTGTTTGGGACCGTAGAGGCAGCAGCTCAGGAAGCTCGCAATCAGAGTCAAATCTGGTGGGGACCCCCTGCAGAAGTTGACTTTTGCGGAAGACGAAGACGCTCTACTGAACGAGGTAGACGTCGAAGTCAACTACGACCCTGACGGCTATGATAGCGAGGATCGTACAGATCAATCTCCACAACTATAAAGCAGCTTCCGCCGCACTGGTACTCCGTCTTCTGGCGAAATGGGAGGGCCTAGCGCTGATTCATGAGTCGTGGTTTGTATCCACTCGATCAAGGGACTCGGCGCTGCTGTATGTGACTGCTGCAGGTAATGATGATAGGCGTATTAGATCCTGTATTTTGGAGAAATGTAACTGAGTATCTTTATTGATTAAACATACAGTGATGCAGACAGTGTGACTGCTGCATGGGAGTCATGGTGTTCGACCATCTAGCCCTATTACATGGCGCATGAACCGCTGGAGCACGCTCCCGGAAGTATGCTCCGGACGATCATGGAGACTGCAAGCCCGAAGGGCATTCTTGTGATACTGGATGCACGCAACCGCGCATTTGATTTCATTTTGGAAGTATCTGGATGTTCTGAATAGGGGTTCGGAACCGACATTTGTGGTCTTCAACAGACAGCATATGCTTGATATCAGGCTTGTCCGTTCGAGACACTCTTTCTAGATCCGAAGATCGAGCGTCTCCTCGCAAATGTGTTTTTGTCTTAGATCGGCACCTGTTAATAGAGTCTAATCCAATCGTATGCCAAGAATACGAATGTGAAAAGCAAACGTCACATCACCGCCCTCATGACTCAAGAATGATAGCACACAGACCTATATCATGAGCTGGCATTTAATTCATAATTTCTTGGCATCATTAAACCCTCCTTGCTGAGGGGATTGGGTCTCTCTTAAAACCCTTTATTGACATTCTATTCTTTTCTTTCAATATGTATTTATTAACTTTCGCTTTACAGTCTTCACTGGAGCATAGGAACTTTACCTTGGTGGCATTTATGGACATGGAGGGTACCTTTAATAATGTCGATTCGCCGGCGATTACTCGGTCTGTTGTTGGAACTGGAATCCCTGGGCATCAAGAGCATGCGGTATGCCGATGACGTGACGATTGCCGTGTCGGGGTTCTATGTGGGAACGAGATCGCAGCGGCTGGAGTTCGCACGCAGCGGCCTTAGCGTGAATCCTGCCAAGATGGTACTGGTGCTGTTCACTAGGCGGTACAAGATCCCATAACTCACGCTACCCAGTACGGCCGGAATCACCTTGTCCTTCTCTAGGAGAACTACGTACTTCGGTCTGATCGTTTGGAAATATAAAATCCATCCAATCCCATGAGGCCGACGCGATTGGGGTATGGAACCACCTGCGGTGGGGATACTCGGGACGTTTGCCTGCGTTTTGGGTCTCATGGACTACTGTAACACGATAATATAAAATACTACATGTGCACGGTATGAAATTTTGATATTCTTTTGTTTCATTTTTTAATTTTTTCATTTGATTCAAAATACATTAGTTATGCTGGCCGATGGCAAGCCTAGTGTAGATGAGAATAAAAAACTAAAAATAGAAATATGTGTGTGTTATAAAAGTAAACTCATGGATTGTTATGTTTTTGTTTACAGATTTTTTGGTTTGTATGTTTGATATTCAATTCAATTCTCGATTGATTAATTGAATTTTAAACATATAGATCTTGGGTTTGTATTAAAAAATTAGGAAAAATCCACTGATGAGCTAAATAAGCATTAGCGAAATAGTACTATATGGATATGCTTTCCTCCTCAATTATTGAGTTGCTTTTGTAATAAAATTTTTTATGATATTTTTCATACTGTATGAGAATATCATAAGGTATGTAATAATAAATTTCACATATATGTAGTTTATAAGGGAAAAAGCACAATTAGAATCATATACATATGTATATAAATAGATATTTCCAAAATAAATTCAGTTAATATACTATATTATTTTTAATTATCTTACTTTTTTATTATTTATAAGATTATTATTTTTACTAAAATTAACCATACTACGTCCCATTGTGTATTATATTTTACTTTAGAACAGATTATACCGTTATAAGAGTCAAAATACTTAACAATGCCTATATGAATACGCTTCGACGAGGAAAAAAGATGATCGTTAAGAAATTTCTTAATGATCATTATTTGCTTCTAATTATACGGCATCTGGAGTCTCAAACAATAAATACATTGTGCTTTTCACCACAACTAAAAGGAACAACAACATGGGTACATGCAAGAATGATTAAATAAAGATTACGCCTTGCGCATGATTTACCGTTTGATGACGTTTGCATCCCCTCGATGAGATTGCCAAATGTTTATTATATGCAAAACTAATACTTTCTCGTACAAAATTTATATTTTATACTACATTTGGCAACTCTTCACACAATTTACTCAGAGAGATCTCAAACAAGCAAATGAAATCGATTTTATCAAAGTTAAAGTTTTGTGTTGAATTTTATAATAAATTGTGCTATATTTTATAATAAATATATTTAAATAATTATTAAATAATAAATAAGTGTAAAAAACTTGCTTTATAAAGCTCATAAGCTGTAAACAAAAAACACAAATAGAAGTGAAAAGAGAACAAAAAGAGCAAGCATGAAATGCGCAGTGGGCAATTGCAAATAAAGTAACAGCAAAAAAACAAGTGAGAAATTAATTGTGTTACAATGTAATATTGCTATCAAAATTTTTTTGTTTTCATAAAGCTGTGTCATTATATAGTTTTCCAAGAGATGAAGCTCAAAGGAAGTTATGGGTGAAATTTTGCAAGCGTGTAAAGCCTGTAAATGCTGAAAAAGAAAAAATTTGTGCTTTACATTTTAAGCAAGAGGATTTTGAAAGAAATTTAATATATGAAATGGGTAAGTTACCACATAATCAATTCTTTAAATCCGTTAATAAGTCGTTATAGGATTTAGGAAACGAAGTACTAAGAAATTAAAACCCAATGCAGTTCCGTCCTTAGAAAATACTATTATTGATAGTGAAAAGAAAACTGCTTATGGCACTGAAGAAGATGAAACAAAAAAACAAATAAATAATCAAAAAAGTTTAAAAGTAAAATGTGTAAATGCCGAATTGCCGACTGACACTGAAGAAGATGGCCTCCAAAGTTACACTAAAACTTTGGAATTGAAAATGTATGTTAGTATTTAAAAAAACAACAAATAATTATTTAAATCGTTTCTAGAGAATCACTTCTTAAGGAGAATTGTTCGCTGAAAATGGCAAAAAGTCAATGTGATGTGACAATAAAAAATTTATCTTGTCGTATTCAAAAACTAAGCTTTGCAAACTCAAATCTCGAGAAGGCACTGAGGCGTTTGTTTACTGAGGGTCAAATAAAAAAACTAAAAAGCGGTGATAAAAGACAAAATTTTACCGAAACAGACATTGCTCAATCTATCACCCTATACTCAGCGAGTGTCAGAGCTTACAAACTTTTAAGGAAGAAACATTTCCCACTTCCATCGGTGAGATGGTCGGAAAAATTGGACATGTCGAAAGGTATTTTGGAGCCTGTTGTGAAACTACTATCTGCGGCCAACCAAATGTCAGAAACTGAAAAAGTATGTGTGTTGAGTTTTGATGAGATGAAGGCAAAAAAAAAGTATTGCTATGACAAGTCAGCAGATTTAGTGCTAGAACCAGCTAATTATATCCAAGTGGCCTTGCTAAGAGGTAAGTTATTTGTATCAAAATCAAGAATTTTTAGAACCTTTGTTAATTCGCTGGAAGGTTTAATTTCAAATTGGAAGCAACCCATATATTATGACTATGATACCCAAATGTCAAAAAGTATTTTATTCAATATATTGAATACTATGAAGCAGAGTGGCTTTACAATTGTGGCCATTGTTTGTGACTTAGGTGGAGGTAACAGAAAACTGTTCAGTTAACTTGAAGTTGATTACGAAAAACCATGGTATGTTTTATGTAAATATGCCTCAATAATTTTTTCAAATTTTAAAATTTTTTTTTAAGTAAAATAACAACAACAAATTTTGGAATGGCGAAAAAGGGAAATAATTAACACTTGGGTTCACTATTTATATGTATAAAATATTTAAATAAAAATAAATGGAAAATAAAATAGTTCTTTAAAATTGTTTATTATCAAACTGAATTTGCCCCACTGTCCTGTTTTTACAATAACATAATAGTTCTTCAGCTGAGTTTTATTAGCCAATCAGAATACATGTTGAGTGACGTCAGAGTTCCATCATGCGCAGAAAAGTATTTTTATTTTAGCTTGTTGGCGTAATCTTTATTTAATCATTCTTGGGTACATGTACGTATGGTATTGTACTCAAGTACAATGGAAAGTATATAAATATAACGATTAGTGTGTGCTGTGCAAAATTGGTATCAAAAGGCGAGCAAGCAGAACGAAAAATCAATTGGTTGACGAGCATTCTGAGGTAAGGTTGATATTAATATTGGAGTAGTTCAGATTAGTATCAGCACAACAAAGAATACAGAACAAAAAGCTTTATTGGCGACGGCTTAGATCGCACCACCCGCGAAGTTTGTTCTCTGGACTTGCCTGCTGTTGGAGTTGGGTTATAGCTCTCCCATAGAGTACGGTGTCTGATTGGCCAAGGGGAAACAGAGAACATAATTGGTACTGGAGTATTTCATACCAATTTTGAGAGCTGGTGTCCAAAAGGAGATGGGACTGCTATTCAATTTGGCGAAGGTCAGTTGAATAGGAGTATTAATCTCTTGCCATTGAGGTATCCTGAACCGGCAGAGTTCGACGGTCTAAGCGAAGTGCCTTCTGCCCTTTGAACCAGATTTTACATCAGCCCTCCTAGCGACAACCTGCGTCGCGCTGATCAGTGGGGATACGGAGTAAGACCCCTTTGCTGGGTTTTATTGTTAGAGGTATTACTATAGCTACAAAGTTTTCTATAAATTTTCTTTTGTTCTGATGGTTCCCTGAATCGTAGTGGTAAAGAGTCGTATTATTTTCTAACATAATTTTCTCAATTTCGTTTTTATATTTCTCATGATTCACCGTGTAATGTAGTTGATCACTTTCTTTCATAATCCTATATTTATAAAATAGATTAAGGCTTTAATTGCTCTTAAACTTTGGTCTCCTAAAAGCACATCAAATTCTTCTAATGCCCTTCTAATTCTTTTAAACCAAAAGGGAAGTAGTTACTTTTTGGATAAATAAAACAAATATGTAATAATATGTAATATGTAAAATATTTTAATTTAAGTTAACAAAAAATAGTATTCCGTACAGGAAATAATTTAAGAACTTTTGGAATCTGTAATTTTAAATAATATTCATTCGAAATACGTTAATAACATTATTTTGTTGAATTAAGTAAAATATTTACTAGTAATTAAAATTATATAAATATTTATATTCAAAATTTGTTTTATTTATACACATAATATTAAACTATCTCGATTACAGTTTGAACATTATGTCGTCAATTCGAATATGCTTCAGAATACTGAAATAGCGGAACTTTTTCAACTCAAAGAAGAAAAAAAGTAAATATAGTTAGAAGAATATCATATTTGCTCCGTTTTGGTTATTAGTGGTATTAGGCTAAGGGAAGACGCGTTAGTCAGGGAATCCGGATCTGACCATAACAGCATTCTCCGAACCATTCCGAGCTTCATTACGGACTCTCAGTTGGATATCTCCACTCAGAGAATTGTCTTCGACACGTTCTCAAGTAGGAATGACTCGATTAGGGGGAAAGTCATTGCTGGTGGCGTCAGCGCGGCATTCACCGACGGAATCAGGAGTGGGCGCGAATTTCTGTTTCTTACAGATTTCCAGATACCTCCAGGCGGAGGTTTTTGCTATCTGGCGGGTTTGCCTGATGAGAAGGCGGCACGTGGAGGGTACTGTTGCTATTCTTTCCGACAGTCAGGCGGCGTTGCGCGCGTTAGTGTCATCGAGCGTCAGCTCTCGTGTTGCGAGTGTAGGGAGAAGCTGTCCGGGATTTTTGGGCCGTTTCCATTGTGTGGGTTCCGGGACATAAGAACACCAGAGGTCATTACCTCTCAATAGATGGTCGATGAGCTGGCGGGACAGGGTTCGGCCGGTTCGCCACCTGCTGCTATTATTTCTGACGTCGCATTCCCAGCTGCGCCATAGAAAGGGCTCTTTGGTCGCGGTATGATTTGCGTAGAATTCGGCAACTCCTAAGCTTTTCCTGATTGTCCACTGGTACTTCTGCACGCATGTTGAGAGAATGAGCATTCCGTTCAATGACAGGTGTAGGAGCTGTGGGAGACTGTTTTGCACTTTCTCTGTGACTGCCCCGGTCTGTCTCGGTCGAGGCTGAGATTCCTTGGGCGATTACCTTTTTTTAAAATTTTTTGCTGGGTAGTAAAAAATGTACATCATAAGCACTATTTAAAAGGAATAAAATTACAAAGATACAATTTTACTCGATATATTTTACAATTTTTTTTTTTAACTGGGACCAGCACCCGGGAGGTGACCCATATACATGCGATGCATTGTGCTGGGACTTTAGGAAAGGGATAGCTAGAGAAACGACAGGAGGTGAAGCTTAATTAATTATTTTAAAGCTCTGCTTTTGCACGTTCTTTGTTTACAGCAGTGTTGAAGCTCCGGTTTAGTAGCCATTTTTATTATTATTTTACTTCGCCGGTGCTACACAATACCGACGAAGGAGGGCGTTCCGACGTGATTGTGGATTGCTATCAGCTAAAGCTGGTATTTTTCAGTGACCAGTGACTATGCCTTCGCCACTGAAAGCTTCCGACAACAACTGACACACAAAGACACACTAATGCACATCAGAAAAATGCGAGATGTTTTTTTTTTATAATTTTAGTCTGAAACTGGGGTTGGACAAAGGTCTGTTTTGGTTTTGTAGTCAACGTGCAGACTACTTTAGCCATCGCCACCCTCGGATTACGGAAAAAAGCGTTGTTATATGTACAATATATATGGTTGCAAAGATACCAAAATTAATTTTTTTGGAGTTTTACCCTCTACATATACGGAAAGAGTACCAAGGAGACATGTGCCCTTGGTTTTCAGCAGCATTTATATGTTTTTGTAATTTTTATTCTATCTGTCTTAGTTTCTGACATATTAGGTTATCGATTTTGCCCGTTTTTACTTCTTAAAGTCGGATACTTAAAATTGAAAAGTGGTCGACAATTGATAATAAATTTTTCATGCGGGCACTTTGCCTTCCTAAATTTATAGACCTTTTCGATATGCAAAAAGAATTTTCGAAATTATTCCACAAACGAGATAGTTATTTGATAATCTTTTTTTTGGCGGTCATCTTTCGTCTCGGAATCATGGGAATTGCATTGAAAATTCAAGACGTAATTACACAATAACATATTTTTTCAGACATAACTCAAGCCGATTGCAGGTGTGCCGCAAAATGTTCCATTCAACTCTTGGACTCAATGAAAAAATGGTTCGAAATTTGATTAATAGAGGTGGTAAACACGGTTCATAAGACAGTCCCGATAAATCTTCAAGTTTGCGCAAGTTTGCTAAACGATCATCAGCAATAGGACATCGCAATGAGCAACGACGGTCCTTTCTACAAAAATGGCTAGCGGATTTACCAAAAATGGAGTCACATTATTGTCAAAAATATACCAAAAAATTATATTTCCTAGCTAATTTTTCTACATAACAGGAGATTTACAAGGTTTATGTCGGCGATTGTGAATCCAAAAAGGAAAACAACGATATGAAATTATCGTATCGTAAATATGCTACGAACCTCGGCATATGATGCGTCAGTATTAATTTATTTTAAAACTAATATAACCGACGAATATGAGCTGCTCCCACAGATATCGAAGTGTCCTTTGAAAGATGTTTCCCCTGAAGGATTTTATAAAGAAAAAATATCAACTTCTATGATAACTTGACTTATAAAACTAATTTTATTTATAAGTACATTATTTTTTATTTAACAGCTGTATTTTTAGCTAGATTTCTTCTTCGTTCATTTAAACATGAATTGTTTTAGAAGTATATTCTATTTTTTAATTTAATTCAAAAAGCCCTAACTGAATATTTTTTTTAAAAGTGAGTAATTATAAGCCCTATCTTATATAACTTAATTAAATGTAGGAAAAAAATAAAAAATAAAACAGAATTGAACTTGTTGGCTGTTTTAATAAAAAACTGCTCCAAAAAAAAATTTTTTTATTAATTTTTCAGATTTTGAGTTTTTTGATTTTTTTTAGTTGAGATACCACCTTTCTATATTAATCTATCGATATGTATATAGATTTACACAGTTATATTAATTAGGGTGAAAAAAGTAACCAAAATAAAAGAATCATTCACATCTCCACACTATAAAAAATATTACTGAAACTAACCTAAAACAGCAACGATGCTAATAGCTGTCAAAGTACATAGGCAGAAGAATAGAATTATATTTGACTGGTATTCAAAAAACATAGCTTCAGGAAGATTAATGAATTTTAATGCAGCACAACCAAAATCAGAAATAATTAACACTGCTAGAAGTTTAATTTTTAGAGTTTTAAGCATTAGTGACTAGAAATTTTACACCAAAAACAAACAAAATTACGAAAATACTCAAAGAAGACAGTTTTTAAAAAAAATCTGATAAAACAACATAATATGTAGTACAAAATTCGGGGAGGACAGCCAATGCTATCAATAAATATTATAAACATTATAATATACATATATTAATTTCAATATCAAGTAAATAATGATAATAATAATGAAATAAACTTAAAAAATTCAATTCTCACAACGCTACAAACCAAGGTTTATTAATAGTAATGAATTTTCCTTTTTTTCATTTCAATTCATTCATTTTATTTATCAATTCTGTCGTGTACAAATTAATATTAGGATAACCTTGCGAAGCCTCTATGGCTTGTCTGCAGGTATAATTAACATAAAATGCAATACAAAAATAATAAATATAGAGTAATCATTGCGTGTCTATAAAATGTAATTTCAAAATTTTTTTCCTGGCTCTCACATTGGTACTTCTTTCGAGAACGTCATTGGGTATCCTATTAAAAATTGTAGGTAGCATGACGGGTAGGGCGCGTCTACCGTATTCGTTCCGGAATTTTTGAACACGGTATTTCCCCTCAACATTTCTTCTAGTTTGATGGGTATGATCTATTTTTTGCAAATACCTGCTGTCCTTGTAAAATTCTATGGCAAGTGTCGTTCGGTATATGTTTAGTGTTGTTCTGTTTCCAATTGTGCTATGTTGTCGAATAGGATTTGGTAGACTTTGGTTTTGGTGCGAAAATGGTCTTATTAGTTTAAGAATTTTATTTTGAATTTGTTGAAGTTTGCCACAGTGCGACGACTTTCCCCACGCAGTTATGCCATGTCGAAGATGCGGTTCCACGAAAGAAAAATAAGCTAGTCTCATTACCTTATTACTTGAGCAGTAACTCAATTGGTGTAACATATATGATGCTTTTCTTAGTTTTTTATGTACTTCTCTAATATGTATATTCCATTTGAAGTTATGGTCAATATGTACACTAGTTCGATTATAAAGGGTGTCCGAACAAGAACGCAAGATTTAAATGTGGCGCCATTCGAAGTGTCATTGTTTGACATGTGAACAATTGTTATTGTTTGCTAGTAGAAGGTACGAGGTTAGTAAAAATGGAGCGCATTCTTATTGTGAAATTGTTTTACCAAAATGGTGAAAGTTTTGCGGCTACAGTTCGCAAATTGCGATCAATTTGGGGTCACAATAATGCTCCAAAAGAGTCAACTGTAAAGAGATTAATGGATAAATTTGCCGAAACTGGGTCTGTTAGTGATGTAAAGACAACAACGCGCCTTCGACCAGGTCGATCGACCGAAAATGTCGCAGCTGTACGTGATGATGTCGCTCAAACTCCATCCACCTCAATTCGACACCGAGCTCAGCAAATTGGTGTCTTCAAATCCACTATGCAGCGAATTTTGACGAAAGATTTGCATCTTCATTCTTCAATTGACTCAGGAACTGAAGACAGCTGACCGTGGACAGCGAAGGGAGTTCGTTAATTGGGTATTGGAGAGACAACATGAAAATGCTTGCGTTCTTGTTGGGACACCCTTTAGTTGTACATGAATCGGTATTGTAATTAAAGTTTATGTTATGTAGGCAATTAATGTGATGGAATTTTATTTTTATGTCTTCGTATGTAATATGAGGTGGTTTAATGTGCACCAGCTTTGTTTTCGTCGCATTTATAACTAATCCATTGTCGTGGCACCATCTCGCAGCAGTATCGAGCTGATTTTGCATTATTCTAGCAGCATCCGGGAGATTCTTATGAGCAACTACAATTGCTGTGTCGTCTGCGTAGGCAAACGTTACGCATGACGTTAATATCCTTAATAGGTCATTTGTATATATTATATATAATATTGGCCCTAGCTTTGAGCCTTGCGGTACACCATAGTCTAAGCTTAATTCCTCACTAAGCTTTCTACATATGTTGACATAGTATTTTCTATAGTTTAAGTAACTCTCAAGTAGTTTATTACCGTGACCTCTTATCCCAATCCTGTCTAGTGAATTCAACAGATTTTTATGTGATGATGTGTCAAATGCTTTCGTAAAATCTATGAACAGGGTCAGACATGATGTTTTTTACTAAGTTGAGAGTTGACGTAATTGGCAAAGTTACCAAGAAGCTTATTGATACTCTTCTCTTTTTGGAATCCAAACTGGTTGATGTAAATGATTTCGAATTGTTTTATGTAATTCGTCAGCCGCTTACAAATTATTTCTTCCATTACTTTCTCTATAACCGATAGTATCGCAATTGGGCGATAGTTTTTGAAGTCTGACTTTATACCACTTTTGAATATTGGCCTAACATAGGATATTTTTAAAATATCTGGTATTATTGCTGTTTCCAAGATAAGATTAATTAATTTTGTAATAATTGGAGTCATTATCTGGGAGTTATTTTTCAAGTCTATGGGCCTGATTCCCAGCTACCCGACTTAATAGCCCAGCTACCCGACTATATATCAGTGTTTGATGTCAAATTGTATGAATTATTTTGACAACGTACAAAGTAAGTACTAGTAATTTTACTTCGTAATAATCATTACCAGGTAAACTCATTAGCAAATTCGCCCGTCAGCTGATACAAGTTTTTGTAACGTATTTTTGGAGCCGAAAATTAAGAAAACTGGGTGTAAATAACTTAATAATTATATTAATATAATACTATAATAATATATTACTTTTCACACTAATTTAACACGTTCTTTTCAGGTTATGTTGAATTTAACATAACACATGTATACAAAAAATTTGACGTTTGGACAAAATTTGCCATGCGACAACCTTGTATTAATAAACCTTGGTAAGAATTCTCCTTGATTGAAACAACGAACAGAATTATGGAAACAAGAATGAGGCAATATAAAAACGATATTGCCAAACATAGAGAAACAACAGCACTATCCCAACACATACTTAACTCTGGACATACAGCAGATTTTGATAATGTCAAAATACGGGATATAGAAACCAAAGGAAGGAAAAGGTACACAATAGAAAGTTGGCGCATACAACAAAATATAAGGCGAATTCATACCAAGTGAACTCGACCCTACAACAACAACAGCATTTTTTGGTTACAAATACAACAATTTCATTCAAGTTGTGAAAACAGTTTATGTATTAACATGCTTTGAAGAACACAACTTTGACAACTGAACAGAAATCGGCTGATGAGAATTTTAGCTAATGCAGCCATCTGGTATGAATTCGCCTTGAACAGAACCATGAATTTGAAGGAAAACACAAATAATATAAATTTCAGCGATATTAGTACTAAATTTTAACTGTTGTATTATATTTTTTCTAGTTGTTTGTAATTTTATTTTTATATTAACATATAACAGCATATTGTGTGGACCCTATTAATTTAGGTGTCAACAAATTGTAGTGATATACTTATTTTTTTCTTCTTGGACCAGAACCCAGGGTATGACCTCTACACATGCGATGCATTTTGCTGGAAGTGAATCTTCACTATCATCCACCTCTGCTTTTGCATGTTTTTTGTTTATAACAGTGCTGCGGCACTAATGCATATCAGAAAAATTCGAGATATTTTTTTAGTCCAAAATTGGGGTCGAACCGAGGATATTTTTGGTTTTGTAGTCAACGTGCAACCCTTGATAAAGTCAAAAAAACTTGTTTTTATTGACATAAACTACGTTAGGCCTTATTAGCAATATTTTTAACAATCAAAAAATCGAACAAACAAATTGGCCAAATATACTAATCAAGACTCCACGTACGTTAAAAGTTAAAGCCGAGACAACAAGTTGATTACATCAGCTTTGTCACATTTAGTACGTGTGCTTCAAAGTAAATTACTAAAGTTTGCAAGCTTCCATACTAAGTATTATTTTTATGAAATTAGCCCAACCGCCGTAACTAGTCTCAGGGTTAACCTAGGGGAGTCAAATGTAGGACCTGCCAATATTTTTGTTATTCCAAAATTTTTTTAGAACATACCTAGCCTCCATTGTAAATCATTAGGTTTCCGTCTTTACAAAATTTTATAATTTTTTTGATATATGTATAAATAGTGAGAGAGTGATAAACTAATCAGAAATGCTCAAATCTCCAAGGCGCTTCCCCAAGAAATTCTAAATATTGGAGTAAGTCGAGGGGAGGTACTTTAGCCTTTTTTCATAGGAAAATTTATATCCCAACTGTATGATTTGTGGATCGTTCTAATGAGTTTTTATTTTAGTAATAGTTTGTTTCGATAAACTATTATATTTAATTCGAAAACATAGAAGCGCAATGCTTTAAAACGTTAATTATAAATTATGTAGATTTCGAAAACTAGCTAAAACAACAACGAAGTAAAAAAATACCACTTGTTTCAGCGAAACGTTATAAAACACTTAACTGTTTTTATTTAAGATCTTACTTTTTATACAGAAAAAGAGTTCTAAAACTGTATTTATGTAAACAATGCAAAAAATATTGGAAATAAAGAACGAAAGAATGTACAGTGTGGATGAAAAATGTTCATAACAATTAAATTAAGTTAATATATTCAGATTAGTTAAAGGCAATGAAAGGAAATTAAAATTTAACGAAATTTAAATAAATAAAATTAGAAAAGGCTCCAACATTTTCCGGCGGCGTTGAAAGAGTCAGCTTTCAAGGGTTGAGTACAACAGCCAACTTTTGTACTGGTCTTCGAAATAAACCTTTTCCAGTTTTTACATCGGCCACTCTAACTTTGCCAGGATACGTTGTAATTATCCGGCCAAGAACCCACTTCATAGGTGGTATGTTATCCTCGTGTATAAGAACAAGCGTATTTGGTTCCAAATTCGGTTTTGGATCGGACCAACGACTTTTTTGTATTAAATCATTAAGGTAATCGGTTGACCACCTTTTCCAAAAGTGTTGTTTAACTGCACTGATTCGTTTCCATCTTTGTAAATTACTTATGTCATGACACTGGATGTTTGGTTCAGGTAGGGAATTTAAAGGACCACCAATTAAAAAATGCCCAGGTGTCAATGCTTCCAAGTCGTTAGGGTCACTTGAGTGAGCTGTAATAGGTCGAGAGTTCATGATAGCTTCAATTTCGATTAGAGTGGTTGACAGCTCTTCATAAGACATCTTTGCACTTGCTAATGATCGATATAGATGACTCTTCACTGCCGCTTCCCAAATACCGCCAAAATGTGGGGCTCTAGGGGGAATAAATTTAAAATTAATAAAGTTTTTAAAACAAAAATTATCTATAGCGTTTTGAAACGACTTATCCATAAACAGCCTTTTAAGATCTAGAAGCTGAGTATTAGCTCCAATAAAATTTGTGGCATTATCACAATAAATGTTCGAAGGCAAACCACGTCGCCCAATCAAGCGCTTTAAAGCGGCTATGAAAGCGTCAGAAGAGAGGTCGGATGCTGCTTCGATATGTACCGCCTTAGTAACGAAACAAACGAAAATTGCGACGTAACATTTATATGGTTGTTTTCCTCTTATTTTCAAATAAGTATGTATAGGACCACAGAAATCGACGCCACATCTATCAAACGGCCTTGCAGGAGTAACACGTTCAGCTGGTAACTCACCCATTACCTGTTGCACAAGTCTTGGTCTATAACGTATGCAGCTGACACAAGACCGGACAGTTTGTCTCATAATGTTTCTAGGACCAACAATCCAAAAATGTTGACGAACAAATGATAGAAGAGCTTTCGGTCCTGCATGATAGCTTTTAATATGAATATCGCGTACTAAGGTGATTACAAAATGACTATGTTTTGGGAGCAGAAACGGATGCTTGCGGTCTTCAGGTATATTTGCATTCTGCAATCGACCTCCGACTCGAATCATTGGAAAACCATTCACATTTTGTATAAAAAGACCTAACGATTTGAGGGCACTTTTTATCTGCAGATTCTTGTACAAAATATTAAATTCGTCGGTGAAACTATTCTGTTGAATTGTCCAAACAGCACAATGTAATGCACGACGGAGCTCGTCTGTACTCAATTTATCGCTTTTAGATTTGTAGCGTAATCTAAACATCCAACAGATGACACGTAGAGTTCTGTCATATGAGCTTCTACGATTTATAAACTTTAATACAAAGTTTTCTGTTGCCTGACATTGAAAAGATGCTTTACGAACGGCTGAATCAACAACGTCATGTTGTGAAGGCAGCAAAGTTTGCGGCCATTTATTACATTGCTCTTGAAGAAATGATGGGCCAGTATACCAGTTTGATGATGACAATTGTGATAACGAGCAACCACGAGACAAAATATCTGCTGGGTTGCTTGATGTTGGCACATGACGCCAACTGCAGTTGGACGTCTCTGCTTGAATATCAGATACGCGGTTACCAACGAAGGTGACAAGAGAGGATGAGTGTTTATTAAGCCACAGTAAAACCACAGACGAATCTGACCACAAAAATGTCTCGGGATTAAATTGCTCAAAAACTGGTGATATTTTTGAGTATAGTTTTGCAAGTATATGCGCCGCACATAATTCTAATTGAGGCATCGTTCTTTTTCTGGTAGGTGAAACGCGACATTTTGATGCTATTAAGCGAACCGTCACTTGACCAATTGTATTTGTCTCCACATCATTTGCTCCAGTCAATAGATCATTAACGTAAAATTGCTTTTTTACAATTTTTGAACCGATTCGATAAATATGTTGATACTTGTCAGCTAGAAAGTGCAGAGACCGAATTGCCAAGTATGGCGATGACGACATTCCGTAGGTTACTGTATTCAATTGATAGGTTGTAATTGGCTGATTTTCATCGTATCTCCATAAAATTTGTTGGAAAGCACGATGAGATGGATGCATAACTATCATTCTATACATCTTTGATATATCAGCAGTCAAAGCGTATTTGCAAAGTCGAAAGCGAATGATCAATAAAAATAATTCATCTTGAATAGTGGGACCGACGCACAAAATGTCGTTCAGCGATTTCATCGACGACGTTTTCGATGACGCGTCAAAAACTACACGTAATTTAGTGCTGACACTATTTGGTTTCAATACGTATTGATGGGGTAAGTAGAAATGCGGTTTTTCTGAATTTGGTTCTATTTTACTCATATGGCCCATTTCTTCGTACTCTTTCAGAAAATGCAAATATTGTTGCTTTATGTTAGAATCACGAGACAGACGTTTCTCTAACAATTGAAATCTTTTTAACGCTGTGTTGTACGATAAGCCTAGTGTTGAAGGGTCACTCTTGAAAGGCAACATCGGCACCTATCAACATGTCAATTGGTTGAGATTCGTTGAACCGTTCGTCGGTTAAAGCTATATTTGTAGGTAAATTCCAGTTTTTGATATCTAGATACATATTTGGTTGATATCCAGAAACACGATTTGTAATGTAAAAGTTCAAGGAGTATTCTTGGCTATTATAACGAGAACGTATTACCGTATTGGTTTCAAATTTGATTTTTGTTGATGTGGAGCCAACGCCGCTTATAGTTACTGATGATTTTATTTTAGGCAAATTTAAAACATTTGCAAAAGCTTCTGTGATGAGATTTACTTGGGAGCATGAATCTAAAAGCGCACGGCACAATATTAACGCACCAAAAGCATCACGTACAAGAATGACAGCTGTAGCTAAAATAACCCCATCGAATGACTTACCCAAATGAACATTTACAACTGCGTAGGATGATGGCTCCAAGGGCGCTGATTGGATCACCGGCGGCGATGAATCATAATTTGATTTGTGGTTGTTAATCGATGAAGCTTGGTGTGGTGAGATTTATTACAAGTTTTGCATTTGTTTTTAGATTTACATTTAGAAACCCCATGACCTTCAGAGAGGCAATTAATGCACAAGCCTAATTTTTTCACTGTAAGAAACCTATTTTCACTATTCATGGCTTCAAACTTTGAACAACCAGTCAACCAATGATCTAAACATTTGCATAAAGAACACGATTTTTGTTGAGTGTGAAGCGAACGATAAATTTGTTGACGATTTGTATGACGTTTTTGAATAACTGGCTTGTTTTCCGAAACTGATGGTAAATTCTGTGAAGAATCCAAAAATTGGCATCGACGTTCTAAAAACGTACAGAATTGGTCCCATGAAGGCAATTGTGCGTAATCTAGTTTCTCTCTCCATTTGGCTTGCGTATCAGCGTCTGCCTTTTCGTTTATAATGTGGATGATTAAGGCATTGCATATATCCTCAGAACTCAATGAATGAATTCAATGAGCTAAATACAGCTGATGCACTGTCCACTAAACTTCGTAGTTGAATTCCAGACGTCGTATTCATATTAGGCAACTCATAAAGATTTTCAATGTGCTCCATAAATATTAAAGTTTTATTATCAAAGCGGTCTCTAGACGCTTTCATGCTTTTTCGTAGTTTTCTACTGTTATTTGGAACACGCGAACTGTATCTAGAGCTTGACCTGACAAACAGTGCAATAGGTGGTTGAATTTTTCGATGTTGGATAATGAAGAGTCGTTATGAACAAACTGTTTAAATGATGACATGAAGTTTTTGTATGCTGCGTATTTGCCATCGAATTTCGGCAACTCGAGACTTGGCAGTTTGCTGCGTGTTGCAAAGGGAACAGCGATTGAAGTGCCAAAACTTTGGCGTTTATAATTATCACCCAATAATTCTATAATTTTCGATTTCGTTGTAATACACAACTCTTCAATGTCAACTCTTGTTGTGTCTTTTGGATTTGTTTGTTCTATGTTTGTTTGTATAGACAACAACTGTTTAAAATATTCTTCAACTAAAGATAAACGACATTCCAATTCGGCAAGAGACATTGAGGATGAAATAATGTTTTTATTCTTGTTACATTTGCTTTCACAGTTTGCCGTTGTCTTGTAAGAGATTCTAAATCCGTCATGTTAATAGAATGTTGCTTTATTGCGTTTAATAATTAAATTTGGTGTTCTTTAAAGTTTACAACTCTCTATTAAGAATTAGAAGTTCGAAATGAAATTGAAAAGTAAATCGATGAACACTATTTCTGCTGTCTCTATTTGACCTCGTTTTCGCCTGTGGTTGTTCTTGTTTTATGTATTATTAATTATTAACAATTAATATTTTTATTATTCACTTTGCACAGAACTTTATATTTTTCAATTGATTATGATGGTTCTAACACTTGTTATTATATTTTAAATAGCTTGAATAGTTTTTGGAATTCGTGCCCCACGTTGGGCGCCAAAAAATGTATGATTTGTGGATCGTTCTAATGAGTTTTTATTTTAGTAATAGTTTGTTTCGATAAACTATTATATTTAAATCGAAAAGATAGAAGCGCAATGCTTTAAAACGTTAATTACAAATTATGTAGATTTCGAAAACTAGCTAAAACAACGACGAAGTAAAAAAATACCACTTGTTTCAGCGAAACGTTATAAAACACTTAACTGTTTTTATTTAAGATCTTACTTTTTATACAGAAAAAGAATTCTAAAACTGTATTTATGTAAACAATGCAAAAAATATTGGAAATAAAGAACGAAAGAATGTACAGTGTGGATGAAAAATGTTCATAACAATTAAATTAAGTTAATATATTCAGATTAGTTAAAGGCAATGAAAGGAAATTAAAATTTAAAGAAATTTAAATAAATAAAATTAGAAAAGGCTCCAACACCAACATTTTTCAGAAGATTTCTGAATACAAACCTAAGATTCAAATGTTTAAAATTCAACTAATCAATCGAGAATTGAAGTTGAATACCAAACACAAAACCAAAAATCTATAAAGAAAAACATAACAATCCATGAGTATTTTGAATCAAATGAAAAATTATAAAATGAAACAAAAGAATATTAACACCTTACACCGTGCATATGTAATATTGTATATTAACTGAATTTATTGTATCAAAAAAAAATACTTTATGAGAATATCATAAAGTATGTAATAATAAATTTCACATATTTTTTCGGAAAAAAGCACAATTTTAAAATTAGAATCATAAATAAATAACAATTTTAAGCTATGTAAAATCTTGAAAAAAAAACCTTTAAACAGTCTTGTATGTATAAATAAGTGAAGTTGTAAGTATAAACAATAGCATAGGTCGCAGAAAATTTTAAATTTCTGTAAATGTAAAGGCCGGGTCACATAGAATCCGTCATCGGTCATACTTTGCCTTATTCAACTAAGAACTAAGTTGAATATATGTTTTCTTATGAGGGTTGTCAAATTCAGTACGTCTCCGTCAAAGCAAAGTACGAAAGTTGGCCAACTTTTAACGTACGTTTGACAACTATGTAAAGCCTTGCCGTTTCAGGTTATTTTCAACCAAAATATATTCTTTTTTAGTTCATATTATCATATTCGAACGTCGGGAAAATCTGTAACTAAAATTATACCCAGAGATTCTCTAGACATCTTTGGTATATAGTGATGAAACAGTTTCTCTCGCATTATTTTATATACAGCCAACCAGGCCTGCCAAAGTTTTTTTTTCCAAAAATCGTGAAATTTTGAAAATAAAATCTCAAAAAAAACGTCACACAAAAATTTATTGCCCGGATCACGATGTCGCTCGATATCGTTCGTTCGCTTAATTACACTTAAAACAAAAACAACTTTAAAATGTTCAAATTAAAATTCAAAGCAGTGTGGGCTGGTACTTTCAAGACTATTTTGAAGTTACTCGACCGTGTACAGGGGAGGGAGAAGAAACTGCATGGGGTCTGTTACGTTGTTCTATCGTTACTATAATGGGATGTGCTCTAATGAATCCATTTGAGGTCGATTTAGCAGAGAATCGCAGAACGCATTACAGAGGAAACTAATTTTACGGCCAAAGAACGTGCATATGGAATAAACTCCTTGCAGAGGCCTTTCCTGTCACTTTTGACGTGGGGAAATTCAAATCAAATGTTCATAACCACTACTCCCTCTATCCCCTGAACTTAATTTTCTTGCACAATGTATCGATGTGTTGGGATCATCCCCTGAGTGCTGGTCCACGATTAAAACAAAAGTTACATATTGGCGTATTGAAGTTTTATATGAAAGATATAGTCGGAATAATTTAAATTTGGTGCTAATGCCAAATTTTTGCAGACTGTCAATGAAATTTATTAAAATATTACGAAATTTCACATGTTTATAGAAAAACTCCCAAAAATTATTTTTGCAAGACAAAAATGTGTTTCGTATATTGGTCTCTTTCTTTATTCAGTATTATTAAATTAACAAAACTCAAGTAGAGTAATTTTTTTATTATACAAAATTACAGTGTAAGTGATTAGTAATATTTAAAATTGATATTTGAATTCATTCTAAAATTAACAAAAAATAAATAATTTTTTTTTACAAAATAAGAGTGTAGGAGATTATTAATGAGGCATATTCAATTTAAAATCATTAAAATGTTTAATACATTCCAGTTTCTAAACTTTCAAACAGCAAAATGCCTGCAATATTTATGATTTTACAGAATAAACAATATGACATTCCGTTTAAATTGGCTTAATATTTAAAATTGATCTTAAAGATTTAAAAAATAATGAATTGAATTTGAGAGCATGGTAAAATTAACATAGACTTAATAATTGTTTATAAAAAAAACATTGTAAGAGATTATTATTTAAAATTGATATTAATAAGATTTTTGTTTAAAAACAAAGTGTTCTCAAATTTTGCGGAGATTGACGATTTCGCTAATCCGTTTGAACTATACCTGCACTGGCAAATTTTGATTTGGTAATCATTTCATTTACTTTATCGTCTTTAAAAAGGCTGGTGATTGTCAATTGCAAATAATGCCTAAACACTTCATCGTATGAGAGCATTGTCAGTGACTATTGCTCAACCTCTACCTTGTATTTCCCAATCTTCTAAAGCTTTCTTTAGATTAGCTGCTATATTGGTACCGGAGTGCTGAGCTCCATCGAATGACATGATCTAAAGTCAATAATTTTTGTACAGAACGTGTACATCGATACCATGAGCTGTCAAATAACAAAAATAGTAAAATATCGCCGATATGGATATATCGGCAAACCAGAAGTATTGCCGATATATCAGTGTTGCTATCGGTTTCATTTCTAATTTAAATTTTTTAAACAAAACAGTGTTACTAAATTTTATTTTACGTAGTCTCTACACGAAACAAATTCAAATAATAATAAAAGAACACGGCGCACAGAGGAACGAATCCCGAATCTAGCTGGAGAAAATTATTTGATGGTCAGTAGTCTATATTGGTTTTGGGCGGCTGAATTCGAATAAAAAGAGTTAAGAAATTCGAGCTAAATTTTTAAAGGAAATACGATGGAGTTTCGCTATTGCAAACGTCGGTAGTATTAATTTTTCATATAATATTAATAAATTCACATTAGCTGTTAATGTTTTAGTGATTTTTGAATTTGACAAATTATTTCAAAATTTCTATATCATTTAAAAAACAGTAAATTTCATGTATTGCGTACTTTATATTCGAGATTTTTTCTGTAGATAAGTAATCAATTAAATTTTGTGTTTTCATTGTTGTGTAAAGAACACAAATCTTTTAAAATACAAGATGTTTGTGATTTATAATTGGTGTCCCTGCCATTATCGCCGCAGTCTCTATCATGCTCTGGTACTAAGAGAAGATTTAGAACTGTTGGTCGAAGTATTTTAATTTGAAGATAATACATAAAATTGGACCTTCCTCCACGGAAGCCATATTGTCGGTCATTAAGTAAGCTTTGAAATGGTAGAACAATGGACGATGGGGCGGTAATGATCATTTGTTATTTTTTTTTTAAATACTAAATGCTTCCTCTATGGATTTGACAGCACCTCTTCGTCTTCTCTTCGATGGTATAAAGATTTTCATACCAAGCAATATTATGTTTTCGAGCAAATTTCACTTTTCCACGACAAATCCCTGTTTTTGTCAAAACTCATGAAAAATAATTTAGACCCATGAATATTTTTTGGGAGTTCATATGAATGTATGTTATATTGTATATGAAATCATAATTAAAAACATATTGCAAAATTCATCACATATAGAGATCACAGTATAACTACTTAGTTTTATATACATTAGGGTTGGGATAGTCCATAACTTTTCGATTTCGACAAGCTAGAACCCCTAGTTTTGTGCATTTTGGCAAAGAAAATGCTGACCAATAATATTTTTATTACCCCGAAATTCTTTCAGAACATGCCTAGCGTCAATTTTCAGTCCTTAGAGTGGTCCCCATACAATTAATTAATTAATTAAAAAAAAAATTATTTGGATTATAAAACATATTTTGTTCTTGAATTAATTATTATAAAAACTAAAATAAATCGTTTTTATACCAAGCAATATTATGTTTTCGAGCAAATTTCACTTTTCCACGACAAATCCCTGTTTTTGTCAAAACTCATGAAAAATAATTTAGACCCATGAATATTTTTTGGGAGTTCATATGAATGTATGTTATATTGTATATGAAATCATAATTAAAAACATATTGCAAAATTCATCACATATAGAGATCACAGTATAACTACTTAGTTTTATATACATTAGGGTTGGGATAGTCCATAACTTTTCGATTTCGACAAGCTAGAACCCCTAGTTTTGTGCATTTTGGCAAAGAAAATGCTGACCAATAATATTTTTATTACCCCGAAATTCTTTCAGAACATGCCTAGCGTCCATTTTCAGTCCTTAGAGTGGTCCCCATACAATTAATTAATTAATTAAAAAAAAAATTATTTGGATTATAAAACATATTTTGTTCTTGAATTAATTATTATAAAAACTAAAATAAATCGTTTTTATTATGCGAAGGATATTTTTTGCTATTTTCACAGAAAAGTTGAAGCGAATTGTATGGGAACACAGATAGTGGTTGGTATGTTTACAACAAATGTAGGGGGAAATACTTGAGTAGTGTTTGGTCGTCCGTAGGGTACACACTCGTTTTCTTCTGTCGCAAAAAAAAACAGAAAATTAAACAAAAACATCAAAAAATTCAACAAAAAAAATTTCAAGCAAAAATAGAAAAAATTAATACACAAAATTAAAAAAAAAATAACAAAACAAACAACTAAATATACCTAAAAAAGAAGACAATAGACTGAAATTTAAATACGGAAAACAAAAACAACAAGAATTAAAACGACAAAGAAATAAGAGTGAAAACCGCTATACTAGTGACGGGCGAGAAAATACAAATCAGTGCTGACACTACCAACCAGTGCCGTCACTTCGGTTCACGGTGATCGGATCAGGGCTTTTATGGCCTTTTTTTCATGTCCTTGTGCTAAATCCCCTTACCATACCCGACTAAAACTTTTGTATTGTTGGTGCCATTGGGTTGGTTACTGCTAGACTGTTTGGTGATGAAGGAGTAACACTGATCACCGGCAGTCGTTCAAGCAGCGATTAGCTCAGTGGCAACTACAATACAAAAGATAGACATTTTATTTAAATTTTCTCGCGTTAATCATGACAGCCCGATTCAGAATTGACTTCTGCAACATACGTGGTCTAAGGGCAAACTTCTTCTCTGTCTATGCTCATGTTTGTCTCCATCGGCCGGATGTTTTCGCCTTAGGCGAAACACAGCTGTCTGAGGATGCTGACCCACAGGATTTTTACATACCTGTGTATCACCTCCTATCTCTTTTCCATCTACACAGGGCCCTTGCAATCTATATATGCAATGAGGTTGTGTACCAGTGCCAGCAATCTTTAGGCACGCATGATCCCGAATTTAGCTGTCTTTGGGTTAAATTCAAAATCAGGACACATTTTTTGCATTTCGGGCTTCTGTAAAGAATAACAAAACAAACAACTAAATATACCTAAAAAAGAAGACAATAGACTGAAATTTAAATACGGAAAACAAAAACAACAAGAATTAAAACGACAAAGAAATAAGAGTGAAAACCGCTATACTAGTGACGGGCGAGAAAATACAAATCAGTGCTGACACTACCAACCAGTGCCGTCACTTCGGTTCACGGTGATCGGATCAGGGCTTTTATGGCCTTTTTTTCATGTCCTTGTGCTAAATCCCCTTACCATACCCGACTAAAACTTTTGTATTGTTGGTGCCATTGGGTTGGTTACTGCTAGACTGTTTGGTGATGAAGGAGTAACACTGATCACCGGCAGTCGTTCAAGCAGCGATTAGCTCAGTGGCAACTACAATACAAAAGATAGACATTTTATTTAAATTTTCTCGCGTTAATCATGACAGCCCGATTCAGAATTGACTTCTGCAACATACGTGGTCTAAGGGCAAACTTCTTCTCTGTCTATGCTCATGTTTGTCTCCATCGGCCGGATGTTTTCGCCTTAGGCGAAACACAGCTGTCTGAGGTTGCTGACCCACAGGATTTTTACATACCTGTGTATCACCTCCTATCTCTTTTCCATCTACACAGGGCCCTTGTAATCTATATATGCAATGAGGTTGTGTACCAGTGCCAGCAATCTTTAGGCACGCATGATCCCGAATTTAGCTGTCTTTGGGTTAAATTCAAAATCAGGACACATTTTTTGCATTTCGGGCTTCTTTACAGAAGCCCAAATACGGAAAGGGAGAAAAATATATACAACTTCGATGCACTTTCCCATACTATATCGGAGATCCTCGCAAATTACCCGAACAGTTAAATCGTTATTGCTGGTGATTTCAATGTCCATAATTTATCGTGGCTCCGCCATTCGAGCCATAGAACTCCAGAAGGCCAATATGCTGGGCTATTCGCAACGCGCCATCACCTTGCGCAATTGGTGAATGAACCAACACATATTTCACGTGTTGACGGGCACCAACACAACACCCTCGACCTTTTTCTCACTTCACACTCTGGCAAGTATGAAATGAACATTAGCGCACCTTTAGATAATTCGGATCATTGCACCATTTCTGCCTTCTTTTCGTTTGCGGGACTTCGAGGGGTTTCACCGCCAGCTACGAAACGTTTGAAATATATTTACGAAAAGACATGTTGGGCTGAGCTCAACGATTTCTTTCGGCATTTTAATTGGAGGCTCTGCTTCCTTGACAATGATGTCAATGCTATGGCTGAAATGGTTCAAAATATAATGTTGCTTGGTATGAAAACGTTCATATCATCGAAGCAAATTTCGATTAGGCCTAGACCGAAGTCTTGGTTTAATCAGACGTGCAGACTTGCAGCCAGATCCAGAGAGGAAGCATTTAGTATCTGGCGGAATGATAAAAACGCAGATACTGATATGAAGCGCAAAAGTGCTAAGACGTGCAAAAACTCTTGGTCATTCGTTAAAAGAGTAAAGGAAAATGCTAGGTCTATTCCGTCTCTTTTAAAAGATGATCAAATATTCACTGACCCGGTTGAAAAGGCTAACCTCCTATCTGAAATGTTTTCAGGTAATTCTCACCTGCCGGAAAGCAGTCATCTTGAGAACGGTGAATGCTAAAGTTTCACTTTTTGGTCTGAACGACTTGATAGTAAATTTTTTTCTTCTGGTGCTTTCCTTATAGCTTTTACTGAGCTGAAATTCGGTTAAAAGGGTTCTAGCGGACCTCAACATAAATAAGACGCCTGGGCCGGATGGAATTCCGGCACTGGTGTTGAAGCAGTGCTCTTCGACGTTATCGCGTCCTCTGGCAATCCTTTTCAGCACCCTATACCATGCAGGCGAATTTCCGTCGTGCTGGAAAGTTGCATATATTACACCGATCCCCAAGCAGGGAGAGGCAAGCAACCCTGAAAATTATCGCCCAATCGCAATATGCTCTACCATTTCTAAAGTAATGGAGAGTATGCTAAATTTCCATCTTATGAAGTATCTGGAGTTCAATAGCTTACTTAACGACCGGCAATATGGCTTCCGTGGAGGACGTTCCACGGGAGACTTATTAGCCTTCCTCTCGTAAAAATGGTGTCGATCCATACACCATTTCGGCGAAAGTAAGGTAGTGGCTCTAGATATTTCAAAAGCATTTGACAGAGTGTGGCATGGAGAACTCTTGTCCACTTTTGGTGGCGGTGATATCTGCTCTCGATTTATATAAGGCTTTTTCAGGGATCGCGCTATAACAGTTGTTATAGACGGGATCTCATCTAACGAGTTCAAGGTTAATTCCGGGGTACCGCAAGGCTCATTTCTTTCTCCTACCATATTTCTTATTTTTCTTAATGACCTTCTATGTCAAACTTCCAACCCTATCCACTCTTTCGCAGTATCTGCCATTCAAATGTCAATAAATACTCCCTCTATCCTCCTTCCCATTACCTAATTTCCTAATCGGGTATGGTAATGAGATATATATATATATATATGGTATAGCGGTTTCCACCATTTAATTTCTATTGTTTTTCGTATTTTATTTATTTTATTCAAGTTAATTGTTTTTGATATTTGTTAGTGTAAGTAAATTATTAAAATTTTCTTAAGTTTGTTTTGTTTGTTTGTCACTATGTTATTTTTATTTTTTATTATTTTTTTTTCACTTGCACTTTTTACTTTTAATTTATTTCTAATGTAACTATTTTAATTATATTTACTGCAAGACCGAACAGCGGACCAAAAGAAGACGCGTGTCTACCAGTCGAACGAGTAAACACTACTCGTTATACTGTAAAGTTCAGTGGTTATATAACAAATTTGCTAAGTAGTTTTGAATGCTGCACTTAGCTGCAGCACGTTTTAATTCCGCTAAGCCACCGGTTAAATTGCTTAGTTAGAATAATGAGAAGATCTTTGTCAATTAGTCAAAAACATTCTGATTTTTATTTACAACTTACACAGATATTTATATAGATTTCTAACTCTAATTCTTTCAACAAATTTTTTTTTCTCAATTTTTATTGTTACAGTAACATTTACATTTTTACAATAATTTAATTTTAATTTTAAGAGATCAATTCATAATCAAATTTTTCTACTTAATCATTTACAGCAATGTTTTTAATAAGTATGTTTTTATTTTATCATTTATACATTTATTTAGGGAAAAAGGGATATCAAAAACCCTATAAGTAGAGCAGTAATGTCAGAGGGTAAAAACAAGGGATAAACGTTATCAAACTAATGCATTGATGTGTAGATAGCTAGAGTATCTACAACGATTTTTAAAGTTTTGAGACAATATATTAAGTTTATCTTTAACTAATTTTATGTTAGACATAGAGTGCAAAGTTTGTGTGGAAAAATGTATTGGCAAATTATATATCATTTTGGTTAGTTTATTTTGACATATTTGTAGTTTTTTAAGATGACACTCAGAGGTGACATACCAAGCAGGCGCCGCGTAAAACATTATAGAATGGAATATAGATTTTAAGATAAGAAGTTTGTTGTGTGTATTTAGTTCAGACTTTCTGTTTATTAACGGGTACATTATTTTAATTGTTGTATTAATTTTGTGTACAATATATTTAATATGTTCATTAAATAATAGTTTTTTATCCAGCATTATACCAAGATATTTAACCTTGTCATCCCATGGAACAGAGTCGGTACCAACAATAATGTTGGTTTGTGGTAGAAATAAACTTTTTCTTCTTCTTGTAAAGAAGATAGACTGATCCTTGTGGACATCCAGCAGGAATATCATAGTTCTGTGAACAAATATTTCCAGTATGAACTTTAAATGTTCTGTTTGATAAAAAACTTTTTATTATTTTGACAAGCGCAGGATCCAGTCCAATTGTATATAGTTTATGAATTAGGGCATCATGCCAAACAGAATCAAAGGCCGCTTTTATATCTATTAGGACCATTCCTGTCGACTTACCTTCATTGAAGGAGTTCTTGACAATATTTCTTATTCTAAGAAGAGGCTGAATTGTGTTGCGTTCCGAACAGAATCCAAACTGTTGTGGCGGTAAAATGTTGGTTTCTTCCGTGAAACAAACTAGTTTTTCTTTAATAATTTTTTCTAGTATTTTAGACATTGTGTTTAGTAAGCTTATTGGACGATAGCAGTTAGGATTGCTGCTGTCTTTTCTAGGTTTGGGTAATGCGATGGTTTTTGATTCTTTCCAAATTAATGGGAAGTAACAAAACTGTAAGCATAAGTTGTAAATACGACACAGAACTTTTAAAGCTTTCGCTGGAATTTTCTTCAAACTAAAATTTGAGATGTCATCAATTCCTGGCGCTTTTTTGTTTTTTAAATTTTTAATAATATTTTTAAGAGTATTGATGCTAACCGTTATATGACTTAAGTTTTGATCATTTTCAATCGTACTTAAGGTACTGCTTACTACAGTCTCTGTACCAAAGTCACTTAAGTTTGAAGAAATATTATGACTCGAAAAGAAATTTTAAGCCAGTATTTCAGCTTTCTCATTATTCGTTACATACAAACTATTATTTTGCTTTAGCGTAGGTATACAATTTGCTTTTTTCTTAAGAGCTTTAGATATCCTCCAAAACTTTGTAGAACCTATGGGTAGATTAGATAGAACGTTGTTCCACTGCTGATTTTTAAATTCTAGAATTTGACTTTTAATAACATTGTTTAAGAAGTTCATTTGTGCTTTAAAAAGTGGGTTTTTTAATCTTATCCACTTCCCACGAGCACAGTTTCTTAATTTAATAATTTTTAGAATCAATTCTGGTAATCTTTTCACGTAAATATTTGGTATTGAAATTTTTGGTACACCAGCATCTATAGCATCTTTCAAAACATTCGTAAATTGTTCAATTAGGCAGTCAATATCATTTTCAGAACTAATATCCATTTGCGAAAGCGAATCAACATTATTATTTACATGGTTTGCAAATATATTCCAGTTTGCGTTTTTGAAATTATATTTTTCAGACACTAAGCGATTACAAGAAAAGTCTATAGAAATGTGTACTGGCATGTGAGTTCAAACTGTGGAAAATTTGTGCTGAAGATACTTTTTCGGGAATATTTGTTAGGAAAAAATCAAGAACTGAGGCCTGAGATGTACTACTTGTGGGAACTAAAGTTGGATCAGGGGGGAAAACCACGCTAAAAGTATTAGTTGTTATTAAATCGTGCATTATTGATCCCCAACAGTTAAGTCTCAAACAACCCCAGCTTTGATGTCGGCTATTAAAGTCCCCGCCAATTATAAAATTACCCTTTATCCTTGAAAACATTTTTAAATCAGCTTTAAATAGGTTTTTCTTAATATCGTTAGGACCTGCGGTCCCTCCAGGAAAGTAGCAGCTGTAGATATTTATGGAGTAATTATCGGAAGTATATAATTTGAGTCCAATGTTTTCTATTAATTTTGTTTGCAGTGAGTAAATTGGATCGTGCTTTAAATTTTTTCTGATTGCAATTGCAACACCACCTCCCCTTCTTGAGTTGGATCTATCCTCTCGGTAACAATAATAATTTGGATGTTTCATAATTATTTTATCATTCAGCCATGTTTCACACACTAATGCAACATCTATATTTTCTCTGATAAGATAATCAAAAAACTCGTTAAATTTGTTACGAATACCTCTAGCGTTCCAAGTAATTATTTTTATGTTGTTATCCATTTTTACGACAAGAATTTAATTGCTAATGAAGTTATAACATCAAACTGCTCTAACTTATTTTTACAATTTTTTAAATTATTTATCAGTTCAAATGTTAAAGATTTTAGTTGTTCTATAGAAAACAAATCATTATTATTATTATTATTAATATTATTATTATTATTACTATTATTTTTATTATTATTATTATTAAGAGAAGAAGATACAACATTGGCCCAGCTTCTGTTACCATAATTTTGTTGAGTAAAATTAACATTTTGTTGAGCATTACCATTTGGCAGTCCATTGTGGGAAGCCTGTTGATTATTTCTGCCTTGTCTACTTGCAAAAGGTTCCTCAATCCGATATAAGCTGATCTGCTTGGGCAGGTGTTATCAGTTGCTTTATGATCCCCGTGACAGTTTGCGCATTTGACTACGTCAGTCTTACACTCCGTTGTTTTGTGAGAACCAGCACATTTAGAGCAAAACGTAGTTATATTGCAATTGTCCGAACCATGGCCAAACATCTGGCAGTTATAACATTGAGTAAGCTTATGTGAATTCCTAGATTGATAGCTCCATTTAACTCTAACATAATTTATACTTTTGTATTTCTCGCGCAGTTCTTTAAGCGTTATAACACCTTTTTTAAAGTAAACTATGTAAAGTATTATTTCTTTATTTTTTTCTGTTTTTCTATAAACTAGCTTAACATCAGTGCACTGCAGCCCAAGTTTCGAAAGAATGGCTTTTAGTTGGATTGGGTCGGTTTTGTCCAAACCCGACAGAACAGCTTTGTATGGCCTATTATTTTTTGGTGTATATGAAAAATACTCAACTTTGTTCTCTTTGAGATAATTTATTGCACAATCATAATCATATTGAAGCTCACAGAAGAGTTTGTGACCGATAGACATTTTTCTGATTGAGTAACTCGAAATCGATAGATTTTTACACATTAGTTGTATTTTTTCCATATCATATAGGTGGTATATTAATTTTAATTTCTTTTGTAGGTAAATCATCCACATTATCATTATCTGCTTTATCCATTAAAGTTTGTAATGGAAAAAAATAATTTGAGTTAACAGTTGTTTTAGAATTTTTAGATGTGGAAGCAATTCCATCATTCGCTCTTTTCTCTTACTCGAACTCATGTTCGAATAATGGAATGGACCCTGTTCGCGTGACCCCATTCCAATATTCTCGTGAGGTCACCTGTTAGCGAATCATTCATATTCTGCCGCGTCGCCGCGATCATAGTTGATGTCGGCCTACGATCGAATGAATATGAATGGCAGATGCTGCTGTCATCTGCGAAAGAGTGGATAGGGTTTGAAGTATGACATAGGAGGTCATTAAGAAAAATAAGAAATAGGGTAGGAGAAAGAATGGAGCCTTGTGGTACCCCTGAATTGATCTTGACCTCGTTTGATGAGATCCCGTCTATAACAACTCTTATAGTGCGATCCCTGAGAAAGCTCGATATAAATCGAGAGAAGATATCACCGACACCAAAAGCAATAAGTTTGGACAAGAGTGCTCCATGCCACACTCTGTCGAATGCTTTTGAAATATCTAGAGCCACTACCTTACTTTCGCCAAAATGGTGGATGGATCGACACCATTTTTCCGACAGGAAGGCTAATAAATCACCCGTGGAACGTCCTCCACGGAAGCCATATTGTCGGTCGCTGAGTAAGCTATTGGACTCCAGATATTTCATAAGATGGAAATTTAGCATACTCTCCATTACTTTAGAAATGGTAGAGCATATTGCGATTGGGCGATAATTTTCAGGGTTGCTTGCCTCTCCCTTCTTGGGGATCGGCGTAACATTTGCAACTTTCCAGCACGACGGAAATTCACCTGCATGATAGAGGGTGCTGAAAAGGATTGCCAGAGGACGCGATAACGTCGAAGAGCACTGCTTCAAGACCAGTGCCGGAATTCCATCCGGGCCAGGAGACTTATTTATGTTGAGGTCCGATAAAACCCCTTTAACTGCACGAGCCCGAAAGTATATCTTTGGCATAGTTACGGATACACGCTCGGATGCGGGCAGTGGTTGATTGCTTTCCGGCAGGTGAGAATTACCTGCAAACATTTCAGCTAGGAGGTTAGCTTTATCAACCGGGTCTGTGAATATTTGATCAGCCTTTAAAAGAGACGGGATAGAAGAACTAGCATTTCCCTTAACTCTTTTAACGAATGGCCAGAAGCTTTTACTTCCCCGTGGGGCAGTAAGAACTTTAGCGCGAAGACTCTGCTCGTACAAAGCTTTTGCACGTCTTAGCACTTTGGCACACGAAGTTCTCGCCCTTTTGCGCATCATATCAGTATCTGCGTTTTTATTATTCCGCCAGACACTAAATGCTTCCTCTCTGGATCTGACTGCAAGTCTGCACGTCTGATTAAACCAAGACTTTGGTCTAGGCCTAATCGAAATTTGCTTTGATGGTATGAACGTTTTCATACCAAGCATTATTATATTTTGGACCATTTTAGCCATGGCATTGACATCATTGTCGAGGAAGCAGAGCCTCCAATTGAAATGCCGAAAGAAATCGTTGAGCTCAGCCCAACGTGCCTTTTCGTAAATATATTTCAAACGTTTCATAGCTGGCGGTGAAACGCCTAGAAGTTCCGCAAATGAAAAGGAGGCAGAAATGGTGCAATGATCCGAATTACCGAGAGGTGCGCTAATATTCATTTCATACTTTTCAGGGTGTGAAGTGAGAAAAAGGTCGAGGGTGTTGTGTTGGTGCCCGTCAACACATGAAATATGTGTTGGTTCATTCACTAATTGCGCAAGGTGATTGTGCGCTGCGAATAGCTCACCATATTGGCCTTCTGGAGTTGTATTGCTCGAATGGCGGAGCCACGATAAATTATGGACATTGAAATCACCAGCAATAACGATTTCACTGTTCGGGTAATTTTCGAGGATCCCCGATATATTGTCGGAAAGGGCATCGAAGTTCAGTATAGTTTTCTCCCTTTCCGTGTGTGGGCTTCTGTAAAGAAACCCGAAATGCAGAAGATGTGCCCTGATTTTGAATTTAACCCAAAGACAGCTAAATTCGGGATCATGCGTGCCTAAAGATTGCTGGCACTGGTACACAACCTCATTGCATATATAGATTGCAAGGGCCCTGTGTAGATGGAAAAGAGATAGGAGGTGATACACAGGTATGTAAAAATCCTGTGGGTCAGCATCCTCAGACAGCTGTGTTTCGCCTAAGGCGAAAACATCCGGCCGATGGAGACAAACATGAGCATAGACAGAGAAGAAGTTTGCCCTTAGACCACGTATGTTGCAGAAGTCCATTCTGAATCGGGCTGTCATGATTAACGCGAGAAAATTTAAATAAAATGTCTATCTTTTGTATTGTAGTTGCCACTGAGCTAATCGCTGCTTGAACGACTGCCGGTGATCAGTGTTACTCCTTCATCACCAAACAGTCTAGCAGTAACCAACACAATGGCACCAACAATGCAAAAGATTTAGTCGGGTATTGTAAAGGGAATTAGCACAATGACGCGAAAAAAGGCCATGAAAGACCTCATCCGGTCACCGTGACCCGAAGTGACACACTGGTTGGTAGTGTTAGCACTGATGTATTTTAAATGTCGTTCCGTCACTGGTAACGGGGCTTTTCCTTTTCTTATATTTGTTTTTTGTGTAAGTTGTTGTTGTTCATTCGTGTATATGTTTGGAATATTTTATTTTTGTTTTGTTTCCAGATTTTTTCACTGTTTAATTGTTATAGTTTTTTTTTTTTATTTTATTTTCAGTTTATTGTTTTTGTTAATTTTTCGTGTAAGTGAATTTTTTTCAGTTGTTTATGTTTATTGTGTTTTTCTATTTGTCACTATCTTGTTTATTAATTTTTTTGGCACTTGTCTGTTTTATTTTTAATGTGAATAAATTTTATTTATTTGGACCAAAAGAAGACGCGTGTCTACCAGACGAACGACTAAACACTACTCCTACACTACACTATATTGTAAATAAGCTAAGCAAGTATGATTTCTTTTAACACTAACAACATCAGCTTCTAAAATATACCGTATTCGTTTAATATTTTGTATAATTACGTGAGAAATATTGGAAAATTTATCATTGTTAAAGGTGGGCCGTTTTCACTGTAATTCACTGTACCTCTAATTTGTAAATAACATTAAGAAATATTAACGAAAATGTTTTAAATTTATTTTATAAGCTCTCCAAATCACAAAAAAATATAGACTGATTTCTTAATAAAAACAAAATGCAAAAATTATTCTTGTTCAAACCAATACTGCAGCAAAAATATTGCAAGTATACAAGAAAAAAATATACCGTTATGCACGGTGGAGTGTTGCTAATAAAATACCAAACAAATTATTTATTTTTGTGCCATTCGAAGAAACAACTTTTTCGCGCTAAATTTCTCATTGAGACCATAGTGTTATGGTGACATTTTGTTGAGATGCACGCAATATCCACATTGACAACCTTCAAAAATGTAAAAAAATCAACGGTGAATATTAGTCGATTTAATGAGGATTTGAGAATACGACCACATTTGACAAAGAAAAAAATTTTTTTCCACCAGTACAATACAAGAGTTCACATGTGTACAGTTTCATATAGAGCTCATGTTTTATTCAAAAAGTCACAGACTTACTGACACGCCTTCTCATAGTATAAAATTTAAAAAAATGTTATATTGTGCTAAAAGACTTAAGTAATTACCAAGCAGTTAAATTTATTTTAAAATATGTATTCTTAAATGTCAAATTATTAATTTTATTTAGTAGCACAATTATTAAATAAACAAATGTATGTACTTACATATTCATCAATTTCATTCACCATAGGTTGTGCGTTAACCATATTATTTGGATCCATTATTTTAAAATTTGTTGAATTTGTTGAGGAGACACTATTTATGGCTACAGGACTAGTAGCATTGGCATTTGGTGAGGCACCGGTAATTGGTAAAATACCATCATATTTGGGCATATGTACAGGAGAGTTTGGCCAAATTTTCATACTACATGTAGAAATAATAATGCAAAGAAAGAAACAATTATTTAATACTAATTTAAAAAAAACATGTTAAGTTTTCTCATACTTCTTTTAATAAAAAGGACATCGTAATTTTTAATACTGCTTTCATTTTATTAATACGTTCTGTGTTCTGTGAAAGTATGGTCAGACTAGGCATATATTTGCGAAAATAAACGTAATCGGTAAATTCAAGTAAACAAACAGTCAATTTTGTAAACAGGCCAGTTTGCTGTACTTAAACCTTATAAAGGGTGGTTAAATTTCAAGGGCCGATGTTGATTTTGAATAAAACACAAACTATTTAGGAAATTATTGTAATTTTATTTTATTATGATATATTGGTATTACTCAATTATGTATGGACCAAAATATCGGCCAAATGGGCGCCGCGACCACGGCAACAGTGGATGATCAATTTTCGAAGAAAATCATCTTCAGTGATGAGGCACATTTTCACCTCAGTGGATTCGTCAATAAACAGAATTGCCGCATTTGGGCGAATGAGAATCCAAGAGTGATTGTCGAAAAACCAATGCACCCACAAAGAGTGACTGTTTGGTGCGGTTTATGGGCTGGCGGCATCATCGGGCCGTATTTTTTCCAAAATGAGGCCGGTCAGGCAGTTACTGTGAATGGTGTTCGCTATCGTGAGATGATAACGAACTTTTTATGGCCCGAATTGGAAGATATGGATGTGGACGATATGTGGTTTCAGCAGGACGGTGCCACTTGCCACACAGCTAACGAAACAATGGCTCTTTTGCGCAAAAAATTCAATGGCCGTGTTATCTCACGTAATGGCGATGTCAATTGGCCGCCAAGATCATGTGATTTGACACCGTTGGACTTTTTTCTTTGGGGTTATTTGAAAGAAAAGGTGTACGTCGATAAGCCAGCAACAATTCAAGAGCTAAAGGATGAGATAATTCGGCACATTAACGGCATAGAACCTCCATTATGCCTCAGGGTCATCGAAAATTTGGACCATCGGATGGAGGTGTGCCGCCGTGGTCGCGGCGCCCATTTGGCCGATATTTTGTTCCATACATAATTGAGTAATACCAATATATCATAATAAAATAAAATTACAATAATTTCCTAAATAGTTTGTGTTTTATTCAAAATCAACATCGGCCCTTGAAATTTAACCACCCTTTACTTATAGCGAAGAAAATATATTTTTTGTACTAAATTTAACGAACAAATAAGATTCATAATTTTAGTTAAAAACATAATGTTAAGAAATTTCTTACACAAATAAATAAAAACAAAGTACCGTTACTTTATTTGTTTTTGATTTAATTGTGCTACAATTCTTTCGTGGTGTAAATATACAAAAAATAACAAACTAAACAAAAAAAAATACAAAACTATGGGGAAAAATAACGGTAATATAATTCTGGTATTCTATTTATAAGATTAATTTGCTTGCCTGTACCTCTAGACCTGACCTCTAGACAGAGTTTCATGATGTTTTCACAACATTTAACTGGGACTCTTGAATGAATTATAGGCTACTTTTTCTTTAACCACTCCCACTTTTTTAAATTATATTACTACAGTAGAATCTGGAAAAAGTTAACTCGCGCAAAAGTTAATCGCTCGGGTAAGTTAACCGAATTTCAGCGTCTACGTGCCGCTCTAAAAAGTTAAATTTTGTGAGCTGTTAAAGGTGGGGGATAATGTTGACCGCAGCATTGATGAAAGCGACAATTGGAACATTGGTCAAATATCAGAAGATAATGATGATTTCGAAGTTTCTGAAATGAAGAGAACGGGACTATTATAGAGGAAGATGTTCAACCATCTAAAGTTAGTTTTTCGAAAGCAGTTGAAAGCATCAATACCGTGATAAAATGGTTTGAAAACAACAAAGATGTAAATCAGATGTAATAGATTAGAGAAAGACACAATTTTTCTTTAATAAAGCTGATTATATCCAATAAAAAAGATGTTTATTATTTTATTTTTTCTTTTTTGAATTAAAAAAAAACGCTGAGAAAACTTAAAAGTTCGGAAAAGTTTATAACCCTTAGAACATTTCGGTTAACTTGTTTGAGATTCTACTCTACTTCCACTAGTGTTGGAGATTAAATGTTTTTTTCCTTTATTCAAATTAAAAATGTAATTTCTTCACAATATTGTGATAAATTAACTTTGAACTTGAACATGACAAAATTTCTTTAGTATGTAATAACTACAGTTGTAGAGGAGGAAGGGTGAGCTTCTTCCCTAAGGTGTAGTTATTCTTATGTTTGTTATAATTTAGTGGATTCGAACCAGACGATGTACGTCCAAGTTGATTCACACTAATATTTATTTTTTAATATATATGAGCCAAGTGACAAATCGGACTAAAAAGTCTTAAAGTGTCTTCTCAGCTTTTGGTTTATTAAAATTAAAATGTCGCTTTCGATTTATTAAAATTAAAATGCCGCTTTTGGTCTTTCTTGTCAATTGCTCATAGAAGAGTGTTTTGGATATTTTTAAGTTTATTTTTAAGTCCTGGTTTACAAGCGTTTCTTATTCTATCTACACAAACTGAGAGTTGAGCAAGTATTTTATACTTGAGTGAAATTAAAATATTGTAGCGAGAGAGACAACATGTTAAGCAAAGTAAATAAGACAAATACAAAACATCACAATATACAATACGAAACATAAACGATATGAACTCACATAGATTAAAGTAATACCAAAGACTATAAATATATAAAGATGTTGCACTGTCATACATTGTTCTGCCAATGCTAAATTTGCTGATGGTTTTAGTAGAAAAACCATGCATGAAAAACTTTTTTCAAGAGTCATTTATTTTCTGAGAGAATTTATTATTCTCATGTCTCTACTATTCATTTATATATGTATACATGTGTTCATACGTTTGTGTCTTTGCATTCTCAAGTATGTGTGCATGTGTGTACATTTAATAAACAAACGAAAGAATCCATATAAACAAACAAAAACAGCAAAGGCTCGTTTTGTGTTCGCACAATATATGTGGACATAAGATACGTACAGCTAATTTCGCTGATTATTATTTGATTGGCAAATATATGTATTTTATTGTTGTACTATTGCAAGAACATCGATTCGCACCGAATTTAATATTATTTAAAATTGGAAATTTATATAACTATGTATATCTATATAAAAATAACGTGTCACGACGTTTGTTCTCACTAATCTCCGAAACTACTGGACCGATTTAAATGAAATTTTGTGCAGATATGTTAACAGTGTATAACTTGAAATATAGACTATATTTTATTTTGAATTTGAAATAGAAAAAAACTCAAATTTGATCTGCATTTTAACAAGCCATTTCAATCAAGATCCGTTGGAAAACTTATTTTCATATATACGTGCCACAGCAAACTGCAAAAAGCCAAAAGGTGACCCGAAGGCCTAAAAATGCAGCAACTGTGGCGAAAACCATACCGCAAATTATAGAGGGTGCAGAGTCTACTCTCTCGTTAGAAGCTCGTCAAACCAGATACGAAATGTTGCTTCCCGAACACAAGAACAGCTCGTTACCAATGATTACCCTCAGCTGCCGACATCAAATAATCAACAAATTTCATATGCGAACATTCTAAAAGCAAATTCAGCCACGCCTCTAACGCGCAGTGCCCTGAAGACAAACAATAACACCACAAACATCAGCTCCAAGCCTACAGTGCAGCCACAACCCATAAATTCCAGCCAAATGGAAGCCAAAATAGAAATGTTGGTGCAAACAGTTCAAAATTTCGTTAATACCATGTTGCCAATGATGCAAACACTGATAAATATGCAAACTGCGCTTTTGCAGGCTGTAACAAAAAGTCCATGAACTGCCTAACGTTATGTTTCTGGAACGCTATAAAGGCTATACATTTTATGACGCCAAAGATCCCCGTGGTAGAGCATGTGGGGGCTCAGCTATATTAATAAAGAAAAGAATAAAGCACTACTTAGTGGGTGCAGTCAGCAAAGACTATCTTCAAGCAACTTCGATCTGTCTTGAAGAATTTTTCAAAGGCTTAGTTATATCGTCAATTTACTCGCCTCCGCGGTTTTCAATTGCTGCGGATCAGTACTCTGAATTCTTTAAATCGTTGGGCAATAGTTTCCTAGCTGCTGGCGACTTTAATGCAAAGCACACGTATTGGGGATCACGCCTGATTACCCCAAAAGGTCGCGTTTTATACAACGTAGTTTCCAAAATGTGTTTGACGGTGGCCTCAAGCGGACAACCAACATATTGGCCAACTGATCGTAACAAAATACCTGATGTCATCGATTTCGCAATCACAAAGGGCATTGCAGCTAAATCCATTCTTGTTGAATCTTCTGTTGACTTTTCATCAGATCATTCACCAACTATAATTACAATATCACTCTCACAAAACTCACACGCGACTGAGATAGCTGAAAAAATAAAAACATACACAAATTGGTTGAAATTTCGCAAATACCTTGCTACTCACTGCTGTTAAAACGTATTACTTCGTATACCAGACGATGTAGATGCATCTCTTACACAACTGGACGAAAGTCTCAAGCTGGCGGCACAGCACGCTATTATTAATTCACGCAAAATTAGGCAAGACAAAATTTGCTCCACAGACATCGAATTATTATTAACTGAAAAAAGAAGAGCTCGAAGAGAGTGGCAGCTTCATAGATCCCCTCAACTCAAAAGAAAACTAATAGAGTGTACCAAAAAGCTAAGAGAGATGTTACAATCCAAAAAAACTGATTATTTAAATGAGTATCTTAAAGGTCTTGATGCAACACCGCAATCCGATCATTCACTATGGCGTGCTACCAGATATCTCAAAAGACCGGTTATTCGTAAACCTTCATTTCGAACCCCAACTGGGGATTGGGCAAGAAACGACACAGAAAAAGGCAAGTTGTTCGTTGAGCACTTAAAAAATGTTTTCACCCCCAATGCACCAAGCGACCCTGAAGAACTTCCATCGGTAGTTACGGTTGCAGCAGTTTCGATAAAGTTTAAATTGAAAGACGTCGAAGAAGCTATCGCCAACTTGAACCCTAAAAAATCTCCTGGCATCGATAAAATTAGCAACAAGATGCTACAAGAGCTCCCAACTACAGTAGTTAAAAGAATTCTCCACATCTTCAACGCGATATTGTGCATTGAATACTTTCCATCTAAATGGAAGATATCACTAATAACTATGATACCTAAGCCAGGTAAAGACCACACCAGAGTTGAGTCCTACAGGCCAATTAGCCTTTTGCCAAATTTATCTAAGCTTTTTGAAAAATTATTAGCTATCAAGTTAAATAAAATCATTAGCGAAAAGCGCTGCATTCCAGACCATCAGTATGGCTTTCGAAGTAAACACAGCACAACTGAGCAAACACATAGACTTGTGAATGTTATAAAGCATACCCTAGAAGAAAAAAAGTACTGCTCAGCCCTCTTTATCGATGTTTCCCAAGCTTTTGATAAAGTGTGGCATAAGGGATTAATATATAAACTGACCCAGTACCTTCCTGAAAATATTTGTAAGCTACTGGAAAGTTACCTGCTTTGTCGCAAATTTATTTTAAAACAAGGTGATTGGCTGTCATCACCACAGCCGATTGAAGCTGGAGTTCCCCAAGTTCCGCAGATTTGCCAACAGTCGCTAACATCCATACCTCAACTTTTGCCGATGATACAGCTTTCTTAAGCATTCACGAAAGTGCTGACGAAGCATCTCGTCGCCTACAGCACCAAACTTCGCAGCTGGAAAGCTGCCTAAAAAAATGGCGAATCAAAGTTAATGAGAATAAGTGCGTACATATAACCTTCACCCTGCGCAGAGACACATGTCCTCCTATTCTGATCAACAACCAGTTAATACCTCAACGTTTGGAGGTCAAGTATCTAGGGATGCACATTGATAGACGGCTAACATGGAAACAGCACATCGATGCAAAATTAACTCAAATGAAATTAAAAGCAACTCAACTAAATTGGCTTATTGGTCGAAATTCTGTGCTAAAACTGGACTGTAAGCTTTTGCTTTACAAAGCAATTTTAAAACCAATATGGAGCTATGGTATCCAGCTATGGGGCACTGCCTCAGCTTCCAATATAGAAAAAATTCAAAGGTGTCAAAACAAAATACTGAGAATGATAACAGATGCGCCGTGGTATATAAAAAATTCTAACATACACAAGGATTTAGACAGTCAAACAAGAGATAACAACATACGCAACGTCATACCTAACCAAACTCCAAGATCATCCAAATATACTAGCCCGAAATATTTTAAGCGAAAGAGGGTTCATTCGACTGAAAAGAAAGGATACTCTTTCCCTAGCCCGAACGTAGTAGACGCGGAAATAAAACTATACGAGCAATAAATAATTTTGTACAGCTAGGCTATACTTAATAATAATTAGCAATTAGTTCTTAAGATTTGAATACTTATTGTTAGTTCAATTGATTTTGAAGATTCAATAAATAATATATATTGTGTAAAAAAAAAAAAAAAAAATATACGTGCCAAGGGCGGGCACTGCAAAAATCCTTCGGTTTATGAATTAAATGTCGCAATAGCTAAACTGTCATCTCTAAAAATAACTCAATTTAGTACCTCATAGAAATGTGCTAAAGACGATGCGATATTTTTACATATCGAGTTTCAAACAATTTTAGAGGATACTCAAAGAAGTGGCAGTACATCAGAAAGTACTCACATTCCTGATGTAGATGTTACAAATATATTAGCCGAAAATGAAGATTATTTTAATGAAGATGCTGATTGTTTTAACTCTGAAAACATTCCAATAGAGTTAACATCAAGCCGCTATTTCGTTGGTTACATAGCTCAACGGATATCTTGTGCTCGCTGCCGTATGGATATAATAAAACCCGCGCAAATTTTGTCATATCCATCAGAAATGTTTGTACATGCAAAAAATTACGATAAAAATTCAGATTTTGGAAGTTTGTGTGCTCCATCAGAATCCAAAGAAATAAAAAAAACTATTGTTGAGCAATGTGTAAATTGCACCAAAAATACAATATATTCCTATTGGTTTCAAGAAAACAACGTATGCTATAAGCACAGAATGGAGATGCTAAATTTATTAATTATTACACTTTTACGAAAGCATTCCTCGTGGGAAACATACAAATACAAATTAACGAGCGCAGAAAAACTTAAAATTTTAAAACAATAAAACATATGCTCAATTCAGAAAATTATTAAATATGTACCAATCACCAAAAATAATTACATTTCTTGTGCTAGTTATCACTTATTAAAAAGATTTTAATAAATTTTATAATAGTTTTGTAAACAAAATAATAAATTGTATGGTTTTCGAACTCAGGTAAGCTCACGTTTTATTTGATTTATGCATATACATAGATATTCTAACTATACAATTGAAAATTCTAAAATAAAATATTTAATAAAACAAATGAGTATACATAGTTCGGTGCGAATCAACATAAATGCAATAGTACAATAACAAAAAATGTAATTTTACCCTACAGCCATAGAAATCGGTCGCATTGGCTTTGCACTGTTTATTTGCACATGATTTACATATATGAAAACAAGAAACTGCTTTTAGTTGTTAATATTGTTATTGAATGTGCTTTGGACAAGAAATATAACACACACAAACACATTTCTCAATAAGCATCATTTATATGTGTAAACAACAAAAAAAACCATCATTTCTGTGGAAAAAAAATTTCTAGTAGAGTTAAAAAAAACAAAAATGTTTCAAAAACAACAACAAAATAAACTTGACAAAACCAATGCTTATTACTACATACATACTTATGTACGTACATATGTATGTATGTATGCCTAAAATTATTGTGTTCTCTTCTATTGCTCAAAGACTCTCTTGCTACTTCCCCCCACAGCATCTATAAACGCAAACAATTTTTGTTTTTATTCAATGTTCTACGTGCAATATCTTTATATATTTATAGTTTTTGGTAATACTCTGTGGAGAGTGACTGAAATATATAAATTATATAGGTACTGTTATACAGCTACGAAATAAAGTACATTTGAACAGAATATAAAAATATAAGAAATACTGTTGTTCTGCTACAAAATAAAGTACACTCCGTCGAAAGTAAGTAAAGAAAATAAAATAAAGAAATCAAATAAAGAAATACACAGTTCGCTTAAATTCTATTACTAATATTTTTAACAAATGTTATAATATAAATGATCATAACTTCGAAATTTGTGGACCAATATTCAATATTATTTTTGCATATGGCAAAGGTTCACTAAATCTTTTATTTGGAAAATTGGGAGGGGCAAAAACAAAGTGACAATTACAAAGTGGCAGTAACAATAATTGATTACCAAATAACTTAGTCATTTGTGGACCAATTTTCAAAATGCTTTTTGCATATGAAAGAGGTCCAACAAAAACAATTTTTTTAAAGGGGGCGTGCGACATGTGCTCGTCAGTAAATGGATTATCAAATATTATTAAATATTTTTGCCATTTGTGAACTAATTTTGCATATGAAAAAGGGCCATCATTGTCGAAATTTGGGGGGAAGAGGGCTAAGTGCCCGACTTTATCAGATAACTTTGTCGTTTGTGAAGCAATTTCCAAAATTCTTTTTTAAATTGAAAAATTCTATCAATTCTTTTTAATTGAGGGGAAAGGCAAAGTGCCCACCCACCCAATATCATTGTTTGAAATTTGGTATGTACACTACTCTTTCCATGTTTAGATACACATAGAAGGGACTTTTGGAAATTTTAATATTAAAGGGATAAAAAGAGTAAAATCGATAAACTAATATCTCGGAAACTAAAACAGATAGAATACAAATTACAAAATCATATAAATGCTGCTGAAAAATCAGCGGACATGTGTTTCGTACTCTTTCCATATAATTATTTTCATTCACTTTGCAACCATAAATGTATCACCAAAAGTATTGGACATAGAACAAAGCTTCTTTCCGTAATCTTTACTTTTATCCAATTTAAAAAGTGCTTATGATGTAAATTGTTTACTATTTTTATACACCGCCTTGATATGGGTTTCAAATTAAAGGAATTTTTGATGTTCATGAGCCCCTCATGGCTCAGTAATGTCAATTGATAACTTTGATATAAAACTCTCCGCAAGAAAGGTGCCGCGTTAGCTCATAATCAACAAAAGTAATTGTGTGAAAAATTTAGGGGAGTATTTAGAGTTGTGCAATTGCACTACGACGAGTTCTTCCGCATTTTTTTTCAATTGTGGACGAACGTGAACGCAGCACATCACATCAGAGACTAAACAGCATTCAAAACACAATAAATCCCCCAAATAAAAATTAAAACAAAACAACAACTAAAAAGCAGAAAGAAAAAACAATAATGAGTTACTGTGCGAGAGAAACGGCAAAACAGCAATTGCTGTTACGATGATCGTTATCGTTATCGTATCGTTATATGCTCGAGCGGACATCTCTGTGTGCTTTATGTCCTAAAGAATAATATATTAATGCTTTTGTCTCGAGAATAGCAATGTTTTGCACTAATGGCCATTAACTTTAAGTATACCGTTGTAGTATTTATTCACTTGATCTCTGTTTCTACCACTCTAATATCATAAAATTAAAGCTCGTAAAACACGATTACACTTTTACTAAGCAAGCAGAACTGTCGACATTTATAGTCGGATCTAAACATAGGTATGGTGTAACGAAATCGATTATGCTACTCTAACCTTTTCACTTCCAAACAACTACAAATACCACTTACAATCAAGCCAAACCTCATCATGTGAATGGCTTGATACTAAAGTGATCTCTAAAATGAGTTGCCAACCATTGGCTATTTACGAAAGTCGCCACGTTTTTCAATATGCATTGTTACGGAAATACATTTATTGAGGGTAAATTGTAAATCGCCCTCGTATAAACGTATTTCATTAGAACGTTCTGGATTTTCATCGACTCATCGTGGCGATGGCACGATGGATGGTAGTCTGCACGTTGACTACAAATCCAAAAACAGACCTGGGTTCAACCCCAGTTTCAGATTAAAATTGTGTCTTTATGTGTCAGTTGATGTCGGAAGGTTCAGTGGCGAAGGCATAGTCACTGGTCACTGAACAATATCGGCTTCAGCTGATAGCAATTCACAATCGCATCAGAACGCCCTCCTTCGTCGGTATTGTGTAGCACGGCGAAGTAAAATAATAATAAAAAATGGCTATTAAACCGAAGCTTCAGCACTGCTATGAGTATAAACAAAGAACGTGCAAAAGCAGAGCTGCAAAATAATTAATTAAGCTTCACTTCCTGTCGTTTCTCCTACTGTCCCTTTCCTATAGTTCCAGCACAATGCCTCGCATGTGTAGGAGTAATCTCCTGAGTGCTGGTCCCAGATAAAAAAAAAAAACTCACATACCAAACTTACGCCAAGCAAAACAATAAACAGTTACATAGCCTGACAACCACACATTCACACTAATCCAACAATAGTAAGATAACATAAGCAAAAGATAAAGACGAATACAAATGTAAATTCAAAATAAACGGATTTCTGGATAAATAACTTCCTAAAAGTAAGCTACAGTTTGTGAATATTATTCAATTAAAGGAGCATTGTGAAGAAAATATTAAGTATAAGGACAAATAAATAAAACCTTACCAAACTAAATAGTGAATTATTGTAAATAAAAGAAAACACGTTTTAAAAAGTACAACGTAATAATTCGGTATTTTATTTTGCAATCACGAATTCATGTAAAATACAAGTTCTAAAAGGGTAAAACGTAAAAATTGGTGTCAGAAGTGAGATTGCAAATATTAAATTTAAATAAAACTTCAATGAAATTTGACGAGCTTAAAGTGGAACATTTGAAAAAAGAACTGGGTAAATTAGATCTACTAACTACGGGCAATAAGGTAGAAGTCCAAAAGTGATTTATAAAAGAGTACAGCCAGCGAGGTGTCTACATTTTCACCATGGAGTTTTTAAGGAAAAGAGGTGGTAGAAGTCTTTTCTCGCCCAACATCAAGTAATACGAACCTTAACTCACTATTTTCTGCTAAGATGAAGAAAATAGTAGAAGTTCCTGCTGAAGTTCAGGAATCCTCTAGAGTCAATAATGAGAAACTTGTAGCCTATAATGAGAAACTGCTAGCAGAAGTTCGGAAAAATGGCGCCTATTGGCGCTTTGTTATTCTCTTATTTACACGTAGTTAAACACACATATTGTAGAAAATTAAACAACATTACTCATTCTGGCTTGAGCATTCAAAGAAGCAGGCTGTGTTATCATTTCTCCTCAGGAAAAATTTTTTGTAAGAAAGAGAACATTTTTATGATTTTGCGCTATGAACAACTGAAAATGGTAATTTATCAATATTTTCACGAAAAATTTGCACTTTCACAAGGCCAAAACTGCCTGAAGGAGCGTTCCAATGCTTTTGCGATGTACTAGAGAGTTCTTAACTATTGTCTTGGCTACAAATTTTGTCTTAGTATTGGATCGAAAATCTCAATGGTTTGGCTGTTATAGGCCAAAATATCCAAAAAAAACGTGACAAAAGTCTGATAAAGTCAAAATGCGCCAGCTCGATTTTCACCGTAGACGTATGGTCTAGTGGACTTTTTTGCTTAGTACAATCCCAAGAATCAGAAACGCGAAACGCCCATTAAGATTTTTTTCCTTTCATACTAATCGCGCCACCCTACTATATAAACTTATTTTCAGATAATTATTTCGGAATCCTTGTTACGTGACATTGCGAATCAAAATCACGAAATTAAAGCAAAACTAATTAAAATCAGGGAAATTTAGTCAATGACATTAAGGAGGCAGTGATGCCAGCGCTGGCCAAAAAATTAAATAAAAGCACCGTTAAATGCTTTAATTGAGGAAAGAGTGGCCATTTTCAAAGGAATTGCAAGGTTGCCAGAAAAAGAACTAGTTCTCTGTCACCGCCAAGAAGAGGTAAGCGGGTGAACCATCAAACATCACAGGAGTCCCCGTTAAACTACAAGGAGCTAACATTAAGGGACATGAGATTGCTCCCACAGACGACTGCTCCACCGTTTCTATATCAGTGATACAGCAGAACAACAATCTGACAATCTATAAATCAACGATGGTAAGCACATCTTTACTATAGATACTTGAGCGTAGCAGTATATCATCAGGCCCGATATAAGGAGGGGAAATGCCATCCTTTGCTTAATATAAGGTTGCGCACAGTTACTGGAGAACCTGCCACTGTCTAGTGAAAGTAGTGTTTATTCTTTCGACCGTTGTACACGTGTCTTGCTTTGGTCCGCTGTTCGGTCTTGAAATTTAAAAAAATAGTGACAAAAAATAAAAAAAGTTAAAACAGAAATAAAATAAAAGACAAGTGAAAAAATAGAAAAAAAAAAAAAATAAAACAAGTGACAAACAAAGAAAGAAAATAAACTTAAAAATTTGATCAAATTACACTAACATATATAAAAAAAAAATAAACTCCAATATATTATATGAAATACAAAAAAACAATGACAAATTAAACGAAAGCAATAGACTGAAATTACAAATACGGAAAACAATAACAAAAATTGAAACGATAAAGAAAAAAAGAGTGCAAACCGCTATACCAGTGACGGGCGAGAAGAATAAAAATCAACTACAATACAAAAGATAGACATTTTATTAAAATTTTCTCGCGTTAATCATGACAGCCCGATTCAGAATTGACTTCTGCAACATACGTGGTCTAAGGGCAAATTTCTTCTCTGTCTATGCTCCCGTTTGTCTCCATCGGCCGGATGTTTTCGCCTTAAGTGAAACCCAGGATGCTGACCCACAGGATTTTCACATACCTGGGTATTACCTCCTATCTCTTTTCTATCTACACAGGGGCCTTGCAATTTATATACGTAATGAAGTTGTGTACCAGTGCCAGCAATCTTTAAACACGCATGTTCCCGAATTTAGCTGTCTTCGGGTTAAATTCAAAATCAGGGCACATCTTCTGCATTTCGGGTTTCTTTACAGAAGCCCAAACACGGAAAGGGAGAAAACTATACAGAACTTCGATGCCCTTTCCGACACTATATCGGGAATCCTCGAAAATTACCCGAACAGTGAAATCGTTATTGCTGGCGATTTCAATGTCCATAATTTATCGTGGCTCCGCCATTCGAGCAATACAACTCCAGAAGGCCAATATGCTGAGCTATTCGCAGCGCACAATCACCTTGCGCAATTAGTGAATGAACCAACACATATTTCATGTGTTGAACGGCATCAACACAACACCCTCGACCTTTTTTTCACTTCACACCCTGAAAAGTATGAAATGACCATTAGCGCACCTCTCGGTAATTCGGATCATTGCACCATTTCTGCCTCCTTTTCGTTTGCGGAACTTCGAGGCGTTTCACCACCAGCTACGAAATGTTTGAAATATATTTACGAAAAGGCACGTTGGGCTGAGCTCAACGATTTCTTTCGGCATTTCAATTGGAGGCTCTGCTTCCTCGACAAAGATGTCAATGCCATGGCTAAAATGGTCCAAAATATAATATTGCTTGGTATGAAAACGTTCATACCATCGAAGCAAATTTCGATTAGGCCTAGACCAAAGTCTTGGTTTAATCAGACATGCAGACTTGCAGTCAGATCCAGAGAGGAAGAATTTAGTGTCTGGCGGAATGATAAAAACGCAGATACTGATATGATGCGCAAAAGGGCGAGAACTTCGTGTGCCAAAGTGCTAAGACGTGCAAAAGCTTTGTACGAGCAGAGTCTTCGCTCTAAAGTTTTTACTGCCCCACGTGGAAGTAAAAGCTTTTGGTCATTCGTTAAAAGTGTTAAGGGAAATGCTAGTTCTTCTATTCCGTCTCTTTTAAAGGCTGATCAAATATTCACTGACCCGGTTGAAAAGGCTAACCTCCTTGCTGAAATGTTTGCAGGCAATTCTCACCTGCCGGAAAGCAATCAACCACTGCCCGCATCCGAGCGTGTATCCGTAACTATGCCAAAGATATACTTTCGGGCTCGTGCAGTTAAAAGGGCTATATCGGACCTTAATATAAATAAGTCTCCTGGCCCGGATGAAATTCCGGCACTGGTCTTGAAGCAGTGCTCTTCGACGTTATCGCGTCCTCTGGCAATCCTTTTCAGCACCCTATATCATGCAGGCGAATTTCCGTCGAGCTGGAAAGTTGCAAATGTTACGCCGATCCCCAAGAAGGGAGAGGCAAGCAACCCTGAAAATTATCGCCCAATCGCAATATGCTCTACCAATTCCAAAGTAATGGAGAGTATGCTAAATTTCAATCTTATGAAATATCTGGAGTCCAATAGCTTACTTAACGACCGGCAATATGGCTTCCGTGGAGGATGTTCCACAGGAGATTTATTAGCCTTCCTCTCGGAAAAATGGTGTCGATCCTTCCACCATTTTGTCGAAAGTAAGGTAGTGGCTCTAGATATTTCAAAAGCATTTGACAGAGTGTGGCATGGAGCACTCTTGTCCAAACTTATTGCTTTTGGTGTCGGCGATATCTTCTCTCGATTTATATCGAGCTTTCTCAGGGATCGCGCTATAAGAGTTGTTATAGACGGGATCTCATCTAACGAGTTCAAGATCAATTCAGGGGTACCACAAGGCTCCATTCTTTCTCTTACCCTATTTCTTATTTTTCTTAATGACCTCCTATGTTACACTTCAAACCCTATCCACTCTTTCGCAGATGACAGCAGTATCTGCCATTCATATTCATTTGATCGTAGGCCGACATCAACTATGATCGCGGCGACGCGGCAGAATATGAATGATGCGCTATCAGGTGACCTCACGAGAATATTGGAATGGGGTCACGCGAACAGGGTCGATTTCAATTCCCAAAAGACCCAATGCTGCATGATAACCCATCGCCGTATGCACGATCACGCTGCCTCATCTGTAATAATGGGTGGCATAAACATTGAGGAATCAGAAGCTTTTGATGTTCTTGGCATGAAAATTCAGTGTGATGTCCGATGGACTGAGCACATTTTTAGGTCTCAAAGGAAGCATTCAAGTGCTTAGGCTTTTCAAGGCGGTGTAAGACATACTTTACCCCATCTGATCTCCTTTCTATTTATACTGCCTACATCCGACCGAAAATGGAATACAACTCTCATGTATGGGCCGGTGCTTCAAATACTATTTTGAAGTTACTCGACCGTGTACAAGAAAGGGCGAAGAAACTCATAGGAGACAGTAGGGTAGCCAACTCTATTGACTCTCTTGAGCATCGTCGCAACGTGGGGTGCGTTTCATTGTTCTATAGTTACTATAATGGGAGGTGTTCTAATGAAATCAGGGAACTTGTTCCCGAAACCCGGACATTCGCGCGCACGACGCGATCATCATTAAGAGCGCATCCATTTGTGGTCGATTTGACGGCGACTCGCACTACGCATTACAGGGAAAATTCGTTTTTTGGCCGAACGGCACGTATGTGGAATAGACTACCCGCAGAGGTGTTTCCTGAGAAGATTTAAATCAAATGTCAATAAACACTACTCCCTCTATCCTCTTTCCCATAACCTAATTTCCTAGTTCCAGCACAATGCATCGCATGTGTAGGGGTCATCCCCTGAGTGCCGGTTCAAGACAAAAAAAAAAAAAATGGAGAGACAGAACATGTGTTTATTGTAGCTGATATTCTCGACGAAGTAATTATTCTCGCTGATTTTATGATAAGCCATGGCATTAGTTTACTTATGGGAAAACAAGTAATTATTTGGCGCAGCAGAGAAATACCCCTTGACGTTGGATACCACAACCAGATACAGTTTAGAAAACTGGTTACAGTCGGGAAGCATAAGTTGCCACCACAGACTGAATCATGGAGGGAGATTGTGAGGACAACCGTCTGTGCGTGGTAGAACCAACAGGAATTAAGCAGGAGAAACTAACAGCGAAATCCCTATTCAATAATTCCAGTAGAGGACCAGTTCCTATCAGGATAATAAATTTATCAAAGAACGAAGTAGTGACCAGTCAAAATTTCTGTGAGCCAATATACTCCAGCAGAGGCCATAATAAACTGTGAAGTAAAACCAGAACCAGTCAACTTATCCACAAAAGACTGTAACCTATTGGACGATTATATAGGAAAATGGGTATCAGAAGGGTAAATCCAAGCTTTTAAAAAGACATGCCTGTATTTTTGCTTTAAAAGATGAAAGCCAAGGTAGAACGCCTATAGTGAAACATAAAATTAACACAGGCGAAGCAAACCAATCAAGCAGGCACCTTGGAGCATTCAGTTGTCTAAGCGCAAGGAAGTAAAGAAGCTGGTAAATGAAATGAAGCTGAGCAACGTAATATAGCTTTCTTCAAGCTCTTGGAGTTCACCTGTGGTGCTGTGAAGAAGAAATACGGCAGCATTAGATTCTGTGTTGACTACAGAAAGCTAAACGATGTTACTAAGAAGGATAGATCTTCAGAGCGATCTTCAGAGCAACTATTGGCAGGTAGAGATTGTAGAAGAAGATAAAGAGAAAAAATGCGTTTAGTGCGACTAAACTGCAACGGTTTATGGCTGTTTAAAGTGATGCCATTTGGTCTCTGCGATACTCCGGCGACATTTGAATGGCCGATGGACCGTGCTCTGAAAGGACTCCATTGGAGACATGCCTAGTGTACCTAGACGATATAATTGTAACGAACGTCTGAAAAACTTAAGCAAAATTTTTCAACGAATATCATCGGCTGGTCTAAAACTCACCGTTAAGAAATGTGCATTGCTCCAGAAAGAGGTGAAATATGTGGACCACCGCGTTACAAAAGAAGGTATTTCAACAAATGAAGATAAAATATGGGCAGTAAAGGACTGGCCTCAACCACAAAATATTCATGAATTACGAAGTTTTCTTTTTTCATTTTATTTTAATAAAAATCGTTTCTGTTGTAGCAAAAAATTCAAGAATGCTGCAGCAGAAACAAAAATAAAAGAACACGCAGTATTTAAATTCAAAATGGTTTGAAATGGTGTATCTACATAAAATATATATATATTACAAAGTAGAAAAAAAATTTAAGACATCTTTTCATAAAATGAAGCATATTCTGGTATTTTTTTTTATTTTTAACTTTTTAAAGAAATTTTATTTGCAGAAATTTGTGGAAACGCTGGCTATGAGTTGATATCCGTCAACAAAGTATTCATTGTGCCAATCTCATCCGTCGGTACGTTAATGTCATTTTGAAAAGTTCAAAGTATGACGGATGACGGATTCTATGTGCCCCGCCTATATCACTGGGGAAATCACTAGAAAAAACATTCCAAGTGATGCGAGAGGAGGCGTAGTAGGAATAGGAGGCGTTCTTTCACGAGTGATCAGTGGTACTGAACGACTGATTAGATACTACAGCCGAAAACTTTCTAAGCAAGAAAGAAATTACTGTGTAACGCGACGAGATCTTCTGGCGGTACTAAAGTGCATTAAACATTACCAAAAGTATTTGTATGGCCAACATTTTACGCTGAGGACCGATCATGCTGCATTGAGATGGCTGTTGCAATTTAAAAGCCCTGAAAGACAACCTCCACAATGGATGGAGCGTCTTCAAAGCTATGACCTCAGCACTGAATACAGAAGAGGCGCCAAACACAGCAATGCTGATGCTCTATCACGACGACCGTCTAATTTGGAATTCAATTATTGCATTCAGGAAGAAAAGAAGGAATTTATTGTGGATGTTCGCCTAATGCATCTTGAAACCGATGATGAACGGTTAGTAGCCAAAATAAATGACCCTACCCTTGCCAAAATTACATCGGCTAAAGATAAAGATGCCAGGCCTATTCGGAACGAAATATCAGCAGAAAGTCCACTGGTAAAATCTTATTGGGTTCCACAACAGACCAAGTGCTGTTCATCTGGGAGTGTCAAAAACGCTAGAAAAGTTGAAACAACGATGTCGACAAGACGTAGATCATTGGATAGCGAAATGCAAACAATGCATGGCGGCTAAAGGACCAATGAGGAGAAGTCGTGGGCAATTGGTACAGTAGAACTCTGGTGCACGGTTGGAGAGTATAGCGATGCACGTGTCAGGCCCTTTCCTTGTCAGCAATACTGGTAATAGAGATGTACTGGTAGTGATGTACTATTTCAGTAAATGGCCAGAAGTATATGCCATACCATTCCAGTAATGATGAAGGAACTTTTTCACAGGAAAAGAGAGATCTTAATTTTCTTTATGATGCATTAAAATGGTCAGCGACAAGATGAAAGCTAAATACGACCTAGTAGAGAATTCAGATGGATTCGACGAAGGTTAATTCTTTCTACACAAGGGAAGAAAGGCTTATCTCCTTAACTACAAACATATTCGAATGGGCTTATAAAATAATAAAGAGATTTAGTGATGTCGTTTACAGGATAATAGCCGAAGAACTTTTAAATGGTACATCTGGAACGATTCACTAGATACGGAAAATGAGAATGTTTGCCTTTTCGGGATGAACAGGCTTAAGCGTGCGGCAGTGTTATGGAAATACATTTATTGACAGGAAATTGTAAATCGCCCTCGTATAAACGTATTTCATTAGAACGTTCTGGATTTTCATCGACGGACAACACAATAAAAAAACACACACAGCTCACATACCACACTCACGCAAAGAAAAACTATAAACAATTACATTGACGGACAAACAACAACATACTATAATATTTTGTATTAAGACATGTCAAAAATTTAAGTATTTCGTGCAAGTGTATAGTGTGACTGAAACGTGTTATGAAAAAAACAAATAATACGGCAACGCATTTGACATCCCATAACACTTTTTTATTTAAAAAAATTTTTCAAAATGAAAAGATTTTTCTTTTACAAAAGCAAACAAAGAAAATTACAAAGCAACAAAAAAGTAATTTACTTTTAAAATGTAATATTACTTTAGATTTTTTGGCAGTCGCACTAAATCTCATTAGATTTGTCTTTAGCCCTTTAGCAGTTATAATAACACTTTTGAAGTGCCTGAAAGTAATCTACAGTTTGTGAACATTATTCAATTAAAGTAGCATTGTGAAGAAATAATTAAGTAAAAGGACAAATAAATAAAAGCTTATCAAACTAAATTGTATTATAGTAAATAAAAGAATACAGGTTTTAAAAAGTAAAATGTAATAATTTGGTGTTTTATTTTGCAATCGCGAATTCAAGTAAAATACAATTTTTAAAAAGGTAAAAAAAATGTAAATTTATTTTTGATTCATCTGTAGCTGATAGACGCACAACTGGCTCTCCGTTCATCGAAAAAAAACGCCTACTTTTTCCACCCTGAGAATATTTTGTTATAAATATTATGGTATGTTAAGATTTTATCCACCCGAATTGAAGCAAAAGGATGGATTCATCAAATGTTCGGTCCTCAAGTTGGTAATTTCATAAACATCGAGAGTGACTCTTTTTTGATAAAATTTTTCGAACTTGCCTTTCACATGCGATGCGTGTGCTGGAACTAGAGAAAAGGGTTAGTAGGAGAAATGACAGGAGTTGAAGCTTTACTATCTTACAATTCTGTTTTTTTACGTTCTTTGTTTTATGACAGTGTTACAACCGCTTATGTTAGTGTCAGTGTTGCGCCTCTTATGTTAATTTGACGTATTAAATTTTTTGAAGCTTCGTTTTTAGTAACAACTTTTTGTTTAGTAATTATTTTACTTCACCGACGCTACACAATACCGACGAAGTAGGGCTTTCTAATGTGCCTGTAGATTGATTACAGCTGAAGCGTTAATCACTGAAACCTTCCGACAACAACTGACACTAAGAGCCTATTTCACCAATTCTATTTAAATATCAATTCATATTTAAATGTCGATTTTCATTTTCATCTAGATATACTCATTGAATATTTAAATACTGTTTAAGTAGCCAGCACTCTGCATTTAAATATTGATTTTGCAACAGCATGAAACAGCTTTAAAACAGATTTTAAACAGCTTTTTAAAAAGCTGTAAGTTGACGCTATCACATTAAATATCAGAGCGTTACCAACTTTCTTGTGTTTCATTATTTCAGTAGGTGCAAATAAAATTTTTTTAAACATACTTTAAATAAAGATCATTAATTAAATTAAATTGTGTTTAAATATGTTTGGTGAAAGAGACCCTAAGTCACGCAAATGTACATAAAAAAAAATGCAGAATGTTTTTATGATTTAGTCTGAAACTGGGCTTGAACCCAGGAAATCGCCACCCTCATACCTGCACACCCTAATATACTTTATATTAGAGGGTGTACGGAAATTTTATTCTGAAGTACGGTCTATATGTATTTATATATAATCGTTTAAGAATATTAGATAGTATTAAAGGGCAGCAAAACAAGTTCTAAAATACACATTTCACTACTATGCAGTAGTACTTCACTTCAAGATTTCCAAACAAAACAAACACTACATAACTTGAAAATACTTTGGCTACAGTGCTTTGCAGTATTTATAGTAAAAATGAAAACCAAACATTAGAATGAAGCAAATAAACCGTTAACCGTAGTAACCATAGCGAGTGCCAAGATGAATTTATACCAGGTGGCCTCATTAGCTTACACGGCGTACACCCTCCTTTGGCAACTTGAAAAAATATAATATTGAGAGACATTATATAAGTATCCATAAGGACTACGAAAAAGGTGTTAAAAGTGATAAAAGAAATGAAATCCTCATGACATTAAAAAAACGTTTTTACGAAAATATGGCAGCTGAATATCAGGGAGAAAATAGCGTGACAACTATTGATAGTTCTTCAACAGGGCAGAATGCAGAAAAAACCAAATCCACATATTTAATTGCGTTAGAATTAGCAAAACAATGCCGCCCATTCTCTGATGGAGTTTTTTTTAATATTTCTTCAAATGCGTAGTTTGGAAGCCAGTGGTGCGAAATTCTTCACTGGCAACATATTTGCCCTTCTCACTTCAGCTCACACGTATGAGACACTAACCCATTAACAATGCCCGCGGGCGTTCTAGTGGTAAACACTATTTATATGAAAAAAAGAACAGACGGGCAACTAGTCTAAAGTAAAAACCAACTAGTATATTTCTAACCACATACTAGTTATTTTCTCTGCAGGGTTTTTCTAGATTGTGGTTGCTGTAGTTTCTAATAATTGTTTTCGTTGTTTTTGTTTTGTGTTTTAAAGGAGAAGAAAACTAAATTGAGCTGAGCAGAGATCGAAAAGCCATTAAAACTAGAAGAAAACCAGTATGCAGAATATGATACGAAACATAATTAAATATAATAGGATAAATTTAAGCCTCACTACTACTTTTATTATTATTTGAAAAACAATCAGTCAATATTTGTTCAATGTTTCGTAGTTTCTCTAAGTTTATCTATTAAAGATATAAATTCTTTAGTATTCAAAAATATTTCAATGTCTGTTCCCTCTATTTTCTACATATGTATATTAAAGTGTCCTATAATGTACACTTTTTCAGGGCCATTTCCAAAGTAATATCCGAATTTTTCTATTGCTTCTCCTAGCACCAACTTAAATTGGTTTTTAGGAAAAGTTGGATTTTTGTATAAAACAATAAAATACATATCTTTAAACCGATTTGCAATATATTGAAATAAGTACATTACCGTTTAAAATATGTTCTTCTCCAAACATATATTCTCCGTCTCCCATACAGGTATTCCTGATTTCCACAGTATACCATTCCTTTATTGTGTTCTTTATTGAAATAATTTAAACGGGATTTAAGAAACTACAGAAAACTACATTTCTTTGCTTTTACGGCATGTAGCCTTCGGTTACACTTTTGCATTTTTCTCAAATATCGTCCTTCCAAGGTAAAATCGTGTGCGGCATGGAAAAATATTAAGAACTAAATTTTTAGTTTGCAACGTCCAAAAACAAACGGTATGTAATTATAGTAGAGGAGCTTTTAAATAAATATATAGGTATAATTACATGCCTATACGAATATATATAAATCCACTAAGAAGTGACTCGGATATTCCAATGCTACAGGGTTAAAATCGATAACCAAATATCTCCGGAACTAAGACAGATAGAATAAAAGTTCCAAAAGCATACAAATGAAGTTGAGAATAAGCGGACACATAGTTAATACTTTTAGAGCTATATATGGGCAAAAACTGATTTTTTGTACCTTTTTATTGACCCCAAGTACTTAACCATAGTCGCCATCTGGAGGTTTCACCCCATAACTGTGGGTAGTATAAATGCTGGAACCTTAGTCTTCGTCGTAAAGAGTATAAGTTCAGTTTTCTGAGGTACATACGGAGTTCGGATGAATCGGACCACCACCACCTTGAAAGACAATGTCATGATATCACTGATAATCGGCAAGAACTTACATGGCATAAGTAGCATCACATCATACATGGATGCCACCACCTTAGTGCCACACGCAATAAGTCCCCTCAACAACGGATCCATAACCGTCGTCCGCAGTAAGGGCGAAAGTACACTTCCCTGCAGAGTGCCTCTATTCACCCGTTTTGAGATGTGACCAAACCCCTCAAGGGCAAGGGAGATGGATTCCAAACTGTCGTTGCTAAAAGCCTAGTCAATGTCCAGGAAGCCGCTATCGTATGTTCCTTATATTCCAAGAACCGTTCCACCGTATGCACCACTTCGTGGCTCTAGCCAAACATGTTGGGGTTTTTGGACCGAGAAGTCCATTTTGCACATTTATTTTTATTTTTGATTGCCGCCAGAGGGCTCTTTGATAATTTTTTTTGGATGTTCTCGTCAATTTTTGTAGAAAATTGTTGAAATTATTGTGAAAATTGATGAATATTTGACTTTCTCATAATGCGATTTCAATTTTTAGAAATAAGAGCATAACTTATTTTGCTAGTGCAAATACAATACAGGATAAGAGTAATAAAATTTAAACATAGCTTTATTGCATATAGAATCTACACCAAGCTTTAAAATTACCAAAAAAATATATATGTATATATCACAAGCAGATGTGTAACACAAAAAAGATAACTGTTTTACGACTATCAATTAGAAAAACCCACATCTGTAGGATACTTCTAAAAAAGATCACACATCGATAATGAGGGTATCATGCAATCAGATAATCTGGTTTAGTTTTAAAATTTTTGTATCTAGTTCTTAGGTAATAGTTTTAAAATAAATCTGCAGTTCAACTATGAATACAGTGCCGTCAAGATCGCAAGCCGCACCTATTGGAAGTAATTTGAAACATATGCCCCTTCCCACGATGTTGCTGCGGTTGGTATGTCTTATGATTTGAGTGATCTTAAACAGATTATTTTAAGATGTTAGTTTTTCTTGACCGAACGTGCGAAAATGCAAAGTAAAATATTTTCTTATAAAATATTTACTCCCCACGTGACACACAAATTGATTGAAATTTAGAACATATTCTGAAAATATTCTGACTTCAAAGCAGCTCTATGCTTCCAGAACAGTTGAAAGAGTTCATCAACATAATGAGAAAAGATCTACGATACCGATATACGACACGGAAATTGAAGAGCAAGTACCTACGTCTACAATAATAGAAACAATTGAAGAGAGCCGCAGTCAAACATACGTACCAGAAGAAGATAAGGAAATTGATTATGGGCAAAGTTCACATTCAGTAAGTGCACAAGAAGCATCTCGAATGAGACGAGAACCCCAGATATAGTATCAGCATTGGCAACATCTCTTATAGAAGACATTGACATAAGACTAAACTTCGTAGAGAATAAGCTATATCTAGACAAAATGTGCTTCTTAATCGATATGATGCTTCCAATTTAATTACATTTTCATTCGACGACAGAAAAAAATTATTATTTAACTATAAAACGTCATATAGTTGTTGTAAAGGTTCCCAATTATTAGGCTACATAAAAGTGGAAAATAGAGTTTCTGAACACAAAGTCATCAATAAAGCTATATCTCTGTATTCTTTAGTTGCCATATGCTATGATGGTGAGCGAGCAAATACTGGCATAAGAAATAACATTTTCCGATGTTTGGAAATGCAGTTAAACAGACCAGTGCATTGCTTTGTGTGTCTTCACTCTCTGGCTCACAATGGCCAGTAGGTTATTACGGTTATATGTGACAACTAATAAGACATCTAAAAATTTTAAAGTTCTGGCAAACTATATAAAGAAAGTGTATACGTCAATGTACTTCAATACTAAATATTACAACTCTGCCGTGTACGGTAGTGTATTATTTTATAAATTCAAACATTGGACTCAATATTTGGATTCGAATTTAAGAGAAATAACAAATATTGTTATTAAAGAAAACGCGGATTATGCTCACTCAGATGAAAGAAAATTACGTTACCATAACCATGTAGAAGATCCGATGCAACTGAGAGTATATAAAAAACCTATCTTAAACGTCAATTGCATGGATTATATAAATATAATTGACATAAATGATAACTCAATCATATTCGAACCACCATTTACTCTAAACATTCCTTATGAGTATCTAGACCAATATCTAGAAGAGAATGATCCACAGCTGCCTGATCTGAAAATTCCGTTACATATACAAGGAACGCAAAAACCCGTTCAATTGCTGGGTAGCGTCTCCAAACGAGTTTTAGAACAGAAGAGAGAAGGAGTTATGGCGGTAACTTTAGAAAGCCGTGAAAAATTCACTATACTTGATAGCAAGAAAACTTTCAAAAATAATTCTTTTCCGATTATTTTCTAAAACTCGTCTTTCTGTTTCTTTTATTACTGAATACAATTGACCTCTTTTTTATTTACATTTTATATCTCTTAAGTTGAATTTTTCAAAAAAAATTAAGTAAAAATAAGGAAACAATATGCATTAATTCTTTGTCTTAAATTTAATGAAATTGATATAGGTCGTGAATGAGTACCCCATCCCGCCCCTATCTAATTTTTAACGGAAAGCATTTAGAGCTATTTAAAATTTAAGATTGCACTTTTTCACAAAAAAAAGGGAATAAAATCCAAACAATTTACGAAAGCGCTCTCTGGCGGCAATTAAAAATAAATGTCAAAAATTGATTTCTCGTACCCAAAAAAATGCAAAATACATATTTGGCTAGAGCAAATGCAATTTTTTTTGCCTCTATTCTCGAAGATTTTGGAAATTTTTGGGCTCGAAATTCATTCAGTTTCTTAGAATGACCCATAGAACATGAATCGCGATGTGCTTTTGTACATTTTTTCGGTCCCCTACAATTATTTCACCCACTTTAATATATATATGCGCTAGGGCGGGTCGATTTAAAAATCGCTCAAATTACAAGGAAAATCGTATTCTAGGGATCAAAATAAGAAACTTTGCCGAAGGAACCATACCTCTACAATGTATTTTGATGTCCCGACTTTTGACCGGAATGGTCAAATTTTGAAAAATCTCACTTTGACCCATTTAGAGTGCCTCAATCGAGTCAAAATGTATGACCGACCCCCAGTAACTTTGGAGGGCCGACCCACCTATGCCAGTGGCACACCCCCTGGAACAACCCCTGGGGGGTTCCCCATACAAACATTTCAAAAAATCACCATTTTTGGCACTTTACAAGAAAAAATCAGCGAAAAGGCTGTTTTTTTTATTTTTGGAGTTTATTTTTCTCTTTAGAAATTTATTTAGTCAGAACATATGTAAATGAAACAAGAATCTTGTGTTATTTTTGGGTTAAATACTGGTAATCCCTGAAAGCTAGGTAATAAAATATATCTTCCATGTGTTTACATTATGTAGCTGTACGCAGTAAAGAGTATGCCTAAAATCAGGTACGCATATGTACTATTTAGTTTTAAGGTCCTCATTTTTAGTATTTAAGTCCAATTTTTTATAATAAAAATTCAGTATTTTACAACTACTCAAAGCGTAAGCTACATAGTTTATTATTAAACAATCATCATATTACAATGAATCCACCATCATGTACACCGCAAGATGAAACCACAACAACTATCGAAAACCCAATGAGTCATATACCCAAGCATGATGTTACTGTTTTTGGTGTGTCTACTAATTTGAGTGATCTTGATTTACCTACCCATCTGGATATCTTGAGATATTATTTTTACTTGAGCGAAAACAGACCAAAAAAAGTTTTCTTATAAATCATTCACTATTGAAGTACAAAATAAGTTGATTGAAATTTGGGAAAAACTTAGTATGGAAATAATCGCGAAAAATTGTGTATATATTAAATTGAATAGATTGCTTGACAAATATCAAGAACAAATCAAGAGCAAAAAGAAAAACCCAAAATTGCCACAGTTTCTAAAATCTCTGGAAACAAATTTTTATAATGGAACATGTAAATGCGATTTGAAGGCAGCTCCATGTTCATGCGGCTTGGTTCCAGAACGCCTCAAAGAGTTTATGCACGATCAACATAATCAGAGAAGACTAAGGGTCTCTTTTACCAAACATATTTAAACACAATTTAATTTAATTAATGATCTTTATTTAAAGTATGTTATGCAAAATCAATATTTAAATGCAGAGTGCCGGCTACTTAAACAGTATTTAAATATTCAATGAGTATATCTAGAGGCAAATGAAAATCGACATTTAAATATGAATTGATATTTAAATAGAATTGGTGAAATAGGGTCTAACAGCATCAGCATTAGGAACCGCTCTTTTCCAAGATTTAAAAATGAAAGATAAGCATGGCGAACCTCTCATCATGGATAAAGCGAAAGTTCGCAGAGAAAAAGAGAAATGCAGACAAGTGCTTCGCAAACGGTTAGATGATACCAATTTGTTAGCGTTTTCACTCGATGGCAGAAAAGATGATACTTTAACGAGACATAAAATTGATGAGAAGTATCATACTAGGATGGTAAAAGAACCTCATATTGTTATTTTGAGAGAACCGAATTCTGAATTGATTGGTTACGTAAGACTGGAACATGAAACCGCTGAATACAAAACAACCAAATTAAATGATTTTTTCAACGATAAAAATATATCACTGGATGCATTAATTGGCATATGCACTGACGGTGAGCCAACAAACACTGGCCCACACCTTGGTATTATACGACGATTCGAATTGCTGTTAAAAAGACCATTGCATTGGTTCGTCTGCCTTCTACACTTCAACGAACTTCCGTTTCGGCATTTGTTTGAATCTTTGGATAAATCCACCAGCACTGGACCAAGATCGGCAAGTGGAAAACTGAGCCGTCAAATCGAAACTTTTTACTAAGTAAAATTAATTTTTTCAATTCATTCTGACTAAATAAATTTCTAAAGAGAAAAATAAACTACAAAAATAAAAAAACATAGCCACTTCGCTGATTTTTTCCTGTAAAGTGCCAAAAATGGTGATTTTTTTAAATGTTTGTATGGGGAACACCCCAGGGGTGGTTCCAGGGGGTGTGCCACTGGCATAGGTAGGTCGGCCCTCCAAAGTTAGTGGGGGTCGGTCATACATTTTGACTCGATTGAGGCACTCTAATTGGGTCAAAGTGAGATTTTTAAAAATTTTACCCTGTGGGTCAAAAGTTGCGACATCAAAATACATTGTAAAGGTATGGTTCCTTCGGCAAAGTTTCTTATTTTGATCCCTAGAATACGATTTTCCTTGTAATTTGAGCGATTTTTGTGCCTCCATACAAATCGACCCGCCCTTATATGTGCATATGTATATACATATATATAGATTGCTGAGAACTTCATTAACATCTACATACTCGTATATGAATAAAGACATTGTGAACTGCAGTTTCTGAGCGCATGGATAAATCGTATGATAACATTGATCGCATTCTATAAACTATCATGGTTATTAATTAAATCTTATTGAATTTATAACTTATAAAATAATTAAAACTTAAAAAATTAAAAGTTTTAATCTATTGTTTAAATTTGCTTTTCAATTGTTAATTTACAAAAGAAAAATTTGTTTTTTTGAAATCACATGACAGAAATTTTCTGTTTTTAAGTTATTCTTTTCCATTAATTAATTAAACATTTTGCTATATGAATACTATGTACGTTAATTAAATAATAATTATTTAAATTTTAAAATAAGTGTACTACGTGATTCTATTTAAATTTATGGAAATATGTCTTATGTGACATGTTTAAAATTTAATTGAATTTATAAATTTAATAAATGGAAACCATTTGTTTGTTTAAATGTACTTACATATGTAACTAGACAAAGCAATGTGCCCTTCCCTTGCATGTCTGATTCAGTTGTCGGACTTGTGAATCAATTTCATAATAGACAAATTTTCTTCAGGGTAGCAAAAAGCGAGAAGGTAGTTGTGTATTTCAAATTTCATGCACAAATCGCGATGTGTTTTTAATTGCCAGAGTAGAAATCGGGAAGGTCACATCATTAATCCCTCTGACAAAGTTGCGAAAGGTTATAAAATTTTGAATTCGTCACCGAAATGTGGGATTCTCATTTTAAAACATCGACCAATCTGATGTATGTATGTGTATATTTAGCACCAACTTTTATTTTGTTTAGATGTAAAATGCAGCTAATATAATTTATATAAAGTAGTAAATTGGGTGTGAAAAGATACAGCTTGCTACTGACTAATAACACAGTACAAAAAAAGAATCTTTTTTTTATTTATCGACATAGAAACCCATGTGATACTTTTCAAATAGGAATTGTGTGTTTTGAAGACTTTGAGGACCATTCTCGCAAAAAGACACATATAAATAGAATCCAAAATTTTCAGATTTTACTATAATTGGAAAAATACGAACTCTTTTTCAATATTACAGAAACGGAAAACCATTTCACACGTCATCACGCTAATCGCATGGGAATTTTTCAGGGAATATGTGCTACTGCTTTAATTTCTTTACTACTTTTAAGGCAATCAAAAAATATGTTGTTCTGAAGGAAAAATTTACTATATTTCCGATTACTTCAAATATTGGGTTTTTTTTTAATGAATATGAGTTGAGGCCTGACTTCTTCACTGGATAACTAATTTCAGTACATGAAATTTATTAAATTCGACTTATAATGTTTTCCTTTGAATGTCGATTCTTTTACTGTTTGGACTTGATTTTATTAATTAATTATTCATTCAGATGAGCCAGTACTTACTATTCGGGACTAAAGCGACCGGTAGAATTCTGATTATTAGTAGTTGATATTACATCCAACGGTATATCTGTCATAATAGTACACTCGTAACTCGGTTGGAATTTATCTTGTTCCGATTGTGGACGTTTTTGTATTTTTTCTCTGTCTTGCTTGTGTTTGCGATCAGCTCCTTTTAATTTAAAAACCTATAAGTTTAATGTCAAATAATCAAAATTTACTAAAAAAAAAGTGAGTTGAGGTAAAAAATTTGTGAGATAGTATATCTTTTTTAAAATAAAAAGTTACCTTGATTTGACAAGCTGCTGCATGAATGGGTTGCTTAGCCACTGTTGCAGGACCCACCACTAGATTGTTTGATGTCAATTGAGGAGGTGAAGCGGCTAAAGGTGATTTGTCGCCATTAGGTACTGAATTATTGCTATTATTACCACTATTTGAACTTTCAACATAAGTTTCAATTTGTAGTCTAAATGGTACACCTTTTTCACCTCCATGTTTTTTCGGTGTAAATTCTGTCGATATGCAATTAACTTTAATGTACACACCGACTTCCTTCATGGGATCCCATAACAATTCAACCGTATTTAAGTAATTTGGATTTAATGGCTGTGAAACGTGGCACAGACCATAAGATAGAGGCAAATCAACTTCTATTATACGTTCACCAGGACGCGACGCTTGCCATTGTTGCATTTGTTCACGTTCCATATATTGTAGACGACGCTCGTGGAAACATATTTTAATTACACTCTATCAGCAAAAAACAAGCAAATAAAAAGATAAACAATGCAACAAACAAAACAATTTAACGACTTCTTTAATCAACAGCATGAGAAATATCATCATTGTACAATGTATCTATGTTTTCAGGTATTATATATTGTAATACGTAAGTAAATATATATATAAATGCATACGTGTTAGTATTATAGTATCATGAGTTCATAAACGATTTTATTCAAATAAGAAATTGTAAAAAGTTTGTAGATGATATTCTTCAGATGAGTAACGTGCATCTAATTTATCATATGATTGCAAACTTTACTTATTTCACTTTATTATTGTTTAAGTTAAGCAATTGTTTTCAATTAAAATCAATTTAAAACAATTATATAAAACTGTTAGTGGACCAATAGAGTTTGTGATGACCAAATAAGTTACTTTGTGTATTTAAAATTACTGTACAAGTGTTGCATACCTTTAGAATCTTATCTCTATATAGTGATAAATCGCCGATTTTCTTTAATTTTATTTCATAACTTTGGCCCTGATTCAAATAGGTGAGTGTATCTTCATTATTTTTAGTTGCAATTGATGTGGCTGCAGCTAATATATATTGAAATCTACAAATATTATGTGAAAGTTATTTCATATATGCAGAGTGTCTGGTAGTAAATTTATATTTTTAAATATGATTATTTCAAAAAGTAATAAACGGTGCGGAGTTGGAATTATCGATTGTGCGGAGTTGTCAGTCACGATGTCGCAGTGGTCGAGTGAGCATCGCGCGTTCGCTGTGGAGACATTTTTTAAGAGTAATGATTCGTACGTAATTGCTCGTCGACAATTTTATTCAAAGTTCGGTATTCGACAAATAAGTGATGGACCGAGTATAAATATCATTCGTTCGTGGGTTCAGAGATTCCGCGCAACTGCTTCGGCTATGAAAGCCCCACGGCCAGGGCCCAGTCGATCTCCAAGGACTCCCGAAAACTTTGAACTGGTTGAAAGCAGTTTACGCAAAAATCCGCAACTTTCAATACGGAAAAGAGCAGCCTCTCTGGGACTTCCAAGAGCGATTATTCATGAAATTTTAAAAAAAGGATCAGAAATTCCATCCTTTTAAAATTCAAATAGGGGTGCTGATGGCGAGTAGTCAGCGTGTGGGCTCTGCAACCAGAAAGACCCAGGTTCGATTCCCAGCCAGGTCAAATCAGAAAAAAGTTTTTTCTAGGTTTTCTGTGCTACAGCACCCTCCTTCGTCGGTATTTGAGCAATAAAACGTCGGCGAAGTAAAATAATAAATAAAAAGGTTCCATTAGCTTAAAAAAAAAATAATGCGTCAAAAAAAAACATCAGAGACGCCGCAACTTTGCTTTATAATTAACACGCAACTGCAGAGTTGTGCAAAATTAAACTCTATCTTTTTACCACTATCACCACCTGCCTATTCCCTACCCTATTCCTCTCTCTAGTTCCAGAGCAATGCATTGCATATGTAGGGAATAGCCCCTGAGCACTGGTTCAAGATAAAAAAAAAATCGTTCAAGAACTGAAAGAAAGTGACTTTAATTACGCAAACATTTTTGTGAAACGATTTTGGAGCGTTTTCGCACTGTAAATTCCATTTTTTGGAGCGACGAGGCTCATTTTCACTTAAACGGCCACTTCAACAAGCAAAACTGCCGTTACTGGTCTCCAAGAACCCGCAACCATCGATTGAAAAATTGCATACCATAGAAATGCTCAAGGGTAACTGTTTGGTGTGCCTTATCGACGCATGAGATAATTGGACCATTTTTTCGAAAATTCTCGAGGCCAGGCGACGTTTGTCAACGGTGAAAATTATCGACGCATGATTACCGAATTCTTTTTGCCAAACCTGTGAGCCAGAGCCAGAGCGTCGTTGAATTTGCTTCGGGAAAATTTCCCCCAAAAACTGATCAGTCGCTTTGGGGACATCCCATGGCCACCGAGGTCGCCCGATCTAACTCCCATGGATTTTTTTATGGGGCTATCTCAAAGACAGGGTTTATATTGACAATCCCCAATCTCTTGTGGCTGTAAAGGAAAACATTCGTCGAGAAATCAGCTCAATTGAACCAAGTTTACTGTAGCATGTGGCGCAGAACACAACTCAACGGAAGACATCAGGATGACATACTCTTTAAAAAATAAATTCCGCATTTTCATTCTATCCTCCAATGCTCTTAATAAAACTTTGTGTGAATTATTACGTTTTTTATTTAAGTTTGAAAATATATATCTGCTACCAGACACCCTTTATTTAAAGAAAGTTATACATTTTATATGTAGTTATAATAATTAGGGTCGCCAGTTTTTTTTTCGAAAAAGCGGGACAAGTTCAAAAAACGTTCGAAAATAGCGTGAATTTCAAATGTTTCGCTGTACAAATAAAACAGAAAGATAAAAGTATTAAATTAGCATTACACTCCTACTTTTGTTCTACCTCAAGCAAAAGGATGATTAACAGTATGGTATTCTATTTAATCTTCTTGAAATGAGATTTACTCAATAAATGTTTTTTATCTCACTTTTGCCGCCATTACCGATTCAATTGATATTATATTTAGTTCCCTTCTTAACTTTTCTTCATTATAATTAGATTTTTTTTCTTATATTTCCCTCATTTGTGCGGTTTCTTAATTATTTAAAAAAATTTAAAGTTAAGTTAAATACCGCGCGGTATGTGTGATTTTGTTGAAAAACACTGTAAAATCCCGTGAAAATCGGTACAACTGGCAACCCTAATAATAATAATAATATATATATAAATATATGAATGCATATATAATGAGAACCGCTTACTTGTAGTCGTCGGAGATAGAATTTGACGATGTTGCAGTTGTATCGCGTGTTGCTGATGTTTGTTCAATTTTACTTGCATCGACTACGGTCAACACTTGATTTTGGATAGCAGTAATGGTGGTTGCTAAAAGAAAAGTGTGTTTAAAATTATATTAATTGTACTCACTATATGTTTATGAAATTGACATAGATAGTTCTATAAGTAAGGGTGTTTAAAATAAAGCTATGTACACACGATTGTCAGATTTTACAATATTGTAGGATATGGCAATAACTCACAATGAAAAATTGTCACCTAAGGGTAAATTGTCTGTTCCCACGGTTGTCTCATTATTGTATGGGAAAAGTTGCCAGATCTGATGTTTAACATTGTATCTAAATATTTATGGGTTGAACATTTGTTGAACATTTTAATACAATTTTTCTCTCAATATTGTACAATTGTGTACATACCTTAAGATGATAAACAAAGTCTACTATTCACTAAAATTTACAGTTGTTAAAACATTTCTAACTGATCACATGCATAAAAAGTATATTTGAACGTCCTCCTTCGTCGGTATTGTGTAGCACCGGCGAAGTAAAATAATAAAAAATGGCTACTAAACCGAAGCTTCAGCACCGCTACGAGTATAAACAAAGAACATGCAAAAGCAGAGCTGCAAAATAATTAATTAAGCTTCACCTCCTGTCGTTTCTCCTAGTATCCCTTTCCTATAGTTCCAGCACAATGCATCGCATGTATAGGGATCATCTCCTGAGTGCTGGTCCCAGACAAAAAAAAAAAAAATAAAACGTATTTTCAAACGAATCCGCAAAAATTTACAAATCAAATTTTATAAACCTTTGCTAACTATTACAGTGCTAACTCAATTTTAAACTACACTTTTAACGAACGAAATAAAAAAATCATGGGCATTTCTCTGGTGTCAAACGTGACGGTCGTATGCGTTTAAAAATAAAATATAAAAATACAAAAAGTATTTTCAGGTTCGTTTTTATTTTAAATTATAACTCAGAGGTAGCACTGTAATCTGTAATAAATTTGATAGCAGATGAAAGTGCGGATAAAATAAAATGGCAAACCAAGTAGGGGTTCGAAAGTGACAAAATTGGAAGTAGTTTTTGTGCCCACGCTTAGAAAGGAGAAATTCAGCAAAACCTAACGTAGTTTCGTATTGCAATTAACTTTAGAATTTTACGTAACAATTTTAGTTTAAAATGTCTTTGGCTTGATTGAAACAACTCGTGTTTGCAATATTTTTTGATAGCTATAGGTTGGTCGATACGTGATGTGTCGAACGTGAAATTTTTTCCACAATGATTCAACTGTTTAATTGCTAGTAATTTTTAAACAAATTTATTCCTCAAAATAGAATATAGATATTATTAATATAAATTAAAGTATTTTTTATATGTGAATATGCAGTCCGAGCTACTTTTGTTTCAACAACATCGTATGAAAATTAGTGCATTTTTTGGATACCAGGAATTTTTTAACTTCCTTCCATTTGTCAATGAATTGGAGTGATCACTTTTCTAGTTGTAAAATAAGTCGGTAATTTTCTGCAAAATCAATTTGCACTTTTCGCCACTGTTCCCATTTTACTTCCTCGTCCATTTTTATTAAATAATTTATGGGAACTAATTCTGATTTTAAGTCCTTCACACAATTTTGATCGTAGCAAACTAATTGTAAAAAGCTCTGCGGCATCTTATTTGTTAACTCGACATGGCGAGGTCGCATTTTAAAAAAAAAGTTGATTTGCCTATCTCTGTGCTTGGAACATCTTTTTTAAACAGCTCATATGATTCAGACACCGTCATTAACATAAAGCGCTTAGCTAATAATTTGCATTCGCCAAAGTTTGCTTACATTCGTACGGTTCATTCTGATTTTGTCGTACGTATGACGTTTCATTTTTTCTTTGCTTTTGGTGCCTCTCTCGTTGTCGTATACGATAATATATCCTTTTCTCTTCAATTATATCTTCTTCACCTTTAACCATTGCTTTCCACGTCTGTCTAGCTTTCCTCATTCTTGCCCTGTTTTTTAAATTATATTCTTGCAATGTTCCTTCATCATCTTTTAGTTTTTCTCTCCACCGTTTGCAGCTGGCTTTATTTTTCTCGGTGTCGTTTTTAGGCATCTTCGTTAAAAAATTGCATAAACTGAATGTACATATAAAAATAAAATTATTTTAGAAAAAAATTTTTTTTTGAATTTTAAACTTTTTTAAATTTAAACGAGTTAAAAAATCCAAGTACTGATAATTATCCAGCTATTTTTTTTTTATTTAATAAACAGTAAAAATGTCTGTTTGCTACCAATATTTGATGATCGTTGGACATATATCCTTTACACGCTGACAAAAAATTTTGTTTTTCAATGTCGAATGCGACATCGAAATATGATTTTTTTTTTTTTTTTTTTATCTGGGACCAGCACTCAGGAGATGACTCCTACACATGCAAAGCATTGTGCTGGAACTATAGGAAAGGGATAGTAGGAGAAACGACAGGAGATGAAGCCTTATTAATTATTTTGCAGCTCTGCTTTTGCACGTTCTTTGTTTATACTCTTAGCAGTGCTGAAGATTCGGTTTAGTAGCCATTTTTATTATTATTTTACTTCGCCGGTGCTACACAATACCGACGAAGGAGGGTGTTCTGATGCGATTGTGGATTGCTATCAGCTGAAGCCGGTATTGTTCAGTGACCAGTGACTATGCCTTCGCCACTGAAACCTTCCAACAACAACTGACACACAAAAACACACTAATGCACATGAGAAAAATGCGAGATGTTAATTTTTATTTTTTAAAATTGTTGGTCTAAAACTGGGGTTGAACCCAGGTCTGTTTTTGGATTTGTAGTCAACGTGCAGACTACCATCCATCGTGCCATCGCCACCCACCTGATGTAGAACAAAGAAAAATGTTACTTTTATTGATAACCGAATAGCCGTTTTTACATTATTTTCATATTAATTACACATAAAGCGAGATTTAAAAAAGCAAATATCAATGCATAATGCTTCTAATGAAGATCAGTCATCAAAACAATACATGTAATAAAAAATTTCAAAGCAGAACTATTGCACTTGTTCGACTTTGAACTCTTATATTTCAAAATGTATTATGAATTAATGTAAAATTTGATAACATTACTTAAATTTTATCGATTCTCTATAAAAATACGTTAAGACATAATGCTTTTACAGACTTTGAATGTTTTGACTGCGGTTGACTTTTCTGGAAAAATGCCCATATGTGTATAGTACAAGTAGTAGTCAAACGTTCTTGATAGAGATATAAAGGGTAAGAAATATTGTTGAAAAGGGTTTCTTTGAATAAATACTCGTATGATCACTCTGGTAAAACTACGCTTCTGAACACGAAATAAACAAATGGCCTTATTCAATGAAATAAATTTTGTTTTTAAGGGATTATGAAATGAATTACCATATAAAAATCTCTTTATAAGCCAGAAATATTTTTATGAGAAAGACGAAAAGAATGTAAATAATTAAAAAAAATTATGGTGCGCTCATTGAGACTCTTTCTTAAGAATACCGCCTCAGTATTTTTTTAAACATGCACATCCTATGTGTACTCAGATCTATAATTTTAACTTTATGAAAATCTGTTGGAGAATTTTGAAAAGGCATATATTGCTCTGTATGGCCCCTTCTGAACCTACCTTAATAAAAATTTAAAACTACTGTTGCTTTTTCATCAAAATCGGTAAGTAGTTTTGGAGAGCCTTATATTTCATTTAAATTTAACGAAAAGTTAATTTAATTTATAATGTTAAAAAACTAAATAACTTAAACATATAAAAAAAAACCTGCTTATTTTAACTTATCAATGAAATAAAGTACATTTATTCAAGCATGTGCAGCTCTACAAAAACAAAATACGACATGTATTTTGTTTGTGTAAAACTTTTTTTTTGGCTGTCAAAAAGATCTGAACATTAGATTAAGAAAAATGTAGTTGATTTGAATAACTTTTGTAAATATATTAAAAAAAATAGAATAGTTAATGAATTTTGTAGAAATATCGGTTTTATTATACATATATTATATAATCTCTATGATCGATATTATATCATTGTCGGTATCACCACAAGTACGACCCGTTTTTCAAATTACAGACATTATGTTTTCAGCCCTTGGGAAGTGTATAGCAGGGTTGCCATATCTACAGAAAAAAATTTTATTTTTAACGGATTCTTTTGAAATTTTGCATAAAAATTTTTTTTGTTTTTTACCCAATAAGTGACCACTGGGTTTGGTAATTTTTAAAAAATTTTATTTGTTGTTCAACGTTATAATAATGAATTCATAAATTTAGACGACCTTCTATTTCAAATACAGTCGAACTTCTCTATAGCGAACTACTCTATAACGAAATCTTCTCTATAACAAATAAAATTCGTGAACACAACATTTTTGTGAGTATTTTCATACATTTTGATCTCCCTATAACGAACTTCCCTATAGCGAAGTTCTCTCTGTAACGTAAAATTTTTATAGACCTAAATAAAATTTTTCACACTAAATAATCTCTCTATTGCGAAGTTTTTAGCAATCGATTTTTTGCATCAATTTAGTCACATATGTATGTATTAATAAAAAAAAAATTAATGTGTTCATGTAAAAACAATTTTTTTTGTCTTAATAAATATATTTTCTACTTAAAAAAATGTAGTCAAAATTTTCTGCAGTTTCTCTATAACGAATTTTCTCTATAACGTAGAAATTTGACGGTCCCCAACTGCTACGTTATAGAGAGTTCGACTGTAATTATAAATTGTCAATTATATTTTCAATTTGTATTTGAGTGTGTTAATTATTTGAGCTCTTGAGCAAAGATTTCGAATTCCTGTGCTACCAAAGATATAACGGAAGTGACAAAAAGTAAATTACACAAATTTTAAAGAAAACGCTGATCATATGATGGTGCGATCCCGTCCCAATATCTGACGTATTTTTTTCGGTACCCAACAAAGACGTAGATACAATGAAACTCTAACGTCCTAGCAACAGGCAAGAACAGCTGCAGATATGGTCGAACGTCGTTCTACTGAAAGCGGAGAACACCGAAATGGAAGACGAAAAGCCCGTCAACGAGATATTGATACGAATAGATGCAACTCGAGTTGTCAACAGCAACCATATGCGTATAACATTATCATCTTTCTGTAATGGTGCATTCAACTACCACCCAGAAATTGAATATAGCGCACATTCCAAAATTGTTATCGGAAATATGTATCAGGTATGGTTTTACTGCCATGCACTTAAATTTAAGAATAAAACGACTGGATTATGTTGCTATTTACCTCCATTAAATTTATCTCCAGAACCACAAAAATTTTTAATCTCCGGTGAAAGTGCAGATCCAAGATTATTCTAAAAAAATTTTAGAAAATTTAACTGCTGTTTTCAAATGACTCCTTTTTTTGGTGCATAATGATAGCAAATTGCGATTCGCGAGGACGAAACTTTGATTCAAATGTTAAAGAGCATGATGAAGTTGGACGTTATCAAATGGGCCGCTACATCAGTAGCAATGAGGCAGTATGGAGAATTATTTCCTTCCCAATTCATGAGCGAGATCCCGCTTCGATGCAAGAAATGTTTTAGGAAGAGCGAGCTCACCACCAAAAACCACACTGATAGAATTCTTTGCTTTATGTCAACAACAAATTACTCTTGATCAATTGCCAGAAAATTGCTCTATTCTGAAATTCGAAAATATTTCACTTGGAATACATCAAGAAAATCACGGGAACCAAGGAAATGACGAAAATCAGTGCTAGTAAAGCGGAATTTTTTCGACTAAATTGGAATTTGGAAGCATGTAATGCATTTAAACTGTTAGCAACAGATAATCATTGGGATACTGGTATTTCGGATGCTGTTTTTACTTCTTTACCACATCAGATACGGTCGTTGTTCGAAATTATTTTAAGATCCCTGAAACCCTAAAGACTTATAGCACCAACATAAAAACGATATGAGTGAAGATATTGTACATGCATTAAGAAGCACACGAGCAGATCCACAATTAAGTTTCGCCGATGATATATACAAAGAAGCATTAATAAAACGGGAAGACATATGTCTCTTAATATCTAACGAAAACCTTTTAACATTGGGTATGTCAGCAACCAAATTATTTAATAGAGATACTACAGCGAGATATTAATGAATTAAATGAATATGTGTACTTAAATGTACCAAAATTACTTACAGAAAAAAAAATTGTTTATGATAGGATTATTCATGCGGTTAATGCTAAGGAAGGTGGTTTCTATTTCTTAGGCACCGGAAAAACGTTTCTCATTTCTGTAATATTGGCTACAATACGTTCAGAAGGAAAAATTGCATTGGCTATTGCTTCGTCAGGAAGAACAGCTCATTCAGAACTCAAGTTATCGTTGAATATACACACAAAGGGGAATGCAGTATGTAAAATCAAAAAACGTTCCGCAATGGCAAAAATGCTGCAAAAAAACAGTATTATTATTTCACAAGCATTCATTAGAAGCATTGCATAGCACATTAAAAGATTTCAAAGGCAATGAAAGAATTTTTGGTGGCTCCCTCATTTTATTATATAGAGATTTTCCTCGAACATTGCCAGTCTACCCAATTCAACATATGCTGACGAAATAAATGCTTGCTTAAAATCTTCAGCATTATGGGGAAGCGTTCGTACTTTAAAGTTAACTAAAAATATGACAGTGCATTTACAGAATGACCCAACGCCTGAAGGATTTTCCAAACAATAGCTTGATCTTCGTAATGGTAAAATGAATATTAACCAAACCAGTCAAATTATTATATTGCCGCATGAGTTTTTTCAGTTCAAGCCCTCCGCGCTGAGTTAATTTCAAATGTATTCCCAGATATTAAAAACCAAGACCATAACCATTATTGGTTAAGTGACAGGGCCATATTAGCTGCAAAAAATAACGATGTTGCCAATATTAATTTTATTGTTCATGATATGATTGATTCCAAAGAATTATCCTTCATGTCTATGGATACTGTTGAAAAATAAGATGAAGCAGTCAATTATCCTACATAATTTTTGAATTCACTCAACGTAACCGGACTACTACAACATTTGCCAAAATTAAAAGTTTAATCTCTAATAGTTTTGCTACGACACCTCAACGCTGCGAGACTTTGCAATGAATCACGGTTATTAAAGCCACAATTTTAAAAGCAAATTTTTTGTTGAACATATTTTGCTGCCAAGAATTCCTAGGATTCCTACCGACGCAGCGATAAAATATAAGCGATTGCAGTTTCCGATTAGATTGGCCTATGCTATGACCATAAATAAGTCACAAGGTCAATATATAGCATGTTCCCGTGTTGGAAAGCCAGCAGATTTATTCATCTACTGCCACAATAATGACACAAATAATATTGTTTACTTTTTGGCATTGCACTAAAATGAATATTTTGAATTTTTTACTGTCTGTATGTTTTTGATCATTAGCCCATTTTAATTAATTACATACGTAAAAATGACGCTCGAATTACGACACTTTTTAACTAAATATATAATTAAGAACAATCTATATATTAAATTTCAAGCTCAAAGGTTCGTCTTTATGTTTATTTTTATATACTTCGATATTTCGTTAACCATCGGTTAACATCTTCATGAAATTTTTATTATTTACAAAATTTTTTCTATTTGAAATTAATATATAATTAATATATGAATATATATGTAATTATTTTATACTTTTATGAACAATAAAAATTTTGATATTCACTTCATATTTAAGTCATTAGTGTTTAATTTATCATCTCCAGTTTATAGTAGGTGTGTTTGAGTACTTTCCCAGTAATAATTATCCAGTAACTTTTCAATAGACAGTAAAAAATTTTATATATTAAAGGAAACGACCACAATACAGTAAAATTAAGTAATGCGCACTAATACACAGCACGCGTGCACACATTTTCATACCTTTGAATGTATAAAACAAACACATAACGAAAACAAAACATTTGAGGGTAAAACAATATTTGCGGGCTCAGCTATTTTATTCATATACATATTTTTATATATTCACTATATTTAAAACTAGTAAAAAAATACAATGGTACATTCAAATTTTATAATCAAAGTATAAAAAAAACAAAATTTTCGTAGAATGTAAACAACTTTTGACAGATAAAAACTAAAAACACAACGAAACAGCTAGAGAGTAGCGGGGATCTTCTCAATATGCCTTTAAATAAAAAAGGAATGACTTTCGCTATGATTAAAAATTTTTCCTTTGTTTCTGCTATTTTTATTATCAAATAATCAACCAAATAAATAACCATATAAATAAACAACCCCAAGTTCAGCAGAAACAACTGATATTGCTTTCTTTATAATTCAACTATGTGTTAAATATATAATTAAAAACTGGAAAATTATTATTTCTACAACTTGAAAAAAATTTTAGGGGACTCCAGAAATTTAGGGGACTTGAAATTTTATAACAATGTGTTGTAAGATCTCCGAGGAAAATTGTTAGTTTAGCAGGTGAACAAATTTTTGACGACAACGTAAAAGCTAATAGTTTTAATAAGCACTTCACGTAGTCAGTGATAGACTTGCGCAAGCGAATAGCAATTAATCCTGATGGTGATTTTAATCAACTTAGAACGTAGAGAAGAACCTCATGTCGTTTTTCTTTTTTTCTAATTAGTAAAAAGTATATATGAGGATATAGTAAGTTACTTAAACATGAGAAAATCTATTGGCTGTGATGGAAATTCACCAATTTTAATGATTGAATGGAAGGAAACTATTGTACCGGTATTATTCGACGCAAGTCAAAATGATAGAAAAATTAAATTAAATGATAAAAAAATTAAAAAGCTTTAGATATCATAAGGATAAGATGGAGTGAATTAGAGAGACATACTCATATGGAGCAGGATCTATTTTTCGTATTCTTAAATTTTGTATACAGGATACTAAATATTTTAAGTATAACAATACAGTATATGGACAAAAAAAGAGGACTTCCTATGGGTTCTCCAGCATCACCAATTGTAGCTGATATAGTTATGGATCATTTGCTTGATTCATGCATTAGTAAATTGAATATAGAACCAAAAATTTTGACTAAATATGTAGATGATTTATTTTGTGTTGTAGAGGAAAAAAGAGTGAATGATTTTTTTAATACATTCAACAGTTTTCATTCTTGTATTAAATTTACGATAGAAAGAGAGGAAAATTCGAAATTACTATATTTAGATACATTAGTAATGAGAAGGGATAATATTTTGATAGATTGGTATAAGAAAAAAACATCATCAGGAAGGATTATAAATTATTATTCTAAACATCCTAGCAGAGTAATTTTGAATACAGCTGGAAATATGATTAGGATTCTTACAATTAGTGATAGTCAATTTCATAAATAGAATATAATAGAAATTAGAAATATATTAATTGATAATGATTTTCCAGTAAAAATAATAAATAGTTTATTTAAAAAATATAAGATAATATCAACAACCATCACACATACAAATAACACACAACCCAAATTATATAAATCACTAACATATATACCTGGAATATCAGGGAGATTATAAAAATCTGATATATATGATAGTGTAGTGTAACTAAATTAAACCTTTATTGTACGAACTATTTTGAGTCACACTATCACTATTTTTTTTGCAATATGTAATAAACAAACCGGTAAATAAGAGGTAAACTCATGCTCGCCTGTTATTAATATTTTTATACTTTTAAGTTTTGTAGCAAACCATAAAACAACAAATATTAGTTTTTGTAGTTTTATGGTCCCGTTAATTTTAGTTATAAGCAAAGGAATTTTGTAAATAAAGAACACTTATACTTAAGCCTTTAATCGGCTGTATTTTATTTAAAAAGCATTCAACTGCTTAAACACCAGACCAGGCATCCAAACTGCCTTGTCTCTAAACCTATTTTATTGCCAGTGGCGTTTTAAAGCGCCGGCACAAACACGCGTAGGCTAGAAGATTTCATTTTTGTATAACCTCATTACATGGCGATCCTGCCTAACGAAGAACAAAAACGGAAACTTCCAATAGAGGAATATAAACCAACAGATGGTGTCATAGATGCGCCAGAATACACGGCCAATCGAGTTGAAGCAGGTCCGAAACGACTCACAATTGAGGAGTACAATAAGAGACGTCAGCAAAAAGCGGAGCAAAAACTCACCAACATACCAAGAACGACAAAACCAAAACATAGAAGAGGAGGAAAAATCGTTAAAATTCGTAGACGATTGACGGCACTTCGAGCAACCGTCAATGCTGATCCTCCACCATGTTGGCAGGTGGCATCTGAAACTTGGCTGCATATTGCCAAATTAGAACAGGAAATGGCCGAACATCGCAAGTGAACTCACACTAATTTTAATTTTTGAATTTCTTTATTTTTATTATTATTAATTAAATTTTTTTTATACAAATATAATTTTCTGCACTTCTCACTTACACGATTAATTTAAAGGAAACAAGAATAAATCACAGTAAACAGTGTTACCATTGTGAATTATTGAATATTTTAATGAATTAGAAAAACTAAAAAAAAATATCAAAAAAAGTAAGGATAGGATTTACTCCCCAGAATTTAAATTAGAAAAATCTAAACGTTTAGCATTTATAGAAAGTGAATTCAATGATATTTGCAAAAAAGTAAAAGAAGAAGAAGAATCTTTTATAATAAAATTTCAAGAATTATACGAGAAATTAGTAGTTATAATTCAGAATTTAAAAACTAAAGAAAACAAGGAAATTAAAACCAGTTTGGAAAAGATGGCACAATTCGATATATCAATTGGAAGCAAAAATCTATTTTTAAGGGTACATTTAAGGCGTTAGAAGATTTTCTAGTACAAACTGAATTACTGCACGATATTACATGGGCAGAAGATAGGGAGATTTTCATCAAGTACGTATACAATTTTAAAATTACTGCACAAGTTCGAAGCATCTTAGGTCGCTCTAATAGACCAACCTCTTTTTCCGATTTGAAGAAATTATTAGTTGAAGCGTACCCCAATCCTAGGACTTTGCAACAAGTTTTAACAGACCTAGGAACACTAAGACAAAGGAATTTATGCATATCTGCATATAGGGAAAAGGTTGCGCTATGACAACAAGCTTAGAACTGATGATTTTAACAACAGTAGGAATAACACACAAAGAACCTATAGAAACAACAATTTCAACAGAGGTTATAGACAGGGAAACTAAGGGGGCCGGATAACACGAAGAGTTATCCCAGACGGCCAAAATTTTGCAAACTCTATATAAACACAGATTCTTTCATAACGATATCATTAGAGTCTTCAAAAGGAAGACTCAACTTTTTAATAGATACGGGAGCAGATATTTCCATCTGCAAGCTAGGAAACATTGATGACATCGATAGAAGTAATGTATCATCGTTAATTGGCAGCACTTCCGAAACAATCGAAATAAACCATCAATTTCATATAACCGATAATGATTTTCCAATTCCAACTGATGGAATTATTGGGCGAGACATTTTAGAAAAGTACAGGTGTAAAATTGACTTCGAGACTTATACAATAACTTTCAATATGGATAATGAAGATTTTGTTTTGCCCATAAATCCAAAACGCGTTTATAAAACTGAGATTCACGTCCCTGCACGTTCAGAAGCAATAATACCCATTAAAATACATAATATAGAAGAGAGCATCATCTTGAATAAAGAAATATCTCCAGGAGTCTTTGTAGGGAACAGCATAATACCAGCAGTTGGCATAAAACATATAAAATTATTAAACACAACAGAAAAAGATACAAATATCGACAATTTAGATTTGGAGATAAATGAATTATCAAAATACAACATACACGAATACCACAATGATAACATAATGAACAAATAACGTATACAAAAAATTGTAAATAATTGAAATATTGAATCCTTAGATCCACTAGCTAAGCAGTCGTTGATTCACATAGTTACGAAATATAATGACATATTCCATGTCAACGATGAATCATTAACAGTGAATAATTTCTACACTCAAAAAATTCAACTCACGGACTCAACACCGGTATACATCAAACCGTATAGATTACCTTATGCACAGATAGCAGAAGTAGATAAAGAAGTATACAAATTATTAAAGAATAACATTGTCGAGCCATCTGTAAGTCCCTATAACTCTCCATTATTGGTGGTACAAAGAAATCCACAGACGACACAAAAAAATGGCGCCTAGTTGTTGATTTCCGCAAACTCAATGAGAAACGAGATATTTCCATTGACAAGAATAGAAGATGTTCTTGATAAACTGGGCAGAGCCAAATATTTTTCAACATTAGATATGACCAGTTCCATCAAATTAATCTGCACAAAGACTCTAGACCGTTAACCTCATTTTCGACAAGAAAAGGGCAATTTCAATTCACTCGTCTCCCATTCGGATTAAATATATCATCCAACAGTTTCCAACGTATGTTAACAATAGCACTAAGCGGCTTAAGTGCAGAGGCATTCTTGTATGTTGATGATATCATCGTGTTTGGCTGTAGTGCACAACACCATCACGATAATTTATTAGAAGTCTTTGAAAGATTAAGGAAATATAACTTAAAATCAAACACAAACAAATGCCAATTTTTGAAGACCGAAGTAGTCTATCTAGGCGATTTAATAACTAACAAGGGAATACGTACCGATCCCAACAAACATAAAATAATAAGAGTATCCAACCCCTCCAAACACAGATGATGTGAGACGTTTTGTAGCTTTCTGTAACTATTACAGACGTTTCGTACTAGATTTTGCAGAAATAGCACGCAATTTGAACATGCTATTAAAGAGAAACACACCTTTCCAATGGAACGCAGAGTGTCAAAAATCGTTTGAGACTCTAAAAGAAAAATTAATGAATCCACCTGTCCTCCAATACCCTAATTTTAAAAAACCATTTATAGTTACGACAGATGCTTCTAACTTTGCCCTTGGAGCAATCTTGTCGCAAGGTTCAAATGGTTCAGATTTGACGATATCATATGCGAGGAAAACGTAGTCTAAGCATGACATGAATAAACCCGTCATTGAGAAGGAATTATTGGCCATACACTAGGCAATAAACTTTTTTCGTCCATATCTATATGGCAGAACATTTTACGTGGTCACCGACCATAGACCACTTGGGTCCTTGTTCTCACACAGAAACCCATCGTCTAGGATGACTCGAATCCGATTGAACTTGTGTGACTACGACTTTGAAATATTATACAAAAAAGGAAAAATGAATACAAACGCAGATGCATTATCTAGGATAAGAATAGACAGCGAAGTATTAAGGGCAATGATTCCGATTGAAAATGAACGAAATACAAAAGAAATACTAGCGATAACACGAAATATGAAAAGAAATTCAAACCTTCAAGATAATAACATACGGAGAGACTGCATTTCCACTAAAAAGTCTGATCAACTCTTTACCTGGGACTGTACGTCAATTTCAGATGTGAAAACAATGAAGAAACTTCGATTTATAGTAGAAAAAAATATAGGAGAACCGGAAATTATAGTAAATAATGTAGAGATAGTAATTCGATGTAGTGATAACCCAACGAGCACACGGATGTCTTTGGAGAAACTACTATCGAAAGTACTATCACTGAATATAGAAGAATTAGCTCTAAAAGATAATGATGAAATATTTAAAGTAATGGCTATAGAACAATTTTAAAATATGTTTAATAAATTAAAAAGAAAGAAAGAAGAAACACTAAAAATATTATTGTACCACAATTCAAAATTAGGAGGACATTTAGGCATAAGGAAGACAATTCTAAAACTGAAACAAAGATATATATGGAAGAACATGAGCAAAATGGTCAAAACACATATATTGAATTGCAAAGAATGCAAATTAAATAAACAAACAATACACACGCGTGAAAAAATAACAATGACAGATACACCAGGAACTAGTTTTGAAGTAGTATCGATGGATACAGTAGGCCCTCTTCGATACTCTAATCTATTCAGGTACATTTTAACTATGCAATGCGACTTAACGAAGTATATAGTAGCATGTCCTATTGAGTCAAAGGAAGATAAAACTGTTGCAAAAGCACTAGTCGAGAACTTAATTTTAATCTACGGGCACTTGAAAATTCTTAAATCGGATAAAGGCACGGAATTTATAAATGAATTAATGTCTGAAGTGTGCAAAATATTGGACATACGTCAAGTTTTTAGCACACCTTATCACCATGAAACGTTAGGTTCGATAGAACGCAACCATAGAGTAATGAATGAATTTTTTTTAAACTTCTGCAAAAACAATGAATCGGACTATTGGATCCCATACTTTTGTTTAGCGTACAACACGACGCCCCATGTAGACACAAATTATACACCTTATGAGTTGATATTTGGAAGATTGCCAAATTTTCCAACTGATAAAATTTTAGATCGCAAACCATTTACAATACAGAAAACTACGCAAATGAATTGAAAATAAGATTACGGTTTGCACTAAACAAAGTAAGAGAATTATTAGAAATAACCAAACGGAAACGCGCGGATCAATCATTGAAAATTAACCCATTAAATTTGAAACAGGGAGACATAGTGTTGGTAAAAAACTTCAATAGAAGGAAAAGTCAGGCACCATATCATGGTCCCTACAAAATAATAGAAACAAAAGGAATAAATTCTATCATAGATTTAGGACATACTCGTAAAGAATTACACAATAATAATTTTAAAAAATATAAAATTGCACCATATGAATTATTTATAATTAAATTTAAATTTATTAAAAAAAAAAATTGTAAATTTTCTTAGGGGTTAGGGTGTTGTGTAACTAAATTAAAACGTTATTGTACGAACTATTTTGAGTCACACAATCACTATTTTTTTGCAATATGTAATAAACAAACCGGTAAACAAGAGGTAAACTCATGCTCGCCTGTTATTAATATTTTTATACTTTTAAGTTTTGTAGCAAACCATAAAACAACAAATATTAGTTTTTGTAATTTTATGGTCCCGTTAATTTTAGTTATAAGCAAAGAAATTTTGTAAATAAAGAACACTTATACTTAAGCCTTTAATCGGCTGTATTTTATTTAAAAAGCATTCAACTGCTTAAACACCAGACCAGGCAGACCAGGTCTCTAAACCTATTTTATTGCCAGTGGCGGTTTAAAGCGCCGGCACAAACACGGGTAGGCTAGAAGATTTCATTTTTGTATAACCTCATTACAATAGAACAAATTATAGAATAGCACATAAGACATACAATAGTTTAGGCAAGTTATATAGGAAAACTATAAAATAGAAAAACTAGATTGCTCTAATTTAGTATATACGATACCTTGTGGGGGAACAGTGGAGGAAAATGCGATAAAGTTTATGTGGGAACAACAAGGAACAAACTTAGAACTAGAATAGCAGGCTATAAATCGGATCAAAAATACAGACACATTAATACACAAAAAACTGTATTAACATCACATTGTGCGAACTTGAATCACTTTCCGAAATTTGATGAAGTAGAAATATTGAATAGAAAGGATAATTACAAATGTCGTTATATGTTAGAAATGTTAGAAATAATAAAAGTACCAATAGATAGAAGAATTAATTATAAGGCAGATATCGATAATATAGCTCAAAATTATAGATATTTAGTTAATAAAAAATAGGGACAATTTATATAATATAATAGTAATTTTAAGTTCTTCTATTATAATTGTTAAATATTTCATATATAGTTTGAATTATTTTAAAAATTGTATAAAAAAGAAAAGAAACATTTTTTTCAAAATACTTTTACATAATTGAAAAAAAAAAAAAAAATTTCTTTTTAAATAATATAAAATATTTTGATTTTATTTTTCTTAATACTTGTTTTTTTAACCTTTTATATTATTTGAACAATCTATTTTATTACGCTTTAAGGTTTTTTATTTCTTATTTTTATATAAATATTATTATAGACATTAAATTCAAAAAACAAAAAATTTTAAAAATAAAAATTTCCTGACGAAATATCGAGATTATATAAAAATAAGAAATAAAAACCCTTAAAGCTTAATAAAATAGATTGTTCAAATTTTGATTTTATGTTTGTTAAATAATTTTATTCTAAAAAAATTTAATTTTTCCTGAAGATGCTAACCAAGAGTTAGCGAAATATCGAAAAAATAAATAAATTAAAAAATTTTTTTTAGAAAAAATACCTACATTGCTAATTAATATTATTACATACAATAAAAATAGAAGGTCAAATAAAAAGAAGAATTAAAATTAAATATATTTAAATCTAATAATAAAATGTTTGGTTTTTTTAATTTTACCCAATAAAAGTAATTTGCAACGAGTACAAAACACATGTCCGCTTATTTTTCATTTATCATTTATATGATTTTGTACTTTTTTTTTCTATCTGTCTTACTTTCTGAGATATTAGGTTATCGATTTTGCACGTCTTTACAACCCTAACATTAGAATATATAAAAATCCCATCTTAGTAGATTCAAACATGGAAAGAGGAGTTTACATACCGAATTTCAAACCTTTAGCTTTAGCTGTTAGTGAACCATTTCATATACAAAAATCATTTTGAAAATTGGATTCTTTAGTTTCTTTCATTCAAATGCTGTTTTCAGTGATGTTCGATACTAAAGAGCAGAGCTTCGGACTGCAATTTAATTTGTTCCGGTTTTCGGGTTCCTTCTTCAACTTTTATCGTTTCGGTTTTAATTTTTTTTCGGGGCGAAACCGGTTTTTTACGTTAAGGTGACGATGGTCGAAGTAGTCTGCACGTTGACTACAAAACGAAAAATTTTTCCTGGGTTCAACCCGTTTCTCACTCATAAAAACATCTCGCATTTTTTAGATGTGCATTTGTGTGTCTTTGTGTCAGTTGTTGTCGGAAGGTTTCAGTGGCGAAGGCATAGTCACTGGTCACTGAACAGTAACGGCTTTAGCTGTATCCAATCCACAACCACATCAGATCGCAATCCTTCGTTGGTATTGTGTAGCACCGGCGAAGTAAAATAATTACTAAAAATGGTTACCAAAAACGAAGCTAAAAAATTTAATATGTCTCCTTGACATCAGAGACACTGCTATAAAAATAAATAACGTGCAAAAGCAGTGTTGTACGATAGTGACGCTTCACTTAATATTATTTCGCCTACTATCCCTTTCCTCTAGTTCCAGTTTTCGGTTTGGTTCCGGTTCGAAGCTCTGCTAAAGAGTCATGAATAGATCCAGGATGATGAGCTAATATATACCTTATTCTAAATTTTTGACCACATAAATTCAATATAAAAATTAAAAAATATTTCATATTTTTAAAATTTTCATTGTCCAAAAATAAAAATTACTTACATAGAGTCCAGTCCGGCTTTGAAAATATATTGGCCCAATTCACAATCTTGTGCATTTGAAATTGCTATATTGTGCAATTTCAATTAGTTGCTATCAATTGTGAATGGCTTTTTTGGCTAAGTTCGCAATTTATCTAATTTATTGATCTTACACAAAGAGATGTCTGCAACTGTATCTATCTAAAACGTAAGTGTTAAATCTATATAAGTATATAAAGCTGAATGTGTGTTTATCTGTTTGTTTGTGTGTTTGTACCTTATATGAGCCCAAACCGCTGGACCGATCTTCCTGAAATTTTCATACCATATAATTGGGACTCTTGAATGAATTATAGGCTACTTTTTTTAATCACGCCCACCTTTACGCCTACTTTTTTAATTATGCTCCTCCTTCCACATGGTTTTTAACAGATTTTATAATATAAACGAGCTTAACTTCGCCATTTGTGGACCAATCGCGATGAAATTTGGTGCACTTAGTCTGTGCAGCTTCCGAAAGGTTATACGGTATTACTTTTTTTAAAACTAGGACGAGGAGGGCGATAGGGGGGAAATTTCTGCGCCTCCGAAACGTTCAAACCGATTTTAATGAAATTTAGAACGTAGATAGATTTGCGTCTAAAAATTCACATAGGCTATACATATTTTCAAAAGTAGGACCAGGAGGGCGATAGGGGGGAAATTTCTGCCCCTCCGAAACGTTCAAACGGATTTTAATAAAATTTAGAACATGAATGAATGAGGGTGGCGATGGCTGAAGTAGTCTGCACGTTGACTACAAAACATACCTGGGTTCAACCCCAGTTTCAGACTAAAATTATTAAAAAAAAAATAACATCTCGCATTTTTCTGATGTGCATTAGTGTTTCTTTGTGTGCCAGTTGTTCTCAGAAGGTTTCAGTGGCGAAAGCATAGTCACTGGTCACTGAACAATACCAGCTTCAGCTGATAGCAATACACAATCACATCAGAACGGCCTAATTCGTCGGTATTGTGTAGCACCGGCGAAGTAAAATAATAATAAAAATGGCTTCGAAACTTCAACACTGCTATAAACAACGAACGTGCAAAAAGCAAAGCTGTAAAATAATTAATTAAGCTTCACCTCCTGTCGTTTCTCTAACTATCGCTTTGCTATTGTTTCAGCACAATGCATCGCATGTGTAGGGGTCATCTCCTGAGTGCTGGTCCCATATAAAAAAAAATTATATGTGTATACATTCATGCCTTTCTGAGAAAAATTATTTAAAGTAGCCTGTTTTGTGAGACGGGTTTCCTTGATTTGTACCTGTTTGATAGAAAACTTTTTAATTCGACAAATGTTGTAGGTACAGATATGCCCAAAGAAGTTCTTAATACACTAGTTAGTTTTGAGTTGTAAACAAAAGTGATTAAAATGGATTTTTGCGTTGTTTCCAGCGTATTATTGATTAATTCTACTATTGTAAGAAATGAATTTAATTCTTTATAGTTTCCTCTGAATGGTGGAACTATTTTTACAGCGGTTTCCAGATTGAACTGTGCCATGTGTATCAAATTTTGTTTCTGATTAGGCGGTTTTATTGATGTCAAATCTTCTTCAAAAAGTATCCTTGCTTTGTTATAGTATATGTCAAATTTTTCTATATCTTTTTGTATGTCATTTGCGATGGAGTCTGTATCTACTACAATAAGTTTATTTCCTCTAATTTACTCCTTAATGTTATTTCTTGATAACCTTTAGCTCCTGATTTTTTAAAATTTATTAATATTCTTTCTAACTTGCCTATTATTGTGTTTATTGGTATTATTTTCCCACTCTTCTTATTTTAATTTAAATATAGAAATATTTTGATAAATTTTTTTTTCCTTTTATTATTAGACCTGAACAACGGCCTTTTTTTGTACATACTCCTTAAAGTATTTATTTATCTTAATTACTAAAAATGTTATTAATATTACACAAAATATGCAGAAGGCATCTAATTTAACTGTTGTTCCAAAATCCATTTCCTCGTTATTGTTGTTGTTTACTGTAATTATCTCTTGGGTTTTTGATTTTTGGTTGTTTTAGTTGAATGTAGAGTTTTCTTTTTTGTTCACCAGACGTTAATCCCATTAATCGTACTATATCCCTCTTCCTGGCTTGGAGTTTACGTTTCTTACCCCCTTTATTTGGTTTTTTCTTCTGGATTACTGCTTCTTTGTTTGTTCTGTTTCGTCTCCTGTATTCTTCTAATGAGATGGGCATAGGACCGCACTCTCTTGGTGTTGGCTTATATTGTGGATATTCTACTATTTGTTGTTCTGCTTGTGGGACGTATTCGTCAACGCAGTATTTTTCAAATATTTTCTTGATTTCTTCCTCTGAAGGAATCTATTTACAAGTAAATGACATTTAAAATGTAACTTTCGTCCATTTTAGTACGATATAATCTATAGGATCAAAATATTTATAAAGTAATGTTAAATAATTAGCTATGTATCCTTATAAGGATTCCAAGTATGCAGGAAAATTAAATATTTTATCTTCAGAAGGATTTCAAGTTAGTTGGGCAGGATCGCCATATTATGTTAATAGTGTTGTATTTGCTAAGTTATTTATAATGCTATGCTTAGCCACAGCAAGTTTTAATTCTTCTGAGCACTGTTGAAGGTGCCCGGTTAGAATAGTGAGAACTCGTTTGTTTAATGTATAAAGTTATTCTCTTTTTTATTTACAAACCTTACAGCTATTTATACTAATTTCTAGTTATTAATCTTAACACATTTGTTCCCAATAATATTCCAATTATTGTGTGGTCTTTTCAAGTATTTAATTTCTTGCTTAGACAGAAATATTACTTATTACTCAAGTAGGTCAGCATTTGCAATATGTTTTGTTACCGTTTGTGTTATTCGATCCCCTTTGGGATTTTTGACAAACAAGCTACATTGTATATGTGACGCGCAAAATAGAAAGGGACCTAAGGGTAAAAACCGGTTTTGTTCAGGAGAGCCATTTTAAAGATTTAAATACGTGTATCTTTGGTGTACTTCACTTTCATAAAACGCGCATATCTCTGGGAGGGAACACTTTTGGGGCATGGGATCGGTCTCATTCGATGCTCAGATGTTGTCCACATCAAAAAAAAAAAAAGTGAAAATTTCTTTTTTTACACTTAGGTCCCTTTCTCTATGCACTGTCACATATATTGATATAATACGTTATTGTAAACACATGGCAAATAAACTACATTATTTTTATAACATATACGACGGAGTATTTTTTATATCAATTGTTAAATAGTGCCTTAATTCGGACGTAATTTTTACATACATATGTAATTAACTAAAAATGAACTAATGATCGGAAACATACAGGCAGTTAAATTTTTTGTTTATCTAAAATACAATAATAAAAATTAAAGTTAAAAAACTTTGCGATATAGAGAATTTTTCGATTTACGAATGGGCCTGACTTTATATTGTTCGTTATACCAGTATTTACCTATAAATTTTTGACAAGCAATATGAAGTTTAACAAACAAAAATGCATGTTGTTATAATATTTGTTGTTCTCGCGCATGTAGCTTGTTTCAATATGCTTTGATATCAGGGAAAATATTAAAACACATAAATAAAGTTTCAGTGGAAATGTTTTGAAATTTTGTATGACATCGATTGCCTAACTCGTTTTTAGGGGGTACTTTATAATTCGAAACGAAAGAAAATGCTTCCATGTTACTAATATACAAACTCAAATAAATTTTTTTTCGTTTCGAATTGCAGACTCGACCCCCAGTTTTTCACAATGTTTTACTGCAAAAATTTTCTTACATTCTGGCCGACTTCTTAGACATATTGCAAGAATTTTATTTGGTATGCAAGCGGTTGCGTTATAATGGCAGATTAAGTATTTTTTTTTTTTATTTGTCATAAAATTTTTAGAACTAAAGCGCAAAAAATGACTTATGACCAGACTTGCTTTTTGTGTGAGTTGCACAGCGGCGTTCCTAATGCCGTTTTATCCAAAACATTGCTGTCTAAAACGGAGTTGAACATTTTTGTAGTTTTTAAAATAATACCTTGCTACTTTGCGTTTAGGAAGTCGACTTTTTTTGACACTGCAGTCGTGACCAGAATATGAAACTTTTATTTCGCAGTTTTGTAGTTTCTTCACTACTTTCTTCTTTTTGTTCTCATTTTTTTTTAATTTCATGTACATGCAGCATTCTACCCTTTTCCAGTAATCCTCCCTCTTTCTCAACAAACTCAAAAGTTTCGCAGCAAATGTATCATAGTACTGATACACTTATAAGTGGCCAGCAAAATTAAAGTGAATGCGTTCACTATGACTTGGTATTTTCATGACTTCTTAAGCACTTATTTATCTGAATTCATTTTTAATGCCATCATAAATGTTACCAACAGTATCACTTTTGAACCCATAGAAAATGCATTACAGTCTGTCGATTAATTCATATGAACATACATATGCACTAAGTATTTTTTTGTATGTTCTTTGTGCTGGATGTATAATTATATAATTATACACATATTTATTGTAATACTTATGATGAAAATTTTTTGTTTTTTCCCGTGGCTTCGCTCACGTTATTATATCGTCATGCTAACCACTTAAACTATTTGTTTGTAGGTTAGATCAAGATATATAAAGGGTGTTTTTTTAGAGTTTAAATCGTAACAAAACAAAGAAATATATTTTTAATATCAATGAAACTATTATCGTAGAAGGCGCAATACGGAACACCATGTTAATAGAAATTTAATATTAAGATTGACGAACAGAACCATTATTTTGATCGAGAATTTCAACAATTTGCAAGCGTAGCTTATCCATAATGAAATTTCAAACTAAAATAACAAACAAACAAAATAAAGATTAACTATCAGCTGTTAAATGGGTTATCAAATAAAGCAGTGTTGCTAAATCAAAGTTGTGAACCTCCGAAAAAATACGCATCATATTAATCGCAACGACAAGGTCATATAGGAAAAATTAATAATAAAAACATTTACCTTATCATTTATTGAGAAAATTGTATATACTTTAAAATAAAATTTATTATAACTAAGTATCTCTGGTCGACAAGAGTTAACTTACCGTGATTTTTACTTGGATTGTTTTCCTTATTCAGATTTGAACCTTGATCTATCATGCAATTAGTGTTGTCAATAAAATCTGTTTTATTGAATTTTTCTGATGACGATTCAATGCGACAGCCCGATATTGCAGGAATTGTCGTTAGTTTATCCTTTTTGGTAGTAATAGAATCCTGCTGAAGGCTCAAGGAGCTTTTATTAATTTTTAATTGATCCGTTTGAGGTTCTTGCTTGAGGGCAGCAGGTAAACCGGATGAGAAATTCATAAATGATTCACTGTAAAATAATAAGTAGAATTACACAAAATGGAAAATAATAACCTTTATAAGTTTTTCTTTATTTTACAGTGTGGCCTCGATTATCCGTTGTCCGAAAAAACAAGAAACATTGTTGCTTCGATTTAAACTGTTTGAGTCAATTAATTGTTATGTATTTCTTATTCGGAAATAAGTACAAGTTTTTTTATTACTTTTGAACAAGCTCAACACAATGTAAATAAAATGATGAATAGTGCGAATCGTTAGTGTTTCGTTCCACAATGGCACTCTCATCCTGTTGTAATGTTTACTTTTTTCGTCCTAAATTATTATAAAGAGGAAACTTATATTATTTAAATATACACATATATGTACATGTATGACCACAAAAAAGTGATGTCGGAATTTTTTTGGTCTTAATCTCACAAAACGATTGCCCTTTCCAGATATTAAAATAGCCAAAATTTGAGTTCGATTAAACAATGCTAACCCATGCCGCTCGTCGTTCAAAATTTGGAAACTTCGAATTTTTGGCCAAAAATCCGATATATGGAGCCATAACTCCAGAACTGTAAATAATAAAAACACGCTTAATATCTCAAATGAAAGCTAATATTGTTCTTTAAAATTTATATTGTATACATAATTGTTGTTATTTTAAGTCAAACCGAGTTACAATACCTTTTAGCCCCAAAAACGTGACCTGGTACCACTAGGAGCATACAATATCTGGAAAGGGGAATCGTTTTGTGGGGTTAAGACCAAAAAAATTCCGACATTTTTATCCCCCCATATAAGATCCGGTCACTCTAATGTACATATAAAACTCTTGAATAATTTAAACCTAAAATTTGTTTTTATTCAACGCGAGCCAAAATGAATTATGATTGTCAATTTATGTTTTTTGTTTGGTAAAACTGACCTTCGTTGCTGCTTTTTTTAAAAAGGTAAGATTAAAATTTTTATATAAAAACTCCTAAAAATTATTTCTGAATTAATGAATTATAACAATACACAGTTCAATTAATTACGTATTAATTAATTATTAATACATGTTTTTGAAGTACATAGTAAAAGTCAAAATCTTCCCATGTACCACCGGGAAAGTTGGTTATCCGGAAAGATCCGGGCCCAACCATTACGTATAATCGATGACTCACTGCATTTTGTTTTACAAGGAATTGGTAGTTTAAAAGGAAAGCAATAGAACTTACTTGTTTAAATATGAATTACTATTGAACTCAGTATTTAAATCGAATCCAATATCGTCACCCCATGTGCCACGACCTGAAATTGTATGTAAAAGTATAAATTATTACATATAATAAAAGTCAGGAAAATTATTATCCAAAAACCAAAAATTGTGTCAGTAAGGTGAGCTACTTTTTTATTGCAAAAAATTAAACAATATTATTTGCCAGAACCGCTCGACGAAAAATACGATGAAGTTCTTAGATAATAATAAATGACGTCAATATTACAGTCTAAGTACTAAGTATATAATTCATACATACATACTATATGTATGTACGCACGTGTAAAACAATATGTCACGTACTAGTTATGCGATATCGCTGATTACGATATACGCGATATAAATGTGAAGGCTTTGGATTTTATACATACATACATACATATTTGATGTTATAAAATTGCGTTTTCTTTCTATACACATTTCTTATATGTAAAGGGTGTCTGGTAGGAGATTTATATTTTCAAACTTAAATAAAAAACGTTATAATTGACACAAAGTTTTATTAAGAGCATTGAACGATAGAATGGAAATGCGGATTTTACTTTTTAAAGAGTATGTCATCCAGATCCTTTTTAAAAATTTCACGAATAATCGCTCTTGGAAGTCCCAGTGAGGCTGCTCTTTTCCGTATTAAAAGTCGCGGATTTTCACGTAAACTGCTTTGAACCAGTTCAATATTTTCGGGAGTCCTTGAAGATCGACTGACCCTAGCAGATTCATAGCCGAAGCAGTTGCGCGGAATCTCTGAACCCACGAACGAATGATATTTATAAAAGGTACATCACTTATTCGCGAATACCAAGTTTGAACAAAATTGTCGACGAGCAATTACGTAAGAATCATTACTCTTAAAAAATGTCTGCACAGCGAACGCGCGATGCTCACTCGACCACTGCGACATCGTGACTGACAAATCCGCACAATCGATAATTCCAACGGCGCCATTATCCCTCCGCACCGTTTATAACTTTTTGAAATAATCGTATTTAAAAATATCGTGCCTAAACCGCCAAAATAACGCAACCAACATATTTTTCAAAACTGAGTTTTTGATGCACTATTGTTCTGTAAGTAACGACACGTTGTCCTGTAAAATATAGTATCGATAACCCAAATATTGAGAGAAATACGAGCCCTTAAATTTTAACGTAACCCACATACGCCTAAATTATTGACCGCAAATAACGTAAGTAACATAAAAATAACGAGAGAGCTGCCATATAATTAGAAAAATATAAAGCTTAACATAAAAAAATTACAAATAACAATGCAATCAACGTAGAAACAAAAATTACTTTTATCTATCTATTGTGCGGTGTCTGAGGGGCACTGTGCGCGAGACGGCATTGAACGAGGAACTAAGACCGAGCGCGACCGTGGAGATGCGGGGTATTGACTCCTTGACGGTCGGGGAGGAGGTGGAGACCGCGGTCCGTGGTCTGCTCCGCTCTGGCTACCTGGCGGCGGTGAACCCGCGGTTGCGCGGTACGGGATCGGCTGCTATGCGTGGTCTCGGATAGGCGGTTTTGTGCTGGTGAGCTGTTACCTCACTCCGATAGTGTGGCGCGGTTTAGGGCGAAGATGGCCGCTATCGAGGACGCTCTGGCTGGTATGCCCGGACCCTTTGTGGTGCCCGGTGATTTCAATGCCAGGGCTGTGCAGTGTGGTGATCTGGTAACGAGCACGAGGGGGAGGTGCGTCCTGGATATGGCGGCTAGGTTGGGCCTGGTGGTCATGAACGCTGGTGGTGCGACCACCTTCAGGTGGCCGGGGTGCTAGTTCACCACTCCTGACATCACTTTGGTATCCGAGAATCTGTCTGGGATGATCGAAGGATGGAGGCTGCTCGAGGAATATACTGGGAGTGATCACCAGTATGTTGAGTTTGGGATAGTATCGGAGGCGGGCGCACGGGGGGGGGGGGCGCTCGTGGTTGGAACGTCGCGAGTTTGGACCGCGGGGCGTTCTTGGCCAGTGCTACGGTTTTGGACGGTGCTATGATGCGGCGCATTGTCCACGGATGTGACGCATCGATGTCCCGCTGGTCGCGGAGAGCGGGAGGCGACCTGTGTACTGCTGGACGCCGGAGATAGCTGCGCTCAGGCGGGACTGCTTCCGCAAAAGGAGGGTATCCACTAGGGCTATGCGGGCCGGCGAAGCTCTGCTGGAGGCCCAGGAGTACAAGCGGTCTCGCGGGGCGTTACGTCGCGAGATTATTGCGAGCTACACTCGACGTTCGGAATGCCTTCAACAGCCTACGATGGGCTGATGTTCGGGAGGCGTTACGGGGTAGGTTCCGTATTCCCGGATACTTGTTGAGAATTCTCCGTAGTTACCTGGACGATCACGTCTGGCGCGGCCCAGGTATCTGTGCTGGGCCCGGACCTATGGAATCTGGCCTACAATGGCATCTTTGGTATGGAAATGCCATGTTGAGCAGACTCATGGCGAATATCGGCGGCCCGACACAGAGCAAAAAGAGGCTGATTATGGCAGTCACGAATACGATCTTGCTGCATGGGAGCGAAATTTGGGGTGATATACTGGGTGAGAGAACCAAACGAAGGGTGCTCGAAGCGGTACAGCGGACGGCGGGCCATAGGGTTGCTTCGGCTTACAGAACGGCCTCGGGCACTGCGGTCCTGGTGATATGTGGGGAAATACACATAGACCTCTTGGCGCGCGAGCTGAGGGAGGAGTGGAACTCGAGGGTGGATGGCGCTGGTGTTGGTGCTATTGGTCTGAGACGCCAAACTGTCCGGCGGTGGCAGGACAGGTGGACCGCGGAGACGGTCGGCAGGTGGACGGCGAGGCTCATTCTCTGCGTGGAAATTTGGGGAAGTTAACTACTTCCAGACACAATTCCTCTCGGGCCACGGATACTTCCGAAAGTACCTGTACCGGATGGGCAGGGCAGATGGTCCCGACTGCATTTACTGTGGTATGACGGATGATGAGGCAGAACACACTTTCTTCGACTGTATCAGATGGCATACTGAAAGAAATGCAATAGCGCAGCGGCTTGGCGGGTTCACTCCTGCCAGCGTGATAGGGAGGATGTTCGATTGCGAGGACAATTGGGACGCTGTGGCGCAATACGATAGGTACGTTCTACGGAGAAAAAAGAGGGACCTTGATGCGTTGCTGCATAGCGGAGCGCCCTCTGACGGGGACCAGGGGATACGGGCCGAGCCATTGGTGCCGGCTGCAAACTTGGCGGACCCAGACGTGGGTGAGTAAGGGCGGTCCTGATTGGGACGTCGCCCTGGGCCTTCCCAAAGTAATGCGGAAAGCGGTCCCGTTAAGGAATCTACCCAGAGGAGGAGGAGGGAATTTTTTAGTGGTAACACGCAGATGACGACGGTCTCTGTAAGTGCGAAGACATTTTCAACCCTACCTCACACGCCAAAAAAAAAAAAGAAATACGTTAAAAGATGTTCTGAATGTATCAAATGATGAAGGTGAATAATATATGATTTATTGATTTAAATATATAAGCATTTAACATGTAAAAGTATACTTCGTCAAGTAAAATAGAAAAGGCCGTACCTAACAAAAAATTCAATACCTTAATTTTGATTGATGACTTGATATTATTAAAAATACAGGTGTCAAAAAAAAATAACAGATTTTAAATTTTTTGTCAGCTACGGCCTTTTGGATTTTAGGTGACGATATATGTATGTAAATATACATTCTATATACATATGTATGTATTACAAAAATTCAAGAAAGTAAATTTTTAAGTTGGAAATAAAATTTTAAGGTGAGAATAATAAAAAGTAAATAGCACATTTTATTATTAGCTGGTTACAATAATGACCGCCAAACTAACGTAAGTGACTACAAATTTTTGTAGATGATCAAAAACACTTTTGTAAATGGAAAATTAACGATAATACAAATCTAAAATAAGCATAAGAGTATTTATAGGCTATTATAAAAATTTCGCAAAAAAAATTCAAGTGAATCGGAAATCGGAAAAAAACCTTCTTATGTAAAGTTTGTTTTTGGTTGGCTACGTTATTTTGGCGGTTATGGCACGATATGTATGGATATTTTACAAAATGTGGGATAATGTGACGAAAATGTGAACAATTAAATGTGTTTTATAAAAAAACTAGCTGACCTGGCCACGCGTTGCTGTAGCGTATAATAGTTTTATTTGAAAAAAAATGTATGCCTTATGTGTCCTTTATATTTTTTTTTTATCTTGGACCAGCACTCAGGAAATGACCCCTACATATGCGATGCATTGTGCTGGAACTAGAGGAAAGGGATAGTAGGAGAAATGATAGGAGGTAAAGCTTCACTATGTTACAAAAGTGTTTTTATACGTTATTTGTTTTTATAGCAGTGTTGTAACGTTTTTGATGTCAAGGAGACGTATTAAATTTTGAAGCTTCGTTTTTAGTAGCCATTTTTAGTAATTATTTTACTTCGCCGGTTCTACACAATACCGACGCAGGCCAGCGTTCTGATGTGCCTGTGGATTGGATATAGCTAAAGACGTTACTGTTCAATGACTATGCCTTCGCCACTGAAACCTTGCGACACACAAATGCACATCAGAAAAAATGCGAGATATTTTTATAAGTCTGAAACTGGTTGAACCCAGGAACATTTTTCGTTTTGTAGTCAACGTGCAAACTACTTCGACCATCAGTGACTCAGTTTCGGTGACGCGGAAATTGTTCCCTACCACCAGTCGTGGTCTTGTTTTTCAAATATATATAATCTATGTATCCATCTAAATGAAGATCTATGTTCCTTCTTTCTTACCTTCCGAGTGCTTACACGTATAAACAATTTGAGCTCTCTGGCTTTATGAAGTATGCGCACACGTACATCAAATGGCAGTGCCACATGCAAAAAGGGATCACCCTAGTCCCCCTGATAAAAATTTCCAGTTTTAATATTTTTCCCATTATTTACTCTTCCGTATACCGAAATTCAAGGGGGTTACTCTCTATTGCGATGCGAAAGCTAAATGCTAATTTGGTACTCTCTATTCCTTTCGCAAAACCTTTCGAAATTTTTTTTGAAAAAGTGGCAAGACTGACATTGCAAAAGAAAATATGGCACAGATTGATAGTAATGAAATGTCAAAATATTAAAAAAAACATCGTTTAAAAAAAGGGAAGTGTAACAGTTTTTAATTAAAAATAAAATAAATTGATGGCGCTATGGTTTGATGAAGCAAACGACGGTGTAGAACAAGTTGAAAGACGAGTCTTAAGAATTAGGTCCGATATATTCTCTTTAAATGAACGCATTTAAATTTGTACCTAAATATGTTCTCCAATACATATTGCTTTATTTTAGCTTTGTATAAAATTTCGATTTGAATAAGGAAGCGTTTCTGTATGTTGTAAACGCTATTCAACACGCGCTAAAAGTTTCAAGGATATCCATAGCAAATCCAACTATTTTTTGAAAAGGTGCGCTGAATTCCGATCGAATTGGAAAATCATTTTTAAGCCAATCTCAAACTATTGACTTTTAAAAGCACACAATATAAAATATTAACAATATAATAAAGTTTTGAAAAAAAGTTCAAAAATTATTGAAAAAACTATTAAAAGCAAATTTGAAAGTGATTGACAAAACGACTATAGCAAACACTATCGCACCTTTTATCGTTTTCAAAGCGGTTTTGTGTCCAAATCGTTTTTCATCACATTCACACCACAAAACTACATTTTAATAAACTTATAATCTAATCGTAAAACTTACTGCCTTTTCTAAGATGTTGAAAGAATTCTTTCTGTCGTACAATTACATTTAAAACTTTGTAAAGTTTTGTTTCAACTGTAAGGAAAAAGATTATTTTGATATCAGGGAACAGGCATTTTGTTCACAAATTATTTGAGGCTTTGTTTGCCATTTGCTGACTGCAACCGCCCTTTGGTCAAGTGATTCTGTTGCATCATGAAATCAACTAAAATTTCAAACTGCCGTTGTTTTGTATGTATGCGTTTTCCTTAAAATAAAATTTTATATCAAATATAAATATTTTTTAGCGTGCTTATGAGGTTTTCTCCATTTGCGTTTGATGTTTACCTAACGCAAATATAAATCCGAACGATTTTGACAGACGCTTTCGCATTACAGAGTGCGGCGATACCAGACTTGCGAAAGGGAAATGAGCAAAGAGAGTACCAATCGTTCGATTTCGTTCCATTTTTCTTTCACATCGCAATATCAATGACAAATTTTTAGCTTTAACCGTTGTCAAGATATACAGAAATAAATATTTATTTTGTATGGGAGGTACCACGCCCACTTTTCTACTGTTGATTTGTTTTTACCAAGGTTCAGAAAGTACACACATCAAACCTATAGCGTACTGTTCAAAACCAACCAACACATATTTTTATTTAATAACATATATGTGTGCTTCTAACTTTTGTTCGATGCCAAACGCTATCATACATGTGTTTCATTTTAATATTTAATTTTGTAAACGTTCTTAAGAAGTTCACGTATTGTCGTATTAGAACACACTTCAAACACACCGGTTCGATTGTACCAATATTTTAAGATTCGAGTCTGCCTATACATTATGTTGATGCATGTGTACGACAAGAAAAGTGCATGAACGACCCAGCGGTAAAAGGAAGAAGTAAACAGGCCTTCTATAAGGCCTTATATAGCAGCCAGTAGTACTTCCAGTCCCATTACATCCTCATATCTTTTTTACACGCGATATCATTGCGGACCAAGGCCTTCCTCTGCCCCTTACTCTGCAGGCCTATTTACAGGCCATACATGGCAGGCATATTTGCATGCCATACATGGAAGGCCTATTTGCATGCCATACATGGAAGGCCTATTTGCATATGAAGATTCTTGTGTGGCTAAATTTTAAGTAAATGTTTGTAGGTGTGGTCGTTTACTTTTCTGGTAAAGTTCGGTAAAATGAGAGTAAGCTATAATTTATCTCAATAAGAGACCAAAATGTACAAAAGTAAGTAAACGCAAAAAACCATTAAATTTACCACAAAATAGGTCTGTACCACGTACATAACAAAAACATTTGCATTGTTGGCAATGGCTGTAAAATGTGGACAAAACTAAAATGAAAAAAAAGTAAAAGCCATTTTTCATTAACCTTCCTGACCATTTCGTCGGTCTGTCAGACCGATGAATCACTTTTGTATTAATTTCACGAAAACAAAAAATTACAACTCCGCCATTCTCTCAGTATCTTCATTATTTCTCATTATACAACGTTTAGTGTAACAAGTGCGTTTGAGTTGAAGTGTTGTACCGGTGATTGCAAATCGGATGGTCTGTGAGACCGACTTATAAAGGGTGTCCCAACAAGAACGCAAGATTTAAATGAATGATGCAGCAATTGAATTGTTTCTCTGGCTGTATGACATGTGGCGCCGTCTTGTTGAAACCACATGCCCTCCACATTCATTTCGTCAATTCTAGGTACGAAAAAACTGGTTATCATTTCACGATACCGAACACCATTGACTGTTTGCCTCATTTTCATAAAAAAAAGGTCCAATGATTCCTCCAGCCCAAAATCCACACCACACAGTGACACGTTGAGGATGCATTTGCTTCTCGTGAATCACTCGAGGATTTTCCTCACCCTAAATGCGACAATTCTGCCTATTGACGAAGCCATCAAGATGGAAATGGGCCTCGTCACTGAAGATGATTTTATCGGCAAAATCAGCATTTTCATGTTGTCTCTCCAATACCCAATTAACGAACTCCCTTAGCTGTCCATAGTCAGATGCCTTCAGTTCCTGAGTCAATTGAACTTTGAATGCATGAAGATGCAAATCTTTCGTCAAAATTCGCTGCATAGTGGATTTGGAGACACCAATTTGCTGAGCTCGGTGTCGAATTGAGGTGGATGGAGTTTGAGCGACATCATCACGTACAGCTGCGACATTTTCGGTCGATTGACCTGGTCGAAGGCGCGTTGTTGTCTTTACATCACTAACAGACCCAGTTTCGGCAAATTTATCCATTAATCTCTTTACAGTTTGACCCCAAATTGATTGCAATTTGCGAACTGTAGCCGCAAAACTTTCACCATTTTGGTAAAACAATTTCACAATGAGAATGCGTTGTTCATTCGTGTAGCGCTCCATTTTTACTAACCTCGTACCTTCTACTAGCAAACAATAACAATTGTTCACATGTCAAACAATGACACTTCGAATGGCGCCAAATTTAAATCTTGCGTTCTTTTTGGGACAACCTTTTAGTTAAGTGTTACATTTTCGTCAGGTAAGTTGGTTTTGCTAAATTAGAAATTTTTAGATGAAAATGGACAATTAACTATCAGTTTATATGATTTAATAAAAGAATTATGTTCAAAATTAATTATCGTGAGATTTTCTTTAGATATGGCAGATATTGAGCGCATAAGAGCTATTCTGAATGAAATCGATCCAGATCCAGATTCTGATGTGGAAAGTGGTCCTGAATACGAAGATAATATTGATGTGTATGAAGCAAACACTGATACTGAAGAAGAAGACTCCGAGGAAAGAGATGTTAAAGATTCACAGGACGCTGAAGCTCTAACGACTGATTGAAATTTACAAAGACTAACCTCATAATGAGGCATATATTTTAAGCATTTTGAAATTGATTTTTTTTAATGTTCCTGTTTTTTCTTGAATTCATTTTATTTTTTTGTTTACTTTAAGTTATATGTTAATAGAAAAACAACATTTTATAAATGTTGTGTTTTGTGAATGAATTTTTTTTTATTTTTATATTAAGTCTAAGATCAAAAATGCGAAAGTATTGTAATGAGATATAAATTGATGCTGTGAGCTAAAAAAGACTTACTTTTGTTTTTTTCTTACTTCAGTTATTTCAGATAGTTTGTTAAATATGTCCACTGCACAGGTTTTGAAAATTTTAGAATAGTTTTGAGATACCGAGAAATACTTGAAATCGGTCTGAGAGACCGAGAAATGTGAATGTGTCGCACAAACATGAAAATAGTCAGGAAGGTTAAATAAAGTAATAAATATGCACAAATATATGTACTTATATTTTAATTTTTTTTATGCACTTGGAACTGACCATGTACAATTACAAATCTACACATGCATACATCCATAAAAGTACAATAATTTGGCTTATACATGTTAATTAAAGATACGCCAATTAATTTTTAACTAAATCATGAAATAAAATTAACTATTATTTGTTCATTGCATTTTTGGGAAACTTTTAATTTTACTTCCTTTGTTATTTTCAATGTTTATTATAAACCAGCTGATTGCTTGTTCTTCACGCCCAAAATAGCCCCAAAAAAAAAGTACGGGCATACGCGTGCGTGAAGAACAAGAATATTACTCTCTCAAAATCTCTCTCATTTACTCAATTTTTTCGTAAGAAAACTAATTTGGGTAAGATTGGGCGCCCGTGGGCGAACACACCTTGTGTGTGGAAAAAGTACATGAACGCTAATAATATGTACATTTATGTCCGAACATTTTTGCAGACAACTATTACTATTTACACTACTTAAAGATTAATTTGCACCTGAAGGCTTTATTAGTTTCTACTTTTCGTTGCAGTTTTATCCCGTAGCATGTTGCTGTATAGTTTTTACCGTTAGTTTTTCGCTGGATACTCAATGATAGTTGCCTGCAAAAATGTTCGTACATGAATGTACGTATTATTAATGTTCATGTACTTTTCCCGCACACAATCATTTACTTAAAATTCAGCCACACAAGAATCTTCTTATCGTTCATGTACTTTTCTTGTCGTACACATATTTACATCAACATAATGTATAGGCAGACTCGAATCTGTCTATCTATCGTACATGTACTTTGTGTCGCATACATACACGAACTTAATATATTGGTACACTCGAACCGTTGTGTTAGAAGTGTGTTCTAATCGGACAATACGTGATCTTCTTAAGAACGTTTACAAAATTAAATATTAAAACGAAACACATGATAGTGTGTACCCAGTCGGCATTTTAATTAATTATTGATCATATTCGAGTCTTTTTTATTCTTCTTCGCGATTAAATTAATCATTTATGCGCACGTTTCTGAATCGAAAACGACTGTTTTGTCGCGAGAAAATGGTACCTTAGATTCGACTCTTCAAAACGAGTCTTTCATGACTCGCGTTTCTGACTTATTTTCGAGCTCGTTTCTGAATCGAAAACGACTGTTTTGTCGGGAGAAAATGGTACCCTAGATACGACTCTTCAAAACGAGTCTTTTATGATACGCGTTTCTGACTCATTTTCGAGGCAGTTTGCAATAGTACTTACAATCAATTACGACACTTTTTCAAGCCATTTTACAGTCATATTACTAGCCGTTAGTGAGTCTTGTTTTATTTGGTATATTCTTATATTATATTATATTCTTTTATTTTTTTCATTATTTATTTATTACTTTTTTCGTACAATTTTTAATTTAACATTAAAGTAATTCAAAATACAAAAATTCTCTCACACAGTTTCACAATTCTAAAAGTGCATTAATTGCGATAAAACTTATTTCAAACTTGATACCCCATTTATCCAATTCATCACACAAATCAGGTTTACTTTCTTCCCCATCACTGTCACTATCAAAGGAAATTTCACTTTCTCCATAAAAAGAACTTTGACAATTATCATGAGAACTATTTGTTGCTTGTTTGCCCGGATTCTATATCATTAAGACAATTTTCTTGGCAATCTGTTTCTTTACTTTTGGAACATAATAGTTTTTCCGTTTCTTTTTTAGCCAGTTTTCTGATTTGTTTGGCTGACATTACCTTTTTATTTTAATTTTTATTTAAACTCACAAATTTAATCAACTTTTATTGTTCTTTGCACCATGAGCTTACCGCACAAATAAACATAAATTCACAAAACTCATTTCTTTCAAAATCAGTAAGAAAATTTGTCCCGTTATAAACAGTAGCAAAAACCATAAGAAACAATTTTTCATCGTCAAGATGCGCTAAACATGACTCCAAAATAAAAATAAAAATTCTTAATACAGTCACATTTCGGGCATCTACATGATGAATTTATGATTGCGCACATTCTATACATATTGTTTGCGTTTTTTAAACAAGTCGCTTTCCAAGCATTTGTCGGATTCATTTTCGGGTCTTTTTTTAAGCGCAAAACTGATTAATCCGTTTTTAATCACCAAACGTATTCTTAAAAGACTCAGTTTGGTGATTTCAGCCAAAACAATCTTCCAAATGCTGACTGGGTATGATAGTGTTTGGCACCGAACAAAAGTTAGAAGCACACATAAATGTTATGAATATAAAAATATGTGTTGGTTGCTTTGAGCTGTGTTCGTTTACATTTATGTACGAGATTTTTATATGGTGTGTGTACTTTTCTTAACTCTGGTTTTAACTATAAACTCATTTTGACCATATTCAGAAACTTTCACTTCAACCGTTCTCAAGATACATATCGCACCCTAAATACAAAAGTGACACAACTCAAAATTTTCCAAAATGTACTTTTTTCCGTAAAATAATTCACAGTACACATCTCTAACTACTTCAAAAATTTCTTTCTCATCACTGTTTTCTTTAACTGGAAAAATACCGTTATGTCTGTTTTTATGTTAATTGCATTGCTTACGCACGATCGACTAAAAAGACCTATTTTTAATTAAAAATATATAATAATTTAAAATTATACTTTATTTCCACAAATATAATATAAAATTAAAAAAATTTTAGCAAAACCTTCTTCGAAATAGACTTCTTTCATAATGGAACCAATTTTATTTTAAATATTACAATCATTTTTGCATAAACAGTTTTTTGCCTCTCCTGAAAATTTGAGAATTTTGAGTTGTGCCGCTTTTGTATTTAGGGTGCGATATGTATACAAAAATAAATATTTACTTATTGTGCTTTTTTCCCTTAAAAAATATATGTGAAATTTATTATTACATTCTTTATGATATTCTCATAAAGTATTTTTCTACAAAAGCAAACTCAATAACTGATAAAAAATAGAAATGTGTGTGTGTTATAAAAGCAAGCTCATGGATTGTTATGTTTTTGTTTATAGATTTTTTGGTTTTTGTGTTTGATATTCAACTTCAATTCTCGATTGATTAGCTGAATTTTAAGCATATAGATCTTGGGTTTGTATTCAAAAATTAGGAAAAATCCACTGATGAACTAAGAAAGCATTAGCGAAATAGTACTAAATGGATATGCTTTCCTCCTCAGTTATTGATTTTGCTTTTGTAAAAAAATACTTTATGAGAATATCATAAAGTACATATGTAATAATAAATTTCACATATATTTTTTAAGGGGAAAAAGCTCAATTAGAATCATATATATAAAGAGATATTCCCAAAATAAATTCAGTTAATATATAAATATTTACTTTGTATGTTTAAACTAGCTTTTCAGTGAAAAGAATTTCAAATAAAAACTAAAAAAAAGTGTGACTAAAACTGATTTTTGCAAGCATCTAATTGAGGTGCTGGAAATTAATGTTTGCTACTTAAAAGTGTATTGTTGTTTGTTATAAATATTGATATGGATGCTTTTAGAAACTTTATAGTTTTCTAAAATTTCCAAAAAACCCGCACTCCCTTTGTCAGCAATCAAAAAAAAAAATAAACAACATTGCATTTTGTTGCCACTATTGTTTGTTCTGATTTCCCTCGTAAACACAGAATGGACTACAAAATACCCATCTTTTTTTTATCGTATTTTCAGATATATAGGGTCTTTTTTTTTATTAATTATTTAAAAAAGAAAACTTTTTAAATTGTATAAACATTGTAAACTCAACATAAATTTGCTGCTTTTACATTGGTTATTTGCCACAAATTAAACAAAAATGATTGATATATGAGTTCACACGTATAGGAATTTCATGTTAAGTAATTTTATTTCTTTTACAGCACATATGCATATGTAACTTTTTTTATTTGCATAAAAAAATGTAAATAACTTCAAATGTAAAATTCCGCAGAAATGTATACCGCTTTTCAAAGGTAAAAATATGGCCCTTTTAAACGAATTTTGCCAGCCGATTTACTGATGAAATTTGTCATACATCATTAGAGTGTTTAAAATAGTAAAAAATTTACATCATAAGTACTATTTACTACAATTTTACTCCATATATTTTTAAATTTCGAAAAAGAAGAAAAGATCACGGAAAAAAGCTTTGTTCTACGTGCAATACGTTTTGAAATATATGGTAGCAAAGAGAGATACCAAAGTATTTTCTTTTTGTTTTACCCACTACCAAACACATGTCTGCTTATTTTTCAGCAGCATTTATATGATTTTATCTGTTGCTGCATGTTCTTTGTTTATAGCAGTGTTGAAGCGCCTCTGATGTCAGGGAGAACTATTTAAGTTTTTAAGCTTCATTGGTGTAGACATTCTTAGTTATTATTTCACTTGGCCGGTGTTACACAATATCGACGAATGTGGGCGCTCTGATGTGATTGTGAATTGCTATCAGCTAAAGCCGGTGCTGTTCTGTGACCAGTGACTACGCCTTCGCCACTGAAACCTTCCGACAACAACTCACACAAAGCCACACTAATTTAAAGAATAATAAAAATTTGTTGAAGATGTTAACCGATGGTTAACGAAATATCGAAGTAACGTGTGATCCATTTCGAGGTTCCCTACTTTTTTAAAGAAAAAAACACAGAAAATTCAAATTTAATGGAGAATGTTTATTATCATTTGAAAGAACATTCTTTGGCATTTATTTTTTGAAGATTATGTCTATCAAATGTTGGCCGTTGCTACGTCACAGATGGTCTATCCGTTGAGTCCAATTTTCGATGACTCGTTCGAACATTTCGACTGGTAACTGGCGAATGACACGCGTGTTGTTTTTCTCCAAGGCATGAATCGAAGCGGGTTTGTCCGCATAAACTTTAGACTTTACATATCCCCACAGGAAAAAGTCTAACGGTGTTATATCACACGATCTTGGTGGCCAATCGACAGGACCAAAACGTGAAATTATGTGGTCACCGAAATGTTCTCTCAATAAATCCATTGATTGATGGGATGTGTGGGAAGTGGCGCCGTCTTGCTGAAACTAAATGTCGCCGAATGTCGTAAAATGCGCCAAGTCGTTCCATACGTCAGTCCGAGTTGCTGCGAACTGCGCCGAATCGACTCTCCACGGTCTTTGTGTACACTCTCAGCTACGGCCGCTATATTTTCTTCACAGCGTGCTGGACGTGGTCTCTTCGGTCGAATATTATCCAATAATGAATGCTGGGTCTCAAAATGAATGATGGTGTTGCGAATAGCACGCTCAGTAGGCCGATTATGTTGACCATAAGCTGAGCGAAGTGCACGAAACACATTCCTCACTTGAATCACCCATTATAACAAATAAACATAGGAATTTAATATATGGACTGTCATTAAAAATTTTGATATTCGTTTCATATTTAATTTATCAGTCTTTAATTTACCATCTTCAAATAATAGTAGGTGTGTTTGAGTACTTTTCCAGTAATAATTATCCACTTACTTTTCAATAGACAGTAAAAAATTGTATATATTAAATGAAGCGTACACAATACAGTAAAATTAAGTAATAATTTCCACAAATTGTTATAGATTATCATACACAGCACTTATGTACACATTTTTATTCCTTTGAATGTATAAAGGTACGGATCCATAAGCAAATATTTTCCAAAAAAAAAACCTAACCACTAAATTCTATACACTTTTTTTTTATTATTTAAAAATACTTTTGATTTGAAACAGGTTTTTATCTTAAATAAAATACTATCGGTTTTCAATAAATTATTACTTCAATCAATTTTAACTTTTATACCCCATGAAATATTAACTAATTAGTTGCCGAAAACTGTGGTTAAGTTTTTTTGGGCAAATATTTGCCATATGTGACTGTCCTTTTTTTATCTTGGACCAGCAATCAGGGCATGACCCCTACACATGCAGTGTATTGTGCAGGAACTAGAAGAAATGGATAGTAGTAGAAATGAAAGGAGGGGAAGCTTCACTATCTTACAACACTCCTTTTTGCACACGGTATTTGTTTTTTTTAGCAGTGTTGTACCATCTCTGATGTCTAGGATACTTATTAAATTTTAGTAGCCATTTTTAGTAGGCGTTCTGCTGTGCTTGTGGATTGGATACAGCTGAAGCTGTTACTGTTCAGTGACCGGTGACTATGGCTTCGCCACTGAAACCTTGCGACAAGTGACACAAATGCACATCAGAAAAAATGCGAGATGTGTTTTTTATGAGCCTGAAACTGGGGTTGAAGCCAGGAAAATTTTTCGTTTTGTAGTCAACGTGCACACTACTTACTACCTTAACCCAAACACATAACGACAAAAAAACATTTGAGGGTAAGACAACGTTTGCCGGACTCAGCTAGTATTTATATAACTCATTAGCATTTGGTTTTTTTTTTAAAGAATTAATTAATTAAGTATTATATTGTTGAAGGACTTAATTAAAACAAAAAATCAAAATCATATTTATTTGTTAACAGTTTTATATATGTATATTGAACAAAATTGGATGTATTTATATATAGGGTAGCCCAAAAAAAGCGAAGGTGTTTGAATTCCTTATAAATTTTTTTTTGTAATTTTTTTTCTCAGTATTTTGTAAAGAAGACTTTCGCCATTTAAAATGGAGCAGTACACAATTGAACAACGTGAGTTAGCGATGAACACCCATATACTCATACATATTTATTTTGGTAAAGAACAAAGAAAACGATAATATTAAGATAAGAAATTACATATCCTTCATTAGCAATAAAACCATACGGAACGTCTCACTGACGCCAGTATGGAAATTACGTATCCTTTATTTCACAAGAAACTAATAAAATAACACATGTAATTTTATTATTGGCACTTAGCAAACCACATGTTGGAAAAGACTTGAAATTGTAAAAATAAGGAAACGAAGAAATAACATTTTAATATCTAACCAACTAAGGAAACAAAGGATATTTTCTAGATAAGAATTATGTAACAATAAACTCTAGCTTAGTTTAAGATGTTCATACTTAGCACTTAAGGTTTATATTGAAAGTTGTATATTCAGTTTTGTAAATTATCTCGCAAGGAACACATCGTGTTTAGAGATTACAAAGCTCAAAGAACACTTAGAAATAAGAAAATAATAATAAATAAAGAAAGGCGCATAGTCGTCAATAAAAAATTATTTTTTAAATCAAAGTGTTAACAAAAGTGCTAATTCGTGCCAAAATCGTTGAACTTTATTTCAGAACGAAGTCATGATTTTATTCATAAGTTAATTATAAGCGACGAAGTCCATTTCCAATTGAATGGGTTCGTTAATAAGGAAAACAAGCCACGGAAAATCCAAGAGTAACTCAACAGCGAGAATTACACCCCCTTAAGTGTAGCGTTTGGTGCGGTGTTTCGTCAGATAGAATAATTGGCCCATATTTTTTTCAAAAGGACCACGGTGTCAAAAATCTTTTAAGGCCAGCCGTGGAAAACCGTCCGCAAGTATGATTCCAATAAGACGGGCCCATAGCGCACACTGCTAGGGACACAATGACTCAAACCCCTACCGTCAGTTTGGGCCACCCTGTAGAGTGATGTAACTGCCGCCATTACATATATTAACTTGCGTTTTACTAAGGAAATTCCTCGTATATTCATTACATATAGGACAAATTTGAATGAAATTAAAGTATTCGTTGGTTCATCAAGGTTGCTTATTGTACAAAAGTTGTGAGTATCATTTAATTTAATAAAATCAATTAAAATAATTTAATTACATAGTCTGTAATTGATTTTCGCTGGGCTTTTACCATATATTCACCACAAATGAAACAGAACATATTATGATCTTTAATGCAGCATCTCGTCTTACTAGCCATAATAAAATAAATTCTATTTACAAAAAAAGCAGCAAATTAAAGCAAAGGTTTATTTTTGAGGTGTTCGCTGTTAATTACAGAAAAACAGGCCCTAACTTAACGGAAATATTGATTGTGTAAGAATAATTAATTTATCTTATAATGAAAACAACAATTGTCCCATATACATATGTTTCATCAATAATAATTTCCGTTGCACCAAAACAAGAATGTCCATTTTGTTCCCCTGTGTCATTACAATCCTTGACATTTGTGGTGGTGTCTTTAAGAAAATAAAATCTAAGTATATATGGTCTCATTTATTTAATTTTTTTATATAGGCAACACTTAATATGTTCACAACTACAACGGCGGTCGTGTAGCCATGTAGCCGTGCTGTCGTTACAATAATCAATCGCATATGCACACACGTATTCTATTTTTGAAAGGTTGTAGTCGGTAGCCTGTAAGAGAGAGATAAAAGGTGCTGAAGTTTCTCTGTCATAGAACTATGCTTTTGCACGTTTTTAAATTTTGCAGCTGGTTAATTAATTTATGATATGATTAATTAAAAAAATATATTTTTTTGGACGACTATGCGTCCTTCTTTCTTTGATATAATTTACTTTAACCACTAATACTGAGTTTACTTATAACTAAATTCACAAAAGTATTTATGTTTTTGTCCTAAATGTTCATCATTATTGAGTGTGACCTTTTAGTGATCGTTTACAATTTATTATCATTTTTGCATTACACAAATAATTTTTAATACGTTTACAATTTAAATAAATATATTTTACAGTTTACAATCATATGGTCAATGAAATATGTTTTATTATGTTTACACTTACTCCCTTATCTCTAACATTGTCCATATGTTATATGTTAAATCTTCGGATGCCCACTGTTGTATTTTCTGTTATTGTTTATCTTACTGTGGCTTTATTATCTCTTATCACCAATGTCATACCTAAGAGTGACCTTCTTTGGCTTTATTATTTCTAGCTTTGTTTTAGTAGACATTTTTAACAATTATTTTACTTTGCTATACTACACAATATCGACAAAGGAGGGTGCTCTGATGTGTCTGTGGATTGATTACAGCTGCAGTCACTACTGTTCAGTTGCCAGACTATGCCTTCGCCATTGAAACCTTCCGACAACAACTGACACAAAGGCACACTAATGAAGAAATGCATAATGTTTTATGACCTTGTCTGAAACTGTGGTCGAACCCAGGACTTTTGCGTTTTGTAGTCTATGTGCAGACTACTTCAGCCATTGTTACCCACAAATATGTTTTTTTATAAGTAACAAAGGCGGCGAGTAAAGTGTTTGTTGATACTTGACTGTGTGAGCGATGAGTTAAATAGTTATAACCCGGTGGCCTTTTTGGACTACTTTGTCATATCATATTTTCATTGTAATGGTATGGTAACACTACCAAGTACCAATAGGTACAACTATGTACATATGTAGAATGAATGAATAAATGAGAAACAATAAAGCTCACTCTTGTTTCTACCATAGAATACTGAAGTTTAACATATTATAAACGGTCCGTCCACCACATGGCGATCCTGCCAGGAGCAGTTGTGATTAATTTAATGCACTTGAATTTTTATAAGAAACTAAAAACAAATCTTTAATTGTCGAATAACAGATTAAAAATAAAAAAAGAAAGCGTTAAAATAATTAACCTTTTGTACAACCTTGTGTCTGAACAAAAAAAAAATTAACCAACAAAGTCAATTTGTTGGAAAAGACAGATCTATTAAAAAAAAATGGCCAGCGCCTTGAAAATTTTGTGAATAGTGTGAGAAGTCGTAGTTCATCGGATGCCTTTGAAGAATTGGCCACACATGTAATTGACTCTGTGGAAATATTAGCGAAAAATTTGACTCCACAAAAATCGATTAGACTTTCCAAATAAAACTGAAAAAAAAAGAAAAATTTTTGGCAAAAAAATCCTTATCAATGCAAAGTTGTGGCAGATTATATAATTGAATTGAAAAAGTGAAGGCCTAAAAGTTTATTATTTACAGTGTTTATTCGTAGAAAAAGGCTGTTTAATAAAATGCAACTGGCTAACACGAAAAACTTTATCATAATAAGTCAGCCAATTAACAGTTAAAGGAAAACATATTCCTAAGAAAACGGATCTTAAACAAATATTCCCAATATCATTTTTAATAATATTTTCAAGAATCAAAAATCGTAATATGAATTAGTAATTTATTCATATATTTTATATCGGCATACATAAAGTTATAAAAAATTATTATTAAAATCTAAAAACAATAAGCTACTAAATACCATTTATCAATTTTAACTAAAGTATCGGGAAAGAAAAGCTAAAAGTTGAAACTTCAGAAAGAAAAGTGTCTCAAGGGAAAAAGCCTAAACTAAAAACAAAAATGTATACATATTTTAAATATTTTGTTCTTTATATTAATGCCTGTAAAGTGATGATCAAATAAATAAATTCCATCGACTTTCAATAAAAATGGAAACATTACCTAAATGTTTAAATAAGCTCAAGAAAATAGTTTAAAGTCTGAAGGTACAGTTTGCACATAAGTGCAGTATACAAAAATACAGTTTTAAAATCCTGTTATAAAATAACGGAGCACAAAAAAAAGAAGAAAAACAATTAAAGTTTGGATGTGAAAATGATTTGAGAGTGCTCAGAAACAAGAGAAAAAAAAACCGAAAAAAACCAGGCAACAAAGAATGGAATGGAACAAAAACCAATGCGAAAAGAAATCTTTAGATAAACTGAAAAACAAAAGAGTACTAAAATTAAAGAAATTTAAGTTTAAAAAATAGAAAAACAAAAGAATACAAAAATTAAAGAATATGCAAACATTCCAGAAATTAAAGCTTAAAAATTAATATATCAAAGAATATATATATATATATATAAAGTGAGAGATATATAATTAGTGAGAGAAGAACCCATGAGCAGATTTTTATTACATTGGACAATAATCATATAACAGTAACGGACACAAGTGGCAACCATAAATTAGCAGTTTGGAAATAAATACATTCAAATATGTAATCAAGAGAGATGTCGAACATATCTGGCAAGAATTAAATTTTAATCACATTACTTACATATGTAAGTATGTATTTCTATTAAATTTTAATATGGATCTCAACTAATTTAAATTTTTGCAATGCAGTTTGAGATCAGAATTCATAATTTATTTAAATCAGGTCAACACTAAATTTGAAAAAAATTTTTATATGAATTAAAATTAAATATATTTATTCGTAATGCTATTAATATGATTTATGATATGAAAAGGAAACATACTCCAGAACAATAAATTTTATAAAACAAGAACATAAGAAAACTTAAATTAAAACCACCTTTATATGTATATATTTATGCAAAATACTATTAAATACTTTTGTTTATTAAATTGATATGCTTCATTATAAAAAATATAGCATTAGTGCTTACGACATTTTATAATTTCATACAAAAATATATATCTTTTTAATACTAATTAATAATTAATTTAAAAAAAAAAAAACAAGAAATAGAATGTAAATGATGTGAAATGAATTCAAAATATTTTATTTACGTGAACCATTGGAAGGTACTATATTAGTAAATGTCTTCAAATGAGTTTAACCATGACACTTTTAGAGAACTAATTTCTATTTTTGATAAAATTAAAAAGAGAATACTCCAAAATAGACCTATTTCTACCAGGGAAAGTAAGATATCAGATTATATAAATTTGTTAGTTACATCTTATAATGATATTGTGGTGTATGCAAAGTCTTACATTGATATAGTGTCGGTTAGTTCAAAACATGAAATAAGTAATAAAATAATACATTGCCGAGAAACATTATTTAAATGTTTTAGTAAATTGGATTGTAAAATAAAAGTTCCTTTTGGTGTAAATTTATTTGAGGAGGTACAAAGTGAAATTCTGACAGAGTCCGCGTCTGATACAGATACAAGCGAAAACAATTCCGAGTCCGAAACTGACTAAACAGAACAATTAAGAGAATATTTGCAAACTAATAATATAGGAAATACGGATAATTTAGAGATGGCTTCAATTGGGCAGAAAACTGAATTTATTAGAATGTGCTCAAATATAATGCGGGAAAATTATGATGGCAATCCACTCACCTTGAATTCTTTTATAGATAATATTAATCTAATCGAAAAACTAACTGCAGATAATTTGACATCATGCTTTATTTCATTTATAAAATCTAAACTCGATGGAAAAGCGAGGGAGATTTTGCCAGAAAACGTAACCACAGTAGCACAAATCAAAGATTCACTCACAGCTCGGATAAAACCTGATAGCTCGAAAGTGGTAGCTAGTAGAATCATTGATTTACACATTAAACAGAATAATTACACGGATTTTGCCAAAAATGTTGAAGAATTGGCAGATGCTTTGGAACGCTCCTTAGTAATTGAAGGAATTACAAAGGAAAAAGCACATGAAATGGCTATAGAGCAAACAGTTAATGTGTGCAGAAGCAATGCTAAAACAGATATAGTCAAAGCCATTTTGGCATCGAGTGTTTTCAAAGAACCAAAAGAGGTTGTTGCAAAATTAATTATAGAAGAATCCAATAATGAGAAACAAGAGCAGGTGTTATCAATGGGTTTTAGTAAAAATAGGGGTAATTTTAATCAAAATCAGGGTCGAATGTATAGATACCCTCAACGCAATAATAGAAACAATTATAGAACAGGCTCGTACTATAACAGCAACCGTGGTCACAACAACTATGCTCGTGGGAATAGTTACAATAATCGGGGAAGATATTATAATAGCGCAAATCAGAGTTCAGACATAAGAGATAATTTCTATAGGCAAAATGCCGTAAGGACTTTAAACTCAGAAGCCCCCCACCAAGAAATGGTGGGGGAGGAAGAGCATTACATAATGTGAATGGAAACATAACTCAATTCATATACAGTTTTAATTTAAATTATTCACATTTTATAAACTTACGTTGCAATATCGCACAACAACAAAATAGTACATTTTTAGTCGACTCACAAGCCGATATATCTGTTATAAAAGTTTCCTGCATGAAAGATCAAGTCCAACTAAATGAACAGAATATTATAAATATTGTAGGAGTAACTAAAAGTACAACTAAATTATTGGGTACAGTACAAGCCAATCTGTTAATTTCCAATTGTGCAATATCACAATTTTTTCATGTTGTGCCAGACAACTTTAACATCCCATCAGATGGTATACTGGGTAAGGATTTTTTAAAGGGTAATAGGTGCCAAATTGATTACAATACAATGACCGTTTCTTTTCGTAAAGAGGGCGATAATATATCTATTCCCATTTCGCATGGTATTAAAGGGAATTCATATTTTTTCCCTCCCCGATGTGAAGCGTTTAGAATATTTTATTTTGCCGAACTTATCAGGCCCAGTATTTATTGACTCACAAGAGATTTGCAAAGGTGTTTTTATCAGTAAATGTATCGTGAATTCGAAAACTCCTGTTTTACGTATTCTAAACACAACCGATGAGACAAAATTTGCATACAACTACAAGGTAAAATCTGAGGAACTTTCTAAATTTTATATTTATTCCATTAACAATAACAGTTGTTGCAAGGATCGGTCTGAAAAATTGAGACTTATTTTGAATGATAGGATGCCAGAACACATCAGAGAGGATTTGACACCACTGTGCGAGGAGTACGCTGATATTTTTACATTAAAGGATGATAAGATGACTGTGAATAACTTTTACGAACAAAAATACGGCTCAGTGACACGTCACCAGTTTACGTAAAAAATTATCGATTACCATACGCACACCGAGGTGAAATAAAAAGGCAAGTTGAGACTTCACTTCACAACGACCTTATAGAACCCAGTTTTTCAAATTATAACAGCCCTTTACTTCTCAATCCGAAAAAAGTCCAGATGATAACAAGTCATATCGTTTGTGTGTAGATTTCAGGGCAATTAACAAAAACCTAATTGCAGACAAGTTTCCGTTGCCAAGAATTGACGATATTCTCGACAACCTTGGCAGAGCTAAACATTTCTCTATAATAGATTTATTTTCGGGTTTCCATCAAATTCCACTAGACGAAAACTCAAGAGATTTAATATCGTTCAGTACAGACCAGGGTGCTTTTCGTTGGAAAGTACTACCATTTGGTTTAAACGTAGCGCCTAACTCATTTTCCCGCATGATGTCAATCGCATTTTCAGGGCTAGAACCTAATAAAGCTTTTTTATATATAGATGATATCATTGTAGTTGGATGTGGTAAAGAACATCACTTAAGAAATTTGTCTAGTGTCTTTGAAAAACTTAGAAAGTTTAATTTGAAAATTAACCCCTTTAAATGTAATTTGTTTAGACCTGAAGTTACATTTCTTGGTCATAGGTACACTTCAAGCGGACTCCTGCCAGATGATAATAAAATATTGGGAATTAAAAATTACACAGTACCCACTGACAAAGACGGCATTAAACGTTTTATAGCTTTTGCCAATTATTATAGTAGATTTATACCTAACTTTGCTTTACTTGCGGTGCCTTTAAACCACATGACAAGGAAAAAAGTTAATTTTGTCTGGGACACGCATTGCCAAAAATCTTTTGACTTGATAAAGAAACAGCTAATGTCACCAAGAATACTCCAATACCCACATTTTTCGCAACAATTCATAATTACTGTGGACGCGTATAATATAGGTTGTGGAGCAATTTTAAGCCAAAATTTTGATGGCCATGACCTACCCATGTACTATGCGTCTAAAGCTTTTAACCACTCGGATCAAATCTAAAAGGAACTTTTTGCGATATATTTCGCTATCAATCAATTTAGACCTTATGTATATGGAACACAATTTATAGTGAGAACAGACCATCGCCCTTTAGTGTACTTATTCAATATGAAAGATCCGTCATCAAAACTCACAAAAATAAGACTTCAGCTTTCTGAATATAACTTCTCAATCGAATTTATAAAGGGAAAAAATAATGTTGGTGCAGACGCACTATCTCGCATATCAATTCGAGAATTGAAGAAGGGCAACTGCTGGCAGAATACCAAAGCAAAATCAATTCTGAAAACCCCTAGGCCTACAACCCTACACATTTATGATAAATTTTCACAGGACTTTGACAAGAAAATTTCGAGAATTAAATCAGAATTGTATTACAAGGATGGGAAAATAACAAATATAAAATTTAAAATATATAACAAATTTAAAATAAAATGCCTTATATATATATATAATATTGTTAACAAAACATTGAATTACGATGATATGCTTTTGAGGCTTGAGAAAGAGGCCAATAATAATAACATGTATACAACGGAATGGGCAAAAAATTATTCTTTTTTTAGCGAATATAGTATTCAAGATTTAAAAACCCACGGCAACAGGATACTAAGTAAGCTTGAAATTATGTTAATAGAACCAATAGAGACAGTTTTTGATAAAAATAAACGAACGAAACTCTTAAAAACGTATCACAATGATCCAATTTTAGGTGGTCATTGTGGGCGAAAACGATTATATGTAAAATTAAGGACTAAATATTATTGGAAAGGCATGACACGAGATATAGCTAACTTTGTTAGTGGTTGCAAGGAATTCAATCTTAACAAGGTAAGGAAAGGAAATAAGGAAAATTTGGTTTTAACACCTACTCCTGCTAAGCCTTTTGAGGTAGTAGTGTTAGACACAATCGGTCCTTAACCAACGTCAAAATATGGCAACAAGTACGCAGTAACACTCATATGCGATTTTACTAAATATCTGACATCTATACCCACCCCGTATAAAAGTGCAAGAACAGTAGCGCAGGCAATTTTTGAAAATTTTATTTTAATATATGGGAGGATGACGGTCATTAAATCTGATTAGGGACAGAATTAAAAAATGAGATATTTTGTGAACTTTGCAAGCTTTTAGATATTGAGGTACATTTCTCAACGGCATATCACCATCAAACGGTAGGAACCGTCGAAAGAAATCACCGAGTTTTTAACGAATATGTAAGAGCATATATAGGCGAAAATATGACTGACTGGGATACGTACCTAAAATACTTTAAATTTTTTCACAACACTACAACCATTTCAGTATTCGATAATAAATATACACCATTCGAACTAGTGTTCGCGAAGGAACCTATTATGCCGAACGAAATAAAACTTGGAAATATAGATCCTCTTTACAATGTAGAAAACTACAGTAAAGAAGTTAAATATCGCTTACAAAAGTCACATCTTCTTACAAAGAAGTTAATAGATAAGCACAAAGAGAGAAATAAAAAACAGTATGACAGTTCTACGAAACCATGTGATATAAAAATTAATGATTATATATTTGTTAAGAGAGAACCCTATGACAAATTTAGAAACATATATGATGGTCCATTTATAGTAAAGAAGGTCGATGGAGTCAATATTACATTCTATAATAAAAACTCAAGAAAAGAGCAAACTCTACATAAGGACCGGTTAAGAAAAAAATAAAATATTGAATTCATTTGACATTAGAAAACAAACGAAAAACTGTAAAAACTTAATTTTAAATTTACTTATAAGATACAATTCAGTTCAATGAAAATGAGAAAACAATTTTTTGAAACACAGAATTTTTATTTTTTTTCCCCTGAAGGGAGGTGTACCAAGTACCAATAGGTATAACTATGTACATATGTAGAATGAATGAATAAATGAGAAACAATAAAGCTCATTCTTGTTTCAACCATAGAATACTGAAGTTTAACATATTATAAACGGTCCGTCCACCACACATTTTCGCAGACATTTTCATTATACATTCACCCTATAAAACAAAGTTTAAAGTAATCGACATTTTCTGTTATTATTCGATACAAAGAAGAACTCTGTAATTTGCCCGCTACAAGTATTCCTCAGTGGTTGGAAAAAAAACTGATTATTAAATATTTGTTTGTCACCGCATTAAATAATATTGAAACTTAGCGACATTGTCTGCTGCTAATTTCTGGGATAGCGACCAATTACATAAAAATTCTAATTCGAATCTCGACGATTTTGTCTGTTAGGACTCAATAATAGGCGGAACCCTACAGTACAAAATCAATTTGGATCAACTACACGGTTTTGGACAATTGCCTAAAAAAATTATGTATGACGCCATATCAAATTCAGCATGTGTCATTGATGATTTAACATTGTCAGTATTATTTTTCACAATGAATCTTCATCACCACCGGGAACTCGTTTCGTTCTCACTTCATACACTTTCAACGAACATGCCGAGCCGAATGTACCAATGGATGGCCAATTACATTTGGAATGAAAAAGTATTTGCGAAGTAATTGAAAGCACATAATCACTTCATTTATAACGTTGATATATTTGATGATATTGATATTATTTCTAATAAAACAAAGTTCTTTTCGAGAATATTTCGATAATTTGTTTGGCGTGCAACACCGAATGCTTAAAATTTTTTTAAACAGACTTATTTTGTTGCTATAACTCCAGTACTATTGAAGTTTGAGTTTCGAGAAGTGCTGATGACTTGCCGGATCTCAATTCAAAAAATCTTATTGGCATTGAAAAAGTTAATAACAAAATGAATATATAGCTGCAAAATAGCAATGAGAATTATTCTTCTAATTTTAAAGAAAATTTTTATGTATATCTTCGCACTCCTAGGAAACCACTTATCTTGATAATATATTTTTACCTTTCTGTGAAAGACCTATGTGAAAAATGTTGCGAATATAGCTGCTTTCTGAAGAATGAAGTGGTATTGTACATATCGAGAATTTGGTATTCATTTTGATCTCAGTACTTTTAATATGGGAAATTTTACAATAGGAACTTACACTTTATTGCACATTTATGTTTCTGTAGGGATTTTATTTTAGGACAATCATGAGGGTGGCGATGGCTGAGGTAGTTAGCACGTTGACTACAAAAAAAAAGGTCATGGATTCGAGCCCAATAAAAATAACACTTCGCATTTTTCCTGATGTGGGTCTTTGTCTAAGTTGTTGTTGGAATGTGTTAGTGGCGAAGGACTAGTAACTGGTCACTGCACAGTGCCGGCTTCAGCTGCTACCTATTTACTTGAACCTCAGAGCGCTCTCCTTCTTCGGTATTGTGTATAAGATAAAAAAAAATAAGTGTTGAAATAAACGTGATTGATCGTGACATCGACAACTGGCACATAAAATTATTGCCCACGCATTATTGGTAAGAACACTGAGCGTAGAAAAAAGTGGTGCTAAAAAACACAATACCGAGGGATATAATTCCTTAGATAAGCGAATATATATATATGGAAAACTGATACCGGAATGCTAAAAGGGTCACTGGCACCCCGAAAATCTTTTAACATACGAGATCTTTTTAATAACTCCTCTTGTCCTATTTCCCAGGAACAGACTAATAACAGAGCTTTTTCTGTCTTAAATTACCTACCTTTTTATATGTAATCATTCTATTAACTTATGTTACAATAAAAAAATGGCAGAATACCGTTAAAAATTGCAGACATGGTGACTTTTTTACTGTCAGAATAATCATTTTCTTATAATTGAAACCAGTCGATACCAACTATACTCAACGTCGATATAATCAATAAGTTAAGAACCTTTCAGATCTACTATTCCTAGACCGGACGGTGTTCGCAGGTGTATACGGAAAAACTGTGCTCAGGATTTAGCTACCCTCCTTGGTAATATATTTCATGCATCACTCAAATATGGTTATTTTCTTCAACTATGGAAAGAATTGTATATCATTTCATTATTTAAATATGGGAATTGCTAACCTATCCCTATATCATCAAATTTAGCGTGATTCCCAAGCTGTTAGGAAAGTGTATTATAAACCTGTAATTCAATAAGAACTAATTTGCTAAAAACTTGCCAGCCTGATTCATCGTAGATTTAACAATGATCAACATAATGTCGTCATTTATGTATCGAATAAACAAATCTCCTCATGCGATATGTATCGAATCGTAATTTTTAGCAAATTGCAATAGATTACCAAAGAACTGTAATAAGACAGAATAGAGTGGCATACATTTTATTCGATATCGAATGCCATGATGCCAAAAAAAAGAAATTTTGATGCATTTTTTTCGATATCGGATGCGGTGATTAGACCCGAGACTTCAGTAAAGCATTTGGCAAAGTCGACCATATGCTATTATTTAAGAAATTTTATTTTATTGGTTTTATCAATAATAAGAGGGTGGTGATGGCACGATGGATGGTAGTCTGCACGTTGACTACAAAAACAAAAACAAAAACAGACATGGGTTCAACTCCAGTTTCAGACTAAAATTATAAAAAAAAAAAAATCTCCCATTTTTCTCATCTGCATTAGTGTGTCGGTTGTTGTCGGAAGGTTTCAGTGTCGAAGGCATAGTAACTGGTCACTGCAATTTTGCTTCAGCTGATAGCAATCCACAATCACATTGTTTAGCACCGGCGAAGTAGAATAATAATAAAAATGGCTACCGAAGCTTCAGCACTGCTATAAACAAATGCACAATGCTTCAGGAGTCATCTCCTGAGTGCTGGTCCCAGATAAAAAAAAAAAAAAAACTACCTTAATTGGATTACTACATACCTAATAGGGAGACAAGAAAAGAGTTTCTTTTAATTCCACATATTCATACATACAAATAAAAAAGTTTTTAAGTTTTAATGATTTTTTAAAAGTATTATCTTTTTTGAATTTTGCGTTGACTTGATTTAGTTCCAAATCCAAACTTTTTTAATTCAACCTATTTTGATTTTTCCCCCATTGGCATCCTTGCTCAAATTCTTATTAAACCTTGCATCAGCTCTAGTTTATTTTCAAGATTAATTGCAAATAATAATTTATATCGTCACATATATTTAGACAGAGGAATTTATACTCATCCATACCCATCATTAAACAGTTTTGGTTAGGGCGATACTTTCGTGTTGTATTATCGCATTGAAATAAGTTGTTCATTTTATTTATTTGTTCTACTCTATATACGTTAAGGTGGGTCAAATTGTAGGGGACCGAAAAAATGTACAAATGCACCTCGCGATTATAGTTTTATGGGTCAAAAATGAATTTCGAGACCCCTGTTTTTTCAAATATGTATGAATTTTTCCATAATATTCAAGAATAGAGGCTCTAGCCAAACGTCTATATTGGGGTTTTTTGGGTCGATAAATCTATTTGTAACATTTATTTTTTATTGCTACCAGCGCGCTCTTTCGTAAATTTTTTATCAATTAGAAAAAGCCACATGTGTCTCATGCCATCATATAGTCTAGTTTAGTATTAAGATTTTTGTATCTAGTTTCTTAAATAAATCTTCAGTTCAACTATGGACCCAGCGGCGTCAACATCACAAGCCGCTCTAATTGAAAGTAATTAGAAACATATGCCCTTCTCACGATGTTGCTGTGTCTTCTTCTTTGAGTGGTTTTAATCTGCCGAGTAAACGGTTAATGATGAAAACAAAAATTAAGAAATACCAAGGACAATTGTATAGATGGTAAATTTAGAGATTCATTAGAAGTGAAAAATAACGGGGAATTTTACGAATTCTATTAATAAAAAATAATAAATATATAGAGCTAATAATTTACATCTACTGACAACCACATACGGTGGACAAAACGTTGACGATGAAGGTGTAGCAAAAATCCTTATTTTGAAAGGCTCGAAATTCATTGTTGTCTTGAGGTTTCTTTGGCAAACTTTAATGGAATGACCCATAGAACAAGAATCGCGATGTTCCGAAAAGCCATAAAAATTTTACCCAGTCTAATATATGTACATACGTATATATGTATGTATGTATATACATTTTGGTGAGTAAATTTTTTTAGTCAACAAGAGCATAGCAAAATCGAAATCTGCATAAATGCAAAGAGAATTACCAGAAGAAAGCCTTGCTCCCCCCGAGAGACATAAAAATTCATATACATATGGGTAATTCCAAACCCTGGTAGTAATAGTCTCGTAGTGTATATTATAATCTTTAAAACAAAACAAAATTGGCCTCTGTAGCTGCAGTAGAACTGAAGATATTGGCTTGAGAAGTTGAAAAGTGTAATGATTTGGGAATTTTATGGGAAATTGTGGCCCTTTAAAAATATTAATTTTTTGGTTTCTTAGCAAGAATAACAAGTATACCAAATTTTATTGACAAACTAGAAACTTCATGATTAATTTGGCTTCCAATTACCCAAACGTTAACTTTAATGTCCCTAGGTGGGAGCTAGGTTTTGATTTTAGACCCATACTTTATTCTGATAATTTTCTTAGAATTTGGTGTACATTACGATTTTTTAATACCCGAACAAATTGACGCACCCTAATATACATGTATATATATTTATATATATATATATATATATATATATATATATATATATATATATATATATATATATATATACATACTTTATATATACTTTAAAGCTAATCAAAAGTGTCGTCAACAGACATTTTGATTATAAATAAAAATTAAATTAAATTGTATACATTCATTTCTTAAAAGAAGATTGTATCACATCAAACATTCAAATATCTTTTTTTTATTAATGTGGAAATCTGAGATGGTTTTTCTTTTCAATATATATAAAAAATTACAATATTTTTGTAATAAAAATAATATAATTCACTGTGTATAATAAGACTGATGATCGCAAAGCGACTGAAAGTCGTTAAGAATTGATAATGAGATACAACAGAAAATTTTACAAAATTCCATACATCAATTTTGATTACGAAATATATTCTAACTTTAATGGAGAGAGATGAAACGGTCGTGTATTTGTTACTACTGGACTTTTATTGATATACATACATAGATAATAAAAAAATTGAAAACCCCATAAAATTTTTTTTTCATTTTTATTTTCGTTTGTTTTGTGGTGATAACAACGTCTAATCTAATTCTAGACAAAAAGCTTTGTTAATAAACTGATTAAAGTGAAGAAAATTTTATTTCTTTTGTTGATTAATAAAAATTAAAAAAAAACCGTAATGCCTAAATTCACAGTTATTAGTTAGCTAAGAGCAATAGTTTTACCTATAATATTTGATTCAGCGCTTTTTGTTAACTTAGTTTAACCGCCAAATGTCAATGGTTAACAAATAGTTAGACAACAGCTGATTAGTAAATTATTATTAGTATTTTTGTTTTGATATCATCTATCATAATATTATATATATATACTTATATATATAATACTAACAGTTTTTTTTTATTTTCAAAAATATTTTGGTTTTCCCGAACCAATTTCAGCAGCAATTCAATATCTTGCGCGGTAAAGTTCGATGACCGCTTGTTTTATCAATTTTTAAGAAATAATATAACAAATGTAAACAAAAACCATATACTATAACAGTGCTGACAATATTGAAAATTCTAAATTGTTAGGCTTACCATTCTTTGGTTATACTGAGAATGCTATTTAAACAATACAGTGAATATGGAGTACTAGTTAGACAATTTTTATTTATATTTTAGTTTACTAATAATTAACCAATTACTGTGAATTTGGGCCTAAAACGCATGTATTATATAGAATACCCTCCGAAATAAAGGCTATGAATGTGAATATGAATAAAAACTGGTAGTTGATTCGCTGCTACCTCCCGCCAAAAGCTATCAATAAGTTAAAATAGTCACTTTTAAATGAATTATTGGATTAGGGACCTGTCTCTACTGTTTATAGAAGAAAGAGAGATACATACATAATTTTGCCAAAACGGTAAATTATAAAAGAATAATTTTGATACTGCTGTTTTTTATTAATTGTGATTTTACAAGTTTTTTTTAACTACATACTCATAATTGAGTTTTAGCGAAATTAATTCTTGTTAAATCTGGCTTTTAAGTCCCATATTCAGTATCATACTGACTTTGAAAAATCGCTTCAAAATGGTGTTGTAAGTGCCCCACTATTATTCAATAATTAAATATATAATACTATGTATAATTAAAAATTACTTTTTCTTATCTGTGGCCATTTTTTTTATTTATATTGTTTAGCATACTACCTTACTTTTTTGACACACATGTCTTATTTGGCAGATCGTGCGATTATGTAGGATAGTGAATCACGGTCTTAAGAAAGAATTATATAAAAAATAATTGCAGCGTTAGATGTTAAAAAAATATCTTTTAATGTAAAGTGTTTATTACCACACAATCTTTCTTGTAATTATGTTAAAAAAAAATACAATAGAATTGGTGTGTGGAAAAAATAGTGATTCGAGAAAATGGGGCAGATACTTAACCCATTACAGGCCATACGGCACTCAAATTAATGCTATCTTTAACAGTCTTTAAAAAAAATTGCATACAAATTTCTTACTGTGTTTTATGTACCGTTATTATTATATTTGTTCAGCATCAAATTATATGCTTAGCAACCCAGTACCTTAGAAGCTGTTGTAAGCATCACATCTTTTCTTGTAGGCTATCTGTTTTTTTCTTCAGAATTTTCCAAAGTCATGAGCAGTCGAAGGTAAAAAGTGGATAAATAATTTGTTTGTAAGAATTGCAACAAGATATTTACTTTTTTTAAAAAACAACAAAATAATGTTTTTAGATCTTCGGCTATGAATGGCCCACGGCCAGCGCCCACGGCCAGCGCCCAGTCGATCTGAAAACATTGAACTGGTTGAAAGCAGTTTACGTGAAAATCCGCGACTTTCAAAACGGAAAAGAGCATCCTCACTGGGACTTCCAAGAGCGATTTTTCATGAAATTTTAAAAAAAGATCTGGATGACATACCCTTTAAAAAATAAAATCCGCATTTCCATTCTATCGTTCAATGCTCTTAATAAAACTTTGTGTCAATTATTACGTTTTTTATTTAAGTTTGAAAATATAAAAATGCTACCAGACACCCTTTACAAGTTTTACGATTTTTATAATACTTTTTGAGAAAGAAACCTACTGAGATTTGGTACGACTGTCATAAAAAGTTTTACCTGCCCTCCCCACCTTCCGAGTCCCTACCCGTATACCAAATTTCAGCTCTATGGCTATGTGAAGAGTGCGCACCCGTACATCAAATGGGAGTGCCACATGCAAAAAAAGATCAGAGAGATACTCTGATAAAAATTACCAGTTTTCATATTTTTCCATTTATTTACTCTCCCGTATGCCGAATACAGCTCTGTAGCTATAAGGAAATTGCCCGAAGAAAAAAATTTACTATCAAGTAGTTCAGACCAAATACAGATACTTTCACTTCAACCGTTCTCAACATAAATATCTCAAAAATAAAGTAAATATACTTTGAAATTTATATAACCTATAGTTCTTTCCAGATATACAGAGAGATAGTGTGAAAATTTAATAAAATCGGTGCAGTTGTTATATATATGATTATTCGTCATTGCATTCATATTACCTCACTTGCACGAAATACGTTAATTTTTGACATGCTTTAATACAAAGTAGTATAGGATTTTTTTTTATTTTAGGAGTTTTTCATTTCATATGACATTCTTAGGAATATCAAATTCTGAAATTCAGTTATAAGTAATTAAAAAAAATAACATTGTTTTTGTTACTTTTTCACGAATTACCAAACTCAAGCCGCCGCGAAATTTTTGTAAATAGCCGCCGTTCAAAAAATAAGGTGGCAGAGATCTATAACAGCAGCTGTTTATGTTTTTTAATTTTTAGTTTATTTTTCTATGCCAAACAAATAAAAAAAAGTAATTAACGATTGATTTTCAGAAGTAAAAAAATTACAAAATAGAAAAAAAGATTTTTTCAATTATATAGCGTGCACTTTCCGAATGTATGAATGTAAGAATATACTGTACTTGTCCCTCTTACGTTTTGTTACGACATTCCAAATGGGATCAATGAAAAATAACTAATATTTTTCTTGTCTGCCTTCGATTTCAATAACATTTGGTGTCCTAGGAAACCAAGACCGAAAATATAGGGGTAACAATATCATAAAATTCCAAAGTCATTACATTTTTGCAGCTTAAAAATTTAGTAGGTTCGGTTCTGTTGTAGCTGGAGAGTACAATTTAGATTTGTTTTAAAGCTCGTAATATTAGGGGCGTCTTCAAAGACCGTGTCAAAGAGTGGTATAAAATGTGAGGAATGTATCCCCCACCCGCCGATTTCTTTTAATCTTGAAACTCTTCAACAACAAGTCTTAACCTTCCTTCTGTGAATCACTTTTGTGTTAATTTCACGAAAACAAAAGAAACTCCGTCATTCTCTCAGTATCTTCATTATTTCTCATTATACAACGTTTAGTGTGACAAGTGCGTCTGAGTTGAAGTGTTGTACCGGTGATTACTAATCGGACGGTCTGTGAGACCAACTTATAGTTAAGTGTTACATTTTCGTCAGGTAAGTTGGTTTTGCTAAATTAGAAATTTTTAGATGAAAATGGACAATTTTATGATTTAATAAAAGAATTATGTTCAAAATTAATTATCGTGAGATTTTCTTTAGATATGGCAGATATTGAGCGCATAAGAGCTGTTCTGAATTAAATCGATTCAGATCCAGATTCTGATGTGGAAAGTGATACTGAATACGAAGATAATATTGATGTGTATGAAGCAAACACTGATACTGAACAAGAAGACTCCAAGGAAAGTGATGTTGAAGATTCACAGGACGCTGAAGCTCTAACGACTCATTGATATTTACAAAGACTAACATCATAATGAGGCATACATATATTTTAAGCATTTTGAAATTTAGTGTACCTTTTTTTTCTTGAATTCATTTTATTGTTTTGTTTACTTTTAAGATATATTTTAATAGAAAAACAACATTTTATAAATGTTGTGTTTTGTGAATGAATTTTTTTTTTATTTTTATATTAGGTCTAATATCAAAAATTCCAAATATTGTGATGAAATATAAATTGATGCTGTGAGCTAAAAAAAAATTAATTTTTGTTTTTTTCTTGCTTCAGTTATTTGAAATTAGTTTCTTAAATATATCCACTGCACAGGTTTTGAAAATTTTAGAATAGTTTTGAGATACCGAGAAATACTTGAAATCGGTCTGCGAGACCGAGAAATGTGAATTTGTCTCAAAAAAATTAAAATAGTCAGGAAGGTTAAAGACTATCTTGAAATGTTTGTTATGGACAGCACTGAGAAAAGGGTTTTTGTCTTTTTAGTTGTTGTTGCATGGCCAATATGCTGTTGATTGTTTTATTGTTAGTTGCTGTATTCTAATTGCGTTAATATTGGCAACTTCCATGAAGACTTATTGTTTTCGCTAATTTTCTTCTTAACTCTCTTTTGATCTTGTCATAACTAAAACAAATGCGAAACCCTGCTACGTCCAAATGTAGGACTGCCTGGTATAAGTTGTGGGCAGGGTTCGGATTGACAAAATCTGTGCACATGTGCATGCACCAATTACTGGCGCACATTTTATGTGCCTCACATTTCATGTCGAATAGTCTTATACGGAAATCCTTAGTAACTGGATTTGGATAAGCTAGAACTTTCAGTTTTCTGCATTTTGGTAAAAAAAATTAAAGAACCAAAAAATTTGGGGGATGGTGTAAATGGCTATTTTTCACAGACAATTTGAAACATTACACCTCTTTCGGCAGCGTCATTGACAACATGTAATTTACACAATATTTTTTCGGCTTGCTAGTAATCTTTGAGTTCTTCCGTTTTCTAGGTCGGTAATGACACGAAAAATTTCGCTGTTTCAGGTTCTACGTATTGGCTTAAATCAATATTCATCAGTTGTGTTGACCCACGAACGTCCTCCTCGGAAGCCATATTGCCGGTCGATAAGTAAGCTATTGGCCTCCAGATACTTCATAAAATGGAAATTTAGCATACTCTCCATTACTTTGGAAATGGGCGATAATTTTCAGGGTTGCTTGCCTCTCCCTTCTTGGAGATCGGCGTTACATTTGCAACTTTCCAGCACGCGGAAATTCGCATGCATGCTATAGCGTGCTGAAAAGGATTGCCAAAGGACGCGATACCGTCGAAGAGCACTGCTTCAAGACCAGTGCCGGAATTCCATCCGGCCCAGTTGACTTATGTATGTTGAGATCCGCTAGAACCCTTTGATTTGCACTGGCTCGAAAGTATATATTTGGCATAGTTCCGGATACACTCTCGGGAGCGGCCAGTGGTTGATTGCTTTCCGGCTGGTGAGAATTACCTGCAAACATTTCAGCTTTGAGGTTAGCCTTTTCAACCGGGTCAGTGAATATTTGATCATCTTTTAAAAGAGGCGGAATTGAAGAACTAGCATTTTCTTATACTCTTTTAACGAATGACCAGAAGCTTTTGCTTCCCCGTGGGACAGTAAGAACTTTAGCGCAAAGACGCTGCTCGTACAAAGCGTTTGCACGTCTTAGCACTTTGACATACGAAGATCTCGCTCTTTTGGGCATCATATCAGTATCGGCGTTTTTATCATTCCGCCAGATACTAAATGCTTCCTCTCTGGATCTGACTGCAAGTCTGCACGTCTGATTAAACAAAGACTTCGGTCTAGGCCCAATCAAAATTTGCTTCGATGGTATGAACGTTTTCATACCAAGCAATATATTTTGGACGATTTCAGCTATAGCATTGACATCATTGTCAAGGAAGCAGAGCCTCCAATTGAAATGGCGAAAGAAATCGTTGAGCTCAGCCCAACGTACCGTTTCGTGGCGATGGCACGATGGATGGTAGTCTGCACGTTGACTACAAATCCAAAAAAACAGACTTGGGTTCAACCCCAGTTTCAGACTAAAATTTTAAAATAAAAATAAAATTCTCGCATTCTTCTGATGTGCATTAGTGTGTCTTTGTGTGTCAGTTGTTTTCGAAAGGTTTCAGTGGCGAAGGCAGATTCACTGGTCACTGAACAATACCGGCTTCAGCTGATAGCAATCCACAATCGCATCAGAACGCACTCCTTCGTCGGTATTGTGTAGCACCGGCGAAGTAAAATAATAATGAAGATGGCTACTGAACCGAAGCTTCAGCACTGCTACGAGTATAAACAAGGAACGTGCAAAAGCAGAGCTGCAAAATAATTAATTAAGCTTCACCTCCTATCATTTCTCCTACTATCCTTTTCCTATAGTTCCAGCACAATGCTTCGCATGTGTAGGAGTCATCTCCTGAGTGCTGGTCCCAGATTAAAAAAAAATATATATTTCAAACGTTTCGTAGCTGGCGCTAAAACGCCTCTTAGTTCCGCAAACGAAAAGGAGGCAGAAATGGTGCAATGATCCGAATTCCCGAGAGGTGTGCTGATGTTCATTTTATACTTGTCAGGGTGTGAAGTGAGAAAAAGGTCGAGGGTGTTGGGAAAGTGCATCGAAGTTGAACAATATTTATCGCTTATATGCATTTATAATTTTGCACGACTTTTTGTGCTTATAAACGAGAAATGCATATGCGAAAATTCTTTTATATGCATCGGCAGTGCTTATATAAAAAATCGCTTTTATGCATCAGTGGTGCATGTATAAAAAAAACTCCGGTATATGTATAACTAAAATTTAATTTCTATTTAAAAAAAAACCAAATTTAATTTGCATTTGGTTTAATTTAATTTGATTTTGGGTTAAATAAATTTGCGTTTGGTTAAAATAAATTTGCGAATTCTACATACATATATTTATTTGTATGTAAACTTTTCCAATTTAATTTAATCTTTAGCAAAAAAATCTGTTATTTTTCTTTGCACATTTCCGCAGCATTTAGAAAAGATAAATTGTTCAACAATTTCTAATTCTTCGGCACATCCGTTTTTTGAGAGAAGGAAACTACGAAGAATGCTTAAATGCTTACTTAACGTTGGTATTTGTACGTACGCATCACTATCGTCCGCCTCGTCATTTGATTCTTCACCAGATATAAGTTTGGAGATTATTTCAGCGTCGGTTGGTGGTGCAAAGCATGGCAAATCATTATCAAAATGAACGAAATTTTCAAAATTCGTACCGAGATCAGGATTAGAAATAGTTGTTGCTGTCATTTCGTCTTCTTGTTCTGACAGTTCTAAAGATTGCGAACAAAATTTGCACTGAAAAGAAAAATATAAGTTAATACATATGGATGTATGTGCTCACATTAATACTTATATGTGCAGATGTAAGGTTAAATAAACAAATATTACCTTTTTAAAACTATTCAAAATTGTGTCAGGCGTCACCATCCAATATGCTCGCTTGGCTATATGTAGTGCGGTTAAAATGTTTATGGAGTTTTTGAAATCTTAAATTTTTTTTCCTGCTTCTAAAAAAAAATCTGTTTGCGTATTATACTTTGTCGATAATACGCTTTAAAGCAGTGAATTATACCCTGGTCCAATGGTTGTAAAATGGAAGTGGTGTTTGCAGGTAAATAATGAATATTAACATTCTTTAAATTGACCTCTTTATGAGCTGAAGCATTATCCACGAATAAGATAACTTGGCGATTTTGTCGTACCATTTCCTCGTCAAAGGATATCACTATTTCCTTCCAAATGTCTTGGGTCATCCAAGCCTTTTTCTGGGAAAAATATTTTATAGGCAATTCTCTATTTTTGAAACATTCTGGATTTTTCGGTTTACTTATGGCCAACATTTTCTTATCGTGACCAGTTGCATTGCATAAAAGTAAAATTGTAATGCGATCCTTGGGCGATTTCATGCCGGAAATGTTAAAATTGTTCCTACTAAGGGTAGAAGAAGGCAGTGTTCTAAAAAGAAGGCCAGTTTCATCGGCATTAAATATGTTGTCGGGAGTGTACTCGCTGATCAAACTTGGAATAACTTTTTGAAAATCTTTAGCACCATTTTCATCAGCTGCTGCTGCTTCTCCATGAATTTTTTTAACTTTATGACTTCTCTTCTTTGCTATCGGTATAGCCAAGACTTGGATCAAACTCATTTTCATTTAATGAAATGGCAAATTGTTTTGCCTTTTCTATGATCATATTGCTGGACACTACGGCACCGGATACACGGATTTGGTCAAACCATTTTGAAATGGCTTGATCCCCTTTCTTAAACTTTCCTGAACGCTCTCTCTTTCTGGACAAATTATTGATCGTTTTACTTTTTTGAATAATTGAACTTTTATTTCTTATAATTCGATTCACCTTGTCTATAGATACACCGTATTTTTTACAAATTTCCTGTTTTGTGCACTCCTTAAGTTCATTGATTATTTTAACTTTTTGTTTCACAGACAAATTAATTCTTTTCCTTTCACTCATTTGGATTTATGTAAATATTTTGTTTTCTATCATCTATTTTCAAAAAATTTTCCACAGCAGTACGTTAATATGTCTAACGTACTGAATTGAATTGGTTTTACACACAGATGTAAACTTAAGGCATTAATAGAGACGGAACTTTTTATTTGCGGTTGGAAAATTTATGGACAAATTTTAATTTTAGGAAAATAAACTTAAAATGTACCCTGCATATATGAGCAGTTTTTTCATAGATTTAACAAAAAATGTATATTTGTTTACGGTGCATAAAAGCGAGAAATGCATATATTAAAAATAATTGCGCTATTTTAAATACGAATAGAAAATTACTTATGTTGGCATGCATATAAGCGTTAAATGCAAATAACCGACGTGCTTATAAGCGATAATTACTGTATATAGTTTTCTCCCTTTCCGTATTTGGGCTTCTGTAAAGAAACCCGAAATGCAAAAGATGTGCCCTGATTTTGAATTTAACCCAAAGACAGCTAAATTCGGGATCATGCGTGCCTAAAGATTGCTGGCACTGGTACACAACCTCATTGCATATATAAATTGCAAGGCCCCTGTGTAGATGGAAAGAGATAAGAGGTGATCTTCAGACACCTGGGTTTCACTTAAGTCGAAAATATCCGGTCGATGGGGACAAACTTGAGCATAGACAGAGAAGAAGTATGCTCTTAGACCACGTATGTTGCAGAAGTCAATTCTGAATCGGCCTGTCATGATTAATGCGAGAAAAGTCAAGTAAAATGTCTATCGTCTGTATTGCAGTCGCCACAGAGCTAATCGCTGCTTGAACGACTGCCGGTGATCAGTGTTACTCCTTCATCATCAAACAGTATAGCAGCAACCAATGCAAATTACAATGGCACCAACAATGCTAAAGATTTTGTCGGTTATGGTAAGGAGATTTAGCACAATGACACGAAAAAAGGCCATAAAAGCCCTGACCCGAAGTGACAACGGTGGTTGGTGATGTCAACACTGTCCAATATAGTCCGCCCGTCACTGGTATAGCGGTTTTCCCTTCTTTTTGTTTTTTTTCTTTTGTTTCTCTTAGTTATTTCACCATTCAATAGTTATTGTTTTTTTCTATTTTATTTAAGTTTATTGATTTTTGTTATTTCTTGGTGTACATAAGTAAGTTATTTAATTTTTTTAAGCTTATTGTGTTTCCTTGTTTGTTACACTCCAATCATATCTATTCCACGACCGAACAGCGGGCTAAAGGAAGACGCGTGTCTACCAGACGAACGAATAAACACTACTCCATCGGGTATGGCTAATGCCTGCTGGCGGTCTAAAAGGATAATTTGCAATATTTTTACCAAGAAACAATAAAATGATTTCGAGAAACTCTTAATTGTCGTGTCTGGGTATATATTCCTTCAGTTGCGCTAAGCAAAAAAACTTGATCTCTAATTGAATTTCAATTGGTACTTTTTCTGCAACCTTACTATCATCTATACCAGAACTATAAGGTTTATCTTTAATTTTTGCCATCACCCTTTGAAACGAACAAAAATTGGCACTCCTGGCACATAGAATAGATCTCGTTCTAGTAATTGCTCCAGCAAGAGTGGTGTACCTTCAAATTGACCAGTAGTTGTCGACGTGGAATCGAATGGAATAGCTTAAACACGGTTAGTGATTTTCCACTCAAGCAAAATCCCGTAAACGGTAGCCGCAATAAGTATGCCTCTCCCTTTACCCGACGGTATCTTTAGCAGGCCGTTTCCATTACATGTGTCGATAACAGTATCCCGACTAACTATATCTTCCGGATTGGTCACCATTTCGAGTACATCCAATTTCCCGATAATTTCAGCCTCCCTTTTTCTTTCGGTTTCACCGCCTCTTATCGTATTCTTTTGTATATGTAACCATTCAGCGATCAAAGAATGAACACATCGCCCCTGGGATTCGTCGGAATAAACGCAAGTATGCACTTTCGTGATCACTTATTTCACGCTGTCCACTGCTATAAAAAAAGAGTACCCTTGTCTATATATTTATTTAAAAATTACTTGCCTTGTATATTTGTTAATTTTGCTACTACTACCTTATTTATGTCAAATAAAATACAATTGCCCAATTTTTCCGCATCAAAACTCTTTAAGGTAGAAAAAAATGTATAACAACAAAATAAGATAAATCAAAGCGAATAATTTATAAATCGCCCAACTATTTATATACATAAAGGAAAATTGTGATACAGGATAGTAAGGGTTTTAATGTAAATAAATTTATAAACTTTAGGAGAACTATATGACAGTGCTTGTTTATACAGTAGTCTCGTAAAAGTTAACCAAATGTTCCAAAATAATTAACTTGTTCGAATTGTTAACTTTTTTAGGCGACCTTAATAGTTTAATGTTTACCCCAGTCAGTATTCAATTCACAGTCACTCTTGACCATTTAATTAATACACATTAATTTCTGTAGAGTTGTTTCAATAGATGTATAGACTTCTAACACTTTTGTTTTTTTCTTTTGTGTTGTACCTCCTGACTAGGTCGACCACCTGACGTGCACCGCTATTATTTTCAAACCATATTATCAAGATTTTGATATCTTTCAACAGCCTTCGAGAAGCTCACTTTTGGTTATTGGTCGGTATCATTATTGAACACTTGGACATCGTCGTTATCTTCCGTAACATGAACATTGTTCCACTTTCCAATGTCAACAAAGGGTGCTGCATAATAACATTAACATTATTCAATAACAAAATATTGATATATTTATTTCAAATATATTTTGTAAATTAATTTGCAAAATATAATTGCTCAGATATGGGCGGAGTGACCAAGATGTTATTAACAGTATTATAAAAAATTACTTCTGGGACTAACTATAAACGACTTATTACATAGGAAGTAGCAACAAAGGTTAACAGAGAAAATGCCACAAAGAGCCGTAAGACGATACAGTTAAATATGTAAGATCAGTCAACCAGTGCGTGTGAGACGCAAAACTCTCGAAGGCCCTGACCGCACTTAAGCAATAATTACGATGCCACATGAGATGTTCTTCAGGTCAGAGCTGCTTACGACTCCAATAACAAAATAATTTTTTTTTTTAATTAAAATTTTTAATTTGGGACCGCCCTATTGACTGAAGATGAACGCTAGGCATGTTCTGAAGGATAGTCGGGGTAACAAAAATATTATTAGTCGGTCATATATTTGGCCCTTCTAAGAGCACTCTGAAGCTAGTTAGGGCGGTGTGGCTAATTTTATAAAAAAAGGACTTTGTATGGGAACGGCCTTAAGGAGGGTAGATAGCGGGTAGGTATGTTTACAAAATGTAGGGAGGGAAATATTAGTGGCAGTCGGTCCTACAGTTTTACCCACCTTTTCGTGGATTTTTTTTTATTTTATATTTTTATTCTTCAATGAGCAGCCATTGACTTCAATGAGCAGCCGTTTACCACCATCACACATTTTTTAGATCATGCATTTTTTCCCGAAATGCACAAAACTAGGGGTTCTAGCGTGTCGAAATCAAAAAGTTGTGCACAATTCCATCCTAATGTACATACTCGTAGTACAATTGGACTGTGGTTAAATGAGTTTATCGAAAGAATTTTGATTTGGAATTATGATGCGTATTTGATAGAGATAGCGTTCGTTATTTTGCATGTGTATAAACTTTTGGTTAGCTTTTTTTTAAATGTTATAAATGTGAAAGTTTGTATGTTTGGATGTTTGTTACTCGATAACTTAAAAATGATTTGACATTTTATTGTTATTTTTCGTCTTTGCCAATTTTTTGGAAATATTGAATTCACATTGACTCCTTTGTCTGCTTATAGTAAAATAAGATTTTTTAACGTGGATATCAGTGTTGCCAGACATTTAAAAAAATTGTTTTTATTTTTAGTAATTTTTAGCTAATTCTGTTGACATTTCTCACATCTATTGAGTGTATCCAGCAAAAATTTTGTTTGAAAAGTGGACAGCAGTGTTGCCAGATATGAAAAAAAATATTCGTTTTTAGCCAATTAGTTTTTAGTTACTTTCGGCGAATGTTACTAAACGTTCCATATATAATATAAGAAATTCAATACAATTTGAATATAGAATAAAAAATTAACATATGTATATCTGACAATGAGAAGGTCATTTCTTTCTCTGTTTCCAGTATATCTATTGATCTTACAATATATACGATTGAGGAAAAATGGGGTGGAATTAAGGAGTATACTAGGATTGAAAAAAAATTATTTTTACTAATTTTGAGATTTGCATACAAGATCATAGATATTTTCAGTATAATGACGAAATATTTATGCAACATAAGGGCCTTTCCATGGGATCTCCTATATTTCCAATTATAGCGGACAGTATTATGGAAAAATTATTATTACATATCGATTGAAAAACTTAGTATAAAAGTGAGACTAATGACAAAATATGTCGATGATTTATTTTGTATTAATCCTGAATGTGGGATAGATAGAAAGTTACCAACTTTTAATGGGTTTGATTCTAATATTAAATTTACTGTTGAAAGGGAATGTGATTCAAAACTCCCTTATTTGGATACTCTCATTATTAAAATAGATAATAAATTGATAATAGATTGGTACCAGAAACCTACAGCTTCGGGTAGAATAGTAAATTATTATTCTAAACATAGCAGACATATGATTATAAACACAGCTAGGAGTTTCATAGAAACAATTCTAACTATTAGCAATAAATGTTTACTTTTTTTTTTTTTTTTTTTTTATCTAGGACCAGCACTCAGGAGATGACTCCTACACATGCGAAGCATTGTGTTAGGAACTATAGGAAAGGGATAGTAGGAGAAACGACAGGAGGTGAAGCTTAATTAATTATTTTGCAGCTCTGCTTTCGCACGTTCTTTAGTTTTTTTATACTCGTAGCAGTGCTGAAGAGCTTCGGTTTAGTAGCCATTTTTATTATTATTTTACTTCGCCGGTGCTACACAATACCGACGAAGGAGGGCGTTCTGATGTGATTGTGGATTGCTATCAGCTGAAGCCGGTATTGTTCAGTGACCAGTGACTATGCCTTCGCCACTGAAACCTTCCGACAACAACTAACACACAAAGACACACTAATGCACATTAGAAAAATGCGAGATGTTTATTTTAATTTTAAAAATTTTTTTGTCTGAAACTGGGGTTGAACCCAGGTCTGTTTTTGGTTGTGTAGTCAACGTGCAGACTACCATCCATCGTGCCATCGCCACCCTCTTCTTCATTCTTATCGAGAATAAGGAATATGTTGGAAAATAATAATTTTGGTAATGATTTAATACATTAATATGTCTGTATAAATATAGCAAAACAAGTAATAGGGATAAAATTACGGAACGGAAGATATATAAATCTTTAACGTACATTTCTAGAATGTCGGAGAGATTGACAAAATCAAAGGATTTTAATTTTAAGAAATTATTATTATATATTTTCTTATATATTCTTTCAATACATTCTAATAATTCTAATTTGTTATTATTATTGACATATGTTAAAATTTATATACATATGTTTTGAATTTCTAATACTTCTGTTTGCGACTATACTATACTATACTATACTATAGTTCTTTTGTCATGTTTATTTCTTTTCAAGAACCAAACAATTTTGTGACATTTCTTTTATATTGAAAATATTTTAATTAAAAAATTTCCTGAAGATGTTAACCGAAGGTTAACGAAATATCGAGATTATATAAAAATAATAAATAAAAAAAAAAACTTAAAGCTTAATAAAATAGATAGTTCGAAAATATTTTTAATTTTATGCCATGGTGTTAACGAAATATCGAAAATAAATATAAGTTTTAAAAGAATAACGACCTCAAGCTTAATAATTAAATAAAATAATAAATTATATAAAAGATGCTGCTCGAATATTTTTAAAAGGTACCTTTTTCCAAAAGTTATATTTTCGAAAGCATTTATTAGATATTATAAAAGTTGCGTTTGTAATTCTGTTTTAATTCTAGTTAACAGAATTTTTAATCGCGTATAGCTGTAGAATACACTTCGTATGTAACACGGACTTATTGTTTACTTATTGTTATAGATGTCTTAAAAAGTTTATATATTAATATTTTATGTATTGTACATAGCTTTAAGATTTTTTATATTTACATAACATTTTCAAAATTTTTTTATTATTGTGTTATTTATTTTTAACATATGTGTAAACCTAAGATACTTTTACGGTTCTAAGATACTTTTACGGTTTTAAGATCTTTTTCATAAGACTGTTTAGTTTCAATTATAAAGCTTTTAGTTTCCTCTTTAATTTTTCCTCAGAATTTTTGCTTAATAAATAATGAAATCACATTAGGTTTAGAGCGCTTGGGAAGTGGACACCAGGGTTGCTGTATGTGGAAAAAACTTTTATTTTTAACAAATTCTTTTGAAATTTTGCATAGAAATTGGATCCCGTATCGAAATATATAAGGTGTGTTTTTTACTCTAAATTGGGCACCCGCAGGCACACAATCTTACTAGAAAGCGTTTTCTTACACAAAAATTGGGTAAATGAGAGGCGTTTTGAGAGTACTTTTTATTCGGCCTAGTCTGGGCAAGAAAAACAAGCAATCACCTGGTTTATAAGCAAACAATAATGCAGTAAAATTAAAAGTTTCCCAACAATACAATGAACAAATAATAGTTAATTTTATTTCATAATTTAGTTGAAAATTATTTGGGGTTTCTTTAATTAACATGTATAAGCCAAATTATTGTATTTTTATGGATGCATACATGTGTGTAGATTTGTAATTCAACATGGTCATATACATTAGGTCTGTTCCAGGTGCATAACAAAATTGCCCAAACTCGCACAAATTTATTTTATGAATATATGATTCTATTTTTAAAATTGTGCTTTTTCCCGAAAAAATATATGAATGTATTATTACATACTTTATGGTAGTCTCATTAAGTATTTTTTTATATAAAAGCAAACTCAAAATTTGAGGAGGAGAGCATATCCATATATGTAGTACTATTTCGCTAATGCTTACTTAGCTAACCAGTAGACCTTTCCCAATTTTTGACTACAAATTCAAGATTCTTATGTTCAAAATTCAACTAATCAATCGAGAATTATATATATATGTATATATATGGACTTTCCTCCTCAGTTATTGAGTCTGCTTTTATAAAAAATACTTTATGAGAATATCATAAAGTATGTAATAATATATTTTACATATTTTTTTTCGGGAAAAAACACAATTTTAAAATTAGAATCATATATAAAGAATTCTATTTTATTTATTTATAACAATAACCAACCGAGCCCATAGGGGCGCGGACGTGGTTGTTATCAGCGAACAATACGGTCCGATGCACCGGGGATTCTGGCTCGGGGACGAAACGGGTACGGTGACGCTCTGGCTACCTGGCGGCGGTGAACTCGCGGTAGCGCGGTACGGGATCGGCTGCGGCTATGCGTGGGCTCGGATAGGCGGTTTTGTGCTGATGAGCTGTTACCTCACTCCTAGCGATAGTGTGGCGCCATTTAGGGCGAAGATGGCCGCTATCGAGGACGCTCTGGCTGGTCGGATTGTGGTGGCCGGTGATTTCAATGCCAGGGCTGTGGAGTGGGGTGATCCGGTGACGAGCACGAGGGGGAGGTGCGTCCTGGATATGGCGGCCAGGTTGGGCCTGGCGGTCATGAAAGCTGGTGGTGCGACCACCTTCAGGCGGCCGGGGTGCGAGTTCACCACTCCTGACATCACTTTGGTATCCGAGAAACTGTCTGGGATGATCGAAGGATGGAGGGTGCTCGAGGAATATACTGGGAGTGATCACCAGTATATTGAGTTTGGGATAGTATCGGAGGCGGGCGTCGCACGGGCGCACGGGGGGAGAGGCGCGCGTGGTTGGAACGTTGCGAGGTTGGACCGCGGGGCGTTCTTGGCCGGTTTCGACGGTACTACGGTTTTGGACGGTGGGGGTGACGCTGACTCCCTGGCGGGTGCTATGATGCGGCGCATTGTGCGTGGATGCGACGCATCGATGCCCCGTTTGTCGCGACGGGCGGCGAGGCGACCTGTGTACTGGTGGACGCCAGAGATTGCTGGACTCAGGCGTGACTGCCTCCGCAATAGGAGGGTCTATACTAGGGCTAGGCGGGCCGGCGAGGCTCTACTGGAGGCCCAAGAGTACAGGCGGTCCCGCGGGGCGTTGCGTCGCGCAATTATGGCGAGCAAGAGGGCGAAATGGGAGGAACTTTGGAACGATCTGAACCGTGATCCATGGGGACTCGGCTTTAGGATCGTGGCGGGAAAATTGGGCGCGAGGCGCGGTGGGGTGCAATTGGACGGCGCGCGGATCGATGCGATTGTGGTTGGCCTGTTCCCCACACACCCTCCGCTGGGCGGCGAACGGCGGGTCCTACGATGATGAGGTGCCACCGTTCTTTACCGGGGGGAGCTGAGGATTCCCGCCGGAGCTCTTAGGACGGGGAAAGCCCCTGGCCCGGATGGGGTACCGTCGGAGGTGCTGAAGATCCTGGCTGAGAACAGGCCGGAAGCATTGCTTCCAGTATATGATGCTTGTTTAGTACAGGGCGTCGTCCCGAGATGCTGGAAGACAATGCGGCTCGTGCTTGTTAGCAAGGGCAGGGGCGATCCGACCCAGCCATCGGCTTATCGGCCACTTTGCATGTTGAATGGTGCCGGCAAGCTGCTGGAGAAGTTACTGCAAAGAAGGCTGGCGGAGGCCGTGAGGATGGCTGGGGGGCTGTCGGATAGACAGCAAGGCTTCAGACCTGGCTCGGGGCGATTGCTGATGTGGTTGGGTGCTTCGAGCGCGCTCAGAGTGAGAGGCGCTATTATCCGAAGCGCATAGTTGTCCTGGCAACACTCGACGTTCGGAATGCCTTCAACAACCTACGATGGGCTGATGTTCTAGAGGCGCCACGGGGGAGGTTCCGTATTTCCGGATAATTGTATAGAATTCTCCGTAGTTATCTGGACGATCGGGTGCTGTTGTACGATACGCCGACGGAGCGGAGGAGCAAGACGATCACGTCCGGCGCGGCCCAGGGATCTGTGCTGGGCCCGGACCTATGGATCTGGCCTATGATGGGACCTTTGGGGTGGAAATGCCCGAGGATGCTCAGCTCGTGGGATACGCGGATGATATAGCGGCGGTGATCTTGGCGCGGGATATGGATGACGCCAGGGGGAAGCTGAACCGAGTCATGATTAGGACCCGGATGCGGCTTGAGGACCACGGCTTGGAATTGGCCGGGGAGAAGACCGAGGTGATGTTGATGACGCGGGCACACATACCACTCAGCATCGGCATGCGGATAGGCGATGTGTCTCTGGTTACCCAGAGTGCGATAAGGTATTTGGGCGTCAGACTCGACTGTAGGCTGACTTACTGGGCCCAAATACGGCATGTGGCGACTAGGGCGGCGAAGATGACTGGCATGTTGAGCAGACTCATGGCGAATGTCGGAGGCCCGACACAGAGCAAGAGGAGGCTGATTATGGCGGTCACGAAGTCGATCTTGCTGCATGGGAGCGAGATTTGGGGAAATGTACTGGGTGAGAGAACCAAACGCAGGGTGCTCGAGGCGGTACAGTGGGGGCGGCCCTTAGGGTTCCTTCGGCTTACCGCACGGTTTCGGGCGCTGCGGTCCTGGTGATATGTGGGGAAATACCCATAGAAATCTTGGCGCGCGATGGGTGGGAGGCTTGGACCTCGGGGGGGAGTGCCCTGGTGTTGGTGCTATTGGTCTGAGACCCCAAACTGTCTGGCGATGGCAGGACAGGTGGACCGCGGACACGGTCGGCAGGTAGACGGCGAGGCTCATTCCCTGTGTGGAAGTATGGATTCGGAGGAAATTTGGGGAAGTTAACTACTTCCTGACACAATTCCTCTCGGGCCACGGATACTTCCGAAAGTACCTGTACCGGATGGGCAGGGCAGATGGTCCCGACTGCATTTACTGTGGTATTACGGATGATGATGCAGAACACACTTTCTTCGACTGCACCAGGTGGCATACTGAGAGAGGTGCAATGGCGCAGCGGTTTGGCGGGTTCGCTCCTGCCACCGTGATAGGGAGGATGCTCGATTGCGAGGACAATTGGGACGCTGTGGCGCAGTACGTGGGATACGTTCTGGGGAGGAAGAAGAGGGACCTCGATGCGCTGCTGCATAGCGGGGCCCTCTGACGGGGACCAGACGATACGGGCCGGGGATATGGCGCCGGCTGCGGACTTGGCGAACCCTGACGTGAGTGAGTGAGAGTGGTCCTGATTGGGACGTGGCTCTGGGCCTTCCCGAAGTAATGCGGAAAGCGGTCCCGGTGAGGAATCTACCCAGAGGAGGAGGAGGGAATTTTTTAGTGGCAACACCACTCGACGCAGATGACGACGGTCTCTGTAAGTGCGAAGGCATTTTCAACCCTACCTCACACGCCAAAAAAAAAATAGAGCCATATATAGTTGGTGGACTACAAGTGTAACTTAAGAATAAATAAATATGTAAACAATAAATAAGCTAGAAATAATGTTTATGTAAAAATAAAAGTTTTAATATTATTAGAGCGTTACTATGCTATGATTATCAACAAGCTTATCTTTGAGTGAACTACGTGTAAGATGGACGCTCTAAATTTACCCAAAAGCGTTCCAGATAACAATTTTTGTACAATTTTGAAACTAAATTAGAGTAAAATTTTACATTTTCCGTACAAAGTTGCCAGAACTTTTTCTTTGCGTAAGTTCGATCTAGAATTAAATTATTGGCTGTTTTTTATTTACATATGAAACTAAGAAATTAATCAGAAAATTTGCAAAGAAACGACAAAAGTTTTTATATAAAAATTTAAAAAAGAAGATTTTTTAAATAAACTTGAAGTTGTAAGTACATATATTTGTGCATATTTATAACTTTATTTAAAGAAAAATGGCTTTCACTTTTTTATAAATTTATTTTTGTCCACATTTTACAGCTGTTGCCAACGATGCAAATGTTTTGCTTTTCAAATATTAAGCATTTGAAGCGTATAAAATCACTAAAATAAAATTTTTTTAGGTACTTTGTTATGCACGTGGAACAGACTTGTTTTGTGATACATTTTTTGGTTTTTTTATTTTGTAAATTTTTGTCTGTTATTGAGATAAATTCTAGTTTAATCTCATTTTACCGAACTTTACCAGTAAAGTAAAAAAACACACGTTTTTCAGCATGTGTACTACAGTACATATGCCATATGAGGAAAAAAAAATTTTTTTATTTTTAATGGATTCTTTTGGAATTTTGCATATAAATTGGATCCCGTATGTTTTTTGTTTTTGACCAATAAGTGACCAATGGGTTGGGTAATTTTTTTCTTGAGCAAAGATTTCTAATTCGTAGGTGCTGCCAAAGATATAACGGAAGTGACAAAAAATAAATTATGCAAATTTTAAAGAAAACGCAGATCATTTCTAGTGATTGTGCGACCCCGTCCCACCATTTGACGTATTTTCATTGGTATTCAACGAAGGCGCAGATAAAATAAGAGCAACAGGCAGAAGCATCTGCAAGAGCAGCTGCACATATGGTCGAACGTCGTTCTACTGAAAGCGAAGAACGCCGAAATGAATTGTCTTGACCCCGTCCCACCATTTGACGTATTTTCATTGGTATTCAACGAAGACGCAGATAAAATAACGAAACAGCAACAGGCAGAAGCATCTGCAAGAGCAGCTGCACATATTGTCGAACGTCGTTCTACTGAAAGCGAAGAACAACGAAATGAACGTCTTGCATATCAGGGAAATCGCAGACGAGAAGCTCGTCAACGAGATAGGTAAATTGATTTAGCCTCCAATAAATTTACCTCCAGAAACACTAAAATCTGGAATGTCCGGTGAAAGTGCAGATCCAAGAAATATTAGAAAATTATAACTGCTGTTTTCAAATAACCTCTTTTGGTACAAACATTATAGCAAATTCCGATTCGCGAGGACGAAACATTGATTAAACTTTTAAAGTTCAAGGACAAGTGTGCCATCAAATTGGTTCCTTGATGCCAGCTGGCCGACCAAAATGTTTACAGATTTATTTTATGAGTGATCAAGAGGATCAAGTTAATACCCGACGTGAACACACTTTTATTGCAACTTTTCATTAAAGGGCTATTGTTGCAACTTTGAAATATTTCTAAGTCATGCATAATCAACTGGCTCTTTCATTTAAAAGAGTTGCTGCACAATTATTATCAGACAATTATGTAATCAAGATCAGGCCTGATAAAGTACCAGCTAACGAACATGCACGACGCTTTAATGCACCAACTGTAAATGAAGTGGCTATTGTGATGGTAGGGTATGCATTTGACAATCGTGGTATAATAATTAAGCGAAGAGACAATATTCTACAGATTATTCGAGATATACACAGATCATATGATCGTTTGCAATATCCTTTAATTTTTTGGGAAGGGGATGACGGTTATCACATTAATATAAAACAAAGAAATGCGTCAACAGGTAAAGTAAAGTAATTAGCAGGGATCGCAATTTCGTCCACTGAAAAGTTTATCTTGTAAGTAATATATAAATATATACTAAAAATAATTAAATATGCTATATAATCTCCTATAAATACAAGATGAATTTTTATGAAAATTTGGTCCCTGGGAATAACACAAATAATACCTTATGAAATGCAATAAAATTTCATATTTATTTAGGAAAATAAACCAATAAAAAAGTAATATACATGCACTTGTACTCTCATCGAATAATGATGAGAAAAATTCAACAGAATCATATCCTTAAATGTCGACATTTGTATCATCAATAAATTGTCGATATGTATGCAAAAACTGAAAGCAAGAGGCTACGCTATATTCGTTTCAATGAAGTAAAATTACATGCTGATAAATATATTCATCTGAGGGATGCAATTAATAGTAATGCTGATGGTCAAGTTAATTACAGCGAAATTGGAAATATAGTATGCATACTACCATCTTCATATACCGGAAGCCCACGACACATAAAAGAATATACTCAAGATGCCATGACGTATGTTAGAGCCTATAGTAGATCCGATATATTTATCACGTTTACGTGCAATCCAACATGAGATGAAATCAAAATTGTTGCCAGGGCAAGCAACAAGCGCTCGTCGTTATAAAATTGCGCGTGAAAAAGGCTATTATATCGCAGAAGAAGTCCAGAAAATAATGTTAACATGTTTATACTACCAAGGTTGAGAGACATAAGAATTGATAATCAATGGATTGGTCCCATTCTCTCCACTTCTTTCTAAAACATATAAAACACATATTAATCTTGAATTTTTTAGTTCGGCCAAATTTATTAAATATATTTGCAAATATGTTCATAAAGGAAGTGACATGGCTGTTTTTACTGTCGGATCAGCAAACGAGCATGATGACGTTGGACGTTATCAAATGGGCAGCTGCAATGAGGCAGTATGAATAATTCTTTCCCTCCCAATTCACGAGCGAGATCACGCTTCGATGGAAGAAATGTTTCAGAAGGAGCGAGCTCACCACCAAAACCCACACTGACAGAATTCTTTGCTTTATGTCAGCTTTGGTCAATTGCCAGAACATTGCTCTATTCTGAAATTCCAAAATATTTCACTTGGAATAAATCAAGAAAATCATGGGCAGCAAGGAAAAGAGGAAAATCAGTGGCTAATTACAGCGGAATTTTTTCAACTAACGTTTTAGAACGGCTATATACAGTACACACAACACAATGTGAGTGTCTTCATCTGCGTTTGCTATAAATAAATGCACCAGGACCAACTTCCTTTAATTATTTACGCACTGTTAATTATGTAGAAAATTCTACGAATTTGGAGACATGTAATGCTTTAAAACTGTTCGAAACAGATAATCATTGGGATACCACTATTGCTGATGCTGTTTTACTCGTACAGACTTTTTTGATTTCATCTTTAATGGATGGAATTTTTAGGTCCCTGTGGATATTTGCATTTTTCATGTACCATGAAGCACCTGTGATTATTCGTAAAATTTTCGACTGTCTTCTTTGTAATTTTGCAATATTTGATGCGGAAGCAGTTCCCACAGCTGAACGCCATATAGCCATATGGGCTTTAAAATAGCCTTATACAACAGCACCTTCATATCTAGGCTTAGTGCAGAGTGTCGTCCTATAAGCCAGTAGAGCTGAGCAGTTTTCTACTTCAGTTGAGTGATTTTGGCCGCTATGTGACTAGTCCACGTAAGACGTCTATCGAGATGAATACCAAGATATTTTACGTGGTTGCCCTCAGGTTTTGTAACACAGTTTATCGTGATGGGAGGACAATTGTCCCTTCTCAGAGTAAACGTAATGTGGACGCACTTAGAAGCATATACTTTTATCTTCCACTTTGATAACCATTTTTCTAATCGGTTCAAATGCGCTTGAAGATGTTGACTTGCTACTGCTGCATTCTTGTGTATGCTTAGAAACGCAGTATCATCCGCGAAAGTTGATGTATGCGTCAATTGACTTGTAGGCATATCCGCAGTAAATAAAATGTACAGAAAAGGACCGAGGATACTTCCCTGTGGTACACCAGCATGGATATTTTTAGTGGAAGATATCACAGATTTCGACCTTATATGAAAAATTCTATTTTTTATGTAATTTTTTAACAATTTGTGAACGTTTTCCGGTAGCAAGTTTACTATCTTGTGCAACAGACCGTCGTGAAAGACTTTGTCGAACGCTTGAGATATATCAATAAAAAGTGCCGAACAGTATTCCTTATTCTCGAAAGCCGTTCGGACAAGGTTTGTTATTCTGTGCAGTTGTTCCACAGTGCTGTGCATTTTTCTAAATCCAAATTGGTGATGTGGGATAACAGAAGTAGTGTCAACGTGGTGCCGTAGTTTCTCGAGAAGCATTTTCAAAAAGTTTGGACAGAATCGGCAATAAGCTTATTGGACGATAAGAAGATACTTGCGTAACATCTTTACCTGGCTTAGGAATCATTACGATTTCTGAGTGCTTCCATGCTTTCGGAAACGTACCCAACCGCAACATAGCATTGAAAATAAAGAGAATCAGCCGCAAAGCAGATTGTGGCAGATTAGTTATCATTGCCCCCGTGATTTTGTCACTGCCTGGAGCTTTCCTGGCTTTTAACGTTTTTATGGCAAATTCGACTTCAGCAAAGCGGAATTTAAGTGGACGTTGTACTCTTTCGTTTATAACAATCGGCGCAATAAGGGAAGCAGTTACATTTGGTGTAAATACATTTTCCAGATGGTTGGCGAATTCCTCAATTTTTTCCTCTGTACTCTTCACAAATTCACCATTTTGTAACCTTATCGGGGCCTCGAACGGGGTGGGTTGTTTAATTTTTTTCGTAGCCCTCCACAAACTATAATCTGTTTGCTCTCTTGTGTCCAGACTTTGCAGATATTCATTCAGTTGAAATTCTTTGTCCTCTTTCAGCAAAACACGTAGTTTCCGTTGGCATTGATTTAGTTGTGCCTTTAATCCAGGTGAACGGAGCTCCTGCGTCTTATCAAAACCTTTGATGCGGAGACTGCTGTCGCTTCTTTCAGGATGTTGGTTGTGAGGATTACATCATCTTCTATTCACAATTAATTCACAATTAAGTTTCACCGATGATATATACAAGTAATGAAAGTGGAAGACAACGAAAACTTTTTAACTTTTTGCTTAAAATGGAGAAACGTTCGTACTTTAAAGTTAACTAAACATATGAAAGTTCAATTACTGAATGACCCAACGCCTGAAGGATTTCCCAAACAATTGCTTGATCTTGGTAATGGTAAATTGAATATTAACCAAACAAAATATTTAATGGCGGCATAATTTTTGTCAGTGCAATCCCTCTCGCGCTTAATTAATTTCAAATGTATTCCCAGATATTAAAAACCAAGACCATAACCATAATTGGTTAAGTGAAAGGGCACCACATTTGCTAAAATTAAAAGTTGGATCTCCAATAATTTCGCTACGACACGGTTATTGAAGCCCCAATTTTAAATACTGTTCTTAACTTTTTGTGTTGAACTAAACTCAATATTTTGAATTTTTTACTGTCTGTATGTTTTAATTAATTACATATTTAAGACACTATTCAACTGAATATACGAGTTTAATTATTTTATACTTTTACGAACAATACAAATTTTGATATTCGTTTCATATTTAATTTATGAGTGTTTAAATTATCATCGTCAATTAATAGTAGGTATGTTTGAGTACTTTTCCAGTAATAATTATCCAGTAACTTTTCAATAGACAGTAAAAAATGTTATATATTAAAGGAAGCGAACACAATGCAGTAAAATTAAGTAATAATTTCCACAAATTATTATAGAATATCTATCTGGTTTGTACATAATAACTAAATAAACACTATTTAAACTAAAAAATATATCGAAATAATTGAAAGTGGCTATTGGAAAGCTATAAAACAATTTTGCCATATTTTTTGGTTTTAAATTGCCTTAGCTTTATTCAAAAGTGATTTAGTTGTATATTATTTTAAAATCTGGTCACAATTTTTGTTTTACTATTACAATTCCCTTATTCAACAGCACAATAGGCAGCGTTGCCATTTTAGCACTTATTTCTGATTTATTAACAAAGCCATTGAGGCACCTGCAGTATGTGCTGTGGGTCCATTTTGTTGAAACTACAAGTTTGGATGGTTTTCCACAGCTGGCCTAACAAAATTTTCCAACATCGTCCGATATGCACCACGCTGACAGAGATTGAGACACCACTTTCATTTTCCAAAAAATATGGGCCAACTATCCTTTCGGAGGATACACCGCACCAAACAGTACACTTAAGTCGGTGTGATTGTCGCTGATGGACTGCTCTTGGTTTTTCCGTACCACAAATCCACCGTGATAGTACAAGTTGTGTCGAACGCCTCCTTGTTGATGTTGATAGACTATGCTGCACGCTCTTCCGTACACGTTCAATATTTTGACCAGTGTGCATGGTAGGTGTTCTTCCGGCACCAGTTAGTGTTCTTACACACCCATGTTGACGAAAATTTCCAATAAAATGGTTTATTGCTGACACTGTGGGTGCAATGCGTACATTAAAATGACGACGATATGTACGTTGTGTCAACACAATAGACTGTTGGTTTGAAAAATAAAATTCAATTATTTTTGTACGTTGTTCGATCATAATTAATTCCCCAAGTCTTCTTCACAAAATGCGGAAAAAAAACAAAGAAAAAATAATAATTAAAAAAGTTATAAAGAATTCAAACCATATAGCTCATTCTGCGCCACCCTGTACAACCAACAAGTACACAATTTTAAAAGTTCCACTATCGGAAACCCTTTTAAATGTATTGTCTCTTTGTTTTGCCTTTTTCAAACGCGGAAGTAGAGCATTTATTCAGTTAATTAGGTCTAATTAAAAGCAAACTTAGAACTAAAATTAACAAAAAAAACTGTTGTGTTCACTTCTATATATATAAAAATTAATGTGTGTTTGTTTGTTTGTACCTTATAGGAGCCGAAAACGCCATTTGTGAACCAATCGCGATGAAATTTGGTGCACTTAGTCTGTTCAACTCTGGGAAGGTTGTAGGGTATTACTTTTTTAACTAGGAGCAGGAGGGCGATAGGGGGTAAATTTCTGCCCCTCCGAAACGTTCAAACCGATTTTAATGAAATTTAGAACATAGATAAACCTGCGTCTAAAAATGCTCATGCTCATGCAAATGCTATGTGCATTTTGTAAACTAGGATCAGGAGGGCGAAAGGAGAAATTTCAGCCCCTGCGAAACGTTCAAACTGATTTTAATGAAATTTAGAACATGGATGGATCTGCAGCTAACAATTCTAATAGGTAATGTACATTTTCAAAACTAGGAAGGACCAGGAGGGCGATAGGGGCAATATTTCGGCCTCTCTAAAACTACATAGCCGCTTTTGATGAACTTTAAAACTTGGATGTATTTGAGTTTAAAAGGTACATTGACAATTGTGTAACTCCGGTAAGGTTATTAGGCTATTAGAATCACGAGGGAAAGTAGGAGCAATTTCCACGCCAGCGAAACCATCTAACCGATTCTAATGAAATTTAAATGTATTTATGTTTTTGCGTCTAGAACACATATGCTACATATATATTTTTTAAATAAAACCAGAAGGCGACGTAGTGGTAAGATGTGCCTTTTCGAAACTGTATAACCGATGGAGATAATAACCCCCGTTGTGCGGGGGTGCGCTGTTCACGCTGGAGGAGTCATCGGCCCATTTTTTTTTCGAGGTCGCCGCTGGTCAAACGACAACAGAGGACGGTGCGCGCTATTAGGCCATGTTACCGAGTTTTCTGCCGCAATTGAACGAATTAGAACTGGAGGACATTTGGTTCCAACAGGACGGAGCAACGGCACACACTGCGCGAGCCACAATCGATATTCTGAAGGCGGCGTTCCCGGGTCGCCTTATCTCTCGTTTTGGCGATTTGCACTGGCCCGCAAGATCCCCGATTTAACAGTTCCAGACTTTTTTTGTGGGGTTTTTGAAGTCCCGTGTTTACGTGAACAAGCCCGAGACCCTGGAAGCCCTCAAGGACAACATTCGACACAAAGTTCTCGCCGAAGTGATGAAAAATGCCAAAACGAGCCCGTATAGCAATCAATTGTGACGGCGCACACTGGGGATTTTTGTATGGAGGTGAGGAAAAAAATATATTTGTCAAAAAATGTAGTGATTTCCTCACAAATTTACTTTTATTTATATAGTAATACACAAAAGTAATCAAAATAAAGAAATTTAGAGAAATGCATATCGTTACCTACAATGTAAATAGCCCTAACTAATAAAACAATTTAAATGATTTTTTTAATTTTTAATTTATTATTTATTTTAAATTTATTTTTAACTTATTATTCTAAAAGAGCCTTAGCCTTCGTCGCTTATAACACTATGCTTTTTCTGGCTAAAGGAAGGAGTCAAATGTGAGATTATGGGATCTGATGTTACCATTATTTGGTGCATAATATCTTCGTTCGTGGCAATTCGACTGCATTTTCTGGAGTGTCTAAGGTGATATTTTTTATAGTCTTTGTTACGACTTTCCTGCGCCTCTTCGGATAGAAAGCCTACAGGAAAAATACACTTTTCAATTATATCTTTTCCATGAATCAGAATTTTGTGAAGTGTAGGTGGCATATTGTACCACTCGTACAGTGCAACAAACTCTTTTGCCGTCTCCAGACAAAAATCACCAAATTTTTTTTGGTGCCGTAGTTTCTCGAGAAGCATTTTCAAAAAGTTTGGACAGAATCGGCAATAAGCTTATTGGACGATAAGAAGATACTTGCGTAACATCTTTACCTGGCTTAGGAATCATTACGATTTCTGAGTGCTTCCATGCTTTCGGAAACGTACCCAACCGCAACATAGCATTGAAAATAAAGAGAATCAGCCGCAAAGCAGATTGTGGCAGATTAGTTATCATTGCTCCCGTGATTTTGTCACTGCCTGGAGCTTTCCTGGCTTTTAACGTTTTTATAGCAAATTCGACTTCAGCAAAGCGGAATTTAAGTGGACGTTGTACTCTTTCGCTTATAACAATCGGCGCAATAAGGGAAGCAGTTACATTTGGTGTAAATACATTTTCCAGATGGTTGGCGAATTCCTCAATTTTTTCCTCTGTACTCTTCACAAATTCACCATTTTGTAACCTTATCGGGGCCTCGAACGGGGTGGGTTGTTTAATTTTTTTCGTAGCCCTCCACAAACTATAATCTGTTTGCTCTCTTGTATCCAGACTTTGCAGATATTCATTCAGTTGAAATTCTTTGTCCTCTTTCAGCAAAACACGTAGTTTCCGTTGGCATTGATTTAGTTGTGCCTTTAATCCAGGTGAACGGAGCTCCTGCGTCTTATCAAAACGTTTGATGCGGAGACTGCTGTCGCTTCTTTCAGGATGTTGGTTGTGAGGATTACATCATCTTCTATTCACAATTAATTCACAATTAAGTTTCACCGATGATATATACAAGTAATGAAAGTGGAAGACAACGAAAACTTTTTAGCATTGGGTCTGTCAGCAATAAATAGCACCGCAAGCGAATTATTTAACAGAGATCTACAGCGAGTACAATAATTCGATATTAATGAATTAAATGAATATGTGCAAGTGCACATAAGTAACAGTACCAAAATTAATAACGGAACAACAAATTGTTTATGGTATGCGGTTAATGCTGAGGAAGGTGGTTTCTATTCCTTAAATGCTCCTGGCGGCACCGGCAAAATGTTTCCCTTTTGTATAATATGGGCTAAAATCCGTTCAGAAGGAAAAGTTGCATAGGATATTGCTTCGTCAGGAAGAACAGCTCATTCTGCACTCAAGTTACCGTTGAATATACACACAAAGGAGAATGCAGTATGTAAAATCAATTCCGCAATGGCAAAAGTGCTGCAAAAAACAGTATTATTATTTGGGATGAATGCACCATAGCTCACAAGCATTCATTAGAAGCATTGCATAGAACATTAAAAAAATTGCAATGGCAATGAAAGAATTTTTGGTGGCTCCCTCATTTTATTATCAGGAGCTTTTCGTCAAACATTGCCAGTCATATCCAATTCAACATATACTGACGAAATAAATGCTTGCTTAAAATGGAGAAACGTTCGTACTTTAAAGTTAACTAAACATATGAAAGTTCAATTACTGAATGACCCAACGCCTGAAGGATTTCCCAAACAATTGCTTGATCTTGGTAATGGTAAATTGAATATTAACCAAACAAAATATTTAATGGCGGCATAATTTTTGTCAGTGCAATCGCTCTCGCGCTTAATTAATTTCAAATGTATTCCCAGATATTAAAAACCAAGACCATAACCATAATTGGTTAAGTGAAAGGGCACCACATTTGCTAAAATTAAAAGTTGGATCTCCAATAATTTCGCTACGACACGGTTATTGAAGCCCCAATTTTAAATACTATTCTTAACTTTTTGTGTTGAACTAAACTCAATATTTTGAATTTTTTACTGTCTGTATGTTTTAATTAATTACATATTTAAGACACTATTCAACTGAATATACGAGTTTAATTATTTTATACTTTTACGAACAATAAAAATTTTGATATTCGTTTCATATTTAATTTATGAGTGTTTAAATTATCATCGTCAATTAATAGTAGGTATGTTTGAGTACTTTTCCAGTAATAATTATCCAGTAACTTTTCAATAGACAGTAAAAAATGTTATATATTAAAGGAAGCGAACACAATGCAGTAAAATTAAGTAATAATTTCCACAAATTATTATAGAATATCTATCTGGTTTGTACATAATAACTAAATAAACACTATTTAAACTAAAAAATATATCGAAATAATTGAAAGTTGCTATTGGAAAGCTATAAAACAATTTTGCCATATTTTTTGGTTTTAAATTGCCTTAGCTTTATTCAAAAGTGATTTAGTTGTATATTATTTTAAAATCTGGTCACAATTTTTGTTTTACTATTACAATTCCCTTATTCAACAGCACAATAGGCAGCGTTGCCATTTTAGCACTTATTTCTGATTTATTAACAAAGCCATTGAGGCACCTGCAGTATGTGCTGTGGGTCCATTTTGTTGAAACTACAAGTTTGGATGGTTTTCCACAGCTGGCCTAACAAAATTTTCCAACATCGTCCGATATGCACCACGCTGACAGAGATTGAGACACCACTTTCATTTTCCAAAAAATATGGGCCAACTATCCTTTCGGAGGATACACCGCACCAAACAGTACACTTAAGTCGGTGTGATTGTCGCTGATGGACTGCTCTTGGTTTTTCCGTACCACAAATCCACCGTGATAGTACAAGTTGTGTCGAACGCCTCCTTGTTGATGTTGATAGACTATGCTGCACGCTCTTCCGTACACGTTCAATATTTTGACCAGTGTGCACGGTAGGTGTTCTTCCGGCACCAGTTAGTGTTCTTACACACCCATGTTGACGAAAATTTCCAATAAAATGGTTTATTGCTGACACTGTGGGTGCAATGCGTACATTAAAATGACGACGATATGTACGTTGTGTCAACACAATAGACTGTTGGTTTGAAAAATAAAATTCAATTATTTTTGTACGTTGTTCGATCATAATTAATTCCCCAAGTCTTCTTCACAAAATGCGGAAAAAAAACAAAGAAAAAATAATAATTAAAAAAGTTATAAAGAATTCAAACCATATAGCTCATTCTGCGCCACCCTGTACAACCAACAAGTACACAATTTTAAAAGTTCCACTATCGGAAACCCTTTTAAATGTATTGTCTCTTTGTTTTGCCTTTTTCAAACGCGGAAGTAGAGCATTTATTCAGTTAATTAGGTCTAATTAAAAGCAAACTTAGAACTAAAATTAACAAAAAAAACTGTTGTGTTCACTTCTATATATATAAAAATTAATGTGTGTTTGTTTGTTTGTACCTTATAGGAGCCGAAAACGCTGGACCGATCTTCCTGATCGGGACTCTTAAATGAATTGTAGGCTACTTTTTTTTAATCACGCCTACCTTTACGCCTACTTTTTAATTATGCTACTCTTTCCACATGGCTTTTAATAGATTTTATAATATAAACGAGTTTAACTTCGCCATTTGTGAACCAATCGCGATGAAATTTGGTGCACTTAGTCTGTTCAACTCTGGGAAGGTTGTAGGGTATTACTTTTTTAACTAGGAGCAGGAGGGCGATAGGGGGTAAATTTCTGCCCCTCCGAAACGTTCAAACCGATTTTAATGAAATTTAGAACATAGATAAACCTGCGTCTAAAAATGCTCATGCTCATGCAAATGCTATGTGCATTTTGTAAACTAGGATCAGGAGGGCGAAAGGAGAAATTTCAGCCCCTGCGAAACGTTCAAACTGATTTTAATGAAATTTAGAACATGGATGGATCTGCAGCTAACAATTCTAATAGGTAATGTACATTTTCAAAACTAGGAAGGACCAGGAGGGCGATAGGGGCAATATTTCGGCCTCTCTAAAACTACATAGCCGCTTTTGATGAACTTTAAAACTTGGATGTATTTGAGTTTAAAAGGTACATTGACAATTGTGTAACTCCGGGAAGGTTATTAGGCTATTAGAATCACGAGGGAAAGTAGGAGCAATTTCCACGCCAGCGAAACCATCTAACCGATTCTAATGAAATTTAAATGTATTTATGTTTTTGCGTCTAGAACACATATGCTACATATATATTTTTTAAATAAAACCAGAAGGCGACGTAGTGGTAAGATGTGCCTTTTCGAAACTGTATAACCGATGGAGATAATAACCCCCGTTGTGCGGGGGTGCGCTGTTCACGCTGGAGGAGTCATCGGCCCATTTTTTTTTCGAGGTCGCCGCTGGTCAAACGACAACAGAGGACGGTGCGCGCTATTAGGCCATGTTACCGAGTTTTCTGCCGCAATTGAACGAATTAGGACTGGAGGACATTTGGTTCCAACAGGACGGAGCAACGGCACACACTGCGCGAGCCACAACCGATATTCTGAAGGCGGCGTTCCCGGGTCGCCTCATCTCTCGTTTTGGCGATTTGCACTGGCCCGCAAGATCCCCGATTTAACAGTTCCAGACTTTTTTTGTGGGGTTTTTGAAGTCCCGTGTTTACGTGAACAAGCCCGAGACCCTGGAAGCCCTCAAGGACAACATTCGACACAAAGTTCTCGCCGAAGTGATGAAAAATGCCAAAACGAGCCCGTATAGCAATCAATTGTGACGGCGCACACTGGGGATTTTTGTATGGAGGTGAGGAAAAAAATATATTTGTCAAAAAATGTAGTGATTTCCTCACAAATTTACTTTTATTTATATAGTAATACACAAAAGTAATCAAAATAAAGAAATTTAGAGAAATACATATCGTTACCTACAATGTAAATAGCCCTAACTAATAAAACAATTTAAATGATTTTTTTAATTTTTAATTTATTATTTATTTTAAATTTATTTTTAACTTATTATTCTAAAAGAGCCTTAGCCTTCGTCGCTTATAACACTATGCTTTTTCTGGCTAAAGGAAGGAGTCAAATGTGAGATTATGGGATCTGATGTTACCATTATTCGGTGCATAATATCTTCGTTCGTGGCAATTCGACTGCATTTTCTGGAGTGTCTAAGGCGATATTTTTTATAGTCTTTGTTACGACTTTCCTGCGCCTCTTCGGATAGAAAGCCTATAGGAAAAATACACTTTTCAATTATATCTTTTCCATGAATCAGAATTTTGTGAAGTGTAGGTGGCATATTGTACCACTCGTACAGTGCAACAAACTCTTTTGCCGTCTCCAGACAAAAATCACCAAATTTTTTTTGGTGCCGTAGTTTCTCGAGAAGCATTTTCAAAAAGTTTGGACAGAATCGGCAATAAGCTTATTGGACGATAAGAACCGCAACATAGCATTGAAAATAAAGAGAATCAGCCGCAAAGCAGATTGTGGCAGATTAGTTATCATTGCTCCCGTGATTTTGTCACTGCCTGGAGCTTTCCTGGCTTTTAACGTTTTTATGGCAAATTCGACTTCAGCAAAGCGGAATTTAAGTGGACGTTGTATTCTTTCGTTTATAACAATCGGCGCAATAAGGGAAGCAGTTACATTTGGTGTAAATACATTTTCCAGATGGTTGGCGAATTCCTCAATTTTTTCCTCTGTACTCTTCACAAATTCACCATTTTGTAACCTTATCGGGGCCTCGAACGGGGTGGGTTGTTTAATTTCTTTCGTAGCCCTCCACAAACTATAATCTGTTTGCTCTCTTGTGTCCAGACTTTGCAGATATTCATTCAGTTGAAATTCTTTGTCCTCTTTCAGCAAAACACGTAGTTTCCGTTGGCATTGATTTAGTTGTGCCTTTAATCCAGGTGAACGGAGCTCCTGCGTCTTATCAAAACGTTTGATGCGGAGACTGCTGTCGCTTCTTTCAGGATGTTGGTTGTGAGGATTACATCATCTTCTATTCACAATTAATTCACAATTAAGTTTCACCGATGATATATACAAGTAATGAAAGTGGAAGACAACGAAAACTTTTTAGCATTGGGTCTGTCAGCAATAAATAGCACCGCAAGCGAATTATTTAACAGAGATCTACAGCGAGTACAATAATTCGATATTAATGAATTAAATGAATATGTGCAAGTGCACATAAGTAACAGTACCAAAATTAATAACGGAACAACAAATTGTTTATGGTATGCGGTTAATGCTGAGGAAGGTGGTTTCTATTCCTTAAATGCTCCTGGCGGCACCGGCAAAATGTTTCCCTTTTGTATAATATGGGCTAAAATCCGTTCAGAAGGAAAAGTTGCATAGGCTATTGCTTCGTCAGGAAGAACAGCTCATTCTGCACTCAAGTTACCGTTGAATATACACACAAAGGAGAATGCAGTATGTAAAATCAATTCCGCAATGGCAAAAGTGCTGCAAAAAACAGTATTATTATTTGGGATGAATGCACCATAGCTCACAAGCATTCATTAGAAGCATTGCATAGAACATTAAAAAAATTGCAATGGCAATGAAAGAATTTTTGGTGGCTCCCTCATTTTATTATCAGGAGCTTTTCGTCAAACATTGCCAGTCATATCCAATTCAACATATACTGACGAAATAAATGCTTGCTTAAAATGGAGAAACGTTCGTACTTTAAAGTTAACTAAACATATGAAAGTTCAATTACTGAATGACCCAACGCCTGAAGGATTTCCCAAACAATTGCTTGATTTTGGTAATGGTAAATTGAATATTAACCAAACAAAATATTTAATGGCGGCATAATTTTTGTCAGTGCAATCCCTCTCGCGCTTAATTAATTTCAAATGTATTCCCAGATATTAAAAACCAAGACCATAACCATAATTGGTTAAGTGAAAGGGCACTACATTTGCTAAAATTAAAAGTTGGATCTCCAATAATTTCGCTACGACACGGTTATTGAAGCCCCAATTTTAAATACTATTCTTAACTTTTTGTGTTGCACTAAACTCAATATTTTGAATTTTTTACTGTCTGTATGTTTTAATTAATTACATATTTAAGACACTATTCAACTGAATATACGAGTTTAATTATTTTATTCTTTACGAACAATAAAAATTTTGATATTCGTTTCATATTTAATTTATGAGTGTTTAAATTATCATCGTCAATTAATAGTAGGTATGTTTGAGTACTTTTCCAGTAATAATTATCCAGTAACTTTTCAATAGCCAGTAAAAAATGTTATATATTAAAGGAAGCGAACACAATGCAGTAAAATTAAGTAATAATTTCCACAAATTATTATAGAATATCTATCTGGTTTGTACATAATAACTAAATAAACACTATTTAAACTAAAAAATATATCGAAATAATTGAAAGTTGCTATTGGAAAGCTATAAAACAATTTTGCCATATTTTTTGGTTTTAAATTGCCTTAGCTTTATTCAAAAGTGATTTAGTTGTATATTATTTTAAAATCTGGTCACAATTTTTGTTTTACTATTACAATTCCCTTATTCAACAGCACAATAGGCAGCGTTGCCATTTTAGCACTTATTTCTGATTTATTAACAAAGCCATTGAGGCACCTGCAGTATGTGCTGTGGGTCCATTTTGTTGAAACTACAAGTTTGGATGGTTTTCCACAGCTGGCCTAACAAAATTTTCCAACATCGTCCGATATGCACCACGCTGACAGAGATTGAGACACCACTTTCATTTTCCAAAAAATATGGGCCAACTATCCTTTCGGAGGATACACCGCACCAAACAGTACACTTAAGTCGGTGTGATTGTCGCTGATGGACTGCTCTTGGTTTTTCCGTACCACAAATCCACCGTGATAGTACAAGTTGTGTCGAACGCCTCCTTGTTGATGTTGATAGACTATGCTGCACGCTCTTCCGTACACGTTCAATATTTTGACCAGTGTGCATGGTAGGTGTTCTTCCGGCACCAGTTAGTGTTCTTACACACCCATGTTGACGAAAATTTCCAATAAAATGGTTTATTGCTGACACTGTGGGTGCAATGCGTACATTAAAATGACGACGATATGTACGTTGTGTCAACACAATAGACTGTTGGTTTGAAAAATAAAATTCAATTATTTTTGTACGTTGTTCGATCATAATTAATTCCCCAAGTCTTCTTCACAAAATGCGGAAAAAAAACAAAGAAAAAATAATAATTAAAAAAGTTATAAAGAATTCAAACCATATAGCTCATTCTGCGCCACCCTGTACAACCAACAAGTACACAATTTTAAAAGTTCCACTATCGGAAACCCTTTTAAATGTATTGTCTCTTTGTTTTGCCTTTTTCAAACGCGGAAGTAGAGCATTTATTCAGTTAATTAGGTCTAATTAAAAGCAAACTTAGAACTAAAATTAACAAAAAAAACTGTTGTGTTCACTTCTATATATATAAAAATTAATGTGTGTTTGTTTGTTTGTACCTTATAGGAGCCGAAAACGCTGGACCGATCTTCCTGATCGGGACTCTTAAATGAATTGTAGGCTACTTTTTTTTAATCACGCCTACCTTTACGCCTACTTTTTAATTATGCTACTCTTTCCACATGGCTTTTAATAGATTTTATAATATAAACGAGTTTAACTTCGCCATTTGTGAACCAATCGCGATGAAATTTGGTGCACTTAGTCTGTTCAACTCTGGGAAGGTTGTAGGGTATTACTTTTTTAACTAGGAGCAGGAGGGCGATAGGGGGTAAATTTCTGCCCCTCCGAAACGTTCAAACCGATTTTAATGAAATTTAGAACATAGATAAACCTGCGTCTAAAAATGCTCATGCTCATGCAAATGCTATGTGCATTTTGTAAACTAGGATCAGGAGGGCGAAAGGAGAAATTTCAGCCCCTGCGAAACGTTCAAACTGATTTTAATGAAATTTAGAACATGGATGGATCTGCAGCTAACAATTCTAATAGGTAATGTACATTTTCAAAACTAGGAAGGACCAGGAGGGCGATAGGGGCAATATTTCGGCCTCTCTAAAACTACATAGCCGCTTTTGATGAACTTTAAAACTTGGATGTATTTGAGTTTAAAAGGTACATTGACAATTGTGTAACTCCGGGAAGGTTATTAGGCTATTAGAATCACGAGGGAAAGTAGGAGCAATTTCCACGCCAGCGAAACCATCTAACCGATTCTAATGAAATTTAAATGTATTTATGTTTTTGCGTCTAGAACACATATGCTACATATATATTTTTTAAATAAAACCAGAAGGCGACGTAGTGGTAAGATGTGCCTTTTCGAAACTGTATAACCGATGGAGATAATAACCCCCGTTGTGCGGGGGTGCGCTGTTCACGCTGGAGGAGTCATCGGCCCATTTTTTTTTCGAGGTCGCCGCTGGTCAAACGACAACAGAGGACGGTGCGCGCTATTAGACCATGTTACCGAGTTTTCTGCCGCAATTGAACGAATTAGAACTGGAGGACATTTGGTTCCAACAGGACGGAGCAACGGCACACACTGCGCGAGCCACAATCGATATTCTGAAGGCGGCGTTCCCGGGTCGCCTTATCTCTCGTTTTGGCGATTTGCACTGGCCCGCAAGATCCCCGATTTAACAGTTCCAGACTTTTTTTGTGGGGTTTTTGAAGTCCCGTGTTTACGTGAACAAGCCCGAGACCCTGGAAGCCCTCAAGGACAACATTCGACACAAAGTTCTCGCCGAAGTGATGAAAAATGCCAAAACGAGCCCATATAGCAATCAATTGTGACGGCGCACACTGGGGATTTTTGTATGGAGGTGAGGAAAAAAATATATTTGTCAAAAAATGTAGTGATTTCCTCACAAATTTACTTTTATTTATATAGTAATACACAAAAGTAATCAAAATAAAGAAATTTAGAGAAATGCATATCGTTACCTACAATGTAAATAGCCCTAACTAATAAAACAATTTAAATGATTTTTTTAATTTTTAATTTATTATTTATTTTAAATTTATTTTTAACTTATTATTCTAAAAGAGCCTTAGCCTTCGTCGCTTATAACACTATGCTTTTTCTGGCTAAAGGAAGGAGTCAAATGTGAGATTATGGGATCTGATGTTACCATTATTTGGTGCATAATATCTTCGTTCGTGGCAATTCGACTGCATTTTCTGGAGTGTCTAAGGTGATATTTTTTATAGTCTTTGTTACGACTTTCCTGCGCCTCTTCGGATAGAAAGCCTACAGGAAAAATACACTTTTCAATTATATCTTTTCCATGAATCAGAATTTTGTGAAGTGTAGGTGGCATATTGTACCACTCGTACAGTGCAACAAACTCTTTTGCCGTCTCCAGACAAAAATCACCAAATTTTTTTTGGTGCCGTAGTTTCTCGAGAAGCATTTTCAAAAAGTTTGGACAGAATCGGCAATAAGCTTATTGGACGATAAGAAGATACTTGCGTAACATCTTTACCTGGCTTAGGAATCATTACGATTTCTGAGTGCTTCCATGCTTTCGGAAACGTACCCAACCGCAACATAGCATTGAAAATAAAGAGAATCAGCCGCAAAGCAGATTGTGGCAGATTAGTTATCATTGCTCCCGTGATTTTGTCACTGCCTGGAGCTTTCCTGGCTTTTAACGTTTTTATAGCAAATTCGACTTCAGCAAAGCGGAATTTAAGTGGACGTTGTACTCTTTCGCTTATAACAATCGGCGCAATAAGGGAAGCAGTTACATTTGGTGTAAATACATTTTCCAGATGGTTCGCGAATTCCTCAATTTTTTCCTCTGTACTCTTCACAAATTCACCATTTTGTAACCTTATCGGGGCCTCGAACGGGGTGGGTTGTTTAATTTTTTTCGTAGCCCTCCACAAACTATAATCTGTTTGCTCTCTTGTATCCAGACTTTGCAGATATTCATTCAGTTGAAATTCTTTGTCCTCTTTCAGCAAAACACGTAGTTTCCGTTGGCATTGATTTAGTTGTGCCTTTAATCCAGGTGAACGGAGCTCCTGCGTCTCATCAAAACGTTTGATGCGGAGACTGCTGTCGCTTCTTTCAGGATGTTGGTTGTGAGGATTACATCATCTTCTATTCACAATTAATTCACAATTAAGTTTCACCGATGATATATACAAGTAATGAAAGTGGAAGACAACGAAAACTTTTTAGCATTGGGTCTGTCAGCAATAAATAGCACCGCAAGCGAATTATTTAACAGAGATCTACAGCGAGTACAATAATTCGATATTAATGAATTAAATGAATATGTGCAAGTGCACATAAGTAACAGTACCAAAATTAATAACGGAACAACAAATTGTTTATGGTATGCGGTTAATGCTGAGGAAGGTGGTTTCTATTCCTTAAATGCTCCTGGCGGCACCGGCAAAATGTTTCCCTTTTGTATAATATGGGCTAAAATCCGTTCAGAAGGAAAAGTTGCATAGGCTATTGCTTCGTCAGGAAGAACAGCTCATTCTGCACTCAAGTTACCGTTGAATATACACACAAAGGAGAATGCAGTATGTAAAATCAATTCCGCAATGGCAAAAGTGCTGCAAAAAACAGTATTATTATTTGGGATGAATGCACCATAGCTCACAAGCATTCATTAGAAGCATTGCATAGAACATTAAAAAAATTGCAATGGCAATGAAAGAATTTTTGGTGGCTCCCTCATTTTATTATCAGGAGCTTTTCGTCAAACATTGCCAGTCATATCCAATTCAACATATACTGACGAAATAAATGCTTGCTTAAAATGGAGAAACGTTCGTACTTTAAAGTTAACTAAACATATGAAAGTTCAATTACTGAATGACCCAACGCCTGAAGGATTTCCCAAACAATTGCTTGATCTTGGTAATGGTAAATTGAATATTAACCAAACAAAATATTTAATGGCGGCATAATTTTTGTCAGTGCAATCCCTCTCGCGCTTAATTAATTTCAAATGTATTCCCAGATATTAAAAACCAAGACCATAACCATAATTGGTTAAGTGAAAGGGCACCACATTTGCTAAAATTAAAAGTTGGATCTCCAATAATTTCGCTACGACACGGTTATTGAAGCCCCAATTTTAAATACTATTCTTAACTTTTTGTGTTGCACTAAACTCAATATTTTGAATTTTTTACTGTCTGTATGTTTTAATTAATTACATATTTCAGACACTATTCAACTGAATATACGAGTTTAATTATTTTATACTTTTACGAACAATAAAAATTTTGATATTCGTTTCATATTTAATTTATGAGTGTTTAAATTATCATCGTCAATTAATAGTAGGTATGTTTGAGTACTTTTCCAGTAATAATTATCCAGTAACTTTTCAATAGACAGTAAAAAATGTTATATATTAAAGGAAGCGAACACAATGCAGTAAAATTAAGTAATAATTTCCACAAATTATTATAGAATATCTATCTGGTTTGTACATAATAACTAAATAAACACTATTTAAACTAAAAAATATATCGAAATAATTGAAAGTGGCTATTGGAAAGCTATAAAACAATTTTGCCATATTTTTTGGTTTTAAATTGCCTTAGCTTTATTCAAAAGTGATTTAGTTGTATATTATTTTAAAATCTGGTCACAATTTTTGTTTTACTATTACAATTCCCTTATTCAACAGCACAATAGGCAGCGTTGCCATTTTAGCACTTATTTCTGATTTATTAACAAAGCCATTGAGGCACCTGCAGTATGTGCTGTGGGTCCATTTTGTTGAAACTACAAGTTTGGATGGTTTTCCACAGCTGGCCTAACAAAATTTTCCAACATCGTCCGATATGCACCACGCTGACAGAGATTGAGACACCACTTTCATTTTCCAAAAAATATGGGCCAACTATCCTTTCGGAGGATACACCGCACCAAACAGTACACTTAAGTCGGTGTGATTGTCGCTGATGGACTGCTCTTGGTTTTTCCGTACCACAAATCCACCGTGATAGTACAAGTTGTGTCGAACGCCTCCTTGTTGATGTTGATAGACTATGCTGCACGCTCTTCCGTACACGTTCAATATTTTGACCAGTGTGCATGGTAGGTGTTCTTCCGGCACCAGTTAGTGTTCTTACACACCCATGTTGACGAAAATTTCCAATAAAATGGTTTATTGCTGACACTGTGGGTGCAATGCGTACATTAAAATGACGACGATATGTACGTTGTGTCAACACAATAGACTGTTGGTTTGAAAAATAAAATTCAATTATTTTTGTACGTTGTTCGATCATAATTAATTCCCCAAGTCTTCTTCACAAAATGCGGAAAAAAAACAAAGAAAAAATAATAATTAAAAAAGTTATAAAGAATTCAAACCATATAGCTCATTCTGCGCCACCCTGTACAACCAACAAGTACACAATTTTAAAAGTTCCACTATCGGAAACCCTTTTAAATGTATTGTCTCTTTGTTTTGCCTTTTTCAAACGCGGAAGTAGAGCATTTATTCAGTTAATTAGGTCTAATTAAAAGCAAACTTAGAACTAAAATTAACAAAAAAAACTGTTGTGTTCACTTCTATATATATAAAAATTAATGTGTGTTTGTTTGTTTGTACCTTATAGGAGCCGAAAACGCTGGACCGATCTTCCTGATCGGGACTCTTAAATGAATTGTAGGCTACTTTTTTTTAATCACGCCTACCTTTACGCCTACTTTTTAATTATGCTACTCTTTCCACATGGCTTTTAATAGATTTTATAATATAAACGAGTTTAACTTCGCCATTTGTGAACCAATCGCGATGAAATTTGGTGCACTTAGTCTGTTCAACTCTGGGAAGGTTGTAGGGTATTACTTTTTTAACTAGGAGCAGGAGGGCGATAGGGGGTAAATTTCTGCCCCTCCGAAACGTTCAAACCGATTTTAATGAAATTTAGAACATAGATAAACCTGCGTCTAAAAATGCTCATGCTCATGCAAATGCTATGTGCATTTTGTAAACTAGGATCAGGAGGGCGAAAGGAGAAATTTCAGCCCCTGCGAAACGTTCAAACTGATTTTAATGAAATTTAGAACATGGATGGATCTGCAGCTAACAATTCTAATAGGTACTGTACATTTTCAAAACTAGGAAGGACCAGGAGGGCGATAGGGGCAATATTTCGGCCTCTCTAAAACTACATAGCCGCTTTTGATGAACTTTAAAACTTTGATGTATTTGAGTTTAAAAGGTACATTGACAATTGTGTAACTCCGGGAAGGTTATTAGGCTATTAGAATCACGAGGGAAAGTAGGAGCAATTTCCACGCCAGCGAAACCATCTAACCGATTCTAATGAAACATAAATGTATTTATGTTTTTGCGTCTAGAACACATATGCTACATATATATTTTTTAAATAAAACCAGAAGGCGACGTAGTGGTAAGATGTGCCTTTTCGAAACTGTATAACCGATGGAGATAATAACCCCCGTTGTGCGGGGGTGCGCTGTTCACGCTGGAGGAGTCATCGGCCCATTTTTTTTTCGAGGTCGCCGCTGGTCAAACGACAACAGAGGACGGTGCGCGCTATTAGGCCATGTTACCGAGTTTTCTGCCGCAATTGAACGAATTAGAACTGGAGGACATTTGGTTCCAACAGGACGGAGCAACGGCACACACTGCGCGAGCCACAATCGATATTCTGAAGGCGGCGTTCCCGGGTCGCCTTATCTCTCGTTTTGGCGATTTGCACTGGCCCGCAAGATCCCCGATTTAACAGTTCCAGACTTTTTTTGTGGGGTTTTTGAAGTCCCGTGTTTACGTGAACAAGCCCGAGACCCTGGAAGCCCTCAAGGACAACATTCGACACAAAGTTCTCGCCGAAGTGATGAAAAATGCCAAAACGAGCCCATATAGCAATCAATTGTGACGGCGCACACTGGGGATTTTTGTATGGAGGTGAGGAAAAAAATATATTTGTCAAAAAATGTAGTGATTTCCTCACAAATTTACTTTTATTTATATAGTAATACACAAAAGTAATCAAAATAAAGAAATTTAGAGAAATGCATATCGTTACCTACAATGTAAATAGCCCTAACTAATAAAACAATTTAAATGATTTTTTTAATTTTTAATTTATTATTTATTTTAAATTTATTTTTAACTTATTATTCTAAAAGAGCCTTAGCCTTCGTCGCTTATAACACTATGCTTTTTCTGGCTAAAGGAAGGAGTCAAATGTGAGATTATGGGATCTGATGTTACCATTATTTGGTGCATAATATCTTCGTTCGTGGCAATTCGACTGCATTTTCTGGAGTGTCTAAGGCGATATTTTTTATAGTCTTTGTTACGACTTTCCTGCGCCTCTTCGGATAGAAAGCCTACAGGAAAAATACACTTTTCAATTATATCTTTTCCATGAATCAGAATTTTGTGAAGTGTAGGTGGCATATTGTACCACTCGTACAGTGCAACAAACTCTTTTGCCGTCTCCAGACAAAAATCACCAAATTTTTTTGGATCTACTACCTCGGTGATTGTTATAGCTTCGAGAATTATTGAAAACCTCTTGATTATGTTTTCATCTAGACCCGTGATTTCGGAAATCAAAGCAGGATTAGCAAAGAATCTTCGTGACGTATTTCCTGAATTTGTGGTACCAGAGCCTTGCTTAACAGTATCAACCTGCATTCCAATTTTCTCTTTAAGTTCACGCTTTATCAAACATGTTCGGGCTTCTTTTATCGGACGAGTATTTGAGTCGACTCTCCCACGTTTAAATTCAATATTATAAGCTACATGCCAAAGACACTCCATCAGCTTAATACGCGCATGAAGTGGTGACATACCAAATTGCAGTCCTTGTTCATTTACGGGCATAGCTTGAACTTCTTCGATTTTATTCATCTTGGATGTTGTGGCTCCACAAATAAAACAAGAAGATGCTGCTGGTGTTTCTGTTACTGATTGTGCTGTCTTGCCGTCAGTCATTGTAGAATATAATTCATGTTTTACTTCAAAGTTGCGATTATTTACTGTTAACTCAAATTCTTTTAGTTGAGATATCTCCTCATCGACTCTTCTCTTTTCTTCTCGTATAACTTGAGGTGTCTCTTTAACGTATGCAAACTGTAGTGTTCTGCAATACTGTGTGGAAGAAGGTTTATTGTTGTTCCATACTAATTTATTTATGTCATCACTTAATGATAATCTAAGTGGTACAACTGATGTCATATATAAATGAGAGTCAGAAATTTTATCATCTGAAAACCTCTGTTGGTATTCGCTTTGACTAGATGCCCCATCACATACCCATTTATAGTACATTGTTAGATTTTCGCTTTCAATTTTATTTATTTCCTTTACCGACTTGGTCTCTAGGACTCTTTTAGCAGTATGATCCAACAGATTTTGCAGAGGTACACTGCCTGAACTTTCAGTAATAGAAATTCCGTGAGGATAACTGTTAGTTTTTTCTTTCGCGAGTTCTTTGTATGGTACGAGTATTTTGTACCCTTCATTTTCTAACCAATGCATTAGATACTCGTATTTTTCTTTTGTAAGTTCAAGCTTTGTAAACATCCCCAAAGTTTTTAATGTACAAATTTTGTGGTTGGTTTTTGGAATACTAGAAGTAAAATCAATTACTTCTTGAGGAAACACAGCACGTACTTCATCCCTTTTGTATCGTTTGGCGCGATCACAGCACTCCTCAAACGATTTACGTGGCCGACCAAGTGCAGAACTGGTAGAACATTCAGCCCCAGTAAACTTAATTGTAAATGTGCGTTCAAGCCAATTTTTTCAAATCGCGACTTCGTACGATTAGAATCCTGCCATCTTTGTTTGAAGTTAGAGTAAAAGCCTTTATATATTGTATCCAAAATTTCACATGCTCTAGTTTCGTTTAAGCCAACGTGCGATTGTTGCAAAAACTGTTTTAATTTTGTTCTGTCTTTGTCAAACTCCAGAAGCTTCGAGCATAAAACCCCATGTGAAATAGAAAAACTTTCCATTGTCGTAAAACTCTTGGGCCTTAGTTTCAGTTATAATTAAAAAACCGGAGAAAAATCGCTTGGACTTTTCGCGTTCGTCGGCACTTGTTTAATGACAAAAATCGATCAATGAACACCTATAAATACTACGTATTTTTCAATATTTTACTGACAGGTACTTATGAATGGGCGCTTATTTCGAAACGTTCCAAAACATGAGCACTCATGCATTTTCTGTAAAAAAAAATCATGCAGGTAACTAACGCAAAAACCCAAATAATTAAAAAAGTGCACTTTCCTTTTTTCCTTTTAATTGTCCACGCAAATTTATTAGCGCTACTTTGCTACTGCAACCATAAAAATCAAATAACTTTTTGTTTATTACTTTTTTTTTAATTCTGAAAATCATTTTGTGCATATCTCGAGCAAATTTTTTAAATTCATACCTTTACTTAATTGTGAATAAAAGCGAAACGCGTTCATCGATTTTCATGATTTATGTCTCATTTTGTTCATAGGTTATGCGACTTTACGTGAAAGTAATAGGACTTGACACTTTTTTACCGTTTTGGATTTTTTATGAATTAAAAAAAAAAAATTATTTTTTAGGCAAAAAATATTTTTTTTTCTTCATACATTTACTTATAACTGCGAAACTGTTGCTTATGTAGCGAAACGTTATATAAACAGATGAAAGTAATTGTAATTCTTGGTTTTTCTAAATTTCTTTAAGCAAAATCCGACTAGTGGTTCTTGAGTTATGATAAACAAAAGAGCCTTATCAGAATTGAGTCGCAAATCAATCAGCTGAAAAATGTTGTACTGTGTAATGCAATAAATTGAGAGGTGGCACCTGGTGGCACTTGAAATTGATTAAAAATGTAAAAACAGATATGAGACAATGTATTAGTAGTGATTTCCAACTGTGGGAAAGTATGGCTAAAATTGCAGGTCCAAATGTTTGGAGTAAAAAGGGATTTTTTTTATATGTTCATAAAAATAAACGAAAAAAAACTTAAGTCCCTGCAGAGTTTATTTTTTCAATTTTAGTATACTGAAATATCCTACTTTAAATAAAAAATAAAAAGAAAAACGTTAGCTCACATAATAAAATAATATTCGTTTTGAAATTCTTAGGTTTAAATTAAGTTGGTTCGGTAAAACATACAAGTACTGAATTTGAGACGGCTATAAAAAAAACTAGCAGTCAGATCGGAGTATTATTTTTTGATTTGATTGTACCATTTAGTCTAAAATTTCAAAATATCACTGCATATTGCATGAAGAGTATGTTGACAATTTGACTTTTTTCCGCGAAATCCCCAGTGTGCGGCGCCCATTTGGCTGATATCATCTTCTCGATTTGACCAATAAAATTCCAAAAGTTTAGATAAACATAATCAAAAAACAGAATCGAAATTTTTCATTTAGAAAAAAACTGAGAGCCAAACCACATCGGATGACTTCTTTTGGCCATTTTATAAACAAAAGTAGTTTTTGATTATATATGCATGTCTGTAAAATATTATAGCAAACTGGTTTAAGTTCCCCAAATGACACAAGTTTTAAAAATATGTACATACATACATATATGAAATGTAAACTCTTTGTTTTACTCATATAAGTAAAAGCCATTGTTATAAAAACTACTACTTTTTTTTAAACTGTAGAATATTTTAGGACTTGCTTTTTCGATTTATTACTTTCTATCTATCTCTTCTGTCAACCATGAAAACAGTTGTGCTGTCATAACTATACATTTATCGCGTTTACAATGAGGGATTCACAATTCCTCTTAAGTTATATTGTGTTAATATTTTAAAATAGTTAAAACAATTTCTTGCTGTGCTTCAAACAAAAAAGTCATAAAATAATAAGGCTTTTCGAGCTGTGTTTTTTGTTTTGTCATAAAATAACAGTAGAAATCTTAATCGTACGCTGAAACTCTGCAGTCGAACCGGCGATAATATTAACAAACCGCCGCTACTTATAAATGATATAAGAATAAAAAATTTTTAAAATTTTTATATCTTTACATGAATTTACATTTTTGTAAGTAAGGAAGAAAAAACCGCAATATCTAATGAAATACAAGTGAGTAAATTTTGTTTGTGTAACTTATCTATCTCGCAGCCACTTAACGTATATTCACTAGCCGCCATCGAAAAAATCATTCAGATCATATCACTGGCAACAGCTGTTTTCGATTATATTCACATGTAAGTTCTTATTTACTACATTGAAAAGTCGAATTATTTTAGTTTCTTCACTTCTTTTCAGCATTTTGATATCATACATTAATATGAGTTTTTTTGAATGCATTTTTTGAAATAGCGCACTAAATTATGACCGGTGTTCATAATGGTCATATTTTTCGTGTTATTATTTTAAAGCATATGACTTAATGACTACCTTGTAAATACCTCAAATAATTATATGTACATTTCTACAATACCGATGGTCGTGTTTTTTTATCTTTGACCATCACTTAGGAGATGACCCACACATATGTGTGCATTGTGCTGGAACTAGAGGAAAGGGATAGGAGGAGAAATGACACAAAGTGAAGCTTCACTATCTTCACTATCACAGCTCTGTTTTTTGCAAGTTCTTCGGTTTTATAGCAGTGTTGTAGCGTCTCTGATGTCAAGAAGACGTATTAAATTTTGAAGCTTCGTTTTTATAGTAGCCATTTTTTTTTGAGTAATTATTTTACTTCGCCGGTGCTACACAATGCCGAAGAAGGAGGGCGGTCTGATGTGCCTGTGAATTGGAATCAGCTGAAGCCGATACTGTTCAGTGACCAGTGACTATGCCTTCGCGAATGAAACCTTCCGACAGCAACCGACATAAATATTAAATGCACATTATTTCTTTACAACTAGCTTTGCACCTCGGACATATTTGTTGTTGCGTATACCTTTGACTGGTCAAAAAACCGGCTGTGATAAGTATTTCTTATTTTTAACTATAATGAATATAATTACTAATGGACTCAAAATTACGCATGATTATCTTTTAAGTTACCGTAGAAATGAGATTACTAAGTTAGAATTTTGTAATTACCGATGAAGTTATTTTGTTTTTGTTTCTTCTTTTTTATAATAATTATGTATATATTTAATTCTGGTGTTTCCATTTTATTTATGCATCGAAAATGTACTTCAGATTAATTTTTTTTTTATCTGGGACCAGCACTCAGGAGATGACTCCTACACATGCGAACCATTGTGCTGGAACTATAGGAAAGGGAAGTAGGAGAATCGACAGGAAGTGAAGCTTAATTAATTATTTTTACAGCTCTGCTTCCGCCCGTTCTTTGTTTTTTATAGTTGTAGCATTGCTGAAGCTTCGGTTTAGTAGCCATTTTTATTATTATTTTACTTCGCCAGTGCTACACAATACCGACGAAGGAGGGCGTTCTGATGTGATTGTGGATTGCTATCAGCTGCAGCCGGTATTGTTCAGTGACCAGTGACTATGCCTTCGACACTGAAACCTTCCGACAACAACTGACACACTAATGCACATCAGAAAAATGCGAGATGTTTATTTTTATTTCAAAATTTTAGTCTGAAACTCGAGTTGAACCCAAGTCTGTTTTTGGTTGTGTTGTCAACGTGCAGACTACCATCCATCGTGACTTCGAAATAAATAAATAAAATCAGTTTACTAACAAAAAGGCGTCCTACAATTTCGCCAGTTAGTGGGTGGCTTATTAAAAGAAGTGTAAACAAAGATGTATGCATTCTGTAAAGTGTGTGATGTAGCACTAATAAATCAAAGCGATATTTAAATATACATATGGGGGTGCTGATGACGACTAGTTAGCGTGTTGGCTCTGCAACAGGTCAAGTCAAAAAAGGTTTTTCATAGTTTTTTGTGCTACAGCACACTCCTTCGTCCTTTTTTTGAGCAATAAAATGTCGGCGAAATAAAATAATAAATAAAATAGCTGCCCTAAGCTGAAAAATAATGCTTCAAAATTAACATCAGAAGGCAGCCATGCCTTAACTTTGCTTTATAATTATCACGCAACTCCAGAGTTCTGTAAGAATTAAGCTCTATCGTCCTACCACTTTCAGAAACTGTATATTTTCTACACTCACTATCTATTTCCAGTGCAGAGCATTGCATATGTAGGAGATTTCCTTAAGGTCCAAGATAAAAAAATATATACATATATCTATATATTGTATGTATAAACAATTGGAATGCAATTAAAAACTGCAAGCCTATAGAAAAACTAATTGTAATGAACCGTGAAGATCATTCTATCAGGAGAGGCGAAATTCAAATAAGGAAATTTTTTTCCATTTTCGCTTGCAGATTCAATTACACCGTGCTTAGTAAATAATTCTAGGGCGCACTAAGCCAACAAATAAATGAATTTGTTCGATTGTTAATTCCGCTGAAATATGTAATAAAAAAACTTATTTTGTATAAATCTAATAAATTTATTCAAGGAATGTTTCTAAATGTAACTTTGAATGAAAAACGCAACTTTTTGCAAAGAATAGCGTAACTTCTTTCAGTCTTTCCCGGTAACACTGGTATATATGTCCATACTTCCAGAGAGCAATGGGTTTTTTTTTATACATATGCATACTCTTATGCCCTCAAAGTTAATCTAGACCGGAGTAGATATGAGAGTATGTGTGCTTTTCGCTTATCGCAAAAAACGATTTTTGAAAGTAAACATATTTATACCTAGGTCACGTTATATAAATACATAGTTAAATACCGACTATTTTATATTATTCATTATAATGATTTAGCATGTGCAGCATTTTAAATAAATATTAATAAAACATGTTGATAAATTTTCTAATAGAATTATTCTATAATTATTTCGCATGTGAAGCATTTTAAATAAATTTAATAAAACATGTTGATAAATTTTCTACAAATGAGTTGATTATAGATACTGATATTAAATAAGTTTTCTTTCTTCACCTTTAATTCTCTTTTGCCCTGTAAAAATTAGTGCTTGTCTGGAAGCTCTATTGTAACTTGTTTAAAAACAGAACGGAATCATTTGCATTTGTGCTTTTCTAATGCTTATTTTTGTATGCGTTGTGGAGCTTAAGGTACCTTTACATGGTAATACTAATTATTAAGACGTGTCAAAAAATTATGTACTACAAACTTACTAAGTATGCTGGGCAGTACTGAGCCTATATCACTATATCGCTTACTTTGTGTACAACTGGAACGGTTTCACTCCACAAATGAGGCAATGCATTTGGAAACGTATACTGTCTCATATACGAACGTAGTAAGTTGTTGTATACAGTTCAAATGCAATTTCAAATACAGCTCGAATACATACATGCATACAAAGGATGAACAAATTAATTTTGGGAATTCCATCCACTATCACTTTGTACCATTCATTGAACACAAAGAGTGGTTAACATTGTTAAAGAGATGTTATGTGGAATGCAATGTTCGCCGCTGGGTATTCTCATCATACCAGAGGAGTATTTTAAAGATACCATTCGCAGCAATAACAGTACATATTGAAGGTGTTAACATTTTTATACAATATTAATAATTCGGATATTTCATAGCTTTGCTTTGATTTTACTTATACCAACCGTGTAAACATGAAAAAACTTTACAATAGACTGTTGTTCTCTTTTCTTAGACACGCAGAGAATTTCATAATATGTTAATTCTACAAACTTTTAATACTTTGTATTACCAGGCACCTTTAAAAGCACCCAAACACACAAAGGTCATTCTTGCGCATTTTTTAACATTTATACTGGTATAAACATTAGAGGTTTTCACGATGGTGATTGTGCAAATTTGCATTTTGCAAATTTATTGTGCTATTGCGACATTTCGTGAGCGTACCTCTTGCATTCCTGTGTAAGATTTTCTAAAAAAAAAAATATGGCAACTCAATAAAAGTGTGCCAGCTCTTTATATATTTCTACGGAGCATATGTATGCACAACTATTTTTACTCATTGATTTTTTAGTGCAAAACGATGCATTTTTGCACACAGTGTGCACAGTTCGCACTACGCATCGTGAGAACCCCTATTATACTCACTTTCGTGCATTTCGGCAGCATTTTTGTAAGCATTTGTTCTTAAATATGCAATGTATTGCTTCCGACAGCTTTTAATGCTTCTAAATTTCGAAATTTTTTTGCTGGGTAATTGCGGCACGTAATACTAACTTGTCCTGTACATATATTACATGTATTCATTTCCTTTGCTTCGCGATTAAGTGTATGCACATATGTATATCGTTCTCTACGACTTGAATACTAATTGAACATTTTATATAAAGCGCATTCTGTGATCGTTCCTTTTGTGATGGATGGAAACTATTCAGACCTATTTCCATTCTTCCATTTTCTATACTTAGAATTCTACTATTCTGTCTTTATATTAATGATTTACCTGATTTTATAACTAACGGCAAAGTTTATATATTCGTTTATGATATACAGCTTTACATGAGCACACGTATTGAAAACTATGGTTTAGACAGAATTGATAGCAGAGCTCATGCAAAAGGGTTATATATTAATCCGTTCAAAGCTAAGTGTAATTTGTTGCAAAATCTAATAGAGATTTGGACATACATGAACAGTCAAACGAGCATCCAACTTAGGTATTGTCTTTAATAATCGTTTAATGTTGTAAAATCGGAACAACCTCGTTGTGGGTAGTGTATGGGCAAAAACTAACTTATTCCCAGTTCACAACACTCAATTTTTATACATGTTTGTCCCATTACTGTTATATGGGTGTCAGATTTTTGCGAACCATAGGATAATTACAACTAGGGAGACACTTTACTCACAATTAAATGTTTATGTATATCACAGTCTCTGGCATTTCTTCTTAATTATATTCAAACCTTAGGATATGGAAATATGGAATATGCAAAAATTATTTGTAATGTAATGTAATGTAATGAAAAAACGAACATGAATTTGCAGCGATTCAAATATTTTTTGCTTCGATTAACCGTAATTACCTCTGTCATCCAGGTTAAATATTTTTTTTCTATTCAGAATATTTAGAATTATTACAAATGAATGAAAATTGCCTGTCGTGTTCAAGTTCACAGTTAATCACAATATTGTGAAGAAATTACTTTTTTGATTAGAATAAGGAAAAAAGAAAAATTAATTTCCATTACCAGTTGAGTAGAATACGTATTTTCTATGAAACTACACACGTCATCAGTACTGTTTGTGTCAATAAGGAGGTAGTTGTAAAGTATATCATCTATTTAACCCGTCAGAGCTTAGGAAAATGCGTACGAGCTTATTGTTACTGTCCACATACTATTTACAAAGATTGCCAGCTTTGTTGTTTTTTTTTTTTATTTTTAGTAAAGGTCATACTTTATATATTCCCAAAGATCAAAGCTTTTGTTTTCAGTACAGGTGAGAACGAAATTAGCTTTTTACAAATTTTTAACTTATTGAAATATTTTGGTTTATTAGCCCTCCATCTGAAGGCAAAGAAAAGCCAATTGAAATTTATTTTTTCCTTTCATTGAAAGGCTAACTATCATACGTTTTTGAATATTCAGAATATTTAGAACTAATCTTAATGTTAGACAAGAGTTAATTGACCTTATAAGAATTCACAATTCATTGGCAGACGTAAAGAAAGCACGTATTGTTTGTACCGTACGTTTGAGAAATTGTCGTAATATTTTAACAGATTTACAATGGTTGCTTTTTAAATATATATGTGTCTATTTGACAGCTCATTTAATAAGATTGTTGTTATGAGATTTGCTATAACAACCCTTTCATAATAATTATTAAAAGAACATAATTCTCTCTGCGATTGAATTTGACATTCTGATCTCAGATATTATGTTACGTGCATGTTAGAATAAAAATTGCGAAAAATAGAAGAAAAAATCACGTTAGTAAAGAAAAAAAATGTTTATAAATTTAACAAACTGGAGAAATAATGAAATACTTAGTCTTATTTAATTTTAAACACTGTCGCTTTATGAATTGTTAGACATAAACTTCTTAACTCCCAAAAATGCCAATGCTACCTTTCTAATATAGAAAAAAATTTTGAGAAAACTTTTACAAATTTCACAGATTACTTAATAACAAAATGTTATTTTACTAATCAAGAATTTAGTTTTCTTTTTTATCTCAATACGTTTAATGAATGACTTTTTTTAATAAGAACTTCTTTTCCTTCCCTTTCACATTTCTGTTTTCGTGGGGATAGAACTTATTCAAGTTTTACTATTACATGTAAAACGCGATGAAAAATTACAACACTGTTATAATTTTTATATGTTTTTATAGTCTTGTATCATACTAGTTGTATATACATACTATGAATTTTATAAATTTTATCTACAATTACTTTTTTTCCGCTTAATTTCGATTTTTATAATTTTTCATTGTCCTTATTTACACTGTTCGACCATAAAAAAATACGTGAAATGTTATACTAATTTTCTGGTAGGCATTGCCAAGTATAAACACGATCTGTTTTGAAATTTTCCAAACATCTCCAAAATTCAGAGTTACAGATAAAAACCCGGGTTTTCGTACACGTATGCGCTTGTCAGCTTGTAAATTAGTTGAATTTCGGCGGATTGCAAATCTATAAACGAATAAGATGATCGTATTGATCAAATTTTACTTTTGACAAGTTTAAGAAGAAAATCTTAACATTTTTGCTGCTCTTAATTTTTTGATTAAGTCTATTTCAAGAAACACAAATAGATTTCTAAAAGTTAAAATTTATTAACAAAAATAATTATTAACAAAATGTTTGGCCGTTATTGTAAAAAAAACAGACATTTAGTCTAAAAGATATTAAAAAAGGGTAGCTAAGTACATTTTAAATATTTAAAAAATATGTTTATAAAACGTACTCCTAAAAAAACTATATATTATGTACTGAAATAAAAAAAGGAAAAAATAATTTTAAAATTTTGTCCCATTTTTCTACCTTTGACCCCCGGAAAAAACAAACAGGAATTATTAAAATCACTTTCATTTTAGTAACAGGAACTAAATAATGAAAATCATTTACATAAATATTTACTACTTTAATTATCTTCATATGAAACACACTAAAGCACAATTTAATTCGAATTGCTGAAAACTATGAACAAATATGAAGGATTGTTCGCTTATGTAAATATTTTTTATGGAAAATTTATTGAGCGACTGCCTAACATTCAAAACATAAAAGAATTATTTTTTTATTCTATCAATTCTAACGAAATTTTCGTTCACATTTTTCCATAAGAAGAGTAATCAGTTGTGTCCATAAATTGAATAAAACAGGCTAGAGAATTTTAAAGTTTGCATCAAGTTTTTTTTAAAATGTATGAGTTGATTAGTAAAAAAGTGAGAGTGTATTAAAACTTTATAGGCAAAACTTGATCGTGTAGCGCTCAAACACGCTGCACCCAAGTTTTGACCAAGACAAATTCATTACTAGGTAAACACCTTAACTATTTCGCCGTCAGCTGGTTCACCGATTTTGAACTAATTTTTAGGTCAAACGTTAAAATATGTATACTTTTGTGAAAGTGTTAAGAAAAATGGTAGTCAATAATATAATAATTTATAAAAAGAGTTACTCTGCAGCCAGAAAACCAAGCTTTTCTATCAAGAGAAACCGCCAAACCGTCTTTTATGTCTGTTTTATGAATTACCGAAGAAGCTCAAAAATTAAAACCAGTTAGCTCCTGTTATAATTCGAATTTCTGGATTTTTTTTATAAATAATTAATTAAATAAGATATAAAATATTATATATCTAGTACACAAGAAACTTTCATTTATGAAGATTAACATCAGTCCATTTTAAAATTTTAGCTTGGTGTTGAAACTTAATATATTTTTAAATTATCTGTCAAACTTTTGATCTCAACTGACTCAAAAATGTATGCCCATGCTCTTTAAATATATCTAGATAGCACTTACTTATTTACATATAAACATATAATTGTATTCCTCCTTTTTTATTTTATATATATTATACATATATCTAGAAGTGTACCTTTAGCAAAAAGAAAACGAAACCAGATAAATTCTTAGTTAAAAAATCAAAGGTTCCAATTTCTGGATAATTCTAATTTCTAAGGGTTCTCACTTGTGAGCTTCTACTGTATTTTAATTAATTTTGAACTGTATTTTTCGAATTTTCGATTTTATTTCAATTCTTTTTGCTACTATTTTTTTCATTTATTCAACGTGAGTCGAAATTAATTACGATTATTTCTATATGTATGTTTGTTATATGGTTTTAGAAAAATTAAATAAATTTAAATCGAATAATAAAATGTGTGTTGTATAAAGAAAATTTTTTAATAAGATATTTAGTTCATTATGTTTGTAAATTTCATAATTCTCTAAGATATTTTGGGAGTTCTTATATATATATATATATATATATATATTTGGTTAAAGGTATACTGACGATATCGGTAGTAGCAGAAAATGAAATGTACATACGAGATAGACTACCTGAACCATATAACAACCATATATAAATAGTATTAATTTTTATTTATATATTTATTCAAAAAGACTTACCGCTGTTTAATCCTTCTTTTTTATATTTGTCTTTTTCAACTAACTGATTTGTTGATATTTTTGCTGGCAACTCTCCAGTTTGTGAAGAGGTAGTGTTTTCACTCTGACCTATGTCCAGTGGATCCCACTCCATTCGTCTTTTACGCGAACTGTTATTCAGATATATTGTTTGGACGTCAATTATTTGAGCACCAGGCGAACCTTTTGATTGATCGTCTTTAAAGAAATGAAAAGAAATAGCACTTATGTTTTATAACATGATGTACATTTAATGCACATGTCAACTGTTTTGAGACAAATTATCTTAAACAGAAATGTATTTTTTATGTTAGGTTAGGTACTGTATTGTTTGACATTTTAATGCACTTTAATTACAAATCACCTTTTTGAAAAGCAGTGGGGGATTTACGACTAGGCCCGTGACGCTACGGATATAATATCTAGGGTGACATAATGTCAAACATCAAAATTTAAAGGTAAAAAAATTTTAAAGTAATTATCAGCTGTTATCCAAATTTATTGTCGTCTAGGTTTATTTCTTCAGAATAGGACAAATAAACAATTTTCTGAACTTCAATATTATTATTATGATACTCGTCGCAGAAAAACCAGACAACTTCACTGAGAAGAATCATAGAGAAAATAAAGAATACCATTTTATGGACAAGAATGTTTTCATACAAATATTTACTATCGCATTTTGGATGCTCTGGGTGTACTGTTATGCGAACGTAAGCATGCATACGAAAAGCTTTTTGTAAACATTTTTGATCATTTATATGAAATGGATAATGAAAGTGTTATTACCTTTTGGAGACGCATATCTTAGCCCTACGTCGTCCTGGCCCTATTTAAAAAGTAGATATGGACCATATGTATCCTTCTAGACGCAGAAACATATATAGATTTAAATTTCATTAAAATCGATTAGATGGTCTCGGAGGCGCACCAATTGTCCCTACCTTCCCTCATGATCCTAGTTTTGAAAAAAATTAAGCTCAAATAAATTCAAGTTTTAAAGTTCATCAAAATCGGCCAGATAGTTTGGGAAAAGCAGAAATTTTCCCCTTATTGCCCTCCTGCTGCCACTTTTGAAAATGCACATAGCCTATGTGAAATTTTAGATAGAATCTATCTATTTATCTATCTCTCAATTTGTCCACAAGTGGCGAAGTTACACTCGTTTATATTATAAAATCTGTTAAAAACCATGTGGAAGGAGTAGCATAATTAAAAAAGTAGGCGGAAAAATGGACGTGATTAAAAAAAAAGTGGCCATTCAAGAGCCCCAGTTATACGGTGTGAAAGTTTCAGAAAAATCGGTTTGGCCTCCTATAAGGCACAAACAAACACACATTCAGCTTTATATATATAGATGTGTCGGCAATTATGGTCGGTTTTTTTTCTTTGCCCGGCACTCAGAGGATGACCCCTATACATGCGCTGCATTGTGCCGGAACTAGGAAGTAAGGTTATGGGAAGGAGGATAGAGGGAGTGCTATTCGGACAAAAAACGAATTCTCTCTGTAATGCGTAGTGCGGTTCGCTGCCAAGTCGACCACAAATGGGTGCGCTCTCAGTGATGAATGCGTCGTGCGCGTGAATAACCGGCTTTCGGGAACGAGTTCCCTGATTTCATCAGAACACATACCATTATAGTAACGATAGAACAACGAAACGCACACCACGATGCGACGATGCTCAAGAGACTCAATAGAGCTGGCTCCCTACTGCCTCTTATAAGTTTCTTCGCTCTTTCCTGTACGCGGTTGAGTAACTTCAAAATAGTCTTTGATGCACTGGTCCATACATGAGAGTTGTATTCCATTTTCGGTCGGATGTAAGCGGTATAAATAGTGCGGAGAACAGATGGGGTGAACTATGTCTTAGACCGTCTTAAAAAACCGAGGCACTTGAATGCTTCCTTTGAGAACTGAAAAATGTGCTCAATCCATCGAACATTGCACTGAATTTTCATGCCAAGAACATCATGAGCTTCTGATTCCTGGATGTTTATACCGCCTATAATTACAGATAAGGTAGGGCAATCGAGCATGCGTCGATGCGTAAGCTACGACATTGGGTCTTTTGAGGATTGAAATCGACCCTGTTCGCGTGACCCCATTCCGATATTCTCGTGAGGTCAACATTTAGCGAATTTAGCCGCGATCATATTCGACGTAGGTCTACAATTAAATCAATATCAATAGCAGATGCTGCTGTCATTTGCAAAAGAATGGATAGGGTTGGAAGCTTCACATAGAAGATCACTAAGAAAAGTAAGAAATAGGGTACCGCTGAATTAATCTTGAACTCGTTAGATGAAATCCCGTCTATACCAACTCTTATACCGCGATTCTTGAGAAAGCTCGATATAAATCGAGAGAAGATATCACCGCCACCAAAAGCAATAAGTTTGGACAACAGTGCTCCATGCCACACTCTGTCAAATGCTTTGGAAATATCTAGAGCCACTACATCACTTTCGCCGACATGGTGGATGGATCGACATAATTTCTTCGAACGGAAGGCCAATAAGTCTCCCATGCAACGTTCTCAACGGAAGCCATATTGTCGGCCGTTAAGTAGCAATTGGACTCCAGATACTTCATTAGATGGAAATTTAGCTTTTCCAGAGGACGCGATAACGTCGAAGAGCACTGCTTCAAGACCAGTGCCGGAATTCCATTTGGCACAGGCGAATTATTTATGTTGAGGTCCGCTAGACCCCTTTTGACTGCACGAGCTCGAAAGTATATCTTTGGCATAGTTACGGATACACTCTCGGGATCGGGCAGTGGTTGATTGCTTTCTGGCATGTGAGAATTACCTGTAAACATTTCAGCTGGGAGCCTTTCAACCGGGTCAGTGAATATTTGATCATCTTTTAAAAGACTTGGAATAGAAGAACTTGCATTTCCCTTTACTCTTTTAACGAATGACCAAAGGTTTTTACTTTCGCGTGGGGCAGTAAGAACTTTAGTGCGAAAACGCTGCTCGTACAAAGCTTTTGCACGTCTTAGCACTTTGGCACCCGAAGATCTCGCCCATTTGCGCATCATATCAGTATCTGCGTTTTTATCATTCCGCCAGATACTAAATACTTCCTCTTTGGATCTGACTGCAAGTCTGCACGTCTGATTAAACCAAGACTTCGGTATAGTCCTAATCGAAATTTGCTTCGATGGTATGAACGTTTTCATACCAAGCAATATTATATTTTGGACCATTTCAGCCATGGCATTGACATCATTGTCAAGGAAGCAGAGCCTCCAATTGAAATGCCGAAAGAAATCGTTGAGCTCAGCCCAACGTGCCTTTTCGTAAATATATTTCAAACGTTTCGTAGCTGGCGGTGAAACGCCTCTTAGTTCCACAAACGAAAAGGATGCAGAAATGGTTTAATGATCCGAATTACCGAGAGGTGCGCTAATGTTCATTTCATACTTGTCAGGCTGTGAAGTGAGAAAAAGGTCGAGGGTGTTGTTGGTGCCCGCCAACACATGAAATATGTGTTGGTTCATTCACTAATTGCGCAAGGTGATTGTGCGCTGCGAATAGCTCAGCATATTGGCCTTCTGGGGTTGTCTGGCTCGAATGGCGGAGCCACGAAAATTATGGACATTGAAATCACCAGCAATAACGATTTCACTGTTCGGGTAATTTTCGAACTATTTTTCATATAGTGCCGGAAAGGGCATCGAAGTTGTATATAGTTTTCCGCTTTTCTGTATTTGGGCTTCTGTAAAGAAACTCGAAAAGACAGCTAAATTCGGGATCATGCGTGCCTAAAGATTGCTGGCACTGATACACAACATCATTGCGTATATAAATTGCAAGGCCCCTTTTGTAGATGGAAAATACATATAAGGTGATACCCAGGTATGTGAAAATTCTGTGGATCAGCATCAGCACATGGGTTTCACTTAAGACGAAAACATCCGGCCGATGGAGACAAACGTGAGCATAGACAGAGAAGAAGTTTGCCCCAGAAGTCAATTCTGAATAAGCCTGTCGTGATTAAGGCGAGAAAAGTCAAATAAAATGTTTATCTTCTGTATTGCAGTCACCACTGAGCTAATCGCTGCTTGAACGACTGCCGGTGATCAGTGTTACTCCTTCATCACCAAACAGTCTAGCAGCAACCAACATAATGGCATCAACAATAAAAACGATCAAGTCGCGTATGGTTAGGAGATTTACACAATGACCCGAAAAAAGCTCTGATCTGGTCACCGTGACCCGAAGTGACACCAGTGGTTGGTGGTGTCAACAGTGATTTAATATCTTCCGCCCGTCACTGGTATAGCGGATCTTTCTTCTTTTTTCACTGTTCAAGTTTATTGTTTTTGTTTTTTGTAATTTTTCTTCTCTTATTTGTTATTTTGTTGAAGTTTAAGTAGCGGATCTTTCTTTTTTTTACACTGTTCAATGTTATTTTTTTTTAAGTGTATTGTTTTTAGTTTTTGTTATTTTTTATTTGTTATTTTGTTTAAGTTTCTTGTTATTTATTATTCAGCAAGTTACCGACTTCAAAATGTCAAAAACAAAGTACAAATGTTTATAAGAGAACGATTATTTTGACGACAACAAGGCAATGCGGCTGCCTTCTATTTTAGATGACTACAAAACAAAAAAAGTGTTGAAAATATGAAAAGAATTGAATTAAAATAAAGGAACAAATTTATTTTAGCGAAGTTGATCCAAATGATATAAAACAAAAATTTTAAATCAAATAAACAAAAAAATTTGGGGCGACCCAGCTTTCCCAGTTATAGGCCTGTGAAATTTTCATTTAAAAGTGCAAATCTGCATTGAGTTATTGATCAAATCAGGTTATGCTTCTATAATGTATCTATAAATTGAAAAATTTATAGTTTATCATTTTACATTAAATAGTATTTCTCGTCGTATTAAGTTTTTTCGCGCGTTTTCACGTATGTATCGCATCACTTTTTCAACAATAAACAGCTGTTCTTATTTTTCAAATTGCTTCCCTTTTGTTTGGTTTATTGTATTAGTAAGTACTTTATTATTATTTTTAATTTCAAATGGTAGCCGACTACAGCCAACTACATTTCTAGTCTCTGTAGATCGAACCCTGCTGTGGGGAATGTATTTCAAGCTTATTATAAAAATATGTATTTTATTGTTGTACTATTGCAAGAACGTTGATTCGCATGGAATTTTAAATTTAGTACTGTAGGGTAAATAAATACTGTAATTAGTTTTATGATTTAGAATGTGTAAATAAAACGCTTAAATTATACCTTAGATATGTATATGTTAATCGTAGATTTACAACACTATTTTAATATTTAACGTATGGTAACCCTAATAGTTCTAAAGAAATAAGAAAATAAGTATGTATAAAGGCAGTTGCTGCATAAACGACCAACAAAGCACATCATAGTTTTGTTTTTCAAGAAATAATAAAAAATTCGTACAATATCAGAAGTGGACACGCACCACAATGCCCTCGGAAGTTTTTCACCTCCTCAATAAGCGCACTGTGAAATAATTGAAAGATTGGCTACGTTCAATTGGTCTTAAAAGTGATGGAAATAAAAACGAATTAATGCTGCGACTGATGAATGTTCCAGCAGAAGTACGCCGCGGGTTTCCTACACACGAATATGATATAGACAGCGATGAACAGAATATAATGAGTACGGAAATAACATTGGTGACAAAAATATATTATATAGAGACAGCAAATGTGATGAAAATGTTACCAGCAAGCAAAATCTATACGATATCAAAATCTAATAAAAATCAGAAAGATAACGGAAAAGAACGAAGCAGCAATTGCTTTTTACAATTGAACTGAAAAATTAAGTAGAATTTTTAAAAAGAAAGATTGAATTGCTAGAAAAAGAAATACAACTTGAAAGGAAAGAAAATTTGAGAAAAGGAAAAGAAGTAATTAAAATAAACAAAACATATGGCGGTGAAAAAGGAGATACTAATGAAAAGAAATTTGATTTTACAATTGCAAAAGATTTTGTGGCAGAATTTTCGGCCCAGAGTGATTGCTTTGAACATTGGAAAATTCTATTAAGAAATCTTAGTCTGCTTTTCATCTCAATGACAACAATATGCGCGCAAACCATTCTCTCCAATACTGCCCGTCTGATCGCTCAAGTCGCCTCTTCTTAAAAATGCAGTTCGAGCAACGCAAGTAGCTACGTAGCGAACCTTTCCAAGAATATTATCAGGACAAAACTATTTTGGCGACCTGAATTAACATATCGCAAGATGAATTGCTCGAATATTTAATCGAGGGTATTCCAGATTACACTCAGCAAACGCAAGCAAAAATGTAGGGTATTCAAAATAAGTAGCAGCTATTAGAAGCGTTCAGCAAAGTTCGGTTGCAGAAAAAGCCGACTTTGACCGATCAGACGGGCAGTATTAGAGAGAATGGTTTTGATGGTGGCACACAATCAAAGCCAATTCGATGCTATCACTGCAATTCATTCGGGCATATGGCCAATGAGTGTCGCAAACCCAAAACGGAATCAGGAGCGTGTTTTGTATGCGGAGAAATTAACCACATGGTTGCGGTTTGCCAAAAAAAGAAAGAACTTTCTTGCTGGTGGCAAAAACGAGAAGAAGCATTATGTGCACCACATTAACGACGGCAGTGATGATACTGAATATGTAAGATAATTTAATTTAGATTTCGTAAATAGTTATTTAAGATTTAATTCTTCATTATTAGATACCTGTAGCCCTATCAGTCTTGTAAAAGAACAGTTCGTCCCTAGTGTATTAATAAGAGAAAATGAAATCGAATTATTTTGGTATAAATAAAAGTCCACTCATTGTAAAAGGAATTGTGGAAGTAAAAATTTATTTTGAAGAGAAATCAATTAATCTTAATTTATTTGTAGTACCAGACGAAACAATGAGTTATCTAATACTTTTAGGGCGGAACTTTTTGAATTCAATAAAATTTAAATTACATACGGAATATGAAATGGAATGCTCAAATATAATGAATATTGAGGTCGAAAACGAACATCTGATTGCAAATAATGAAAATTTCAGGGAATATTTGAAGATTGTTACTTGAACAGCAAACGTCCCGATAAACCTGATATCGAATGGGAACTTAAAATTAATTTGAAAAATCAAAAACCGTTCGGCTGCTCCGCAAGAAGACTCTCATACAACGAAAATCAGAATGTTCAGGATATTTTGGATGAATTATTGCGTAAGGGGATTATAAGACCAAGTTTGTCCGAGTACGCATTCCCAATTGTTTTAGTACGGAAAAGGAGCGGTGAGTTAAGGTTATGCATTGATTACCGTGAGTTGAATAAGAATACATGTAAGGATAATTTTCCATTGCCACTCATCGACGACTTATTGGACAGACTGGTGAACAAACGATATTTTTCTTCACTTGATTTGAAAAGCGCATTTTACCACGTGAGGATGAGTGACGATTCTGTTAAGTATAACTCTTTTGTGATACCTATGGGACAGTTTGAATTTTTTAAGATGCCGTTTGCCTTGAAGAATGCCCCACCGACTTTTCAACGCTTTGTTAGTAGAATATTTGAAGATGAAATTAGGGCAGGCAAATTGGCGATTTATTTGGATGATATAATGATAGCGACTGAAACTTAGGAGAAACATTTCCAGATCCTGGCGGAGGTTTGCGATAAATTGGTTAGGAATTGTTTGGAATTGAGACTTGATAAGTGCAATTTCATGAAATCGGAAATAAGATATTTGGATTAGATTATTTCAAAGGATGGTATTCGACCGGATACGAGAAACTTGAGGTCAATAGAAAACTTTCCTACGCCGCGGAATTGTAAAGCCGTACATAGCTTTCTTGGTTTATACTCGTACTACAGAAGATTTATAGAGAATTTTTCGATTGAGGCTCAGCCACTGTATGCTCTTATAAGGAAGAATAGTAAATTTAAATTTGGCAAGGAGGAAATGCAATGTTTTGAAAAATTTAAGGGCAAACTAATTGAGGCACCCATACTAGCAATTTATGATCATAAGGATGAGGCTGACCTCCATTGTACTGCCAGCTTATTAGGCTAGGTGGGCCATGGAACTTCAGAATTATGATTATAGCGCGGGGACAAAGATGCGACATGTGGATGCGCTCAGTAGACTTTCGGGCATTTTAGTACTCGAGGAGAATACTTTCGAGCAAAATTTATGTATTTGCCAGTACAGGGACGGGAAAGTTAATAGAATTCGCAGTACTTTAATTTTTTTTTATACTTTTCATTTTGCATGTACAAAGTGATGGCTAATTTATGTTGATAAAGAATTTTTTGTTAAAGGGTGCTTTAAACGATAAGATTTGTCGTACGTAAAATGTGAGAGAAAATAAAATGAAATTCCAGCCGTATTTCAAAAAAAGAGAGTAAAAATCGGATGGTTCTTTTCTGGCCTTTATACCATTGGTATGGATAAAATCAAGTAAGATGAAAACGTCACATTTAATTTAACTACAGCTGTTTGCTTGTTTTCCCCAGGGATGGAGTTCTTGTGCAATTGAATTTTTTTTTTAATAACCTTGTAAAATATTTTTATAACTTTCGAATATGTTATTTTCGTGGTCAAAATTTTAAGTGTACTTTTGGAAAATATACGTATATTTTTATAAAATTGTGCTGTCCTGGTCTAAAATGTACATTTTGATTTTATAATTGGTATAAATTTATGAAACCAGTTTTCCCTCCCTGGCTTTCTCACATTTGTTTACATAAAAATGCATCCCTGATCTAATGTTGTGTGTTGGTTTTTGAAAAATTTTAAAAAATCAAGAGAGCCATACTACTGTCAAATTTTCAACCGTATTTTCTCTCAAAATCTTATAGTTTCATTACATATTATGTTTAGACGATCCGACTTGTACTTTTCTACACAAAAATTTGGCATGTCGTACGACTTGTGGGACAATGTAAAGCACCCTTAAGTAAGTATCTCTAACCCAATTCATGTTATCAGTAGAATATGTTTACCTATGTTTTGTACTGATATCATGCTTTGGATTTTACAAACAAAGACCAAATTAGTTTTTTTTTTTTGTCTTGGACCGGCACTCAGGGGATGTCCCCTACACATGCATGCATTGTGCTGGAACTAGGAACTTAGGTTATGGGAAGGAGGATAGAGGGAGTAGTGTTTATTGACATTTGATTTAAATCTTCCCAAGCTAAAAGTGACAGGAAACACCTCTGCGGGTAGTCTATTCCACATACGTGCCGTTCGGCCAAAAAACGAATTTTACCTGTAATGCGTAGTGCGAGTCGTCGTCAAATCGACCACAAATGGATGCGCTCTTAATGATGATCGCGCCGTGCGCGCGAATACCCGGGTTTCGGGAACAAGTTCCCTGATTTCATTAGAACACCTCCCATTATAGTTTGGCCTACACCGTTAATGTTGTCTATAATAGAAAATGCTACGATATGCTCGATATGCAAAATTGATTTGATATATGATGTACCCCATATTTTATATCTATAAGAAATGCTTTCATCAAAGCTGACTTTGAAACACCACTTGGTGTACCTCGGTTAAATGTTGTATAAGTAATATTCGAGATGGAGTACGGAAAAGTAAGAAAAATTACTAAATTAACAACAGTGCACATAAGTCCAAATACTTTTCAAAAGATGCGTGTTAGTAGAGCTGTTCAAACTTTGACCAATTCAGTTGCTGCTGCAATTCAATCTGCTTTTGAAAATCGGCAGCTTACACGTAGTTCATCAGCAGTAGCCACATCTGCGTGTAGTTTTATAAAAAAAGTATGTATTATAACGATGCCTTGAAGCTTGGCAATTACTCGAAGAGCTCGTTACTTATATGAAACAAGTTAAATATGCAGGAAACTGAATATATTCGATCGATGGCCTAATTCAATCCACGTGAGCTATTTTTTCCTTATCGTCCGAATTGTTTGCAGAAAACTCAAATTTACTCTGCATTTTAACGAGCTTTTTCAACCAAGGTCCGCTGGAAAACGTGCCAAGGGCGGCCACTGCAAAAATCCCTCGATTTATGAATTAAATATCGCAGTAGCTAAACTGTCATCTCTAAAAATAACTCAATGTAGCTCCTCATCAAGTTGTGCAAACGACGATGCGATATTTTTTCCAACTGACTTAAAAACAATTTTAGAAGATACTCAAAGAAGTGAAAGTATATCAGAAAGTACTCACACTGCTGACGTAGATGTTAGCAAATTCGAAGAAAATGAAGATTATTTTGATAAAGATGCTATATATCTTGTGCCAAATTCCGTATGGATATAATTAAACCAGCGCAAATCTTGTAATATCCTTCAGAAATGTTTCTTCAGGAAAAAAATTATGATAAGGAAAGAGATTTTGGAAGTTCTTGTGATCCATCAGACTTACTTTTGCATTGTGTAAGATTCACATAAAAGTTTTCGGAAAATATTTTTCTAATTGTAAAGAAATAAAACACATCAAAAAAACTATTATTGAACAATTTGTAAATTGTACCAAAAATACAATAGATATATTCCTTTTGGTTTTAAAAAAGTAACGTATCCTTTAAGCAGCGAATGAAGAAGCTAAATTTATTAATTATTACGCTATTAAGAAAACATTCCTCATGGGTAATATATCAATGCACAGAAATGAGCACTGAAGAACTTAAAATTTTGAAGCAATAATTAAATTATATTGTAAAAATTTTTGTAAACAAAATAATAAATACGTATGGTTGCAAACTTATGTAATTTCTCGATATATACATGGAGATATTAAAGGTAGATTTCTTAAACATAATTATAGATCGGAACAAATCGACATCATTGCAATATTACTACAATAAATTATATATTTTTATCCTACGATAACTCAATCGGTTGAATTGGCTTTACATAATTTATATATGATTCTAATTTTAAAATTGTGCTTTTTCCCTTAAAAAAATATATGTATGTCAAATTTATTAATACATACTTTATGATATTTTTTTTTACAAAATTAAAAAAAAAAAAAATACTTTATGAGAATATCATAAAGTATGTAATAATAAATTTGACACATATTTTTTAAGGGAAAATGCACAATTTTAAAATTAGAATCATATATAAAGAGATATTCCCAAAATAAATTCAGTTAATTTACATAATTTATTTGGAAATGAATTATATGAAAAATTTGAAATAAAAATAAACATCTCGTATTTTTCTGATGTGCATTAGTGTGCTTTGTGTGTCAGTTGTTGTCGGAAGGTTTCAGTGGCGAAGGCATAGTCACTGGTCACTGAACAATACCGGCTTCAGCTGACAGCAATTCACAATCGCATCAGAACGCCCTCCTTCGTCGGTATTGTGTAGCACAGGCGAAACTTCAGCACTGCTACGAGTATAAACAAAGAACGTGCGAAAGCAGAGCTGCAAAAATAATTAATTAAGCTTCACCTCCTGTCGTTTCTCCTACTATCCCTTTCCTATAGTTCCAGCACAATGCTTCGCATGTAGTAGTGTTTATGTGTTCGACTGGTAGACACGTGTCTTCCTTTGGGCCGCTGTCCGGTCTCACAATAAATATAATTAAAATAGTTCAAATAGTTACAATAGAAATAAATTAAAATAAAAAACAAAGTACAAGTGAAAAAAATAGAAAATAAAAAATAACATAGTGACAAACAAAGACACAAAATAAACTTAAGAAAATCTGAATAACTTAATTACACTAACAAATATAAAAAACAATAAACTTGAATATAATAAATAAAATACGAAAAACAATAACAATTAAGCAGTAGAATAACGGAGCAGAAAATAAAATCCGCTATACCAGTGACGGGCGAACAAAAATATTTACCAGTACTGGCACCACCAACCAGTGTTGGCACTTCGGGTGAAAGTGACCGGATCAGGGCTTTTATGGCTCTTTTTCGCGTCATTGTGCTAAACACTCCTACCAAAAGAAAAATATAAATTTTTTATATTGTGGATACCAGTGGGATAGTTGCTGTTGGATTGTTTGGTGATGAAGGCGTAGCACTGATCACCGAGCAATCTCTCAGGCGGCAACTAGTTCATTGCTGTCGGCAATATAAAAAATAGACAATTGATTTGATTTTTTTTTGCGTAAACTATGACAGGCCGTTTCAGAATTGACTTCTGCAACATACGTGGTTTAAGGGCAAATTTTTTCTCTGTATATGCCCACGTTTGTCTCCATCGGCCGGATGTTTTCGCCTTAAGTGAAACCCAGGTGTCTGAGGATGCTGATCCACAGGATTTACACATACCTGGATTTCACCTCCTATCCCTCTTTATTCTTCATAGGGGCCTTGCAATATATATACGCAATGAAGTTGTGTACCAGTGCCAGCAATCCTTAGGCACGAATGATCCTGAATTTAGCTGTCTATGGGTTAAATTTAAAATCAGGGCACATCTTTTGCACTTCGGGTTTCTTTACAGAAGCCCAAATATGGAAAGGGATAAAACTATATACAACTTTGATGCCCTTTCCGACTCTATATCGGAGATCCTCGAAAATTACCCGAACAGTGAAATCGTTATTGCTGGTGATTTCAATGTCCATAACGTATCGTGGCTCCGCCATTCGAGCCATACGACTCCAGAAGGCCAATATGTTGAGCAATTCGCAGCGCACAACCACCTTGCGCAATTAGTGAATGAACAAACACATATTCCGTGTGTTGACGGGCACCAACACAACACCCTCGACCTTTTTCTCACTTCACACCCTGACAACTATGAAATGAACATTAGCGCACCTCTCGGAAATTCGGATCATTGCACCATTTCTGCCTCCTTTTCGTTTGCGGAACTTCTTAACGTTTCACGGCCAGCTACGAAACGTTTAAAATATATTTTTGAAAAGGCACGTTGGGCTAAGCTCAACGATTTCTTTCGGCATTTCAATTGGAAGCTCTGCTTCCTTGACAATGACGTTAATGCCATGGCAGAAATGGTTGAAAATATAATATTGCTCGGTATGAAAATTTTCATACCATCGAAGCAAATTTCGATTAAAGCCAGACCGAAGTCATGGTTTAATCAGACGTGCAGACTTGCAGTCAGATCCAGAGAGGAAGCATTTAGTATCTGGCGGAATGACAAAAACGCGGATACTGATGCGATGCGCAAAAGGGCGAGATCTTCGTGTGCCAAAGTGCTAAGACGTGAAAAAGCTTTGTACGAGCAGCGTATTCGCACCAAAGTTCTTACTGCCCAACGGGGCAGTAAAAGCTTTTGGTCTTTCGTAAAAAGAGTGAAGGAAAATGCTAGTTCTTCAATTCCGGCTCTTTTGAAGGATGATCAAATATTCACTGACCCGGTTGAAAAAGCTAACCTCCTAGCTGAAATGTTTGCAGGTAATTCTCACCTGCCGGAGAGCATTCAACCACTGCCCGCACCCGAGCGTGTATCCGTACCTATGCCAAAGATATACTTTCGAGCTCGTGCAGTTAAAAGGGTTCTAACGAACCTCAACATAAACAAGTCTCCTGGGCCGGATGGAATTCCTGCACTGGTCCTGAAGGAGTGTTCTTCGACGTTATCACGTCCTTTGGCAATCCTTTTCAGCACTCTGTACTATACAGGTCAATTCCCATCGTGCTGGAAGGTTGCAAATGTAACGCCGATCCCAAAAAAGGGTGAGGCAAGCAAACCTGAAAATTACCGCCTAATCGCAATCTGTTCCGCGATTTCCAAAATGATGGAAAGTATGGTGAACTTTCACCTAATGAAATATTTAGAGTCCAACAATTTACTGAACGACCGCCAATACGGCTTCCGTCGAGGGCGCTCTACGGGCGACTTATTAGCCTTCCTCTCGGAAAAATGGTGTAATTCTATTCACCAGTTCGGCGAAAGTAAAGTCGTGGCTCTGGATATTTCAAAAGCATTTGATAGAGTGTGGCATGGGGCACTTCTGTCCAAACCTATTGCTTTTGGTGTCGGTGATATCTTCTCTCGATTTATATCGAGTTTTCTCAGGGATCGCGCTATAAGAGTTGTTATAGACGGGATCTCATCTAACGAGTATAAGATAAATTCAGGGGTACCGCAAGGCTCCACTCTTTCTCCTACCCTATTTCTAGTCTTTCTTAATGACCTTCTATGTCAAACTTCCAACCCTATCCACTCTTTCGCAGATGACAGCAGCCTTTCTCACTCATATTCATTTAGTCGTAGGCCAACATCGACTATGATCACTTCGCTGAGGCAGAATATGAGTGACTCATTGAATTGTGACCTCATGAATATATCGCAATGGGGTCAGGCAAACAGGGTCGATTTCAATGCTCAAAAGACCCAATGCAGCATGCTTACACATCGACGCATCCCCGATGACGCTGTGTCATCTGTAATTATGGGCGGTATAAACATCGAGGAATCAGAAGCTCTTGATGTTCTTGGCATGAAAATTCAGTGCGATATTCGATGGACTGAGCACATTTTTCAGGTATCAAAAGAAGCATTCAAGTGCCTCGGTTTTTTAAGACGGTGCAAGACATACTTCACCCCATCTTATCTCCTCACTATTTATACCGCCTACATCCGACCGAAAATGGAATACAACTGTCATGTTTGGGCCGGTGCTTCAAAGACTATTTTGAAGTTACTCGACCGGGTCCAGGAGAGAGCGAAGAAACTCATAGGAGACAGTAGGGTAGCCAACTCTATTAACTCTCTTGAGCATCGTCGCAACGTGGGGTGCGTTTCGTTGTTCTATCGTTACTATAATGGGATGTGTTCTGATGAAATCAGGGAACTTGTTCCCGAAACCCGATCATTCACGCGCACGACGCGTTCATCATTAAGAGCACATTCATTTGTAGTCAACTTGGCAGCGAACCGCACTACGCATTACAGGGAGAACTCATTTTTCGGCCGAACATCGCGTATGTGGAACAAACTCCCTGCCGAGGTCTTTCCTGTCACTTATGACGTGGGAAAATTCAAATCAAATGTCCATTCACACTACTCCCTCTATCCTCCTTCCCATAACCTGATTTCCTAGTTCCAGCACAATGCATCGCATGTGTAGGGGTCATCCCCTGAGAGCTGGTCCAAGATAAAAAAAAAATGTGTAGGAGCCATCTGCTAAGCGCCGGTCCCAGAAAAAAAAATAAAAAAAAGTATGAAATTAATATTAGCGCACCTCTCGGAAATTCGGATCATTGCACCATTTCTTCCTCCTTTTAGATTGTGGAACTTCGAAATGTTTTACGACCACCTACGAAACGTTTGAATTATATTCACGAAAAGGCGCGTTGGGCTGAGCTCAACGACTTCTTCCGGCATTTAAATTGAAAGCTCTGCTTCCTTGACAATAACGTCAATGCCATGGCAAAAATGGTAGAAAACATAATATTGTTTGGTATCAAAAAGCGTTCATACCATCGAAGCAAATTTGGATTAGGCCTAGACCGAAGTCTTGGTTTAATCAGACAAGCAAACTTGCAGTCAGATCCAGAGAGGAAGCATTTGGCGGAATGACAAAAACGCGGATACTTATTTGATGCCCAAAAAAGCGAGATCTTCGTGTGCAAAAGTGCTAAGACGTTAAAAAGCTGTGTACGAGCAGCATCTTCGCGCTAAAGTTCTTACTGCCCTACGGGGAAGTAAAAGCTTCTGGTCATTCATTAAAAGAGTAAAGAAAAAAACTAGTTCTTCTATTCCGTCTCTTTTAAAAGATGTTCAAATATTCACTGACCCGGTTGAAAAGGTTGACCTCCTAGCTAAAATGTTTGCAGGTAATTCTCACCTGCCGCAAAGCAATCAACCACTGCCCGCTCTCGAAATTATATCCTTAACTATGCCAAAGATATGCTTTGGAGCGCGTGCAGTTAAAAGGGTTTTAGCGGACCTCAACATAAATAAGTCTCCTGGGCCGGATGGAATGCCGGCACTAGTCTTGCAGCAGTGTTCTTCGCCGTTATTTCGTCCCCTGGCAATCCTTTTCAGCAGCGTATACCATGCAGGCGAAATTCCGTCGTGCTGGAAAGTTGGAAATGTAACGCCGATTCCCAAGAGTAGAGAGGCAAGCAACCCTGAAAATTATCGCCCAATCGCAATATGCTCAACCATTTCCAAAGTAATGGAGAGTATGCTAAATTTCCATCTCATGAAGTATTTGGAGTCCAGTAGATTCCTTAACGAGCGGCAATATGGTTTCCGTGCAGGACGTTCCATGGGAGACTTATGAGCCTTCCTCTGGGAAAAATTGTGTCGATATATTCACCATTTCGGCGAAAGTAAGGTAGTTCCTCTAGATATTTCCAAATCATTTGACAGAGTGTAGCATGGAGCACTTTTGTCGAAACTTGTTGCTTTTCGTATCTTCTCTCGATTTATATCGAGTTTTCTCAGGAATCGTGCTATAAGAGTTGTTATAAACGGGATCTCATCAAACGAGTTCAAGATAAATTCAGGGGTATCTCAATGCTCCATTCTTTCTCCTATGCTATTTCTTATCTTTCTATGTCAAATTTCCATGTTGGATTGCACTTAAACGTGCAAAGTAAATCGGGACTACCATAAGCTCTAACATACCTCATGGCATCTTGAGTATATTCTTGTATGTGTCGTGGGCTTCCGGTATATGAAGATGGTAGTATACACATATTTCCAATTTCGCAGTAATTAGCTTGACCATCAGCATTACTATTAATTGCACCCCTCAGATGAATATATTTTTCAGCACGAACTTTTCCTTGATTGAAACTAATATAGCGTGGCCACTCGCTTTCAGTTTTTGCATACTTATCGACTATGTATTGATACAAATGTCGATATTTAAGGATATGATTCTCTTGATTTTTTCTAATCATTATTCGATTAGAGTAAAACTGCATGCAGATTACTTTTTAATTGATTTCTTCACCTAAATAAATATGAAATTTAATTGCATTTCATAGGGTATTATTTGTGTTATAACCTGGGACTATATTTTCATAAAAATAAATTTTTTTTATTTATAGAAGATTATATAGCATATTTAATTATTTTTAGTATATATATTCTATTCACAAAATAAACTTTTCAGTGGTCGAAATTGTGATCCCTGCCATTACTTTACTTTACCTGTTGTCGTATTTCCTTGTTTTATATTAATTTGATAACCGTCCTCCCCTTCCCAAAAATTAAAACGATCATATGATCTATATGTATCTCGAATAATCGAGTATTGTCCCTTTACTTAATTCTTATATCTTATGTTACATTATTTTTATATATAATTTTTATCTCATTTACGGTTGGTGCATTAAATCGTCGTGCATACTCGTTAGGTGGTTAGCTCGTCAGCACTGATATTGGCCATCATAAAGTTCATCAGCAACTCTTTTAAACAAAAGAGGTTGATTGTGCGTGACTAAGAAAGAGTACAAAGTTGCAACAATAGCCCCTTCCTGAAATAAGATTGTGTCCACAGCGGTTATTAAGTTGATCGTCTTCTTCACCACTCATAAAATAAATCGGTAAACATTTTGGTCGGTCAGCTGGCATTGGCACCAAAGAACCAATTTGAAAGTTTAATCAATGTTTCGTCCTCGCGAGTCGGAATTTGCTATAATATTTGCACCAAAAGATGTCATTTGAAATTAGCAGTTGAAGTTTGTGATATTTTTTAAGAATAATCTTGGATCTGCACTTCCACCGTACATTAGAGATTTTTGGTGGTTCTGGAAGTAAATTTAATCGATTTAAAACCACTTTACACACAGCAGGCGTTTCATTCTTAAATGTAAGCGCATGGCAGTAAATACATTTCAGATTCATATTTCCGATAACAATTTTGGAATGACCGCTATATACAATTTCTGGGTCATAATTGAATGCAGCTTTACAGAAAGATGATAATATCAAAGCGCGTGTTACTCGTATATGGTTTCTGTTGACAGCTCGAGTTGGGTGTATTCGTGTCAATATCTCGTTGATGGGCTGCTCCTATTCGATTTCGATGATAAGCAAGACATTCATTTCGGCGTTCTTCGCTTTCAGTAGAACGACGTTCGACCATATGTGCAGCTGCGCTTGCAGATGCTTCTGCCTGTTGCTGTTATTTTATCTGCGCCTTCGTTGAATACCAATGAAAATACGTCAAATGGTGGGACGGGGTCGCACAATCACTAGAAATGATCTGCGTTTTCTTTAAAATTTGCATAATTTATTTTTTGTCACTTCCGTTATATCTTTGGCAGCACCTACGAATTAGAAATCTTTGCTCAAGAGTTCAAATAATGAACACACTCACATACAAATTGAAAATAGAAATGACAATTTATAATAATTTGAAATACAATGTCATCTAAATTTAACAATTTATTCATTCATTATTATAATTGTTTTTTTTAACTACAAATAGGATTTTTCACTTATAGGGTCAAAAACAAAAAAAAATACGGGATCCAAAATTTTAAAAGAATCCGTTAAAAATAAAAAAAATGTTTTTTTCCACATATGACAACCATGATGTCCGCTTCCCATTTCCCGCATCTGACAATACTAGGTGTGTGTTTTTACTCTAACTTGGGCGCCCGCGCATACCAGAAAGCGTTTTCTTAAGCACACATTGGATAAATGAGAGACGGTTTGATCTTCTTGCGCGAAACAGCCCGTACTTTTTCTTCGGGCTAGTCTGGGCAAGAAGAACAAGCAATCAGCTAGTTTATAAGTAAACAATAATGAAGTAAAATTAAACTTTCCCAACAATGCAATGAACAAATAATAGTTAATTTTATTTCATGATTTAGTTAAAAATTATTTGGGATTTCTTTAATTAACATGTATAAGCAAATTATTGTGTTTTTATGTATGTATATATGTGTTTATATTTGTTATTGTACATGCTCATATACATTAGGTCTGTTCCAGGTGCATAATGAAATTGTCCGAACTCGCACAAATTTATTTTATTTATATATGAATCTAATTTTAAAATTATGCTTTTTCCCGAAAAAATATGTTAATGTATTATTACATACATTATAGTAGTCTCATAAATTATGTTTTATGATAAAAGCAATGGCAAAAACTGACTTGGAAAGAGCAGTTATTTTTTGGACATTGCCCGTTGTTGCAAAAAAAATATGGCAGCACAGTAGACAATGACAGTGATTGATAACTGATTAATTACACAGTTCAGTAGCGAACCTGTTCTTTAAATAAATAAAGGGTGTTCTAACAAGAACGCAAGATTTAAATTTGGCGCCATTCGAAGTGTCATTGTTTGACATGTGAACAATTGTTATTTTTTGCTAGTAGAAGGTACGAGGTTAGTAAAAATGGAGCGCTACACGAATGAACAACGCATTCTCATTGTGAAATTGTTTTATCAAAATGTTTTGCGGCTACAGTTCCCAAATTGCGATCAATTTGTGGTCACAATAATGCTCCAAAAGAGTCAACTGTAAAGAGATTAATGGATAAATTTGCCGAAACTGGGTCTGTTAGTGATGTAAAGACAACAACGCGCCTTCGACCAGGTCGATCGACTGAAAATGCCGCAGCTGTACGTGATGATGTCGCTCAAACTCCATCCACTACAATTCGACACCGAGCTCAGAAAATTGGTGTCTCCAAATCCACTACGCAGCGAATTTTGACGAAAGATTTGCATCTTCATGCATACAAAGTTCAATTGACTCAGGAACTGAAGCCAGCTGACCATGGACAGCGAAGGGAGTTAGTTAAAATTTAAATCTTGCGTTCTTTTTGGGACACCTTTTATATGCCGACTATATAGATTTTAATGCATTTCATTAAAAATTTTTTTAGAGTTTCCTTATTACAACGAAGATTTTTTTATGGACGTCGCTAATTTCACTTATATTAGTCAGTTACGTTGATATATTTCGTCATAAGTTGAAAACGATTTCTCCTAGTAAATAATGGAAAAAATATGAAAACGGGAAATTTTTATCTGGGACACCAGGCTGAACTCTTTTTGCATGTGGCATTTGGCAGTCACATTATAGAGAACTGAAATTTGATAAGTACCTATAGAGCTGATATTGGGTATACACGTAGACATTCCGGAAGTAGGGGGCAACTTCCACGTCTCCGAAACTAACTAACCGATTTTAATGAAATTTAAAACATACATAGGTCTGCGTACAGCCATATATTAAAAAAAATAAAACTATTATAACAGCTACAGCACCACGTGCCGGATCAGGTAATAATTTTATGTGCAGGTATAATCTTTATATGCATGCATATTATAAACATTCTATATTTTTAATTTAATTAACATCATCAGAAAACAAATTCATTTTATTTATTTAGCGAAATATGGAAAAAAAAAAATTTACATAAAAAATCTAACGCTTAATAAACTTATATAACAGTTTTCTTATGCTATAATGAAGAGTTTTAGCTGTCCATATGTACTTCTTTAATTTATTAAATATATTTAAAAAAATTATATGTATCTATTAACTGAAATCCTTCTTATTATTTTTCCAACACTGTCTGCATATTTTTCATTGTTACGTGTATCATTTATAAAAGTTAAAGTAACATGAATGAGTTTACTTATAAAGTTTTTTATAAAAATTTTGTGGGAAAACAATTTTTTTCAGTGGCAACGCTATTTGCGTATTGCCTTTTTATAAACGGTGCCGAATTTGAATATATTTTTTACTTGAAATTTTTATGTAAAAAGTATTTTCCAATTGAACCCAGAAAACCGTTAGCCCTGTTACAAGTTTGGTAAATTTTGTAATATATGTCAAGTAACAAAATAATTAAATATGTACATATGTGACAGCCACAAGTCTCCTGACTTTTGCGACAAAAAAGTCTTTATTTAACTTGGGGATTACACGGGCTTTAAAATTTTAAACTCCCTCACTTTTTTACTAATACACTCATAATTTTAAAATTTGATGAGAATTTGCTTTCAAATTCTTTTAATTTTTTGTAAAAAGTAATTGCCAATTGACCATACAAAACTAATAAGCATCGTTACTAGTTTGGTAAATTTTTTAATATATTATAAATAACAAAATAATTAAATATGTACATATGCGGCAACGCCGATTTAACATCAAAAATTTTTCTGACTGCTGCAACGAAAAAGTCTTTATAAAATGTGACCCAAAAGGAGCAAATGTGTTTGAATTCCTTATAATTTTTTTTGTCTTCAGAATTTTGTAAAGAAGACTTGGGGAATTTAAAATGGAACAAATCGCTGAACTTTATTTCAGAAGAATATCATGATTTTATTCATAATTTAATTATGAGCGACGAGGCCAATTGAATGGGTTCGGTAATATGCAAAATCCAAGAGTAGTTCAACAGCGAGAGTTACACCCACTTAAGTGTGCCGTCAGGTGCGGTGTTTCGTCGGAAAGGATAATTGGCCCATATTTTTTGAAAATGAACACAGTGTTGCCGTTTTCATCACTGGTGTTAGATATCGGACAATGTTGGAATATTTTTTAAGGTCAGATGTGAAATCCATCTGCACGTATGGTTCCAACAGGATGAGGTCACAGCGCACAATGCGAGTGGCACAATGACTCTTTGAACTCAAACACCTTCGGTTATTTTGCGCCATCCGTACAAAAGCGCGTGAATTCAAGAATAGCCCATAGCTCATATCATTTATTTACGACTTTACAACAATTTCAAACTATCGGCATATCGAAAGTGTTTTGATTTCATTAAAACAATTTTTTTAAAATTTGCATACAACAATTTAATTTTAAGGAGTCATAAGTTAAAATTATTTGCTCACCTTGCCAAGACTCTTCAGAATTTGGTGGAGAATCAACAAACGTTATTACTGGTTCATATTCTGGACCAAAATGCTGATGATGGAAACCACTTATTATATTCCGATTTGTAGAATTAGAAAGCTGTAATAAAAATCAAAGATATATTTGAATGATAAAAAATTTTTCTAAAATAATTTTTAAAATGAAAATAAATTAATTAAAACTATAATAAAAATTTAATATCAAATAACAAAACATTTACATAAATACGAGTATAAATATTCTATAATTATCACTATAATTTACACCGCTTTAATAAACATTTGAAATATTTATTTGCAACCTACGTATTTTGTCAGTATATTTTTAAATCACTTTATCGAAATTAAAACTTATTTAGATAGAGCATATCAAAAACGCTTAGTAAACCTTTTGAAATTTCTGAGGGTGGCGATGGCACGATGGATGGTAGTCTGCACGTTGACTACGATTCCAAAAACAGACCTGCGTTCAACCCCAGTTTCAGACTAAAAAATTTTAAAATAAAAATAAACATCTCGCATTTTTCTGATGTGTATTAGTGTGTCTTTGTGTGTCAGTTGTTGTCGGAAGGTTTCAGTGGCGAAGGCATAGTCACTGGTCACTGAAGAATGCCGGCTTCAGCTGATAGCAATCCACAATCACATCAGAACGCCCTCCTTCGTCGGTAATGTGTAGCACCGGCGAAGTAAAATAATAATAAAAATGGCTACTAAACCGAAGCTTCAGCACTGCTACGAGTATAAACAAGAACGTGCGAAAGCAGAGCTGCAAAAATAATTAATTAAGCTTCACCTCCTGTTGTTTCTCCTACTATTCCTTTCCTATAGTTCCAGCACAATGCTTCGCATGTGTAGCAGTCATCTCCTGAGTGCTGGTCCCAGATAAAAAAAAAAAAAAAAAACAAGAGCAAAATGCCATTACTAAGTTGGAAAAACTTCACGCTGAGTGGAGAACTCTTCAAAAAGACCGAAAGAAAACAACGGAAGCGGCCAAAACAAATTTAAAGAGTTTGTTGAAAAGTTGGATGATCTATTTCATATTGCTCTACAAGATGCCTTGACTCTGATGAAATCGAAAGAAAACAGGGCATTTCTCGTGAAACAGTGGCAGAAGGGCCGCTCAGGTTCATTGGCTGGAGTGGATCTCAAGTTGTCTCGAGCTGAAGAAATCAAGGCGCAAAAGGAACTTGCAAAAATTAACCGACAAATCCAAGAAGAAACTTTTGATATTGGTGAGTTTTTTTAAATTATTATTATTGTAAAAAATAGATAAGCAAATAAGTATGTAAATAGTTTCATTATAATTGAAAGAAAGAGAGCATCATTTGCATCTTTATGATTGAGTTTATATTTTTTAAATAATACCTATGTATTATGACTATTCTGCTAAAACGACAAGTTTTAATAGTCTTTTTTCTCTTTCTTTTGTGGTTCTTAGATGAAGACAATTCCGAAGAAAGAGAAGACGATGAAGAGGAGAGCATCTACCAGGAACTTGAGAGCTTATAGGAAATGGGCATCCCTGCAGACGTTGCAAAAACTAGTTTAACAAAAGTACTGGAATAGATTACATAACTATGTAAAATTACCAACTAATGTAGGTACTACGTCTGTACATTTTCTATGTCTGTTTTGTATGTATTATATACCTGGTTTTTATATTTTAAATAAAATATGTCATTACACTTTACATCAGTATTACTTGTTTCTTTATTATATTTCTACTTTAAACCCAAAAATATGCCAAAAAAAACCCAAAATGTATCACTTAATAACAAAATATACGAAGTATGCTCCTAGTGGTACCAGGTCACGTTTTTGGGGATAAAAGCTGTTATAACTCGGTTTGACTTAAAATAACAACAATTATGTATATAATATAAATATATATAATATAATAATATATAAATATAAATATAATATAATATAAAGAACAATATTAGCTTTCATTTGAGATATTAAGCGTATTTTTATGATTTACAGTTCTAGATTTTTGGCCAAAAATATCGATTTTTTCTAATTTTGAACGACGAAAGGGAAATCGTTTTGTGGGGTTAAGACCAAAAAAATTCCGACATTTTTATCCCCCCATATATTAGATTCATATTTTTCGATTCATAGCAAGGTGTTTTTAACAAGGTGGTGTCGAATGGAGTTGTTGTACTACCTCACACGTTTTTTGTTCGCGCTATGTCAAAAAAAAACTAATGGAAATATTACAAAGACAATGTGATTTTTTTGGCGTTTGTTGCACAGCAAAAAAATTCTCATAGATATATTTTTTTTTGCAAAAAACAAATGTGTTCGTATTTTTGTCTCTTTCAAAGGCATAAATAAACGTTTCACTTGACAGATTAAAATTTTTTAAACAAACAAGTGATATCACATTATATTTTACGTTGTCCCTACAAGTAGCAAAATCATATCATAATAAATGTTAAATTCTATATGCACATAGAAAACCATATTAAAATATTTCATTCTATAGAGTTCGATATGATATAAATTCGTGTACGCGTGAGTCTATGTTAAGAAGAAAGTAGTCATGTCAACAAATCTTCTAAGTATAGGCGCTACTGAAATAAATATAAAGTTAAGCAGTAACTGATGTGTACTCAGCATCTATATCCAGATGGTTATCCTCGCCGCGACCTCAGCGGCCTTTAATATCGCATAAACTTCTGGAAGATACTCGCGTGATCCGGAAATCTGTAAGTATTGCTGATATTCAAATGCCTGCACGGCAACAAATTCCTAATCCAACCTTCCCATTCATTTTCGAACCATCCGAATAGATTTTTCTTTTTATCTATATATTTTTTAGGGGAAAAAGCACAACTTTAAAATTAGAATAATATATAAAGAGATATTCTCAAAATAAATTCAGTTAATATAAATACAATACTACATGTGCACGGTGTAAGATTTTAATATTCTTTTGTTTCATTTTTTAATTTTTCATTTTATTCAAAATACATTAGTTATGCTGGCCGATGGCAAGTCTAGTGTAGATAAAAAAAAAATCTAAAAATAGAAATATGTGTGTGTTATAAAAAAGTAAACTCATGGATTGTTGTTTTTGTTTATAGATTTTTGGTTTTGTGTTTGGTATTCAACATTAATTCTCGATTGATTAGTTGAATTTTAAACATATATGTAGATTTTGGGTTTGTATTCAAAAATTAGGAAAAATCCACTGATGAGCTAAGTAAGCATTAGCGAAATAGTACTATATGCATATGCTTTCCTCCTCAGTTATTGAGTTTACTTTTGTAAAAAATACTTATGAGAATATCATAAAGTATGTAATAATAATTTTGACATATATTTTTTAGGGGTAAAAGCACAATTTTCAAATTAGAATAATATATAAAGAGATATTCCCAAAATAAATTCAGTTAATATAAAATACTACATGTGTACGGTATTAAATTTTGATATTCTTTTGTTTCTTTTGTTTTGTTTCATTTTTTAATTTTTTCATTTGATTCAAAATACATTAGTTATGCTGGCCGATGGCAAGCCTAGTGTAGATGAGAATAAAAAACTAAAAATAGAAATGTGTGTGTGTTATAAAAGTAAACTCATGGATTGTTATGTTTTTGTTTATAGATTTTTTGGTTTGTATGTTTAATATTCAAACAATTCTCGTTTGATTAATTGAATTTTAAACATATAGATCTTGGGTTTGTATTCAAAAATTAGGAAAATCCACTGATCAGCTAAGTAAGCGTTAGCGAAATAGTACTATATGGATATGCTTTCCTCCTCAATTATTGAGTTGCTTTTGTAATAAAGTGCTTTATGCTATTTTTCATACTGTATGAGAATATTATAAGGTATGTAATAATAAATTTTACATATAGTTTATAGGGGAAAAAGCACAATTAGAATCATATATATAAATGAATATTCCCAAAATAAATTCAGTTAATATAAAATACTACATGTGCACGGTATTAAATTTTGATATTCTTTTGTTTCTTTTGTTTTGTTTAAAGTTTGATTAATTGAATTTTAAGCATATAGATCTTGGGTTTGTATTAAGCCGAACTAAAAAAATATTGTTATCAATAAAGTTAGACGGGCAATTTATTTGACAAAAACTGATATATTAGGTTAGATGGCAGTCGACCAAGATGGGTCGACGCAAGTAGCACCGTAGGTGACCTTTTGCTACCTTAGCCCCAGAGGATGTTACAGCCACCCGGCGCCATCACATTCCTCACCAGCCCGTCAGATCCAACCGGGAGCACAGCCCCAAGTTGTCAAAAAAAATGCGCCTCAAGGAATCTTAGCCTCGATCTAGCCAAACCGGGGTACTCACGGAAAAAGTGCACAACAGTATCTCTCTCCGAATCCTCTTCACAGCTCCTACAACGGGTATTGAACGGAATACCCGTCCTCTGAGCATGCGTGCCGATGGAACAGTGGCCTGTGCAGACGGCCATGAGTCTACTATTGCACAATCGGGAAAGCGCAGGAGTTGCCGAGTTCTACGTAAATCATAACGCGCCCACAGAGCTCTTGCTGTGGTGCAGTCGGAAATAGAACCCCACCTCTTCTGAGCCTTCCCTCTTAAAACTCCTCTATCTGTCCCTTTGCAACAATTAAAGGGACGACTAAAACTAATAATACTGGGTGACACAAAAGGAGCTATATGGTTTATAACTTTTTTATTTATGCGATTATTATAATTTTTATTTTTTTTTAAATACAATATATTATTGGGGAATGTTTTTGCAATTAGCTTAAAAAAATTATATCCTGCAGTGATGTCCATTTTCTGTTTCGCACATACGTGCTCTTTTTAGCATATTTTCCATAACTTTACGCAAAATTTCGGGTGTAATGGCCATGATTTCATTTCGAATGCTTCATAATTAATTCCGCAAGTCTTCTTCACAAAATTCTGAAAAAAAACAAAGAAAAAATAATAATTAAAAAAGTTATAAAGAATTCAAACCATATAGCTCGTTTTGTGCCACCCTGTACATCCAAACCACCACATCCAAATATTCAAAGACAAAAAAACTCCCCGCAAACTTCATTAGACAGTAACAGTATAAACGTAAAGTCCATGTCAGATACAACTTTGCGTGACGTTTTGAACTTTGATAGAAATGTGTAAAGCAGAAGGCGTATGACACAATAAAAACTTTAACAACTTTCGCACACTGTTTGTTTACCAAAAAAATGGTTGATAATTTTGCTATATATTCTCTGCCGATATATTTTACTGTTCTTCTGTTTTAAAAGGAAAAGAATAGAAAGGAAGACACGAGTAAAGAAAATTATTCTAGCTGCTTGTTAAAGCACGCAAAAAGTTGAGAGCTGACGAACTTTTCGCTTCAAGCTGCGTTAAAAGTGCTTTATGTGCCAAGTTCCGTGTAAGCATGTACATTTCATCTTAGATGTCAAAAGGAATCTTTAACGCAACGCGAAGCAAAAGTTTTATCTGACATCGCTTTAAGCCCTTATATATATATAAAAAATCTCACAGATACAATTCAGAAATTCTGTAAACGCAGTTTTATAGTTTCATATATATATATATTTATAGTTGAGGGTGGTGATGGCACGATGGATGGTAGTCAGCACGTTGACTACGAATCCAAAAACAGACCCCCCAACCCCAGTTTCAGACTAAAATTTTGAAATCAAATTATCAACATCTCGCATTTTTCTGATGTGCATTAGTGTGTCTTTATGTGTCAGATGTTGTCGGAAGGTTTCAGTGGCGAAGGCATAGTCACTGGTCACTGAACAATACCGGCTTCAGCTGATAGTAATCCACAATCGCATCAGAACGCCCTTCTCCGTCGGTATTGTGTAGCACCGGCGAAGTAAAACAATAATAAAAATGGCTACTGAACCGAAGCTTCAGCACTGCTACGAGTATAAACAAGAACGTGCGAAAGCAGAGCTGCAAAAATAATTAATTAAGCTTCACCTCCTGTCGTTTCTCTACTATCCTTTTCCTATAGTTCCAGCACAATGCTTCGCATGTGTAGGAGTCATCTCCGGAGTGCTGGTCCCAGATAAAAAAAAAATACATCCGCTTCATTTCACATTTAGTTTGATTCGCTGAGGAAGAATCGTTTGGACACCGTGGCCACATCCCTCAGAGAAGTCAGAAGCTCATTACAAAGCTCATGAAATACAATATTTCTTAAAAATATGTTTTACTCTAGGCATTTATCTTCCCAAGCACCCCTAGAGCATAGTTTGTATATAGGGTGTACCTAGATGGCTTCATTTTTCCATAATGATCAATTCTTCAAAATGGCATCAAATTTACTATCGCTGTGAAATGCTTAACAGTGTTTTGTTAACGTGAAAAAGAGCTCTGTTAAAAGAAATAGTTTGTGTCTTGGGAGTTAAATATATAGTTATATTCACACACATAACTCCCCTCTATTTTTTTTGTTTTCTTTATACAGCAGAAGTACCAATTTCATCATATTGTAGTGTGTTGGTCACACTCATATATATTTTTTATCTGGGACCAGCACTCAGCAGATGACTCCTACACATGCGAAGCATTGTGCTGGAACTATAGGAAAGGGATAGTAGGAGAAACGACAGGAGGTGAAGCTTAATTAATTATTTTTACAGCTCTGTTTTCGCACGTTCTTTGTTTTTTATAGTCGTAGCAGTGCTGAAGCTTCGGTTTAGTAGCCATTTTTATTATTATTTTACTTCGCCGGTGCTACACAATACCGACGAAGGAGGGCTTTCTGATGTGATTGTGGATTGCTATCAGCTGAACCCGGTATTGTTCAGTGACCAGTGACTATGCCTTCGACATTGAAACCTTCCGACAACAACTGACACACAAAGACACACTAATGCACATCAGAAAAATGAGAGATGTTTATTTTTATTTTAAAATTTTAGGCTGAAACTGGGGTTGAACCCAGGTCTGTTTTTGGATTCGTAGTCAACGTGCAGACTACCATCCATCCTGCCATCGCCACGTTGAATTTGCTTACATAGAGAATTTTGGCCACACACAAGAATTGCAAACAAATGAATAATAATTATGTAGGTCATAAACCAAAGAATATGTTAAAAGAATTAGAGTGAGAAATTATTATAAATAGCTGTGTAAGTTGTAAGTAAAATTCTGAATATTTTTGACTAATAGACAAAGATCTTCTCATTATTCTAACTAAGCGCTTTAACCGGTGGCTTAGCGGAATTAAAACATGATACAGCTAATTGCAGCATTCAAAACTACTTAGCAAATTCGTTATACAATTCGTACAATGTGGTCATATTTTTGGGGAAACAGATAAATTTAATTATTATTCTTATTTAAAAATTTCGCTTTAGCTCATCCGTCGATTTTTCTTCATTTCTAACTACAAATTAAAGATTCTTACGTTAAAAATCCACTAACAAATAGAGAATTAAATAGTTGAATAGCGAACACAAAACCATAACAATCCATGAGTTTACATATACATACATACAAATTTCTATTTTTATATTGTTCTTCTCTTCCACATTAAACGGTCCATAATAAATAAGTAAAGAGTAAGTATATGGACAATCAATTTTATTGAGTTTATTTAAAAAACATTACATATTACAAAAGAAACAAAAGAATATCAAAATTTAATACCGTGCACATGTAGTATTTTAAATTAACGGAATTTTTTATTTTTTATTCTTTTGTTTCTTTTGTTTTGTTTAATTTTTTAATTTTTTTATTTGATTCAAAATACATTAGTTATGCTGGCCGATGGCAAGCCTAGTGTAGATGAGAATAAAAAACTAAAAATAGAAATGTGTGTGTGTTATAAAAGTAAACTCATGGATTGTTATGTTTTTGTTTATAGATTTTTTGGTTTGTATGTTTAATATTCAACAATTCTCGTTTGATTAATTGAATTTTAAACATATAGATCTTGGGTTTGTATTCAGAAATTAGGAAAATCCACTGATGAGCTAAGTAAGCGTTAGCGAAATAGTACTATATGGATATGCTTTCCTCCTCAATTATTGAGTTGCTTTTGTAATAAAATGCTTTATGATATTTTTCATACTGTATGAGAATATCATAAGGTATGTAATAATAAATTTCACATATAGTTTATAGGGAAAAAACACAATTAGAATCATATATATAAATGAATATTCCCAAAATAAATTCAGTTAATATAAAATACTACATGTGCACGGTATTAAATTTTGATATTCTTTTGTTTCTTTTGTTTTGTTTCATTTTTTAATTTTTTGATTTGATTCAAAATACATTAGTTATGCTGGCCGATGGCAAGCCTAGTGTAGATGAGAATAAAAAACTAAAAATAGAAATGTGTGTGTGTTATAAAAGTAAACTCATGGATTGTTATGTTTTTGTTTATAGATTTTTTGGTTTGTATGTTTAATATTCAAATAATTCTCGTTTGATTAATTGAATTTTAAGCATATAGATCTTGGTTTTGTATTGAAAAATTAGGAAAATCCACTGATGAGCTAAGTAAGCGTTAGCGAAATAGTACTATATGGATATGCTTTCCTCCTCAATTATTGAGTTGCTTTTGTAATAAAATGCTTTATGATATTTTTCATACTGTATGGGAATATCATAAGGTATGTAATAATAAATTTCACATATAGTTTATAGGGGAAAAAGCACAATTAGAATCATATATATAAATGAATATTCCCAAAATAAATTCAGTTAATATAAAAAAATTTACTTTATGGGAATATCATAAAGTATTTCAGAATAATTTTCATATATATATATTTCATATATCAGAACGTATGTTAGCGACGCATACATGAGTGCCCCTGCATGGATATGTCTTAACACGCCCCAATTTCCAGCCGGTTGGTGATAGTTTGTGTTTGTTATGAAGGTATTCCTCTTCCATCGTCGACAGAAGTGATGAGAGAATGCCTTTATTTTACGATATCGATTCACTATACTAATCGCAGACTCATAAATAGATGGATCTCCCGGGCTCTATATTAGGCCCCTTATCAAAAAAAATGGCCAGGAATAAGAGCAACGGGCTGATCGGGACTAGCAGACACAGGACATTAGGGACGGAAATTCAAACAGGCCCCTATTCGGGCAAGAATCGTACACAGTTCTTCTTAACCAGTAAAACTCTTCAAATCGAAAGGACCGGCAAAATCAACGCCGGTGGTGGGTGGCGATGACACGATGGATGGTAGTCTGCACGTTGACTACAAAACCAAAAACAGACCTGGGTTCAACACCAGTTTCAGGCTAAAATTTTAAAATAAAAATGAACATCGCGAATTTTTTGATGTGCATTAGTGTGTCTTTGTGTGTCAGTTGTTGTCGGAAGGTTTCAGTGGCGAAGGCATAGTCACTGGTCACTGAACAATACCGGCTTCAGCTGATAGCAATCCACAATCACATCAGAACGCCCTTCTCCGTCGGTATTGTGTAGCACCGGCGAAGTAAAATAATAATAAAAATGGCTACTGAACCGAAGCTTCAGCACTGCTAAGAGTATAAACAAATAACGTGCAAAAGCAGAGCTGCAAAATAATTAATTAAGCTTCACCTCCTGTCGTTTCTCCTACTATCCCTTTCTTATAGTTCCTACACAATGCTTTGCATGTGTAGGAGTCATCTACTGAGTGCTGGTCCCAGGTAAGAAAAAAAAAAAAAAAAGGGCCGTTCCGGCGTAGTCCTCTCAGCAAGCAGGGCCGCCATTGTCTGAATGCACGAACGTTTTCTATCCAAGATACACAGCTTGCAACGATTTACAACGATTCGAACCAAGACCTTCAAACGTGGTACCCAATACTCAGTCCCAGAAATCCTCAGCATCAGTTGATTCCATCCATGAAGCGAAACCAGATGCACAAACTCCACTTCAAAAGTGTGAAACAATACGAATACGGCAAAGTAACGGGAGGCCTCGAATCTGGTCACCCGCAGTAGTGGAAAACGTGACACGATGTTCACCCCTACAGAAAGGGTGTGTCCCTTAAAAAATCTGAAAATATACGCTGCCACCCTCAAAGCACGATCAAACCTACAAAATCTATCAACACTATCCTCGTAATCCGAAAATAAAGCCGCGTGCACCTTCACAGATCTCGCTTCAATATCAAAGTCCACCAAATCCAAACCCATTACTAGGCCATCCATCCTTGGATCCTGCAAGCCATGCCGGGCCGTGACACCAAAGATTACTTCCAGCCAACTCCGCATAGAGAAATCCCCCTACTATCCAAATCCGCCGGATTATCCTCGTACCTAACGTGGCGTCCACATTCTCCTGAATACGACAGCCACAAAGGTTGTCCAACTACCAGGAGTCTTCCTCAACAAGCCAAGAACTATCATCGATTCAGTCCAGCAAAATACCTGCTCGATCGGGATGTCCAACTCACGAATCACAGCCTTCACGAGCTCAGAAGCTAAAACTGCGCCACAAAGTTCAAGATGATGTAGTGAAATCGGTTTTATCGGCGCTACCCTAGTCCTACCTGACAGCAAGTGGATATAAACATACCCCCTGATTCAATCCTGAAGCATCACAGAAGATATGGAGTGTAGCCAAAATCCCGAGTGCATAATTCACCCATCGGGGTATCCTTATCCCATTGACCTTAGTGTAAACCTCAACAAATTTCCTCCACTCATCCGCTGTAGAGGGTAGCAAAAATTGTCCCAATCTATATCATCGCGCCAAATTATAACAGGACCAAGCCTACCAACAGAATCGAACAATCTCGCTATAGTCGACAGATCTTCATTTTTCGTATAACGCGATTTAGAAGTGATCGGTCCTACCTGAAAGTAAAACGACTCTAATTGAGCATTCCATTGAATACCCAAAGTCTTAGAATTACTACACTCAACAAAACCCAAAAGGTTAGAGTTAGCCAAATACTCCGAAGGCAGATGCTTTAAACCTTCCAGATTTTTGGACGTCCATTTCCTCTATTGAAATTTCCGAGGACAAAGCAGCCACAAGTTCATCCCTAGACCTGAGAGCAGATGAAATATCATGAACCCCTACCAGTACGTTGTCAACGTACATTGCCCTGCGCAAAATATGAGCCGCAAGAGGAAACTCAATCTCCGAATCCTCCGCCAATTGTAATAGAGTCGGTATCGCTAAATACGGAGCACAATTAATATCAAAGGTCACAGTCTGCAATTCATACTCCCACTTTTCCTCCGTCGGAGATGAGCGAAACAATATCCTTTGAAATGGGGTATGAGCAGGATTAAGCCTAATCTGCCTATACATCTGCTTGATATCACGGTTAAAGACATAATGAAATAGTCTCTAATGTAAAATCAACAACATCAGATCGGTTTGCAAAGTTGGGCCTACATAAATACAAGCTTTACCACTCGAAATTATATTCGAAGCATTAAAAACAAGGCGCAATTTTGTCATCGTACTGTGATGTTTACTGACCGGATGATGACGCAGATAACAACCAAGAGAGGAACGGATACAACCGGCCTCATATGATCCAAAATCACTATCATATAACGTATTGTAATTTAAAAAATAAAGAATATTTTTTCATTATAAACAAAAACCAATTTTCCTGAAGAAGCTACACAAAGGAGTAGCGAAATATCGAAGAAAAATAAATATTACATATATTAAAAAGACCTACAGCTTAAATATATAGTGTTATTAAATAAAAAGAGATCAAAAAACTAGAAGAATTATGTATATTAAATTTTAAATCACAGCTTTCACCATTAATCGATTTATAAGAATTATTTATTCTAATAACACAAACGAACGAAAATTATTCGCGATACAAAAAACAAACTCACACTTGTTATTTAAAAATGTAATATAAAAAAAATTAACAAGTGTTCTCAATAAAAATAAAGGTTGCAAAACGATCAATCATTGAGAACTCTTTCTCTTTGTACCAAAAGCAAATTGTATATTTTCGTATGGACACAAATATATAAAATCCTCCAGATATACATATGTACGTTCCCCTTACTTTTGCGTTCACACTATTCACTTCACTTTATTTAAATTTATCCTTTTCCCTTCTTTCAAATCGGGAAATTTTAAATATCCGCAACGAAGTAAAGCCAACTGGGTCGACAAGAGAGTTTTAATAGAAATTCGGGTCGGTCGAACCCGTCACAACCAAGGCTAAACACTTTTACTAGACAATAACAAAATTTTGACATGTCACGGAATGCCAGGCATAGTAGAAGCTATCAAAACCCTGAAATTTAACCCATGGACATTTCGAATAATTTTAAAAATTTCAGTTAAGTGGCCCTCAAAACATATGCCGTATGTCGATATCGATAATCCGGTAAAGAAACATAGGTTCATAATTGATACGTAAGCAGAGTTTAATCTTATTAACACCGGCGTATGTAATGAAGGATGGAAATCACCTGTAAATATAACATTAAAAACATTCAATAACGATATTAGGGTTAATAGGAAATGCACAATACCACTTTTTAGGGATATAAAGAAATTCTTCCACACACATCATCTAAACGATGAAGAAATAGAAAAGTTGAAGAGCCTACTTTCGAAATATGCTAATACATTTTATGAAAATAACGATAACTGGACATTTACGCATGGGATCAAACATAGGATCTAAATTACGACATCACCATTTACACAAAGTTGTACAACTACCCGCAGGTACTTAGACAAGCAAATCGAAATGTAAGGGCACGGAATTGTTATAACCGCTCGTAGCCAATATAATGCGGCAATTTGCGTAGTACCTAAAAAGACGGACGACACAAATACTTAAGAGTGGAGTATAGTTGTCGACTATGGAAAGCTAAACGCTATAACTGTGAATGGCAAATTCCCCATGCCAAATAGGGAAGACATGTTTGACAAATTGGGAAGATGTAATTATTTTAGCAAGCTTGATATGGCCAGGGGCTTTCATCAGTTGAAAGTTGATCCTAAAGACGTTCCCAAAACAGCATTCTCCACTGCTACAGGACATTCCAAATTTTTAAGGTTGATGAATAACGTCCTCGGAGATTACATAAATAAAATATGCGTCGTCTACCTCGACGATATTTTGGTATTCTCAACTTCTTTAGAAAAACGTCTAAAATCTCGCGGGCTAATACTCCGACGTTTCAGCGAAGTAAATTTGAAAGTACATTGAGTTGTTGAGACAAGTACTCATTTTCGCAGAAACAAACCCAATTTCCAAGACATTTGGTTACGGAAAACGGTAGCAAACTAAACCATCAGAAGGTGGAAGCAATTGAGAAAATAGTAGTCAGCTTGCGAAGCAATATATGAAGAAGAAGACATTCACGATTGATAGATCGAGCGCAAATCGGAATGGGAATTCTGAATTGACCAATACAATTATACGAAGTGTTGAAATGTGGAAAAATTACCCTAAATACAGAAGACTCTCACAATTCAGGAGGGAAGGAAGCTACGTATTAGATACAAGTAACAGGAATAAAAATACTACAAAACCCTAATGAAACGCAGATTCAAACAACAAATTTAATATACTTTTGAAGAATGGACTTTCTCGCTGTGAAGTTGAAACGTTCAGATAACCCCTGATAATGAATTTGTGATTTTTAGAATGGAACCTGAAGCGGTGATACACAACATGAATATCCCTTGCAATACTAATTCCACATCAGTATATGAGCAACCGTGCAAAAAGAGGACTAATAAACATGGGTGGATCATTTCTGAAAATGATGTGGGGAAGAATAGATGACAAACACGCCAAGGAAATTTACAATCATCTAGAAACATTGGACAACAATTCAAGAAAGATAACGGAACAAGTCAATAAACAAGTGGAAATTAACAACGAACTTATCAAGAAATTGAATATTTTTGTGGATATGTCAACTAAACGCATTTCTGGGAAATATTACGGCTAGAATGAATAGGGCACTTGATTTTGGGGAAAAGTTTAGGGTTACCTTACAAACATATACCGACTTTAATATTCTGAATAGACAAATAGAAAAAATCTCCGATGTCGTCATGATGAGGAAATAAAACATTTTAACGCATGACATTTTAACTGAAGGAGAAAGGATTAAATACAATATCACGTTAGAAACTTTGCCTTATCTTAAAACAAACAATGTTTTTTGAAAATAATTTGTGCTTTAAAGAATTACATGATCCAGTGGTATACAAGAATACGAAAGAATAGTAGTGAAAAATAACCTTTTGGTCCATGATAAGGTTTGTGTACGAAACTCTATTCAGGAGAATAAATGTTGTAAATTAAAAGTTAATAAAGAGTATATAATTACAGAATTGAAAGCAGGTTCATTTATTACAAAAATTATTGAATTTATTAAAATAATTATCAGCAGTTCTTTGTTAAAAGCAATAACAATGAAATTTAAGGATTTTGGATTTGATTATTTTTCTTTTAAGCAATTTAATCATTTTGTTATTATATCTTTAAACTGCATGATCTTTACAAAAACTATTAACAACTTTACTTTAGAGAAGCTACATGCCCAAAGCATTCTGACCCATAGAATAAACGAATTTAAAAATATTTAACACATGGTACCACTGTAACCTTACATTTTGTATTCCTGCTAATTATCCTAAATTTAATCGCTAAAATGAAATGCTGTAAAGTGAAAAAGAACAAGATCGGAATAAAACTGGAAGACCACGCCGATCCGTCTGCCCACAGAGCAAACACTAAGTTAGTTTAGGTAGGCAGGTCGCCGGTGAAAATAAAGAGCCCACCCCAATTGGGTTTAATTTATCATGGGCCCGTCTGTGAAGAAGAAGAGAGGGGATAGAGGAAAGTAAGCGATAGGATAGAATAAGTCGGAAGAGAGATGCATCACTGGGCAGGGATGCGATAGAGTGGGTAGAGTCCAGTATGAACCGGGAAACCGACGGTCCAATGAATACGGCGGTGTCAACGCGACAACCAGCCGCTGCCACCGATGAATGCGCTCATCTCCATGTGTTCTATCTCTGACAGTGCTGATAGGGGCCGCCGAGTGTATGACACTCGCAGGGGCAGTGAACCATACTCCGCTACCCCTTTTCATCGTTGCACCCAGAGCAGAAATCATTGTATGGTAGACCCATATGTCTTGCATGAATCCCAAGAGGCCAGTGTCCAGTCATCATAGCTGTAAGACTCCGCAGCCGTCGCCTTGGAAACTCCAGCTGCCGCCCAGACCTCCTAACATCAATCCGAGACATTAGCGCATATTGTGTGAACAAAGAAGTTATTATAGTATCACATAATAAGCACATTCGATTGTTCTTTGTCGCTCATGGTTGAATTCTTTTTTTGGAATTGCCTTTTAACATTTGTAAATTAGTTTTAATTGGTAGTTTTTAATAAACTCTTAAATGTGACTGTAATATAGTTTTATTACTTGTTTGTTTTATTATACATATATACTCGTATATATATAATACTTTATTATAACATCTATATAATAATAGATTAACTCGCTACCCCACACCAACTTATCTAATCTCGCCCACTTTTTTATAGATAATGTTACGGTAAGCCATCTGCATAAAATTTTAATACTTTTATTGTTATATCAGAAGTCCCCTTTCCAAAAAATAAAAAGGTACGCTTTTCAAAAGTATCCATTTCACTTTATTTTTGGGTAAAATATAATCTTCTGCCATAATGCGTTAGCAGAGATATCATTATATTTTATGCTCCTTTTAATTTGATAGCCATATCATGGTGGTGTATAAAAATAGTAAAAAGTTTACATCATAAGGGCTATTTAATGGGATAAAAGTACAAGGGTACAATTTTATATTTTCGAATTGCGAAAAAGTAAAAAAACACACTCGAAATTTTTTTTTGTTCTTGTGCAATACTTTTGGAAATATATGGTTGCAAAGAGCGATACTAAAACTGATTTTTATTAGTTTTACCCAATAAAAGTACATATATATATTATATTAACTGAATTTATTTTGGGAATATTTATTTATACATATGATTCTAATTGTGCTTTTTCCCTTATAAACTATATGTGAAATTTATTATTACATACTTTATGATATTCTCATACAGTATGAAAAATATCATAAAGCATTTTATTACAAAAGTAACTCAAAAATTGAGGAGGAAAGCATATCCATATAGTACTATTTCGCTAACGCTTACTTAGCTCATCAGTGGATTTTCCCAACGTCTGAATATAAACCCAAGATCTATATGTTTAAAATTCAATCAATCAAACGAGAATTGTTTGAATATTAACTATAACTATTTATGTTTCAATTTTCATTAAAATCGCGGAAATTGTCTCGTCGTAGTTTTGAAATATATATAGCCTATGTGTCCTTCTAGATGCAGACCTCTTTATTTCTTTAATTTCATCGAAATCGGTTTGTTAGTTTTGGAGACACGGAAATTGCCCCCTACCTTTCCTCATGATTCTATTTTAAAATAATATCTAGCATATGTGTCCCTTTAGACGCAGGCCTATCTATGTTTTAAATTTCATTAAAATCGCTTAGATATTTTCGGACACGCGGAAATTGCCTGATACCTCTCCTCGTGATCCTATTCTAAACGCATAAACAAGTTTTCAATTTCTTTAAAATCGGTTAGTTAGTTTTGGAGACGCGGGAAATTGGCCCTTACCACCTATCGTGATCCTTTTTTGCAACAAATATGTGGTATATGTGTCCTTTTAGACACAGGCTTATCTACGTATTCAATTTCATTAAACGTGGATAGATAGTCATTTTCTGACATACGGTAAAGATAATCATGCGTGAAATTGGCGCATCATTTTAATTCACTATATTGCTTTATTTTATTTATTTATTTCAAATAAACTCATCTGGAGTACATTTTAGATGTATAAATGAGATAAAACACCAGAATGAAAGATATATTTATTATAAAAAAACAAAAACAAAATAACTTCATCGGTAATCAACAAAACTTAATTCTAACTTAAGAGGTAATCATGCGTAATTTTGATTCCCTTAGTTTTTATATTCATTATATATACGTGGTTTGTTGAAGAAAAGGTGAATTTCGTTTTCTTCGATTACAATGGCGCGGTGCCTCATGAGTTCTTGGTTAATAATGAATACTACAAGCAAGTTATGCAACGTTTGCCTGAAGCAAAAAGCCTCTAACGATCGGGATTGTGAAAAAAATCATCACAATAATGCACCAGCTCCCACATCAATGCTTGTTCGGGATTTTTTGGCCAAAAAACAACCTAATCATGCCTCAACCCCTTATTCACCAGATTTGGTTCCCTGCGACTTTTTCCTATTCCTAAAACTGAAGAGACTAATGAAAGGAAAACGTTTTGCGACAATTGATGAGATAAATTCAAAATCGATGAACGAGCTGGCACAAATGGATTAAATCTGAAGGGGATTACTTTAAAGGGGACAAACTCCACATTAATGAATAAATAAATACTTTTCAATAATATTCCAAATTCATCTTTTCTTTTGAACAGACCTCGAGTATGTAGTTCAAAATTAGCAATACTTATCAGAGCGGCGGGGTTGCAAGAGCATTAGTCTTATCAATCAGGAGGTGCGGGTTCGATTCCCGCCTCTAGACACTAGGTGTTTCTTGTGGTTCTCCTTCGGGGAGTGTCCGCCACCTAACGTAACCTTTCAGAGCGGCGTGTTTTACTCGCGAAAGTTATACGCAATGAATCAGATGTCCGCTAAATATTTTTTTAAATGGATGGAAAGGCAAATTGCCCGCCATCCATGATTTTCGGTAGACGCCTCTTTCCATGCTTAGATCCACTAAGAAGGGATTTTTAGATATTATAATATTAAGGGTGTAAGCAAGGGTAGAAACGCGTGAAATCGATAACATAATATCTCAGAAACAAAGGCAGATAGAATAAAAATTACAAAAGCATATAAATGCCGCTGAAAAATAAGCGGTCATTTGTTTGGTACTCTTTCCATATATATATATATATATATATATATATATACATATGATTCTAATTGTGCTTTTTCCCTTATAAACTATATGTGAAATTTATTATTACATACTTTATGATATTCTCATACAGTATGAAAAATATCATAAAGCATTTTATTACAAAAGTAACTCAAAAATTGAGGAGGAAAGCATATCCATATAGTACTATTTCGCTAACGCTTACTTAGCTCATCAGTGGATTTTCCCAACGTCTGAATATAAACCCAAGATCTATATGTTTAAAATTCAATCAATCAAACGAGAATTGTTTGAATATTAAACATACAAACCAAAAAATCTATAAACAAAAACATAACAATCCATGAGTTTACTTTTATAACATACTCACATTTCTATTTTTAGTTTTTTATTCTCATCTACACTAGGCTTGCCATCGGTCAGCATAACTAATGTATTTTGAATCAAATGAAAAAATTAAAAAATTAAACAAAACAAAAGAAACAAAAGAATAAAAAATAAAAAATTCCGTTAATTTAAAATACTACATGTGCACGGTATTAAATTTTGATATTCTTTTGTTTCTTTTGTTTTGTTTAATTTTTTAATTTTTTCATTTGATTCAAAATACATTAGTTATGCTGGCCGATGGCAAGCCTAGTGTAGATGAGAATAAAAAAGTAAAAATAGAAATGTGTGTGTATTATAAAAGTAAACTCATGGATTGTTATGTTTTTGTTTATAGATACCTCTCCTCGTGATCCTATTCTAAACGCATAAACAAGTTTTCAATTTCTTTAAAATCGGTTAGTTAGTTTTGGAGACGCGGGAAATTGGCCCTTACCACCTATCGTGATCCTTTTTTGCAACAAATATGTGGTATATGTGTCCTTTTAGACACAGGCTTATCTACGTATTCAATTTCATTAAACGTGGATAGATAGTCATTTTCTGACATACGGTAAAGATAATCATGCGTGAAATTGGCGCATCATTTTAATTCACTATATTGCTTTATTTTATTTATTTATTTCAAATAAACTCATCTGGAGTACATTTTAGATGTATAAATGAGATAAAACACCAGAATGAAAGATATATTTATTACAAAAGATAAACAAAACAAAAGAATATTAAAATTTAATACCGTGCACATGTAGTATTTTATATTAACTGAATATATTTTGGGAATATTTATTTATATATATGATTCTAATTGTGCTTTTTCCCCTATAAACTATATGTGAAATTTATTATTACATACCTTATGATATTCTCATACAGTATGAAAAATATCATAAAGCATTTTATTACAAAAGCAACTCAATAATTGAGGAGGAAAGCATATCCATATAGTACTATTTCGCTAACGTTTACTTAGCTCATCAGTGGATTTTCCTAATTTCTGAATACAAACCCAAGATCTATATGCTTAAAATTCAATTAATCAAACGAGAATTATTTGAATATTAAACATACAAACCAAAAAATCTATAAACAAAAACATAACAATCCATGAGTTTACTTTTATAACACACATACATTTCTATTTTTAGTTTTTTATTCTCATCTACACTAGGCTTGCCATTGGCCAGCATAACTAATGTATTTTGAATCAAATGAAAAAATTAAAAAATTAAACAAAACAAAAGAAACAAAAGAATATCAAAATTTAATACCGTGCACATGTAGTATTTTACATTAACTGAATTTATTTTGGGAATATTCATTTATATATATGATTCTAATTGTGCTTTTTCCCCTATAAACTATATGTGAAATTTATTATTACATACCTTATGATATTCTCATACAGTATGAAAAATATCATAAAGCATTTTATTACAAAAGCAACTCAATAATTGGGAAGGAAAGCATATCCAGATAGTACTATTTCGCTAACGCTTACTTAGCTCATCAGTGGATGTTCCTAATTTTTGAATACAAACCCAAGATCTATATGCTTAAAATTCAATTAATCAAACGAGAATTGTTTGAATATTAAACATACAAACCAAAAAATCTATAAACAAAAACATAACAATCCATGAGTTTACTTTTATAATACATACACATTTCTATTTTTACTTTTTTATTCTCATCTACACTAGGCTTGCCATCGGCCAGCATAACTAATGTATTTTGAATCAAATGAAAAAATTAAAAAATTAAACAAAACAAAAGAAACAAAAGAATATCAAAATTTAATACCGTGCACATGTAGTATTTTAAATTAACGGAATTTTTTATTTTTTATTCTTTTGTTTCTTTTGTTTTGTTTAATTTTTTAATTTTTTTATTTGATTCAAAATACATTAGTTATGCTGGCCGATGGCAAGCCTAGTGTAGATGAGAATAAAAAACTAAAAATAGAAATGTGTGTGTGTTATAAAAGTAAACTCATGGATTGTTATGTTTTTGTTTATAGATTTTTTGGTTTGTATGTTTAATATTCAAACAATTCTCGTTTGATTAATTGAATTTTAAACATATAGATCTTGGGTTTGTATTCAGAAATTAGGAAAATCCACTGATGAGCTAAGTAAGCGTTAGCGAAATAGTACTATATGGATATGCTTTCCTCCTCAATTATTGAGTTGCTTTTGTAATAAAATGCTTTATGATATTTTTCATACTGTATGAGAATATCATAAGGTATGTAATAATAAATTTCACATATAGTTTATAGGGAAAAAACACAATTAGAATCATATATATAAATGAATATTCCCAAAATAAATTCAGTTAATATAAAATACTACATGTGCACGGCATTAAATTTTGATATTCTTTTGTTTCTTTTGTTTTGTTTCATTTTTTAATTTTTTCATTTGATTCAAAATACATTAGCTATGCTGGCCGATGGCAAGCCTAGTGTAGATGAGAATAAAAAACTAAAAATAGAAATGTGTGTGTGTTATAAAAGTAAACTCATGGATTGTTATGTTTTTGTTTATAGATTTTTTGGTTTGTATGTTTAATATTCAAACAATTCTCGTTTGATTAATTGAATTTTAAACATATAGATCTTGGGTTTGTATTCAGAAATTAGGAAAATCTACTGATGAGCTAAGTAAGCGTTAGCGAAATATTACTATATGGCTATGCTTTCCTCCTCAATTATTGAGTTGCTTTTGTAATAAAATGCTTTATGATATTTTTCATACTGTATGAGAATATCATAAGGTATGTAATAATAAATTTCACATATAGTTTATAGGGGAAAAAGCACAATTAGAATCATATATATAAATGAATATTCCCAAAATAAATTCAGTTAATATAAAATACTACATGTGCACGGTATTAAATTTTGATATTCTTTTGTTTTGTTTCATTTTTTAATTTTTTGATTTGATTCAAAATACATTAGTTATGCTGGCCGATGGCAAGCCTAGTGTAGATGAGAATAAAAAACTAAAAATAGAAATGTGTGTGTGTTATAAAAGTAAACTCATGGATTGTTATGTTTTTGTTTATAGATTTTTTGGTTTGTATGTTTAATATTCAAATAATTCTCGTTTGATTAATTGAATTTTAAGCATATAGATCTTGGTTTTGTATTGAAAAATTAGGAAAATCCACTGATGAGCTAAGTAAGCGTTAGCGAAATAGTACTATATGGATATGCTTTCCTCCTCAATTATTGAGTTGCTTTTGTAATAAAATGCTTTATGATATTTTTCATACTGTATGGGAATATCATAAGGTATGTAATAATAAATTTCACATATAGTTTATAGGGGAAAAAGCACAATTAGAATCATATATATAAATGAATATTCCCAAAATAAATTCAGTTAATATAAAAAAATTTACTTTATGGGAATATCATAAAGTATTTCAGAATAATTTTCATATATATATATTTCATATATCAGAACGTATGTTAGCGACGCATACATGAGTGCCCCTGCATGGATATGTCTTAACACGCCCCAATTTCCAGCCGGTTGGTGATAGTTTGTGTTTGTTATGAAGGTATTCCTCTTCCATCGTCGACAGAAGTGATGAGAGAATGCCTTTATTTTACGATATCGATTCACTATACTAATCGCAGACTCATAAATAGATGGATCTCCCGGGCTCTATATTAGGCCCCTTATCAAAAAAAATGGCCAGGAATAAGAGCAACGGGCTGATCGGGACTAGCAGACACAGGACATTAGGGACGGAAATTCAAACAGGCCCCTATTCGGGCAAGAATCGTACACAGTTCTTCTTAACCGCCGCCTCCCTTAATCAACCCATATGAGGAGCGTCAGCAGGAATAAAACGCCAGGTGAGTCCCTGCATACCAAACGTAGAACACATCTACGCTTCACATTCGGAAAGAAAAGTACGAAAATCTCTTTCCATCTCACGAGATGCACCTACAAAATTGGTTGTCCGTAAAACAGAAGTAGCCACCAAATGAACTGATTTCGTAGCAAAACAAACAAAGATGCAAACATAAGCCGTATTTATCCTGCAAACCCTGCCAGTAAAACTCTTCAAATCGAAAGGACCGGCAAAATCAACGCCGGTGGTGGGTGGCGATGACACGATGGATGGTAGTCTGCACGTTGACTACAAAACCAAAAACAGACCTGGGTTCAACACCAGTTTCAGGCTAAAATTTTAAAATAAAAATGAACATCGCGAATTTTTTGATGTGCATTAGTGTGTCTTTGTGTGTCAGTTGTTGTCGGAAGGTTTCAGTGGCGAAGGCATAGTCACTGGTCACTGAACAATACCGGCTTCAGCTGATAGCAATCCACAATCACATCAGAACGCCCTTCTCCGTCGGTATTGTGTAGCACCGGCGAAGTAAAATAATAATAAAAATGGCTACTGAACCGAAGCTTCAGCACTGCTAAGAGTATAAACAAATAACGTGCAAAAGCAGAGCTGCAAAATAATTAATTAAGCTTCACCTCCTGTCGTTTCTCCTACTATCCCTTTCTTATAGTTCCTACACAATGCTTTGCATGTGTAGGAGTCATCTACTGAGTGCTGGTCCCAGGTAAGAAAAAAAAAAAAAAAAGGGCCGTTCCGGCGTAGTCCTCTCAGCAAGCAGGGCCGCCATTGTCTGAATGCACGAACGTTTTCTATCCAAGATACACAGCTTGCAACGATTTACAACGATTCGAACCAAGACCTTCAAACGTGGTACCCAATACTCAGTCCCAGAAATCCTCAGCATCAGTTGATTCCATCCATGAAGCGAAACCAGATGCACAAACTCCACTTCAAAAGTGTGAAACAATACGAATACGGCAAAGTAACGGGAGGCCTCGAATCTGGTCACCCGCAGTAGTGGAAAACGTGACACGATGTTCACCCCTACAGAAAGGGTGTGTCCCTTAAAAAATCTGAAAATATACGCTGCCACCCTCAAAGCACGATCAAACCTACAAAATCTATCAACACTATCCTCGTAATCCGAAAATAAAGCCGCGTGCACCTTCACAGATCTCGCTTCAATATCAAAGTCCACCAAATCCAAACCCATTACTAGGCCATCCATCCTTGGATCCTGCAAGCCATGCCGGGCCGTGACACCAAAGATTACTTCCAGCCAACTCCGCATAGAGAAATCCCCCTACTATCCAAATCCGCCGGATTATCCTCGTACCTAACGTGGCGTCCACATTCTCCTGAATACGACAGCCACAAAGGTTGTCCAACTACCAGGAGTCTTCCTCAACAAGCCAAGAACTATCATCGATTCAGTCCAGCAAAATACCTGCTCGATCGGGATGTCCAACTCACGAATCACAGCCTTCACGAGCTCAGAAGCTAAAACTGCGCCACAAAGTTCAAGATGATGTAGTGAAATCGGTTTTATCGGCGCTACCCTAGTCCTACCTGACAGCAAGTGGATATAAACATACCCCCTGATTCAATCCTGAAGCATCACAGAAGATATGGAGTGTAGCCAAAATCCCGAGTGCATAATTCACCCATCGGGGTATCCTTATCCCATTGACCTTAGTGTAAACCTCAACAAATTTCCTCCACTCATCCGCTGTAGACGGTAGCAAAAATTGTCCCAATCTATATCATCGCGCCAAATTATAACAGGACCAAGCCTACCAACAGAATCGAACAATCTCGCTATAGTCGACAGATCTTCATTTTTCGTATAACGCGATTTAGAAGTGATCGGTCCTACCTGAAAGTAAAACGACTCTAATTGAGCATTCCATTGAATACCCAAAGTCTTAGAATTACTACACTCAACAAAACCCAAAAGCTTAGAGTTAGCCAAATACTCCGAAGGCAGATGCTTTAAACCTTCCAGATTTTTGGACGTCCATTTCCTCTATTGAAATTTCCGAGGACAAAGCAGCCACAAGTTCATCCCTAGACCTGAGAGCAGATGAAATATCATGAACCCCTACCAGTACGTTGTCAACGTACATTGCCCTGCGCAAAATATGAGCCGCAAGAGGAAACTCAATCTCCGAATCCTCCGCCAATTGTAATAGAGTCGGTATCGCTAAATACGGAGCACAATTAATATCAAAGGTCACAGTCTGCAATTCATACTCCCACTTTTCCTCCGTCGGAGATGAGCGAAACAATATCCTTTGAAATGGGGTATGAGCAGGATTAAGCCTAATCTGCCTATACATCTGCTTGATATCACGGTTAAAGACATAATGAAATAGTCTCTAATGTAAAATCAACAACATCAGATCGGTTTGCAAAGTTGGGCCTACATAAATACAAGCTTTACCACTCGAAATTATATTCGAAGCATTAAAAACAAGGCGCAATTTTGTCATCGTACTGTGATGTTTACTGACCGGATGATGACGCAGATAACAACCAAGAGAGGAACGGATACAACCGGCCTCATATGATCCAAAATCACTATCATATAACGTATTGTAATTTAAAAAATAAAGAATATTTTTTCATTATAAACAAAAACCAATTTTCCTGAAGAAGCTACACAAAGGAGTAGCGAAATATCGAAGAAAAATAAATATTACATATATTAAAAAGACCTACAGCTTAAATATATAGTGTTATTAAATAAAAAGAGATCAAAAAACTAGAAGAATTATGTATATTAAATTTTAAATCACAGCTTTCACCATTAATCGATTTATAAGAATTATTTATTCTAATAACACAAACGAACGAAAATTATTCGCGATACAAAAAACAAACTCACACTTGTTATTTAAAAATGTAATATAAAAAAAATTAACAAGTGTTCTCAATAAAAATAAAGGTTGCAAAACGATCAATCATTGAGAACTCTTTCTCTTTGTACCAAAAGCAAATTGTATATTTTCGTATGGACACAAATATATAAAATCCTCCAGATATACATATGTACGTTCCCCTTACTTTTGCGTTCACACTATTCACTTCACTTTATTTAAATTTATCCTTTTCCATTCTTTCAAATCGGGAAATTTTAAATATCCGCAACGAAGTAAAGCCAACTGGGTCGACAAGAGAGTTTTAATAGAAATTCGGGTCGGTCGAACCCGTCACAACCAAGCCTAAACACTTTTACTAGACAATAACAAAATTTTGACATGTCACGGAATGCCAGGCATAGTAGAAGCTATCAAAACCCTGAAATTTAACCCATGGACATTTCGATTAATTTTAAAAATTTCAGCTAAGTGGCCCTCAAAACATATGCCGTATGTCGATATCGATAATCCGGTAAAGAAACATAGGTTCATAATTGATACGTAAGCAGAGTTTAATCTTATTAACACCGGCGTATGTAATGAAGGATGGAAATCACCTGTAAATATAACATTAAAAACATTCAATAACGATATTAGGGTTAATAGGAAATGCACAATACCACTTTTTAGGGATATAAAGAAATTCTTCCACACACATCATCTAAACGATGAAGAAATAGAAAAGTTGAAGAGCCTACTTTCGAAATATGCTAATACATTTTATGAAAATAACGATAACTGGACATTTACGCATGGGATCAAACATAGGATCTAAATTACGACATCACCATTTACACAAAGTTGTACAACTACCCGCAGGTACTTAGACAAGCAAATCGAAATGTAAGGGCACGGAATTGTTATAACCGCTCGTAGCCAATATAATGCGGCAATTTGCGTAGTACCTAAAAAGACGGACGACACAAATACTTAAGAGTGGAGTATAGTTGTCGACTATGGAAAGCTAAACGCTATAACTGTGAATGGCAAATTCCCCATGCCAAATAGGGAAGACATGTTTGACAAATTGGGAAGATGTAATTATTTTAGCAAGCTTGATATGGCCAGGGGCTTTCATCAGTTGAAAGTTGATCCTAAAGACGTTCCCAAAACAGCATTCTCCACTGCTACAGGACATTCCAAATTTTTAAGGTTGATGAATAACGTCCTCGGAGATTACATAAATAAAATATGCGTCGTCTACCTCGACGATATTTTGGTATTCTCAACTTCTTTAGAAAAACGTCTAAAATCTCGCGGGCTAATACTCCGACGTTTCAGCGAAGTAAATTTCAAAGTACATTGAGTTGTTGAGACAAGTACTCATTTTCGCAGAAACAAACCCAATTTCCAAGACATTTGGTTACGGAAAACGGTAGCAAACTAAACCATCAGAAGGTGGAAGCAATTTAGAAAATAGTAGTCAGCTTGCGAAGCAATATATGAAGAAGAAGACATTCACGATTGATAGATCGAGCGGAAATCGGAATGGGAATTCTGAATTGACCAATACAATTATACGAAGTGTTGAAATATGGAAAAATTACCCTAAATACAGAATACTCTCACAATTCAGGAGGGAAGGAAGCTACGTATTAGATACAAGTAACAGGAATAAAAATACTACAAAACCCTAATGAAACGCAGATTCAAACAACAAATTTAATATACTTTTGAAGAATGGACTTTCTCGCTGTGAAGTTGAAACGTTCAGATAACCCCTGATAATGAATTTGTGATTTTTAGAATGGAACCTGAAGCGGTGATACACAACATGAATATCCCTTGCAATACTAATTCCACATCAGTATATGAGCAACCGTGCAAAAAGAGGACTAATAAACATGGGTGGATCATTTCTGAAAATGATGTGGGGAAGAATAGATGACAAACACGCCAAGGAAATTTACAATCATCTAGAAACATTGGACAACAATTCAAGAAAGATAACGGAACAAGTCAATAAACAAGTGGAAATTAACAACGAACTTATCAAGAAATTGAATATTTTTGTGGATATGTCAACTAAACGCATTTCTGGGAAATATTACGGCTAGAATGAATAGGGCACTTGATTTTGGGGAAAAGTTTAGGGTTACCTTACAAACATATACCGACTTTAATATTCTGAATAGACAAATAGAAAAAATCTCCGATGTCGTCATGATGAGGAAATAAAACATTTTAACGCATGACATTTTAACTGAAGGAGAAAGGATTAAATACAATATCACGTTAGAAACTTTGCCTTATCTTAAAACAAACAATGTTTTTTGAAAATAATTTGTGCTTTAAAGAATTACATGATCCAGTGGTATACAAGAATACGAAAGAATAGTAGTGAAAAATAACCTTTTGGTCCATGATAAGGTTTGTGTACGAAACTCTATTCAGGAGAATAAATGTTGTAAATTAAAAGTTAATAAAGAGTATATAATTACAGAATTGAAAGCAGGTTCATTTATTACAAAAATTATTGAATTTATTAAAATAATTATCAGCAGTTCTTTGTTAAAAGCAATAACAATGAAATTTAAGGATTTTGGATTTGATTATTTTTCTTTTAAGCAATTTAATCATTTTGTTATTATATCTTTAAACTGCATGATCTTTACAAAAACTATTAACAACTTTACTTTAGAGAAGCTACATGCCCAAAGCATTCTGACCCATAGAATAAACGAATTTAAAAATATTTAACACATGGTACCACTGTAACCTTACATTTTGTATTCCTGCTAATTATCCTAAATTTAATCGCTAAAATGAAATGCTGTAAAGTGAAAAAGAACAAGATCGGAATAAAACTGGAAGACCACGCCGATCCGTCTGCCCACAGAGCAAACACTAAGTTAGTTTAGGTAGGCAGGTCGCCGGTGAAAATAAAGAGCCCACCCCAATTGGGTTTAATTTATCATGGGCCCGTCTGTGAAGAAGAAGAGAGGGGATAGAGGAAAGTAAGCGATAGGATAGAATAAGTCGGAAGAGAGATGCATCACTGGGCAGGGATGCGATAGAGTGGGTAGAGTCCAGTATGAACCGGGAAACCGACGGTCCAATGAATACGGCGGTGTCAACGCGACAACCAGCCGCTGCCACCGATGAATGCGCTCATCTCCATGTGTTCTATCTCTGACAGTGCTGATAGGGGCCGCCGAGTGTATGACACTCGCAGGGGCAGTGAACCATACTCCGCTACCCCTTTTCATCGTTGCACCCAGAGCAGAAATCATTGTATGGTAGACCCATATGTCTTGCATGAATCCCAAGAGGCCAGTGTCCAGTCATCATAGCTGTAAGACTCCGCAGCCGTCGCCTTGGAAACTCCAGCTGCCGCCCAGACCTCCTAACATCAATCCGAGACATTAGCGCATATTGTGTGAACAAAGAAGTTATTATAGTATCACATAATAAGCACATTCGATTGTTCTTTGTCGCTCATGGTTGAATTCTTTTTTTGGAATTGCCTTTTAACATTTGTAAATTAGTTTTAATTGGTAGTTTTTAATAAACTCTTAAATGTGACTGTAATATAGTTTTATTACTTGTTTGTTTTATTATACATATATACTCGTATATATATAATACTTTATTATAACATCTATATAATAATAGATTAACTCGCTACCCCACACCAACTTATCTAATCTCGCCCACTTTTTTATAGATAATGTTACGGTAAGCCATCTGCATAAAATTTTAATACTTTTATTGTTATATCAGAAGTCCCCTTTCCAAAAAATAAAAAGGTACGCTTTTCAAAAGTATCCATTTCACTTTATTTTTGGGTAAAATATAATCTTCTGCCATAATGCGTTAGCAGAGATATCATTATATTTTATGCTCCTTTTAATTTGATATCCATATCATGGTGGTGTATAAAAATAGTAAAAAGTTTACATCATAAGGGCTATTTAATGGGATAAAAGTACAAGGGTACAATTTTATATTTTCGAATTGCGAAAAAGTAAAAAAACACACTCGAAATTTTTTTTTGTTCTTGTGCAATACTTTTGGAAATATATGGTTGCAAAGAGCGATACTAAAACTGATTTTTATTAGTTTTACCCAATAAAAGTACATATATATATTATATTAACTGAATTTATTTTGGGAATATTTATTTATACATATGATTCTAATTGTGCTTTTTCCCTTATAAACTATATGTGAAATTTATTATTACATACTTTATGATATTCTCATACAGTATGAAAAATATCATAAAGCATTTTATTACAAAAGTAACTCAAAAATTGAGGAGGAAAGCATATCCATATTTCGCTAACGCTTACTTAGCTCATCAGTGGATTTTCCCAACGTCTGAATATAAACCCAAGATCTATATGTTTAAAATTCAATCAATCAAACGAGAATTGTTTGAATTTAACTATAACTATTTATGTTTCAATTTTCATTAAAATCGCGGAAATTGTCTCGTCGTAGTTTTGAAATATATATAGCCTATGTGTCCTTCTAGATGCAGACCTCTTTATTTCTTTAATTTCATCGAAATCGGTTTGTTAGTTTTGGAGACACGGAAATTGCCCCCTACCTTTCCTCATGATTCTATTTTAAAATAATATCTAGCATATGTGTCCCTTTAGACGCAGGCCTATCTATGTTTTAAATTTCATTAAAATCGCTTAGATATTTTCGGACACGCGGAATCTGCCTGATACCTCTCCTCGTGATCCTATTCTAAACGCATAAACAAGTTTTCAATTTCTTTAAAATCGGTTAGTTAGTTTTGGAGACGCGGGAAATTGGCCCTTACCACCTATCGTGATCCTTTTTTGCAACAAATATGTGGTATATGTGTCCTTTTAGACACAGGCTTATCTACGTATTCAATTTCATTAAACGTGGATAGATAGTCATTTTCTGACATACGGTAAAGATAATCATGCGTTAAATTGGCGCATCATTTTAATTCACTATATTGCTTTATTTTATTTATTTATTTCAAATAAACTCATCTGGAGTACATTTTAGATGTATAAATGAGATAAAACACCAGAATGAAAGATATATTTATTATAAAAAAACAAAAACAAAATAACTTCATCGGTAATCAACAAAACTTAATTCTAACTTAAGAGGTAATCATGCGTAATTTTGATTCCCTTAGTTTTTATATTCATTATATATACGTGGTTTGTTGAAGAAAAGGTGAATTTCGTTTTCTTCGATTACAATGGCGCGGTGCCTCATGAGTTCTTGGTTAATAATGAATACTACAAGCAAGTTATGCAACGTTTGCCTGAAGCAAAAAGCCTCTAACGATCGGGATTGTGAAAAAAATCATCACAATAATGCACCAGCTCCCACATCAATGCTTGTTCGGGATTTTTTGGCCAAAAAACAACCTAATCATGCCTCAACCCCTTATTCACCAGATTTGGTTCCCTGCGACTTTTTCCTATTCCTAAAACTGAAGAGACTAATGAAAGGAAAACGTTTTGCGACAATTGATGAGATAAATTCAAAATCGATGAACGAGCTGGCACAAATGGATTAAATCTGAAGCGGATTACTTTAAAGGGGACAAACTCCACATTGATGAATAAATAAATACTTTTCAATAATATTCCAAATTCATCTTTTCTTTTGAACAGACCTCGAGTATGTAGTTCAAAATTAGCAATACTTATCAGAGCGGCGGGGTTGCAAGAGCATTAGTCTTATCAATCAGGAGGTGCGGGTTCGATTTCCGCCTCTAGACCCTAGGTGTTTCTTGTGGTTCTCCTTCGGGGAGTGTCCGCCACCTAACGTAACTTTCAGAGCGGCGTGTTTTACTCGCGAAAGTTATACGCAACGAATCAGATGTCCGCTAAATATTTTTTTAAATGGATGGAAAGGCAAATTGCCCGCCATCCATGATTTTCGGTAGACGCCTCTTTCCATGCTTAGATACACTAAGGGATTTTTAGATATTATAATATTAAGGGTGTAAGCAAGGGTAGAAACGCGTGAAATCGATAACATAATATCTCAGAAACAAAGGCAGATAGAATAAAAATTACAAAAGCATATAAATGCCGCTGAAAAATAAGCGGTCATTTGTTTGGTACTCTTTCCATAAATATATATATATATATACATATGATTCTAATTGTGCCTTTTCCCTTATAAACTATATGTGAAATTTATTATTACATACTTTATGATATTCTCATACAGTATGAAAAATATCATAAAGCATTTTATTACAAAAGTAACTCAAAAATTGAGGAGGAAAGCATATCCATATAGTACTATTTCGCTAACGCTTACTTAGCTCATCAGTGGATTTTCCCAACGTCTGAATATAAACCCAAGATCTATATGTTTAAACATCAATCAATCAAACGAGAATTGTTTGAATATTAAACATACAAACCAAAAAATCAATAAACAAAAACATAACAATCCATGAGTTTACTTTTATAACATACTCACATTTCTATTTTTAGTTTTTTATTCTCATCTACACTAGGCTTGCCATCGGTCAGCATAACTAATGTATTTTGAATCAAATGAAAAAATTAAAAAATTAAACAAAACAAAAGAATATCAAAATTCAATACCTATATATATATATATAAAAAAAACTAAAAATAGAAATGTGAGTATGTTATAAAAGTAAACTCATGGATTGTTATGTTTTTGTTTATAGATTTTTTGGTTTGTATGTTTAATATTCAAACAATTCTCGTTAGATTGATTGAATTTTAAACATATAGATCTTGGGTTTATATTCAGACGTTGGGACAATCCACTGATGAGCTAAGTAAGCGTTAGCGAAATAGTACTATATGGATATGCTTTCCTCCTCAATTTTTGAGTTACTTTTGTAATAAAATGCTTTATGATATTTTTCATACTGTATGAGAATATCATAAAGTATGTAATAATAAATTTCACATATAGTTTATAAGGGAAAAAGCACAATTAGAATCATATGTATAAATAAATATTCCCAAAATAAATTCAGTTAATATAAAATACTACATGTGCACGGTATTGAATTTTGATATTCTTTTGTTTTGTTTAATTTTTTAATTTTTTCATTTGATCCAAAATACATTAGTTATGCTGACCGATGGCAAGCCTAGTGTAGATGAGAATAAAAAACTAAAAATAGAAATGTGAGTATGTTATAAAAGTAAACTCATGGATTGTTATGTTTTTGTTTATAGATTTTTTGGTTTGTATGTTTAATATTCAAACAATTCTCGTTTGATTGATTGAATTTTAAACATATAGATCTTGGGTTTATATTCAGACGTTGGGAAAATCCACTGATGAGCTAAGTAAGCGTTAGCGAAATAGTACTATATGGATATGCTTTCCTCCTCAATTTTTGAGTTACTTTTGTAATAAAATGCTTTATGATATTTTTCATACTGTATGAGAATATCATAAAGTATGTAATAATAAATTTCACATATAGTTTATAAGGGAAAAAGCACAATTATAATCATATGTATATATATATATATATATATATATATATATATATGGAAAGAGTACCAAACAAATGACCGCTTATTTTTCAGCGGCATTTATATGCTTTTGTAATTTTTATTCGATCTGCCTTTGTTTCTGAGATATTATGTTATCGATTTCACGCGTTTCTACCCTTGCTTACACCCTTAATATTATAATATCTAAAAATCCCTTCTTAGTGGATCTAAGCATGGAAAGAGGCGTCTACCGAAAATCATGGATGGCGGGCAATTTGCCTTTCCATCCATTTAAAAAAATATTTAGCGGACATCTGATTCATTGCGTATAACTTTCGCGAGTAAAACACGCCGCTCTGAAAGGTTACGTTAGGTGGCGGACACTCCCCGAAGGAGAACCACAAGAAACACCTAGTGTCTAGAGGCGGGAATCGAACCCGCACCTCCTGATTGATAAGACTAATGCTCTTGCAACCCCGCCGCTCTGATAAGTATTGCTAATTTTGAACTACATACTCGAGGTCTGTTCAAAAGAAAAGATGAATTTGGAATATTATTGAAAAGTATTTATTTATTCATTAATGTGGAGTTTGTCCCCTTTAAAGTAATCCCCTTCAGATTTAATCCATTTGTGCCAGCTCGTTCATCGATTTTGAATTTATCTCATCAATTGTCGCAAAACGTTTTCCTTTCATTAGTCTCTTCAGTTTTAGGAATAGGAAAAAGTCGCAGGGAACCAAATCTGGTGAATAAGGGGTTGAGGCATGATTAGGTTGTTTTTTGGCCAAAAAATCCCGAACAAGCATTGATGTGGGAGCTAGTGCATTATTGTGATGATTTTTTTCACAATCCCGATCGTTAGAGGCTTTTTGCTTCAGGCAAACGTTGCATAACTTGCTTGTAGTATTCATTATTAACCAAGAACTCATGAGGCACCGCGCCATTGTAATCGAAGAAAACGAAATTCACCTTTTCTTCAACAAACCACGTATATATAATGAATATAAAAACTAAGGGAATCAAAATTACGCATGATTACCTCTTAAGTTAGAATTAAGTTTTGTTGATTACCGATGAAGTTATTTTGTTTTTGTTTTTTTATAATAAATATATCTTTCATTCTGGTGTTTTATCTCATTTATACATCTAAAATGTACTCCAGATGAGTTTATTTGAAATAAATAAATAAAATAAAGCAATATAGTGAATTAAAATGATGCGCCAATTTCACGCATGATTATCTTTACCGTATGTCAGAAAATGACTATCTATCCACGTTTAATGAAATTGAATACGTAGATAAGCCTGTGTCTAAAAGGACACATATACCACATATTTGTTGCAAAAAAGGATCACGATAGGTGGTAAGGGCCAATTTCCCGCGTCTCCAAAACTAACTAACCGATTTTAAAGAAATTGAAAACTTGTTTATGCGTTTAGAATAGGATCACGAGGAGAGGTATCAGGCAATTTCCGCGTGTCCGAAAATATCTAAGCGATTTTAATGAAATTTAAAACATAGATAGGCCTGCGTCTAAAGGGACACATATGCTAGATATTATTTTAAAATAGAATCATGAGGAAAGGTAGGGGGCAATTTCCGTGTCTCCAAAACTAACAAACCGATTTCGATGAAATTAAAGAAATAAAGAGGTCTGCATCTAGAAGGACACATAGGCTATATATATTTCAAAACTACGACGAGACAATTTCCGCGATTTTAATGAAAATTGAAACATAAATAGTTATAGTTATTAATTTTTATAGTAAATATAGATGTGCCTAATTCACGCTTCGTAGGAAAATATTACTATAGAACTTTTAGAGCTTGTAGCCTTAGTATATCAGTGCATTTTGTTATTATACTGAAGCTACGAGATCTATAGTCTTTACTACGAACCATGAATTAGGCTATGGATGTGTAACCATAATAATTGAGTTGCTATTCATAGAAGGATTAAAGTTACTTATTTTAAATTCTTTAAAAAACTTCAATGCCAAAAGTCATATGCAATTTAGCCGGTAATATCAGAAGCAACCATATGTATTTTATATCAGTTAGCTTTGCTCTAGTCGAAATACAAAATATGCTAAGAAAATTTGAATCGAAGTAATTTATTTCTTACCTGAGAAATATTTCTTGTAATCTGATTGTTATGGTGTAATGTTGTCGGCTGTACATTATTTGCATTCGAGCCGTTGTTAGTATTGTTAAACTCCATTAAATCCGTATCTTCAAAGGTTGTTAAATATGTTTTTATTGGCCGATGGTGCTGCGGCTCTAAATTATGTTGCTGATTAGTTGAATGGCTTGAAAAATTTGGATATGTTTGTCCTTCTGTTTGATATTCCAACGTATATGGATCTAATAATGATTGCAAATCAGAATAGCTGGATTGATTGTGATGTTGTTGGTGTTGATGTGGAAGGGTAGCGACCAGCGACAGAGCCATTCGGCTAAAAAAACACGATCTAAGAGCACTTGAAAACGCTCCTTAGATAGTCTTAGAAAAATTTATATCGTATACCTTTCTTCAATTACTTTTCTTTCGTGCCGACGCAATTGAAAACTTTTCTGAATGAATTATTTCCTCAATTTTTCTTTTAAAAGTTTTAATAGCTTCACATTGTGGCATAATTTTTATTCCAAAATATCTTAACAATTTCTACCAATTAGCTGTAGTTATTTGCAGTTATACTCGAATATTTTACAACTTTTGTCTTTTTTATGTGTTTTATTTAAGGTTTTCCTTTTATATATTTAAGAATTGTTTTTCTTTTTTAATACGAGTTTAAAGTTTTAAAAATTTATGAAATTATTTTAACGGCTTTTACGATACGGATATAGACTTGTTCTTTACACGATTCAATTAAAAGAGGACAAAGAACGAATTGTAAAGTTTTTTAATACCGGTGGTCTCTCGCTGACGATGGCTACGCAATAGTGTATTTTCAACTTTTAACAGCATTTTGGTGATCAGGCACATATAACTTCGAGGATACTCATGAAAGTAGAAGGAGGAATTCATAGGATATTTTCTTTCAATTTTCTCCATTTATTGTAGAAATTATTTGACTTTGTTGCTATTAAAACTGAGCATAAAATACTGTTATTTTTTTAACACTTTTCGTTTTTATATATTTAGGTATGTATGTAGATATTTTTTGTTAAATCACTCTTCGTTTATAATACATATAAAAATATATATTTTTCAGACAAGGATTCTAAAAACTTGTACCTTATTTTACTTCCAAAGTTTATTTCTTGAAACGTTTTTAATTTCAGATAGGGGTGCTTAATGTTTGACGTTAATAATTAATCTGTGAATTATATTCTTAGTAATATAATACATACATACATATGTACATATGTATGTAATATATTGAGAATTAATTTTAGAGCTTAACTCACATTCGTACTTTTTCTTTGATTTTTTATTTTTTATTTTATTATTAATACTTTAACTGATAATTATTTTTATTTCACACTTTGTTATTTAACAAATATTTAGAGAATAATATTTTTAGTTAAAAAGTATTATTTTAGCTACAAGTTCCTTAAGTTTTCTTTCAACTTTTAAAACACTGAAACTGCTTAATTTGTTGACGCAAGTTAGTGGAGCAATTTTAACACAACGAAGCAAGGCTTCGCTTGGTAGAAGGAGACCAACATCTTAGCAGTCAAAACCCTGGTTGAGACAACCACCAACGCACGCGAACGGCAGACCAAGTAACGAATGAAACGGAACAGCAGCTTCGAGTCAAATGTAAGAACGTTGAGACCCAAACGATCAATGAAAGTGGGGCCCTGCAAAAATTTTTATTCGTATTGTAACCAACGACGGCAGTAGTAGTAATAAAGTTATTATTGATATTTGCGTGTATGCATATACATATATATGTTTGATGCTTCTTTGTTGTGTGCGCATAAAATATTAACAGAAAATTTTAAGATACTGGCTTTCTTAGATATGTAACTACATTACTTTATATCTATATATATATACAAATATATATGCAAATAAACGAAATAGCTGATGTTGACAACGACAAGATTTTATTTAATTAGTTTCAATAGCAATTCACTTAAGAGAAATATAAATATTTTAAATAACACAATTATTCAAAAATTTTTTTTTTTGAGAAAGAGTAGAAAAAAGCCTTTAATACTCTCTTTTATTAATACATTAAAAAAAATAATGCTCAGAATTTAATTAATAACAATCACACAAAAAGCTAAAAAAAAAATAGCACATGTTTTTTACTCAACAATTTCATCAATTATTATTCTCGGTTTAATAAAAATAAATTTTAATTTAAGCGTTTTTCTTACAACAGTTTTCAAAAGTAGAGCAACAAACTGAAATGTTGTTATTGGTATTGTTGTAGTTTTGAATTGAATGTGAATTTATAAATCATTAAATTAAAAATATTTATTCCAATCTTCAAAAATATTCAATTGCACAAATGGTTTTTGAATAAAACACAAAAACAAATTACTAATGACGTTAATAACCAGTTCTTTTTATCCACTTATTTATTCACACTCTGTTTTATTTTGTAAAACACTTCTAGTATCACTTTTGATAACACTGAGTAAAGAAAAACAAGGAATATCAATAATATTTTTATTTCTCCGTTTTTTTGTTATTACGACGTTGTTATGTTAGCAGACGACAAATAAGACTGAAAAATAAAACAAGTCTCCCAACTCTTCACTTCTGAATGTATTCAAATAGCACTGCAAAAGTTTTCTGCCTCGACAGTCCGTCGTCCAATACACCAAATCCAAATAACGTAAAATAATAACAACAACAAAACAGCAATGCATGTTTGTGTATTAGGGATTCCAAACAGCTGGTTTTCTAAATCCCGTGATTCGGGGTTTTAAAATTCTAATTTCCCGGATTGATATCTTGTGAAAGTTTTTTATTTACAATATATGAGTACAAAAGTAAAACGGAGGACTACATTAAGGGTCTCTTTCACCAAACATATTTAAACACAATTTAATTTAATTAATGATCTTTATTTAAAGTATGTTTAAAAAAATTTTATTTTCACCAACTGAAATAATGAAACACAAGAAAGTATGGTAACGCTCTGATATTTAATATGATAGCGTCAACTTACAGCTTTTTAAAAAGCTGTTTAAAAGCTGTTTTAAAGCTGTTTCATGCTGTTTCATGCTGTTGCAAAATCAATATTTAAATGCAGAGTGATGGCTACTTAAACAGTATTTAAATATTCAATGAGTATATCGAGATGAAAACGAAAATCGACATTTAAATATGAATTGATATTTAAATAGAATTGGTGAAATAGACTCTTATTGTATTAAAATCTAAATTTAGTTTAATGAAATATCGAGAGCGATACTAAAGCTCTTATAAGCAAGCGTCTTATTTCGACTTTGCTTAATATAAGATTCAAAGAGTAAAACAGAAAATGTCAGAACGACAATGTTTCAATGGACAAACTGTTGAACTCAACAGTTAAGTCTTAGAAAAGAATTGATGATGAACAAATATAATATATACATATGATTCTAATTGTGCTTTTTCCCTTATAAACTATATGTGAAATTTATTATTACATACCCTATGATATTCTCATACAGTATGAAACACATCATAAAGCATTTTATTACAAAAGTAACTCAAAAATTGAGTTAACATATAACATACTCACATTTCTATTTTTAATTTTTTATTCTCATCTACACTAGGCTTGCCATCGGCCAGCATAACTAATGTACTTTGAATCAAATGAAAAAATTAAAAAATGAAACAAAACAAAACAAAAGAATATCAAAATTCTATACCGTGCACATGTAGTATTTTATATTAACTGCTAAAATGCTTTATGATGTGTTTCATACTGTATGAGAATATCATAGGGTATGTAATAATAAATTTCACATATAGTTTATAAGGGAAAAAGCACAATTAGAATCATATGTATAAATAAATATTCCCAAAATAAATTCAGTTAAAACAAATATAATATAGTAAAAATCAATATAAAAATAAAAACCAATGAATATTTGTGATAAAAACTATTTCATAAAAGCTTTTCGTTTCGCGTTTTCAAAACGGTATTGTATGCTGAAGCGATTTGGTCGATTTTATTTATACTACACTTTAAATTAAGTCAAATTATGCATAATTAAATTTTATTATGTTTTTATTTTATTTTAATAAAGATTTTTGATCCCTTTCTTCCCAGTTCCCAAGAACTTCATTTTTGTGGCCTTTTAAATATAAAATATAAGATTCAAAATAAATTTGTATATTTAAGGTATATTTATGGTCCTACATGTGATTTGGTAACATTTTTAAATGCTCACATGATTTTCAAGAAGTGTTGCATATTTTACGTTTACAAAAGCGCACATGTTTCGTCATAAAACAGTAAAAGAAAATTATTTCATACCAATAAATTTAAAATGCAAAAACTATGTAATTATCACGAGACACGAACTAAAAAATTATTTCTTTTTTTAGAACCAATAACAAAACCAGATGTTAATATACTGCTGCACTAATACCCTTAATTAAAATAAATGTTGACCATGTAGAATTTTTTCTTTTTAAGGAGAACATCATGAGAAAAGAATGCGTTACACTTTTAAAATAACACATATTTTTCAAGAAAGAAAATAAAGAAATATAAAAGGCAAAATATTACTCAGAAAAGAAAACGCCATTAGTGTTTATTTTCTGTACTGTGATGAATCAGCTGATATGTTGTTGCAAATTCAAAAAGTGTACAAGTCGTAAGTTTTTTTGTTTTGTTGCGGTTCCATTTATTAATATCAAAAATTTAATAAGTGATAGAAAATATTTTTCAATTAAGTAGTAATCATACATAAAAGTTTTCCTTGTGAACGCTTTGAGCACGCTATTGTCATTATACAGGATGCTAAATAATATAAATAAAATGTCAAAATTAGCTATAAAAAAGAAACAATGAAATGTGATATCTGAAGCTACATCCAAAAAAAGGAACTAAATTTAGCCCCAAATGAGCAAATACTATGTCTGTTTTTTTACTCTTAATTGGGCACCTGCGGGATTCCAGTTTTACCAGAAAGCGTTTTCTTACACAAAAATTAGGTAAATAAGACATATTTTGAGAGAGTAATGTTCTTGTGCTCTTCTTGCACGAAACAGTCCGAACTTTTTCTGTGATCTAGTTTGGGCGAGAAGAACAAGCAATCGGCTAGTTCAAAAGCAAACAATAATGAAGTAAAATTAAAAGTTTCATAATAATGCAATGAACAAATAATAGTTAATTTTATTTCATAATTTAGTAAAAAAAAATATTTGCGTTCCAGAGAACAATTTTTGGGAGAAATATAGAGAGTAAAATTTTTCATTTCCTGTACAAATTTATAACAGAGTTGTAACTCTTTCTTCGTCTTGGTTGTTAATTTGTAAAGTGTGATGTAAATAAATAGAATTACATTGTTGGTTAGCATAAATATTTATTGAAAAAGCAAACATAAAATTTCAAGATTTTAATTCCGAGAAATCCTAGGATTTCTTTTAACAAATACCTGGGCCACGATATTTGTTAAACCCGAATAATCTCGTATTTTTCGGGATAGAAATTGCGGGATTAGCATCCCTATTTTGTATAATATAAATATTGTTACGTTCGTTCGTTGATTATTAGCTCGTTATAATTGCAGTTGTGAGTGAAATGGAGTATATCTCAATGTTACGATTTAATGCGAATGATTAAGCAAATGAACCAACTTAATGTGTTTTAAAAATTGGTTGTGGTTTTCAATTTGATAACGAATATTAAAATGAAAAATCTAAAAACAAGTTAAAACAAATACTTGCTGGCTCCTATACAGTGTTGCAAATATTAGCATTTAGAATTATTTGTAATTAAATTTGTTATATCTAAAAATATGGATACTGTGAACTCGCCATAATATGAACTAATTGAAACCACACCAGTTCACTTTTCCGAGATTGTTCAATTTGCGAATGGCATTTAATTTCCCTTTAAAAAGGTTTTTCCAATAAAAATTTAATTTTCTTATGTTAAATTTGTTATATATTCTTTATTGGATTAAAAAAAAACAACAGTTTATCTTTGAAAAACTTAAAGTTATTAGGCGAAAAATTCTATGATTTCCTTTTGGTGTTTCTATTGTGTATATGTAAGAAATTTTTATTGACGGCTGATCACAATTTATAGTCAAACAATTGAAGCAGAATTTAACCAATACCCTCTTGATTTATATTTCAATATTGGCGACATAAAACCCGTAAAACTACAAAAATTAAGTGTATATACTTTATAGTAGTTAAGGAAAGGCAAAAACTGTTCATATTATTGCGAGTGTACTGTAATTACTTTAATACTAATTTGCTCAGAGTGCATTCGTAAACACTTTTATAAACCCAGGGAACTTTTTGCTGCATACACCTTCGATTTGAGACCAATGACAATGTAAGCAAGACCCTTCCAATGTCTGTATACAATTTCTATTTACATTTACACAGCGATGGCCTAGGCTGTAAGATTTATCCAACACAATATACATTGTAAGCGAATGTTGGATGGGTCCAACTATTATGATGAATTCGGAGTGCAATAAGATGTATCTGAATGCCATTGATCTTGGAATGAATTTTAACTATTGCATAATTAAATTAGGAACTTAATTTTTTTCAATATTTTGTAATTTCGGAATTTTGTTTCAAACGTTCACTTTCTATTTTCTTTAGTCTTCTTAAATTTCTTTTACTAAATCCAATCATTTTATTCTTTACAACAAATAAAAATACAAAACATACGTACATATGTAAGTATATAAATTAACACATAAATAAAAATAAAACAGTCACTTACCTTTTTTAATTATTTTTATTTAATAATTTATAACAATATTACCACAAAAAATGCCGCTAACACTTTACTTTTAAAAACACTTATGAACTTGATACAAATTTTACTTTGGAATAATAATAAAAATGAAAAAGAAAGAATAACGGAAAAATTACTTCAGAAAAAAGAACAAAATTCATAATTAAAACGAAATGACAATATGATACATTACAAAGCCATCCAAATCAGATGGTAATGCGATGCAAAATTTTTATTTGTGTTTGTTTTGATCTTCATTTCTAATAAACATTTAACTTTACAATTGGATGGGAAAAAGACAAATCCGAATCAGATGCGAGTTGTAAGGGCTTAACTATTTTCGTTTTATTTGCCCTATTGACATAATATTATACAATCGGATGGCTTTCAGTTTGTAATGAGTAACCGGACTGCTGGGAAGTTATCTACCTCGTATGCACTATATATTTAAGTTGGGACTAATATTTTCACCTATTGCTATTTTGAATGCATATGTACTTATTTATTAAAATTTAAAGTTTTGTTTAAGAAAACTGCGTAGATTATTCGTACGTTGAAATATTTCTTAAAAGTGCAGAACTTTTATAATTTCAATAAACTGGAATGAGAAATTATAAGAAATCGTTTTTATTTATAAAAAACTTGCATACAATTTTGAATTAAACTGAATTCTCAAACATAAAGTTTTATATTAGATATAAGTATTTAAACATTTATATATGTGACGCGCAAAATAGAAAGGGACCTAAGGGTAAAAACTGGTTTTGTTATGGAGAGCCATTTTAAAGATTTAAATACGTGTATCTTTGGTGTACCATCACTGAGCGTGTTGGTATTGGTCTCATTTGAAAGCGACACATCTCATGACGTCAGGAACGTGTTGGTCAACCTTGAAAACGCGCGTAGGTCGTCCCTACCTCTTGTTTTGTGTAGTTGGTTTTTATTGTTTTCTACCTAGGCCGCTGTTTCCATGAGTTTGATATCAATTTCGCTCGCGTTTTTTCGAATCCAGGTTTATTTTCTGAAATTATTAATTGTGAATTATAATAAATACTCATTTATAATTCTTTTAAATCGTGAATATCACTCTGTTAGTACGAAAATTTTTTCACATAACCTTATTATATTATGCGAAAATAATTTAAAACTAATAACATTCTTACTGACTGTTTTAGGATGAAATGGTGGACGAATTCGAAGAAGTAGATTTACTTTATCGCTTCCCTGATGACGAGGATGATGACGATCATTTCTCAGAATTATCGGATAGTGACTCTGAAGATGATACCGAACATAATCGAACATTACGACAAAAATGGTGTTTATCCACGCGAACATGGCATGACGAATAAAATTAATCGTACAGATGCTTTAACTAATTTGGAAAAAAAAAGAAATTGTTTCATTTATCTGCCGTTTTGCTGAAACTGTTGCTATCACTTTACCTGGACGTCAACCAAATCATCGTGATTATCGTTTATTGAAACTTCCAACTACTGAAAGTAAGACTTCTGTTTACAGCGTCGAACCGAGCGGTAAAATCGTAAAACTTCGCACTTTCCAAACGCTGTGGAAGAAATATTGTCCCTACATCGTCACTATGAAGCCGGCATACGATTTGTGCGAATTGTGTCGAAATCTTGCAAAAGATGCTGTTAATACAGTAAACGTTAGTGCAGTTGAAAAAGAAGCAGCATTGAAGGTGTATTCTGATCATTTGCAATCTGCCAGCACTCAGCGAGAGTACTATAACGACTTGAGAACATTAGTCATGTATCCAGGTATTCCAGAGGAGGATTATCTAGGAATATCTATGGATTATGCTCAAAATGTTAGCTTTCCGTCGGGTCCACAGCAAATAAGAACTGCATACTTTAAATCAGGTCGCAAAACAGCAATTTTCGGAATTACAAACGAACGTCAAAATGTTCAACACATCTTCTGTATTGACGAAAGCGATTCCATTGGAAAAGGTCCGAATTCAGTAATATCAATGCTTGATTACTACCTACGACAAATGCATTCAACTAAAAAATTAGTGATATTCGCTGATAACTGTGTTTCACAAAATAAAAACAATGCGATTATACGATATTTACAACACCTTGTCGATACTTCCAGATGTGAGTCAGTTGAATTGAACTTTTTGCTAAGCGGGCATACAAAGTTTTCACCTGATCATTTATTCGGAGTTTTCAAATCAAAATATGTCCAAACTAATGTCGACTGCTTCATGGATGTAGTTGATTGTGATTAGAAAATCATCTCGTAATGGATTTAATGTTCCTGTACCTATTCGACTTCCAAACTCAAGTGAGCCTGTTGTTGAGTGGAGAAAATGGGACGAATACTTCTCCACTAAATATAAAACTATAATTGGATAATCGAAGTATCATCACTTTGTATTTATTGCTCAGTCACCAGTGCAATGTAAACTGTTTGCGAATTCAGCCAGCATAAATGAAAACATACATCTGAATAACAATACCAGTTTCGATGACAAACCAATTATAATTCCGTCACCAGGGTTATCGATGAAGCGTCAATGGTACTTTTATAAAGAGATCCGGGGTTTATGTTTTGAAGATTCAAAAAAAGATTCGGTTGCTCCTCTTCCTTTGGTCTCTGGAAATGGAAACGAAGAGGAAGATTCGGTGGAAGTGGACAATCCTCAAGAAGTGGAGGCAGCAGACGTTAAGAAGAAATCGAAAAAAAATAAAGGACCGGTACCGTCAAGTTCTAAGGAACCAATTCGCAAGAACCGTCGATTAAAATGATTTTTCTATTTTTTTAAATTGTTCATAAGGAAAAAAATAACTAAATAAATGAAAATAAATGAATTTTACCGTTAGGTCCCTTTCTATTTGCTCTTAGAATCGTCGACTTCACTTTCATAAAACGCGCATATCTATGGGAGGGAACACTTTTGGGGCATGGGATCGGTCTCATTCGATGCTCAGATGTTGTCCACATCAAAAAAAAAAAAAGTGAAAATTGCTTTTTTTTCCCATAGGACCCTTTCTCTATGCGCTGTCATATATGTTTAATAACACTGCTTGATAACAGATATGTATGCGAGTCAGATTATATTCTGTATACATATGTATACATATATACCGTTAAATACCCTGATTTACTACCCTACAAAATCGCATGATTCATTCATAGTGAAATCATACCACAGCACATCAGAACGCCCTCCTTCGTCGGTATTGTGTAGCACCAACGAAGTAACATACTCGTAGTTTCTAAAAACATGGCTTCTAAATTTAATATGTCTTCTTGACATCAGAGGCGCTGCAACACTGCTATAAACAAAAACGTGCAAAAGCAGAGTTATAAGATATTTTTTATTTTTTTTTTTTTTTTTTTTGGCGTGTGAGGTAGGGTTGAAAATGCCTTCGCACTTACAGAGACCGTCGTCTTCTGCCACTAAAAAATTCCCTCCTCCTCCTCTGGGTAGATTCCTCCCCGGAACCGCTTTCCGCATTACTTCGGGAAGGCCCAGAGCCACGTCCCAATCAGGACCACTCTCAATCACTCACGTCTGGGTCCGCCAAGTTTGCAGCCGGCGCCATGGCCCCGGCCCGTATCGCCTGGTCCCCGTCAGAGGGGGCCCCGCTATGCAGCAGCGCATCGAGGTCCCTCTTCTTCCTCCGCAGAACGTATCCCACGTACTGTGCCACAGCGTCCCAATTGTCTTCACAATCGAGCATCCTCCCTATCACGGTGGCAGGAGCGAACCCGCCAACCCGCTGCGCCATTGCACCTCTCTCAGTATGCCACCTGGTGCAGTCGAAGAAAGTGTGTTCTGCATCATCATCCGTAATACCACAGTAAATGCAGTCGGGACCATCTGCCCTGCCCATCCGGTACAGGTACTTTCGGAAGTATCCGTGGCCCGAGAGGAATTGTGTCAGGAAGTAGTTAACTTCCCCAAGTTTCCTCCGAATTCATACTTCCACGCAGGGAATGAGCCTCGCCGTCCACCTGCCGACCGTGTCCGCGGTCCACCTGTCCTGCCATCGCCGGACAGTTTGGGGTCTCAGACCAATAGCACCAACACCAGGGTCCTCCCCCCTCGAGTTCCAAGCCTTCCACCGCTCGCGCGCCAAGAGGTCTATGGGTATTTCCCCACATATCACCAGGACCGCAGCGCCCGAGACCGTGCGGTAAGCCGAAGCAACCCTAAGGGCCGCCGTCCGCTGTACCGCCTCGAGTACCCTGCGTTTGGTTTTCTCACCCAGTACATTTCCCCAAATCTCGCTCCCATGCAGCAAGATCGACTTCGTGACCGCCATAATCAGCCTCCTCTTGCTCTGTGTCGGGCCTCCGACATTCGCCATGAGTCTGCTCAACATGCCAGTCATCTTCGCCGCCTTAGTCGCCACATGCCGTATTTGGGCCCAGTAAGTCAGCCTACAGTCGAGTCTGACGCCCAAATACCTTATGGCACTCTGGGTAACCAGAGACACATCCCCTATCTGCATGCCGACATCGAGTGGTATGTGTGCCCGCGTCATCAACATCACCTCGGTCTTCTCCCCGGCCAATTCCAAGCCGTGGTCCTCAAGCCACATCCGGGTCCTAATCATGACCCGGTTCAGCTTCCCCATATCCCGCGCCAAGATCACCGCCGCTATATCATCCGCGTATCCCGCGAGCTGAGCATCCTCGGGCATTTCCACCCCAAAGATCCCATCGTAGGTCAGATTCCATAGGTCCGGGCCCAGCACAGATCCCTGGGCCGCGCCGGACGTGATCGTCCTGCTCCTCCGCCCCGTCGGCGTATCGTACAACAGTACCCGATCGACCAGAAAACTACGGAGAATTCTATACAAGTATCCGGGAATACGAAACCTCCCCCGTAGCGCCTCTAGAACATCAGCCCATCGTAGGCTGTTGAAGGCATTCCGAACGTCGAGTGTTGCCAGGACAACTATGCGCTTCGGATAATAGCGCCTCTCGCTCTGAGCGCGTTCGAAGCACTCAACCACATCAGCAATCGCCCCGAGCGTTGACCTGCCAAGTCTGAAGCCATGCTGTCTATCCGACAGCCCCCCAGCCATCCTCACGGCCTCCGCCAGTCTTCTTTGCAGTAGCTTCTCCAGCAGCTTGCCGGCACCATCCAACATACAAAGTGGCCGATAAGCCGATGGCTGGGTCGGATCGCCCCTGCCCTTGCTAACAAGCACGAGTCGCTGTGTTTTCCAGCGTCTTGGGAAGACGCGCTGGACCAAACAAGCATCATATACCGGAAGCAATGCTTCCGGCCTGCTCTCAGCCAGGATCTTCAGCACCTCCGACGGTACCCCATCCGGGCCAGGGGCTTTCCCCGTCCTAAGATCCCCGGCGGCGATCCTCAGCTCCTCCCCGGTAAAGGGCGGTGGAACCCCATCATCGTAGGGCTCACGTTCGCCATCCAGCGGAGGGTGTGTGGGGAACAGGCCCCCCACAATCGCATCAATCCGCGCGCCGTCCAGTTGCACCCCAGCGCGGCTCGCGCCCAATTTTCCCGCCACGATCCTATAGCCGAGTCCCCATGGATCACGGTTCAGGTGGCTCCGAAGTTCCTCCCATTTCGCCCACTTGCTCGCCATAATCGCGCGACGCAACGCCCCGCCGGACCGCTTGTACTCTTGGGCCTCCAGTAGAGCCTCGCCGGCCCGCCTAGCCCTACTATAGACCCTCCTATTGCGGAGGCTGTCACGCCTGAGTCCAGCAATCTCCGGGGTCCACCAGTACACAGGTCGCCTCGCCGCCCTTCGCGACAATCGGGGCATCGATGCGTCGCATCCACGGACAATGCTCCGCATCATAGCACCCGCCAGGGAGTCAGCGTCTCCCCCACCGTCCAAACCCGTAGTACCGTCGAAACCGGCCAAGAACGACCCGCGGTCTAACCTCGCGACGTTCCATCCACGCGCGACGCCCGCCTCCGATACTATCCCAAATTCAACATACTGGTGATCACTCCCAGTATATTCCTCGAGTACTCTCCATCCTTCGATCATCCCAGACAGATTCTCGGATACCAAAGTGATGTCAGGAGTGGTGAACTCGCACCCCGGCCGCCTGAAGGTGGTCGCACCGCCAGCGTTCATGACCACCAGGCCCAACCTGGCCGCCATATCCAGGACGCACCTCCCCCTCGTGCTCGTCACCGGATCACCCCACTCCACAGCCCTGGCATTGAAATCACCGGCCACCACAAAGGGTCCGGCCATACCAGCCAGAGCGTCCTCGATAGCGGCCATCTTCGCCCTAAATCGCGCCACGTTATCGCTAGGAGTAAGGTAACAGCTTACCAGCACAAAACCGCCGATCCGAGCCCACGCATAGCCGCAGCCGATCCCGTACCGCGCAACTGCGAGTTCACCGCCGCCAGGTAGCCAGAGCGCCGCCGTACCCGTTTCGTCCCCGAGCCAGAACCCTCGGTGCATCGGACCGTATTGTTCGCTGATAACAACCACGTCCGTGCCCCTCTCGGCAACCATCTGCCATAGCAGAGCATCCGCCGTCCTGCTCCTGTGCATATTCGCCTGGAGCACCCTCATCTGCGGGATAGCGGGCAGCCCTTCGAGCCCGGCAGGTGGTCAGTCCTACCGCGCCCCGCCCCCGAGCACAGAACGCACTTGGGGACCGCTGTGCAGTCCCTCATCTTATGTCCTGCTCCTCCGCACCTTATGCACAGTTGCCTCCTCTCTGTCCCAGTACACTTTGCCTGGGTGTGTCCCGCCCCAAAGCATCGATAACATCTACCGACACTCTCGGACATCCGCATCGCAGCCCTGATCAAACCGACACGCACGTAGCCAATATCGATCAGTTTCGCGGCGCCCTCCACCGACAAAGTAACGTACGCCCGAACCTGTTCGCGCACGTCCGGTGCCGTCACCCTCACGCGTAGGTGCTCTTCGCACCCGGCGAGCAGACCACGGACCGCCATCTCCACCTCCTCCACGACCGTCAAGGAGTCAAGACCCCGCATCACCACGGCCCCTCCGCCCTGGCCCTCTTAGATCCGCCAGTGGCAGCCGGGCTGGCAGCCGCCCGCTTGGCAGGTGCAGCCCGTTTCGCAGGGGCAGCCGGACAGCCAGCAGCCCGCTCATCGGCGGCACCCGGGCCCCTAGGCCGTCCGGCGGGGGCACTCGGGCCGTTAGCCCGTTTGACGGGGGCACTCGGGCCGTTAGCCCGTTTGACGGGGGCAACCGGGCCTCGAGCCCGTTTGGTGGGGTCAGTCGGGCCGTTAGCCCGTTGGGCGGGGGCAGCCGGACCACCCACCGACCGTCTTGTGGGAGCCGCCGCAGCAGCAGCTGCAGGAGTATCCCCCCCTAGCAGAGTCGCAGCCAGCCAGTGGGGACCCGGAAGCGGCCCGTTCCCCTCAGCTGCCCTCCATGCACGCCTACAATCGAGCGCGACATCCAGAAGCTCGGCCATTTTGGCCACGCCTCCCTTCACCGCATTACTTATGTTCTTCTGCCGAACACAAGCTTCCCGCATCCCGCTCAACACAGCCCTGCATTGGGCGATCGCGGCCTCTTCCCTCGCCCTCATGTCGCGGATACGTCCCAGTCGCGGCGATTCCCCCGCCCGACCAGACACACCCGCACGCGGCGCGTCACCGCATCCGACCCCGTTGGTCGTCGGGCAGACAGCATCCCCCAGAGATCCGGCCTCCACAGGCGAGGCAAAAGCCGCCCCATCCGTGGCCACCACCGGGCGCGGGGAGCATCTCACAGGAGGCGACCTTAGCACCAGGCCGCTCCTCCTGAAGATCGCATCGCCCCCCCCCCCCCCACCCTCGGTGGTCCCGGAAAACACCCCGCGCCGGGAAGTGGAGGAGTCCTGGGCGCCCGCAGCAACGACGTCCGCAAAAGAGTTGGGTCGCCCAACTAGTGGCGTCCCAACCGAAACTGTAGGCCCCCTTTGAGGGTTGGCCTTCGGAGTGGAGCCAATAAGCCCCCCTTGTGGGTCGAGCTTCTGGTCTCCGTCCTTCTTCTTCCTATCATCGTTTTTTTTGTTTGATCCAATTCCATGTAATTCCCACGAGTGTGGGGGAAAGTACGTCGGCCGGGCCATACCCCTCGATAACCCAGCAAGGCCAAAACATTATTCACCGAGGCGGCCAGGTATCAGCTCCGTTTGCGACTAGACTATTTTCTGAAGGAGGCCTCTAGCCAAGCTGATCCCAGGCACGGGTCGCATCACACCATGATCCAGCCCCCAAATCGTTGCTTACTTTAGCCATGACCGAGTATTGGTCTCCAGAAAGGAAAAAACGCTTCCCACCACACAAGGACAATCCACAGTGTAGGGTGAGCGAGGTTTCCTAGAAAGACCCAGACCCGAGCATGTTAACGGTGGCCGCCGCGTGGAGGCAGTAAGTCTTCTTGTGTGTTTCTCCATAAGGATCGTACTCTGACTTTACCCTATGGGCTCACACCTGACCACCGAGTTATAAGATATTGAAGGTTCACCAGCTGTCATCTCTCTCACTATCTCTTTCCTCTACTTCCAGCATCGTATTAGTAGGGGTCATCCACTGAGTGCTGGTCCAAGATAAAAATAAATTATCTATGTTTGTTATATGGTTCAGCGCCTCTATATTCAGCATTTCATTTAGTGCTAATATCAAAATCTTCAGTAGACCTTTAACCAAATTCTAAAAAAAACATAAGAAATTTCACATGTTTATACAAGAACTCCCAAAAAATATTTGGGAATTACGGAATATACAAACAAAACAAACCAAATAACTTCTTTAAAAGTTTTACTTATACAACAAATATTTTATTATTTGATTTCAAATCTAATTAATTTGTCTAAACTTTTCTTACAATTAGGCAACAGTAGAATGTGATTGGGAAAGCAAAACATCTGCTACTGCGGACCGAGCAGAGGTCTGGCAGAGGAAGTGGCAGAGTTACTGGCAGAGGCAGAGGCAGAGTTAATGGCAGAGGCAGAGCCCTCTCTCTCTTTATCTCTCTCCTTCGCGCTCTCTCTCTCTCATTCCAATATCCTCTCTTTCTGAATCATTTTTGTATTTTGTGCTTGTGCGTAAATACATACGTACTTGATTGCTACAGTTGGGATGAAAGCGCATAATTTGTTATGGTTTGTGTGTGCGCGCGTGTTTAATTTTTCGTCTTATTGTTTTGTTCTTGTGTGCTATGTGGCGTGGTTATATTGAATTAAATTTTTTTTTTTAATTTGTACACAAATTTTTTCGATTCATAAATGCTGTGGTTTGCATATTTTTGTATTGTTGGATATTTTTTTGGTGACAAAGTTTTTTTTTCTTTCTTTAAATAGTTTCTTGATGGCTACAGTTTATTTAGAAGGCTTGGGATGGAAGGGGTATATATTCGATTTTGTTAATTTGTACACAAATTTTGTTTTTAAGGAATAAATGCTGTTTTCCATATTTTTGTGCTGGATATATTGCGCATAATTTGTTATGGTTTGTGTCTGTGTGCGCGTTTAATGTTTAATTTTTCGTCTTATTGTTTTGTTCTTGTGTCCTATGTGGCGTGGATATATGGTGGGGACAAATATGAAGTGATGCTGAGCGTATTTATTTTTTTGTTGGCTTTTGCATTCTGCTTAATTTCTCTCTTCCTATCTTATGGATTTGTTCTTCTATCCTATGTGGCGTGGAGATTTGGCAGAGAGGAATATTAAATTGTATTGTATTCGATTTGTTGATTTTGGTATGCTGCTTAAACTCCCTGTTCTTATCTTATCGATTTGCTCTGCCGCTATATGTGGCAGTGAAGATATGGACAGAGAGAAATATTAACTGCAGCTTACCGTATCTAGTTTTATGATGCTTTGGTTTGCTGCTCCCATTAACTGGTGGTATCTTATCGATTTGTTCTGCTGCTATATGTGGCAGTGGAGATACGCGCAGATAGAATTATTAAAAGCTGCTGACCGTATTTATGTTTAAATTCGTTTTTTGTTTGTATATGCGTATGTAATATTCGATCTTACTGATTTTGTTTTGCTGCTTCAATTGCCAGTTGCTGTGTACTTTTGAAGATTTTTTTTTTTCATCAAAACTACCAAGTAGGCATTTTTGGAAATAAATTTTTGGTTGTTTCCATGCATAATATGTTTAATTGGTGTGTGGCTTATATGAGTGTATGTTATGTTTGGTTTTTCTACTTTATGTGGTTCGATAATAATAATCTTTATTTTGGATGTTTACATACTCACATACTTGTGTATAAATACAAACATATACTTGCTCTAAGTTTAAGTCTGTTCTTTTTTTCTATAAAATATTAAGGAAGGTCAGTTTATCTTTTTTTCTGAAGAAAAAACTGTTAATATTAGGTTCGTTTTGATGTGCTGATTTTAAATGTTGATCTGCTTGTTAAATATACAATTTAACACCCTTTAATTTCCCACAATCTCTTGTTTTTTTTAGTCAGTTATGCCTATTCAAAAACTTTTAAAACATGATTGTGCATGCTTTTCAGCTTTAGCTTGCTCAACAATATTTTTCAAAAAATTCATTCTGTTATTTTTACTGATTTTCTGCAATTATGCTTTTATAACATGATTGTGCATGCTCTTAATGTTTTGTTTGCTCATCAATATTTTTAAAAAAAATTCATTCTGTTATTTTAGTCTGTTCTTTTTTTCTATAAAATATTAAGGAAGGTCAGTTTATCTTTTTTTCTGAAGAAAAAACTGTTAATATTAGGTTCGTTTTGATGTGCTGATTTTAAATGTTGATCTGCTTGTTAAATATACAATTTCACACCCTTTAATTTCCCACAATCTCTTGTTTTTTTATTCAGTTACGCCTATTCAAAAACTTTTAAAACATGATTGTGCATGCTTTTCAGCTTTAGCTTGCTCAACAATATTTTTCAAAAAATTCATTCTGTTATTTTTACTGATTTTGTTCAAAGATATCTTAGAATAGCTGTACTAATTCTTTTTTGTTTTCCTACACTTCGGTCAGACTTATTGCAATTATCAATGATATTTTTAAAATCAGTCTGAATGCTTTTCCTTGCTAAACTAATTAATTCATTCATTTGCAATTTGAAAATTTTATTTATTTATTTCTTATTTTCCTTCCACAATTTATTTTTGTTATACAATTTTAAATCAAAAGACCTTTTTTCACTATATATATATATATATATATATATATATGTATAATTACATTTTATTAATTATTATAAATTTATGTGTATAATGAAATTAAATTTAAAGTGTTCATTTTTCTGATATAATATATGGTACACCGACAGGTGTCCGGCCCCTCAAGGCAATCTGGGTGGTACCAGGGACAGCAAGAGAAGTGCTCCTTACCTTCTTCTTCTTCCACCCCGAAATCTTCATTTTCCTCAACCATGTGCAGGAAAAAGATGATGGCATCCGTATGCTCATTCATGAGCAAATTGTTTCATCCTTCTTTAAACGCCTTTATTTCGGCGTTTGATGCTGTTGAAGCCGAAATTCGCATTCAGCCACCACTCTATTGAGCATCTCGTCTTGCCGATCATGGTACATCTCGCAAACGGCCGCTGCTTCGTCCAACATTTTGTCGTCAGAGGAGTCGTCGTAGAGAGCCATAAGGATAGGAATATCAATTTTGGGCAACTCTACTACCTCGAGGATTTCAATGTTTGATGTGGACATTCTACTATTTTTTTCTTATAGCTGAAACTGCTGCTTTAAAAGTAATACACTGAATGAATAACAAAATGCTTTTCAACGAACATACCAATTATTTCATATCTGATGTCTACCTGACACTCCTCTGTTTGTCAGCTGTATCTATCTATCCCCCTCTCACATATGTATTTCTCAAGTGATAGCCGGCTGCTGCTCCTCAGCTCATCGTCAGCTGTATCTACCTATCTCTCTTTGACATATTTAAATATATGTATGTATACAGAATCGCACTAGCTATTCCCCATATGCTGTTAGTAGAAATTTTGTTTATTTATTTATTTATTATTCTTAATTTTTTTTTTTCTCTTTGTTTTCTGCTATATGACCGTTACTTGTAGTTGTATATAGTTCAAAATTAAGCTTACTTAAGCACTTTTAATTTTTGTATCTTTCATTGAAATACCACAAAGATAAATTTTGCTTTTTTGGTGTTCACTTAAAGTAAAACTATAGTCCAAGTTTTAACAGTATACCGTGACAGTTCTATCAGTTACATTTCCTACATTTAAGTTCTATAGAGTTTGTGAATAAATACAAAATTTGTTTGAAAGTTATTATACTTATATATTTTTTCTTAATACTTTTTTTAACCTTTTTTATTATTTTAACAATCTATTTTTTTAAGCTTTAAGGTTTTTTCTCTTTTTATTTATTATTTTTAAATTTATTTTCGATATTTCGTTAACCTTCGGTTAACATCTTCAGGAAGTTTTTATTTTTAAAATTTTTTTTCTCTTTTTTGAAGTTTATATATATAAAAATTTTTCTAACATAACATGTCTCATAAAAATTGTGAAAAGAATATGATTCAAAATATTTAAAAATTTTTTTTACAATATTAACAAAATGTATAAAATTCAAAAATATTTTACAATATTTACATTTAAATATACATTTAAAATATCTTTTTATATATACTTATAATCCCATATATCCATATACATAAACATATATATATAAATATACACATATATCCATATATATATATATATATATACAAAATACACATATATATATAAAATTACATATACACATATATACACACATACATATATATATATGCAATATTAAAAAAATACTTTAAATTATTATTATTACATTAACACAATATTAATTTTAATATACAATTATATGTTAAACAACTAACAAAAAAAAAAACAAATTAAACATTAAATGAATATAAGCCTAAAAATATCCTCTAAGTTAAATATTTTGTAATATAATATCCAACATAATATTAATTCTAATAATTTAATTTTTACTAACTAAATATCTATAGTTATGTGCTAAATTATCTGTATCTATTTTAAAGTTTATTCTATCTGACTTTGGTATATTATTAATCTCTAACATTTCTAACAAAAACCTACGTTTATAATTATTCTCCGTTTTCAAAACTGATGCATTCTCAAAGTCTGGATAATGATTCAACTGAAAACAATGAGATGATAATGCTGTTTTTTCTGAATTAATGTGTCTATATTTCTGATTGCTTTTATGTCCTGATATCCTAGTTTTTAACGTATTCTTTGTCGTACCTATATACACCTTACTGCAATTGTCACTCTTATTACCACCACATGGTATACTATAAACTATATTAGACATATCCCACTTAACCATTCTATCCTTTACTCTACTAAATAATCTATTATTTGTGTTAAATGTTCTAAAAGTTATACCATATTTTTGACTATCAAATATATTAGATTTCTTTAATCTCTCTGACATTCCCGGTATGTAAGTCAAAGATTTATAAATCTTTGGTTCCATATTAACCGCCATATTGTTAGCTAACCTCCTTCTATAATGATTCATCAAATTAAAAATTAAGCTTTCCGGAAAATCATTCTGAATTAGTATATTCCTAATTCTCTCCCTGTTCTTCATATGAAATTCTCTGTCACTAATTGTTAAAACCTTCTCCATTAAATTCCTGGCTGTATTAATTATAATTCTCCTACTATGTTTAGAATAATAATTTATCAACCTACCAGATGCAGTGGTTTTCTGATACCAATCCATACCTATATTCTTCCCTCTTCTTATAACTAATGTATCCAAATAATCAAATCTATAATTATATTCCTTCTCCATCGTAAACCTAATATCAACATTAAATCTATTCAATGCACCTAACATATCATCAACAGCATCCTCAGATATTATACAAAATAAATCATCAACATACTTTGTAATTATCTTTGGTTTTACACCAAGGCTATCAATACATTTGTCCAATAACTCCTCCATAACTATATCCGCCACAATTGGGGAAGCCGGAGAACCCATAGGTAAACCCTTATGCTGATAATAGAATTTTCCATCATACTTAAAATACCTATTATCCTTTATGCAAAATCTCAAAATACTTATGAACAAATTCTTATTCATAATAGTAAATTCCTTCAATAAATTCCATTTTCCCTCTATTATATCCATTGCTAAATCTATCGGTATACTCGGAAACAGAGATACTACATCAAAAGAAATAAGTCTATCATCAATATCCAAATTAATTCCATTAAATTTTTCCTTAAAATCTAACGAGTTCCTGATGTTATATTTTGATCCTACATTAATTTTCCCCAAAACACCAGCAATATATCTACTAAGTCCGTAAGATGGAGAATTTGTAAATGAACAAATTGGTCTTAATGGAAATCCTTCCTTGTGAATCTTTGGTAATCCATATAATCGAGGAGCCACCGCAACTGTTGTCCTTAGTTTATTCCTTTCCATCATTGTTATCACCTTTTTTCCAAAAAGTTCTTCCACTAGTCCATTATTAATCCTCTGTAGTCTACTTGTTTGATCCTTCTTCAATATCTCATAACTAGAAATATCACTCAAAATATTCTCAATTCTCACATTATAGTCCTGTCTCCTTATAGCAACCGTTACATTTCCCTTATCTGCGTTAAGAATTAATACATCCTTATTCCTTCTCATAAATAATTCAGCTTTCCCAACTTTTTCCAAAGTGTACCTATCCCTATTGTTAATTTTCATCTTATTCAAATGATTATCTATAATTAGTGTAAATCTATTTCTAGCTATATCTTGTTTTTGTTTATCCTCTATAGTTTGAATAAAATCCTCACCATCAGCTAAAATCTTCAACATTGGAAAATCTTCCCTTTTTACTGGCAAAGCGTGTTTTTGTCCTAAAGAAAGTATCCACTCTACGTCCGTTGGTATATCTAAGTCAGTTTTATTTACAAACCATTTTCCATTAAATTTTATATTCAATTCTTTCATTTGTAAGTCCCTTAAATGTTCAAAATTTTTCCTATGTACCATATGTACCTTCCTTCTTAATGAAAATTCCACTCTCTCCTCAAATTTCAGAAATTGCAGCATTTCATTTCTTGTAAAAATCATATTTAAGTTCTTCAACACATAATCATAAAATAATAATAATAATACATACATAAAATTAATTAAGATTCTAAAATTTTCATTAAAAGAAACACATGAAAAATTGAAACATTTTCAAAAAGAAATGGATTAAAAAAAAAAAAAAAAAAAAATTTAACACAAATAATAGATTTAGTAGAGTAAAGGATAGAATGGTTAAGTGGGATATGTCTAATATAGTTTATAGTATACCATGTGGTGGTAATAAGAGTGACAATTACAGTAAGGTGTATATAGGTACGACAAAGAATACGTTAAAAACTAGGATATCAGGACATAAAAGCAATCAGAAATATAGACACATTAATTCAGAAAAAACAGCATTATCATCTCATTGTTTTCAGTTGAATCATTATCCAGACTTTGAGAATGCATCAGTTTTGAAAACGGAGAATAATTATAAACGTAGGTTTTTGTTAGAAATGTTAAAGATTAATAATATACCAAATTCAGATAGAATAAACTTTAAAATAGATACAGATAATTTAGCACATAACTATAGATATTTAGTTAGTAAAAATTAAATTATTAGAATTAATATTATGTTGGATATTATATTACAAAATATTTAACTTAGAGGATATTTTTAGGCTTATATTCATTTAATGTTTAATTTGTTTTTTTTTTTGTTAGTTGTTTAACATATAATTGTATATTAAAATTAATATTGTGTTAATGTAATAATAATAATTTAAAGTATTTTTTTAATATTGCATATATATATGTATGTGTGTATATATGTGTATATGTAATTTTATATATATATGTGTATTTTGTGTATATATATATATATATGGATATATGTGTATATTTATATATATATGTTTATGTATATGGATATATGGGATTATAAGTATATATAAAAAGATATTTTAAATGTATATTTAAATGTAAATATTGTAAAATATTTTGAATCATATTCTTTTTACAATTTTTATGAGACATGTTATGTTAGAAAATTTTTTATATATATAAACTTCAAAAAAGAGAAAAAAAATTTTAAAAATAAAAACTTTCTGAAGATGTTAACCGAAGGTTAACGAAATATCGAAAATAAATTTAAAAATAATAAATAAAAAGAGAAAAAACCTTAAAGCTTAAAAAAATAGATTGTTAAAATACTTATATATTATTATAATTTTACTAAAGTGAAAATAAAAATAAATATAATAATAGAAATAATAATAATAATAAAAATATAATAAATAAAAAATGTCTCCAGTAAAGTGTTCAATTTGTGATACCACCTTCATTAATTTAAATATCTTGAGAGTGCATCAGAAACTTCATTGCTCGATATGCAAAAAATATTTTGAAACGCAATATCAGCTCAAAGGACATATGGCTGAGCATGGTGTCGAAGAACAATATGACACATGCAATATATGCAATGTTTCTTTTAGCAAAAACATGCTAAATGTGCATAAGAAACTGCATTGCACTATTTGTGGAAAATTATTTTTGTGTAAAACAAGTGTGAATGCGCATATTAAAACACACATGTCGAGTATGGTACACTCCAATGGTGATGCATTGGCGCAAACCTCGATAGGGAATTTATTAAATCATTGTCAGACTTGCAATGAAATGATACCATCCTCATCATGGGATACCCATCTTAGAACACATAAACATAAAAGAAATTGTTTCCCTGAAGTCAGTATTAATGATGATCTGACTAGGAGGTATAGCCATTTTAGTGGAAGGATTGAATCGTTTCGCTTTCACAACAAAAGTGAAGACATCCTCTTTCCTGGTGAGTTTTTAAAAAATGCAATGCGATGTATAATCAACCAATTAAAAGAGTGCAGTCAGAAACACACTACACTGAAATTTAATATGGAACTAACCTGCGACTACATGAAATTGGTCAATGATGAAATGTGTGTAACTCCTATGGTACATATATCAAAAATGACCTTGCTCACCATTGCTGATGATGTTGATGAATTCTATAAGAAACATGCAGAGGAAATAAGTGTAAAAATTGATGAATTCCAGGAAAGAGACAGCGGTTGGACTCTTATTAGTATAAAGTATTTAGATTTAAATGTAAACAAAGCATCAATAATAAGAGGTTCACGATTCATTCCACTACCGAAAACCATAGCCAAAAATGGTGGTTGTGTAAACATTGAGAACAATGATATATATTGTTTCAAATGGTGTTTAATTGCAGCTTTGTGTGGTGATTCTAGTCTAAATCCAAGACAACTGAGAAATTGTAATAACTACAATATAGAAAATATTAGAAATGATACAATTTTTGTTGGTGGTAGAGTATTAAATTTTGAAGGGCTGCAGTTTCCACTCCTTCAGAAGCAGTTAAAAGTTTTTGAAAAACAAAATAGTATGAGTGTGAATGTGTTTGGTCATAATGGAGCATCACTAACTGGACCTTACTACATCACAAAAGAAGAAAAAGCAATTCACATTAATTTGCTCTTGCTTCACTCAGAAGACAATTTTCACTATGTTCTTCTCAAAAACATCTCAAAGTATGTTATATATATATATTTACATTTATTAAATATTTATATAATAATAAATAATTTAAAATTACTATCTTTTAAGGCTTATTCGATCCAGCATAACAACACATCACGGAAAAATTTTTATTTGCAACACTTGCTTATTTTATACCCATGATGAAATCACATAAAAATAATATAATATATGAAATATAACATAAAAAGTGCTGTGGGAGAAAAGTTGCAAAAATGCCGGCTGATGAAGATGCTTTCAAAAAATTTACAAATTATAATAATTAGCAAATGGACGTGCCTTTTGTTATTTATGCTGACTTCGAGTCAATTTTGGAAAAAATTGATGAAAGTGAATGTACGAATACTTTAAATATTCAAAAGCATAATCCATGTGCATTTAGTTATTTTATAAAGTGTAGTTTTAAGGAAGAAAATAATTTATATAGACAATACTTTGGAGAAGATTCAGCAGAAGTATTCGTTAGAAAAATAGTTGACGACAGTCTTTATATTTATGAAAAACATCTAAGTAAAGAAAAACTAATGAATATATCTGCTGAAGAATTAAATTCCTTTAATAATGCACAAAATTGTCATATTTGTAAGAAAAGTTTGAAGAATGATAAGGTTATAGATCACTGCCATCTTACTGGTAATTATCGTGGTGCAGCTCACAGTGAGTGCAATTTAATGTACAAAATACCCAAATTCATACCCGTCATCTTCCATAATCTATCTGCATACGATGCACATTTATTTTTTAAAGAACTTTCTACTGTTAAAAATGGTGTCATAAAAGTCATCCCACAAAATAAAGAGCGCTATATTTCTATATCAGTTTATATTCCGATGAAAAAAAATTCTGGAGTTGAAATACGTTTTTTAGATTCTTTTAGATTTATGGCTTCTAGTTTAGATAGTTTGGCGAAAAATCTTGATATTTCTGATTTTCATACGGTTCGTCAAATGTTTCATATTGATAGTCACTTTGATTTGATTAGAAGAAAGGGAGTATTTCCCTACTCGTACATAGATTCTATATCAAAGTTTGATGAAGTAGAACTCCCAAGAAGAGAACATTTTTTTAATATTATAAGTGATTCGGAATGTGATATTATTGAATATGAACATGCGCAGAAAGTATGGGATGAGTTCAATTGTAGAACACTACGCGATTATACTGAACTCTATCTGAAAACAGATGTTCTGTCTGCTTCTTACAGATGTTTTTGAAAATTTTCGAAAAATATGTAAAAGTATTTATGATTTAGATCCAGCCCATTATTATACTGCACCAGGACTATCTTGGGATGCAATGTTGAAGACTACAGAAATAACTTTGGAGTTGATTACAGACTCTAACATACATTATTTTGTCCAAAGTGGTATTAGGGGCGGACTAGTTCAGTGTTCCAAGAAATATTCAAAGGCGAACAATAAATATATGCATGACTTTGATAAAAATAAGCCATCAGAGTATTTAATATACTTAGACGCCAATAATTTATATGGTTGGGCAATGTCGGAATACTTGCCTTATGGTGGGTTTAAGTGGCTAAGTAAAGAAGAAATTGATGTTTTCAATGTTGAAGAAATCTCAAACTCTTCTGAAACTGGCTATTTTTTAGAAGTAGACATTCAATATCCAGATTCCCTTCATGATGAACATAATGATCTTCCTTTTTGTCCCCAAAATAAAAAAATTTCGCAGAATGGGTGTAGGAAGTTAATAGCAGATTTTACATTTAAACAAAATTATGTTATTCACTACAGAGTTCTAAATCAATGTATATCAAATGGACTTGTATTGAAAAAAATACATAGGGTACTAAAATTTAAGCAGTCTCCATGGTTAAAAAAATACATTGATATAAATACCTATCATCGTACAAATGCGAAAAATGCTTTTGAAAAGGACTTTTTTAAGCTTCTTAATAATGCAGTTTATGGAAAAACCATGGAAAGTGTAGACAAACGTAAGGATATACGTATTGCTACAGATTGGGAAACTACAAACAGAAATCATTTGGGTTTAAGATCATTAATCTCTAAACCTAATTTTTTGAGTTTACAAAAATTCTGTGATAGTATGTATGCAGTTCAGCTAAAAGAAATGGAACCATATTATGATAAACCTATCTATATTGGTTTCGCAGTTTTAGAATTGTCGAAATGGAAGATGTACGATTTCCATTATAGATACATGAAACCAAAGTTTGGTGAGAAACTTTCACTTAACTATATGGATACCGATTCATTTATCTATACAATTCAAACTGATGATTTTTATGAAGATATTCGTAACGATATTTCTTTAAACTTCGATAAATCAGAATATGCAACGGATAATGTATTCAAGTTGCCACTGCTAAACAAAAAAGTTTTGGGAATGATGAAGGATGAAAATAAGGGTAACATAATGGTAGAGTTTGTGGGCTTATGATCCAAAATGTATTCTTTTTCAGCTCTCAATTCAAAAGAAGTGAAAAAATCGAAAGGCGTAAAAAGGTCTGCTCTTAACAAAATCACATTGAATGATTATAAGAGCTGTTTATTTGAGCAGAAAGTTGTATCAGATGAGATGTTTTTATTCCGATCAAAAATTCATCAACTGTATACACAAAAGCTCTATAAATTAGTCCTTAACCATACTGATGACAAAAGAAAAGGTATGGACGATCTGGTAAATACCAGAGCGTGGGGTCATTATAAAGATCGAGATGGTAACTCAATGGAAGTTGTGTAGTATCTTGAAAATTATCAGTATGATTATAGTGAGCGATAACCTAAATCACAAATTTCCTTGAATTTGCAAACTTAATCATATATTTATTTATTTCCTTTATTTGTGATATAGAATTTAATTAGTTATAGAAATTTGTAAAATATTTATGAAATACTCGTATGTAAGTGAAATTGTATAAATCTTTAATGATAAGTCAAAATATTTTATATGTATTATGTATTGTAAATATTTTAAATAAATAAAAAGACTATATGATTTGATTTGATTTCTTTTATTTTAAAGATTCTTTTACAAGTAAGATTACATTTCTTAAAGCGCAAGCACCATAATAGTGACAACTACAGTAAAATAGACCTGGATACTTCATGCCCATTTCTTTCAAGTTGAACAACATCTTCAATATTGAAAATTCTTTTATTCATAATTTTTTCCAGCCATTGCCTTTTCTCTTCACCCTTGACATATATTGTTGCACCATCGACATTAGCTTTTAATAATTTAATTACGCTGTCAAAAGAAATTGATCCATCATTCCAGAGTAAGTGATGATGATTTCTGGTCAACCATTTCGCTTCCTTCTGCTTTTCAGGTGATAAATATTTAAAATCAAATGGAGGTTTTATAATAAAATTAATGTATTCGTCTTTGTTGAAAGCAATCGCAACTTCCTTTGCAATAAAACCGTTGGAATTGTTTTTGAAGCCTTGCAAGTCTATGAAAATTGTCTTATCATTCATATTAATTTATTTATATAACTTTGCGAACTGTTCCTTTTATGGGCGAATATTCTATTATGCGATCATGAATAAGTATGCAGTATGCTGAAGTTTTTGATGGAATATTTATAGCTGTTTCAAATTCAATTTTTATATCAATTGGTCCACTATTGAATGATTCGTTTTGATAGCTAACATCTACAACAATAATCGGAGCGTTATTCTTAAACTATTGAGCTGTTAGAATTGGTTGAGATTCTCTCATATAGTAACTTTGTTGAAATCGTGTGTACATATCATATAGAATTGCATATCGCTCATTTTTAAATTTAATATTAAGATCATCATATGGATATGACACTGAGTTTAAATGTACTTTTAAATTGGTGAGGTCACAGTGAACAAACTTATTTTCTTGTTGAAATGCAATCAAGATAAAACGAGGTCGTTCTCTATTTGCAGTCAGTTTAACATTCCAGATGTGACTAGTCCCCCAATTTAGTTGTGGATTAATATGACAATCCCAACTTCGAAAGGCCATCGGTATGGGAACACCATTGTTAATAGTTTTAATCATATTCAATTTGCAAAGATCAGATAATTGTACATGTGGAATTCTCCATGAGATGAGTGAAATCGTAAGTTTAGCTTTTTCAGTTAGAACGCTCGAGTGCACAAGATCTTTATCGTTTTTATTACGCAAGAGTATCAATTCATGTTTAGCATTTAATAGAATTTTATTGTAGTCTTCAGCGAATCCTAAAAGCATTTTAAGTGGCACATAGAAATTAAAACATCCATTTGCTTCAAGCTTTATATCATCAGTTTTATTCCATCCAGCATTTTGCATCACGATGTTTTCTGTAGGCGATAGAGAAACCAAATTTTTTATGGTGCTCGTGACTCCCAAATATCGTGTGTGATCGATTTCAATACCATTAAGTTCATAACGAATTTCATCGAAGAGGTATGCAACAAAGTTGTTTTTCAATTTAAAGTTTTGTGAAGCTTTTGAACTTTTCTCATCTACAACAAATCCTTCTACATATAAATAGCTTTCACTAGGTAGCACATATAAATCTTGATTTTGTATTGAAATTAGAATTTCATCATTATTGTTATAAGATTGTAGATATGGTATGTATATGTGGTAGTCTTTTTTTATTATATTTTCATCAGATAACGGTTTATCTAGTACGTCTATTATTGAACTCATTTTGTTTTCAATTTTAAATTTAAGGACTTGAGAAAGTTTTTATTTGCTGTTGTTAGCGTTTTATGTTTCAATGATCTCTTTAATTTTCGTTTAGGTTCGAATAGAGTTTTAGAATTGTTTGCAGCGTTATTTTTCGAGATACTTGTATTATATATTATCATTATTTAATAGGCCTCAAGTGTATTCGAATAGTTATTTCCTCTCCTCGGAAATTAATTAAAGAGTCGTGCTGATCAACCACTCTTAGAGCTAGTGTACTTATCTCTCTGGAGTTAACAGGTAAATAGATGAAGTTTCTCGGAATCTTATCTATTTTATAGCCTGGAGGTACATTAATTGGAAATTCATGTAGGGTATGTGCCTTGGAATGGTTCATATACGTATTAACAATGATACTGCTTTCAATTCGCATTAGATTTACCTTGAAAATATTAACTGGAAGATCGGAATAATGATCTTCGTTAGGAGACAATATTTTATTATTAAATCCCAATAGACTACCAATTGTATTTTCTTTATTGAAATATATTGGATCCTTGGAACTGTAAATTTTAACTTGCATTGTATTGTTATTCGCTCCTATATGAATTTTGTTTGCAGGTCTGTAACGTTTGTATTGTTCCTCTATATAATCAACTATATCATTCAATTCATAAGATCCAATTGGTATTTCAATTACAAGTTCACCGATATGAAACATATTATTGTAGATGTCTACATTCGGTATACTCTTGTATGAATGAAAATATGTTAGAGCACACTCATATGACTCATTCAAATCAATGGGTGGAAAATAATTAGCCGATAACTCTGATGAGTTGGAGCTCAGAGTAAGTGTTATTGACATTTCGACTGTCCGATGTGAAATAAATAAAATATTCCATTATATATTGCTTATAATAAAAGTATTTATTTATTTATTATTATTATCTTATAATTATGCTATTATATATTGTTTACAATATTTCATTTTTGCTAATCCAACTATTGTGTTGATTAAAAAATCCCAACCATTTAACAAATGCTTTATCTCCTCTAGTTTTAATGACCCTTTCAACTAAATATGTATTAGGAAATCTGGTTTTTGAAAGTTGTTCAGCATAAAATCCACCTTTGATAACATTTTCCAGATAATCTTCCAGTATAAATGTTGAAGGATATGTATTTTGAACTGATTTAATAGTAAAAATTTCTGATGTCCAATTGGGGGTATAGCCTTTTTCAAAAGTATATTTATATTTGCTAATTCGCACATGATCTCCAACGTTAAATTTACTCAGTTTATAAATTTTTAAGTGACTGTATACCGTATTTAATAGTTTTTTCTCATTCGATAAACTAACCTTAATCGGCGGCATTTTGATGGTACGATGAACTCTTCTATTGTATGTGTTAATCAATTTTTTGTAAATATCAAGCCAATTATATGAACCATTAAAGCTAAATTCTTTCCACATCATTCCTTTTAAAGATCTATTGACTCGTTCGACTATTGATGCTTTCATTCTGCTATACGTTGAATAGTGATTAACTTTATATTTATGCATCAATTCCGCAAAATGTTTATTGAAAAATTCTTTACCATCGTCAGTTTGCAAATTTTTCGGTACTCGTCCCAATTGAAAAATATCTGCCATTGCTTGTGTTGTTTCAGGTCCAGTTTTTGTTTTGATCGCTACAGTCCATGCAAATTTTGAGAAAGTATCAATTACGGTTAGTAAATATCTATAATTCTTGTTGTATTTAGAATAATTTCCCATTTCAACCAAATCAGCTTGCCAAAGATCATCTATTCCTTTCATTACAACTCTTCTACGGGGAAAAACTTTTCGTGCTTGTTTATGAAGTTCATTTACCAAATTTCGTTTTGAGCTCATTTTACACTTTAGTTTAAGAACTATGTTGTAATCTGTTTGATCCACTTTCAGTTATTGATGCAAACATGTATTTTTCAAATCTATAAATTTTCTCATTGAGCCTTTCAAATTCATTTTCATAAAGTAATTTTGGTTTGTTAAAGTTTTCTTGAATTTTATTATTCTCTTCTAATTGCAAGGCTAATTTATGTTCTAAGTTTTCAAATTGTGATTGTAGATCGGCATATATTTTACTGTTATCTTCCTTAAAGTGTGTTAATAATTTGCTTTCCGCTTTCTCAATTTGACTTTGCAAAAACAATTCATTGATAACATCGTTTTCCTCCAAAGGTTTCGCCACATTTTTGATTCTTTTGTTCTGAACATCAATGTTGTTGTCCGTATCCATAAAGATCCCCAACAATTTAGGAGCATTTCTTGTTGAAATTATACATTTAGATAATGTCCGAATTTATCTACAGACATTCTTTATATATTTTTATATTATTCTATTATATTAACTTCGCGTAGTTCTTCAATAATTGATACAATTTCGTTATTATGATTAGTGTGACCTGCAGCTTGTGATGCAAGTAATAGACGAAGTCGCTCTACCAACTCATTAGGATCATCCCAGTATATATAGTTTGGTTTGTGAGGATTAAATTGCATCATTCCATCACCTTTATAATCATATGCTAACTAGACACGACATATCAAAACAAAAACAGAGTTGTTTGACTAAAACGGAGATGTCAATTGGACAAAATTAAGGAAGTGATAGCAAATCTATATATCATAGTGCTATCTCTTACATTTTGTCCAATTGTCAAATTTCGGTGTGGACTTTTATATTAATAATTTCATTTGAAAAGTTTAGATTAAATAAATATAAAGTTTAATGTATAATTGCTTAATAATAAATAAAATTTTTAAATAATCTTGTGGTGTAATTTTGTGTGTGTGTGTGTGTTTTTATAAGCATACACACTTAATTGAAAAAAAGGTTTTTGTTTGCTGAAAAAATGTAAGTACTAAAATAAATATTATATTAACATTTTATATTTGTATTTTATATTATTGTAATTGACAGGAGTGGAAGCTGCATAATGGGATGCACGGGAGTGGATAAAGTGTATCGTTTCCCGAGAGATGCAAGAAGGTAAGTCTTTAAATTTTTCTTAAATACATAAGCAATATGTATGCATATGAAGTTTGGGCTTAAATAAAGTTTAGGGCAACCTCCCGAATCCACAAAAAAAGTATGCCACCCCATACAAAATTAAAAAATAAGAAGAAAAAATAAAATAAAAAAGTGAGCGGAAACCTTTAGTTTCCGAGTTAAGGCCTTCAGAATTTCCATTATTAGTTTGTGAATAGTGCTTTCCATCGTATATACATACATACATATTAATGTACATACAATATGAAGTTTGGGAGTATCCAAAGTTTAGGGCACCCTCCCGGATCCACAAAAAAAAGTATTCCACCCTATTCAAAATGAAAAAATAAGAAGAAATAAAATAAAAAAGTGATAAAGTTTAGGGCAACCTCCCTTTAGTTTCCGAGTTATGTGCCTCCGAAGTTCCATTCCAAACTTGTGAATAAAGGGTGTATTTTCCATCGAATATGGGCAATATGGGTATCATATTGAAAATATATTTCAGAATTTAGTAAAATTGTTAATAAATTCTGAAATTATTTAGAAACATAAATTTCCAAACGTCGGCTTCGCTAACAAAACCTCTGCATGAAATTTGAAAAATCAACATTATTTATATATTTTTGTGATTTTAAGTGATAAATAATTTTTTTTCTATTTTCATATACTACTATTGCCGCTGAACGTGCCGAGAATTAAAATAATCTACAATCACTGGGTTGGCCCTGGTAGGAATTACATCACTTCCTGAAGGATGAGCACAGGTAAGTCTTTTTTGTTTGTTAAAATCAATTTAGTAAAGTAAAATTTTCGTTTTAAATTTCCTGTAGTATGCTGCTCCTAATTAAATCAAAATAAGCTAAACATTTTTGTTTAATTTTGAGCAACTTCAGTACAGGAAATTTATTCCCATTGTGATATTATATTTGGAAGGCTTATTGCAATAACATCATAAGCTAACCAAGTTAAAGACCTCCGTTTACGAGCTTTCAATGTTGACTATAACCGTCCCCATATTATTGTAAAAAAAAATTATAATTTTTTTTATATATTTTCAGACAGTGCCAATTTGTTCACCCAGAAATTAAAAAGCTACCACAAAAAATTCAATTAAATAAAAAATTTTGTAAATTTAAATTTTTATTTGTAAACTCTTTATTCTAAAATCCTTTAAGTTAAATAAAAAAAAATATATACATAATATTGTAATATTCTTTTGTATGTGTGTTTTCATTAGTTGTTTCACGTTATGGTATGTTGTAATTGCAATAGATAGTTATGACGTGTTACATTGCAATTTATTTGAATAAAACAAAATATTGAAACTGAGGAAGACGATGAGCTTCAAACGATGAAAACGCATTCAATTTTATTAATAATTACAAATAACAATAAACTTCGTGTTAGCTTCCAGCTATAGCATAAATTTTATTTATTTAACTAATTAAAGTGCCATGTCTTACGATTTATATCAATTGAGCAATTACAAATAAACTTTCAATACGTGTTGTTTCTAAGCGATAAAAGCCATTCTCATCAATCCGTTAGGTAAATCGTCGGTGACCGGAAGGAAGTTGAAATTCATGTTTCTTGAGGATAGAGTTTTACCATTTTAAAGGTTTGTTCACAACAGTGACAAATGTGTATGAAAGAAGTGTTTTTAAGTATTTCCAGGTAGTCCTAAACGAACGATAAAAAAACATATTTTCATAATAAATTAATTATGTATATAAATTATGCTAAACAGTATAGAACTTTCACTTCGTAAGGCTTTAAATGTTTTAACCGCATAAGTACATCCCAGTTCCTCACAACGATAAACTTCCTAGCTATGTATCAACTGAACATGTTGATTAAGGTCGGATTCCCGAACACATAGGTAATCGCATTCCATACACTTAAATGGTTTATCTTTTAGATGACGATAACGAACATGCGTGGCTAAATCACTGGCAAAAACAAGTCATATCACACATGCTGCATTTGAAGAAATTAAGTGCTTTATCATGTGCGACCGTAATAACTTTTCCGAAACAAAGTTATTAAAATACTTACCACATTGATATTTTTGTTCTGAAAATGAAAAATTGCTAAGCAATAAATGATGGAAAGAATCAATAAATTGTTTACTTACATTGTTCTAATTACTATTATTATCTGGTTGAGATGATCAAATAGCGTAATCTTTCTCCTAAATAATTCACTGCAATGAAAACAGGCCACTTGTTTTTTGTTCGAATGTGTGCTCCAAAAGCTCCAAATGCTCCAAATGCTGAATTAGAGCCGTACATCATATTCTGATGCAAATTCCTTGTTATATATTTTGACATTCATTGATTCCATTTGTTTTGCTTCACTGATGCCTGTAAAGAAAATGTGTGATATTGTGAAAAATAGGTTGTTGGAAATCACTTTATATATTTAAATAAGGTACTTACCAATTGCTTAAAAGATAATCCACATTTTTTTGCTGAAATATCAAGTTAATTCAACATAATTAAATAAAGTTTACAAAAATTGTGCATTTTGCAACAATTTTGTCAACCAAAAATTCTAAAAATTTTTTGAACAGATGTTCAACACAGCAATCTATATTTGTTGCTTCTTATACATTGAATTCCCCATTCCTGTTCAATAACTTTCGGTTTGGTCCAACAGCTGTTACGGGGCTTTTACAACTGTCACTTTTGAGAACTCTGTTTAGACCTCTGTGTTTATAATTACGAGTATGTTTTGTTTTTAAGGTTGATGAAAATAAATTGCTTAGATCGTCTTCTTTAAACAGTTTTTTAATTATATGTTTATAAAGGGTGGTTAAATTTTAAGGGCCGATGTTGAATGTGAACCACACCTAAACGTCAAGCTTTTTTCTGCATTTCATTTAACATTTCTCAATTTCAGACTAACTCAATTTGAACCATGGTAAGATACACAATCGAGCAACGCGTTAAAGTTATTCAGGCTTATTATGAAAATGGTCGTTCAAATCAGAACACCTTTCACAGTAACTGCCTGACCGGCCTGATTTTGGAAAAAATACGGCCCGATGATGCTGCCAGCCCATAAACCGCACCAAACAGTCACTCTATGTGGGTGCATCGGCTTTCCGACAATCACTCTTGGATTATCATTCGCCCAAATGCGGCAATTCTGCGTATTAACGAATCCACTGAGGAAGAAATGTACCTCATGTGATTTGCACGATATGCATTTTGATTTGAACGCCCATTTTCATGATAAGCCTGAATAACTTTAACGCGTTGCTCGATTATGTATCTTTCCATGGTTCAAATTGAGTTAGTCTGAAATTGAGAAATGTCAAATGAAATGCAGAAAAAAACTTGACGTTTAGGTGTGATTCACATTCAACATCGGCCCTTAAAATTTAACCACCCTTTATTTATATGCTTTAGTTCCTTAAATGTGACCATCAGGTTTATAACCTCTTCTATATGCATTAGTACGAATTAAAATTTTTTTGTAGATTTCTAGTTCAGATTTGTCATAGTTTTTAGGTGTTTTATGGAACATTATAGAAAATAAACCAGGTGTTAGAGCCCACATTTGATCGCCAACTTCAATTTTATCATTAGACAGTTCAATATTACTATCACCAAATTTCCATTTATTACTGATATAATCTTTATGTGGTCCATAGTTGCTATCTAATTCATTTCTCCTTTGCAAGAGTTATATTTCAGTATAATTCTCTTCAATTTTGGAATTCTGTGAATAAAAAGTGTCATCATCATCATCATTATCCCGTTCATCATCTTCGTTGTATGAGTTGGTGTTATCAGATATTGTTCCTTCTACAAGTTTCTTTGGTGTACTTGTTAACAATTTAATTGACGGTTCCTTAAGATATAAATTTTTATTGTGTTTAGTTTTTGTCGTCACATCATTTTCTACTTCTCTTTTGATCAATCTATTACTATATTTTGAATTATTTATAAATTCTTTTAAAGGTTCTGTTATAGGCTTAAATGTATCTTTTAGTTGTTCATGAGTATCTATTTCACCAGTCTTTATACTGCGGAGCTTTTTCTTCAAAACATTTCTAGTCCTCACCAAATCTTTTAAAACTTTTTCATTCATTTTTATATATATCAGCTATCAGATCAGGTTATGTGCTATCAGATCAGTTAACAGATTAGTTATGTGTCATAAGATCACATGTATTATGTTTAAAACTAATTTATATTGTTATGAAATAGTCAAATAGTTTTCTATAGCGACCATTGTTCAATTCATTGTCTTTGCATATCATCAAAAATCCATATTTTTCCTTCCAACACTCTCGACAAATTTCATGAAACTTTTCAAAAGTCATATCGCTAGCAACATGGTCACTATAAGCGTGCTTCATATTGGTTTCATCTTGCTTGAACATTATAATTACATTAGCATTGTCTCTTATTAAATGTTTTGGAACTCTAGTATAAGTTTGGCATAAGTAGAATGAATCGATATTCTTATGTCGACCCATACAAAAATATGCACGTATATTATTTTGCTTTTCACATGCAACATCATCAAATATCATAATTGAATTAACTTTAGCTTCGTCAGGCGAAATAACAGCATCGTTATCTGTAAATGTGTAGTAGCCCATTCCTTTAACTGATGTTATAAGTTTCCTCAAGTATTCATATTTCGGTTGATATAGGGATTTTGAGTATAAATAGATATTTTCAAACTTGAGTCCGTTAGGACTTTCCAATAAGCTAATCATAACATTAGTCTTTCCACAATTTGAAGGACCAACTATTAGCGCACGAATAGAATTTGGTAAGAGGGAGCTATGCTTTTTTTTAAAAGTGATGTGCGATGAAGCATCAATATTACGAACTAATATATTTTTATGTTGTTTTACTAAACGCATTTTGATAACTAAATATTATTCATAAGTATAACCTTTATTATAGAATAAAATGGTTATACAGTACAACAAAAATATTAGTTGTAAAAAACCAATCGATGGAAAAGGTTTAGTCGACAAAATAATAAACTCTCTACCTATTGAGCTTCATCTTTCTGGATATCAATACTGTGGACCTGGAACAAAGTTACAAAAACGTTTGACCAGAGGTGATAAAGGAATTAATTTACTAGACGAAGCTTGCAAAAGCCACGATATCGCTTATTGGAAAAATAAAGATTTAAATATTAGACATCAAGCTGATAAAATTCTTGAAAACAAAGCTTGGAAGCGGGTTCTTGCAAAAGATAGTAGTCTTGCGGAAAAATCATTTGCATATATGGTCACTAACGCAATGAAAGCTAAAACAAAACTAGGAATGGGTGTAGAGACGAAGAAGAATAATAATGTAAAGAAACTTTTGAGTCGAACTAGTTTGGATGGAAAAAAACTATTCTATTCAACTGTTCAAAATGCTACAAAAATTTTAAAAAGGGAACAACCTCTAGATATTAACTCTGCTATTAGAATTGCACGAAAAACCATTAACAGTTCTTTTAAAAGAAAAAAATCATAAATTAAAGTACCACGTATAATACGAGTTCCAAAAATTGGTGGTTTCTACCATTAATTTCAATATTAACTGCTCTGGGTGCAATTGGTAGTCTCACGACTGGAGGTGCTGCAATAGCTAAGGCTGTAAATGCAACAAAAAATGCTAAAAGTCAACTTGAGAAAGCATCTAGACACAATAAGGCAATGGAATCAATAGCAGTAGGAAAGGGACTTTATCTTAAGCCATACAAAAAAGGTTATGGATTAGTTTGTAAAGAGCTCTCAAAAAACTCATAGAAATGCTACCCAAAAGACCATTAACTGATGTCGATTTGAGAAAATTTTCAGCAAAAATTCCACACTTTAGAGGAGTTTTCATGTTGAATACTCTACCAAAACGTGTAAGGAGAAGAGAATGTGGAATAATCAATTTAGATGTATCAACAGGACCGGGAACACATTGTGTAGCATATTATAAAGACAACAATCAAAATGAATATTTCGATAGTTTTGGAAATTTACAACAACCTACAGAAGTAGTCAAATATCTGGGCAAAAATATAAAATACAACTATAATCAGCATCAAAATTTTAATACATTTATCTGTGGACATTTATGTCTTAAATTTCTTTATGAATTAAATAAAAATATTAAATAAAAACACTCACAAATATGTACATTTTAACAAATTATTTATTACTTTTTATTAATATTTTATTATACAATACAGTATAAATTAATTTTGTTACCAAACTGGATATTGAGCATTTTGACAGAAAAATTCATCCATCTCATAAGTCAGCACCAAATTGCATTCTCCTTCTCTTTGAATGCAAAATTTTCCACTCGAAAGATTATTTACTTCATCGTCTGTAAAGGTGCTGTACCGATTGGGTAGAAACAATATATTATTTTGCAGTTCGACTTGAACTGTTTCCCCATATTTCGTTGTGACCCTTTTTGCACCATCAACAGGATATTTTTTTCCAATATCCATGTCCTTAATATGGATTATATTTTTAACATTGCACGCATTAAATTTTTTTACCAAGTTTGTTGAGGACTTCATTTCTTTTTCTGTTCTTATCACTTTCGATCTTGGTTTCAGACTGATTTTAAAAATATCATTGATAATTGCAATAAGTCTGACCGAAGTGTAGGAAAACAAAAAAGAATTACTACAGCTATTCTAAGATATCTTTGAACAAAATCAGTAAAAATAACAGAATGAATTTTTTTGAAAAATATTGATGAGCAAACAAAACATTAAGAGAATGCACAATCATGTTATAAAAGCATAATTGCAGAAAATCAGTAAAAATAACAGAATGAATTTTTTGAAAAATATTGTTGAGCAAGCTAAAGCTCAAAAGCATGCACAATCATGTTTTAAAAGTTTTTGAATAGGCATAACTGACTAAAAAAACAAGAGATTGTGGGAAATTAAAGGGTGTGAAATTGTATATTTAACAAGCAGATCAACATTTTAAATCAGCACATCAAAACGAACCTAATATTAACAGTTTTTTCTTCAGAAAAAAAGATAAACTGACCTTCCTTAATATTTTATAGAAAAAAAAAACAGACTTAAACTTAGAGCAAGTATATGTTTGTATTTATACACAAGTATGTGAGTATGTAAACATCCAAAATAAAGATTATTATTATCGAACCACATAAAGTAGAAAAACCAAACATAGCATACACTCATATACGCCACACACCAATTAAACATATTATGCATGGAAACAACCAAAAATTTATTTCCAAAAATGCCTACTTGGTAGTTTTGATGGAAAAAAAAATCTTCAAAAGTACATGCAACTGGCAATTGAAGCAGCAAAACAAAATCAGTAAGATCGAATATTACATACGCATATACAAACAAAAAACGAATTTAAACATAAATACGGTCAGCAGCTTTTATAATTCTATCTGCGCGTATCTCCACTGCCACATATAGCGGCAGAACAAATCGATAAGATACCAACAGTTAATGGGAGCAGCAAACCAAAGCATCATAAAACTAGATACAGTAAGCTGCAGTTAATATTTCTCTTTGTCCATATCTTCACTGCCACATATAGCGGCAGAGCAAATCGATAAGATAAGAACAGGGAGTTCAAGCAGCATACCAAAACACACAAATCGAATACAATACAATTTAATATTCCTCTCTGCCAAATCTCCACGCCACATAGGACAGAAGAACAAATCCATAAGATAGGAAGAGAGAAATTAAGCAGAATGCAAAAACCAACAAAAAAATAAATACGCTCAGCATCACTTCATGTTTGTCCCCACCATATATCCACGCCACATAGGACACAAGAACAAAACAATAAGACGAAAAATTAAACATGCGCGCACACACACACAAACCATAACAAATTATGCGCAATATATCCAGCACAAAACTATGCGAAACAGCATTTATTCCTCAAAAACAAAATTTGTGTACAAATCAACAAAATCGAATATATACCCCTTCCATCCCAAGCCTTCTAAATAAACTGTAGCCATCAAGAAACTATTTAAAGAAAAAATAAAAAAACTTTGTCACCAAAAATAAATATCCAAAAATACAAAAATATGCAAACCACAGCATTTATGAATCGAAAAAATTTGTGTACAAATTAAAAAAAAAAATTAAATTCAATATAACCACGCCACATAGGACACAAGAACAAAACAATAAGACGAAAAATTAAACACGCGCGCACACAGAAACCATAACAAATTATGCGCTTTCATCCCAACTGTAGCAATTAAGTACGTATGTATTTACGCACAAGCACAAAATACAAAAATGATTCAGAAAGAGAGGATATTGGAATGAGAGAGAGAGAGAGAGCGCGAAGGAGAGAGATAAAGAGAGAGAGGGCTCTGCCTCTGCCATTAACTCTGCCTCTGCCAGACCTCTGCCCGGTCCGCAGTAGCAGATGTTTTGCTTTCCCATTTCCATTCTACTGGCAACACTTTGGTTGACAATGATTGTATTTAAATGGTAAAATGAAAAATTAAATCTTCCAATACAATTATATAATTATTCTTTCAATTATTCAACGATAGTCAAAATTCATTACGATTATTTATCTATGTTTGTTATATGGTTTCGCTGGTCTATATGTTTCCACAGATTTTTTTATTACAAACAACACGGTTAGAAATATTTATCCATTCTATATGCCTTCGAACATATGGAATATACGATAGCGACCTTCCTGGGCATTAATGAGGATTTCAAGAACGTCACGGCGGAGATCGGGGACAGTCACATCTCAAAAAGGGTGAATAGCTGCACTTTGGAGGGGATTGTTCTTTCGTCTTTACTGTGGACTGCGGTTATGGATCTGTCATTGAGGAAACTTACTGCTTATTAGTGAGATCATGACAAGGTCTTTGCAGACCAATTTGCAACGCTAATGTTCCTTCGAGGAAATGGTGGAGGAGAAATTGCAGACCTGACGACAGTGGAGAAATTTTTATTCGGATGGTTCGAAAATGAATGGGAAGGTTGGATCTGGAACTTATTGGCGTGCAATATCAACAATACTTACAGATTTCCGGATCATGCGAGTATCTTCCAGGCTGAAGTTTATGCGATATTAAAGGCCGCTGAAGTCGCGGCGGGGATAACCATCTGGATATAGATGCTGAGTGCACATCAGTTACTTCTTAACTTAACTATATTTATTTCAGTACTGCCTATACTTAGAAGATTTGTTGACATCACTACATTTTTATTAACATAGACTCACACGTACACGAATTTATATCATATCGAATTCTATAGAATGAAATATTTTAATATGGTTTTCTATGTGCATATAGAATTTAACATTTATTATGATATGATTTTGCTACGTGTAGAGACAACGTAAAATATAATGTGATATCACTTGTTTGTTTAAAAAATTTTAATCTGTCAAGTGAAACGTTTATTTATGCCTTTGAAAGAGACAAATATACGAACACATTTTTTTTTTGCAAAAAAAAATATATCTATGAGAATTTTTTGCTGTACCTACGTTAGTGCAACAACCGCCAAAAAAACACATTGTTTTTGTAATATTTGCATTAGTTTTTTTTTTGACATAGCGCGGACAAAAAACGTGTGAGGTAGTACAACAACTCCATTCGACACCACCTTGTTAAACACATCTTGCTATGAATCGAAAAGTATGAATCTAATATATGAGGGGATAAAAATGTTTGAATTTTTTTGGTCTTAACCCCACAATCTCAATATTAACCCCACAGATATTGAGATAGCCAAAATTTTAGCTCGATTAAACAACGCTAACCCATGCCGCTCGTCGTTCAAAATTTTAAAAAATCAATATTTTTGGCCAAAAATCTGCCATATAAAGCCATAACTCTAGAACTGTAAATAATAAAAACACGCTTAATATCTCAAATGAAAGCTAATATTGTTCTTTAAAATTTATATTATATACATAACTGTCATGCCCTGAGTGCCGGTTCAAAAAAAATTTCATTTCCGACATATAACCTGTTCAAAGTACGAAATTATATAAAATTTCAGAATATGTAATTGTTTGGAATTGATCTAAAAATTTTTAAGAAATTATTAAGTTTTCGATGTTGCGTGTTTAAGGTTTTCATTTCCATTGTCTTGTTAACTGTAAGAAATATATAAGTATTTAAATAAAATGTTATTGTGTTTTAAAAAACAGCAAATTTTTTATAAACCATGACCAATTTAGCTTTTTGATTTCCAAATATTACCAATTCTTCGAAAAGAAATATATATATATATATATAATATTTCAAAAAATTATTTCCTTGAAAGCGTTTTTAGGAAAAGTACATCTTACAAAAGTTATTTAAAAACAAGTAAGAGTGCTATATTCGGCTGTGCCGAATCTTAGATACCCTTCACTGGCTCCCTTTATTTCTGAAATTCGCCTGAATTGCCGGATAGTCGTTTAGTAGTGCCGAATTTTTACTTAATTGTTGGATCTGGTCCAAAGGACCAGACCTTTTCGATCAATATATAACTTCAAACAGCGAAGTCATCATTCAAACCAAATTTCACTGTAAAGCCACCAAAAACGAATATTGTGATGCATTTGTGGCTTACGGCATTCTTGCGTGATCAGATCTTTCAAACAGAGGCTTACACTTATATGATTATAGACCCACATACATACATATAGAGTATATTAATAATGCATATGTACATAAATAATTAAATTTCAATACGTAGAATTAGAGGAATACACTTATTTTCAAAACTATTGTTTTCTTCCGGCCATATGCTTGTTTTTATTTTTCATTTCTGTATATTTCTATTGAATCTATTTTTACAATATATTGGAAACTAAATCACATTGGACGAATGATCTCAATTTTTTAGAAGAATTTTTATGCACCAAACAAGCGCTTTTCATTTCAAATGGAAATACGAAGCAATGAAAAAAAAATTTATTTTCTTTACACATCCTTCCTTACGTTAAATTAGGCACAACTGTTGTTCCTTTAGATGAGCTATGAATGTTTGTTTTCTAAATTAAAAAAAAAATTTTTTTGACTTTTTTCCAATTAATGTGTTTCAAAATTATTAATTTCTATAACCAGTAAAAAAAGAAACGCAAGTTCTGAGGGACACCTATGATTCGAACTCATTCAAAGAAATTTGCTACTAAACAACTTGCTCTTTGCTAGCTCATCCATCAACCTCATTCAATTCAGAGTCATTAAATCAAAGAAAGGCCTAAGAACTTTTTCAGTAGTCCATATGTATACATGTATGTACACAAAATAATAAAACAACAAAGTTATGAACATAAAGAATGCCATAAGCTCCCTATAGGAGTGAGCGAAACAATATATGTATATGTTTATAGATAAGAATGTAAATCAGAGACCGCAAAACACCGCACATGTGCGAATGCTCTTACACTAATAAAGAAGGCATGCAGCCATAATTTTTATTTTTTTTGAATAAAAACTTTAGTCTTCAGTGATTATTGAAGCATGCGGGTTGTGTATTCGCATGTTACTTGAAAACCAAGGCTGCCACTTTATTATTATTTATAGATATGAGCAGATTGTGTAGTAGTTTTTTACTAGACTCTGCAATGTTGAATGAATATGAAAATGATTTTTTGTTTGCCGAAAATTACTTCGGTAAATCTGAAAGCTTAGTATGCCAACGCACGGAACAAATTAGTGCATTCATTTATTCTAATATTAAAACTAGAATAATAAACTGTAAATATTTTTCTATTTGTGTAGATGAGTGCACTGATATTAATGACAGTATATTTTTCTTCAGCGTTTTTTTTTAATGGAAATAAGAAGGCAACACTTAAAAAATATAAATATTATACACTTAGTTGCAAAACTCTACATACGATTTATTTTTCAACAAATTTTAATTTTTCAGAGAAATACAAAAAAGTTGTTAAACTTCTTTATTTCATAGGATTAACGATATATACAGAAAATAAAAAATAAAAATTCACGCTGTTTAATATTATAGAATGAAAAATATAATAAATTTTATAAAAGCAAAAGTCTACATATGATACATTATAAAAACTTTGGGGTGACTTAGAAAATATTCAATGGATTGTATGGTCTTTTTTGCATCTTAAACTTCTTTAAGCCTTTTAGGCATCGAAAAAAATGATTTTTTTGTTATTTCGGGGAAATATTTCCCTTTCGTCTCTTAAAATCATTATCAAGTGAGAAGTGGAGGAAGTTATTCTATATCTAAGTTTCTGTTTTAAATAAATTAATAAATGTGCCCTGTTAAATACTTACAAGTAAGAATTTTCAAAAATTTTACTTCACATATAAAATAACGATCAGATTAAATGCAATTTCGAAATCATATGTAGAGTTTTGTGACTAAGTGTATATTGTATTTCTTTTTTTCTGGCTTTGCAGTCCCTTTCTATTGATAGATTTATAGTAATTAATGAAAAATAAATTTAGTGTCATACGGGCTTTAATAACAATTATTATTCATACGAGTATATATCAGAAGTGGGAATTTTTTGGGTATTTTTATTACTTTTTTTTACATACTGGCAGCATTACTGAAATGAGGGAACAATAATTACGCTCAAAGACAAACAACAAAAACAAGCATAAAATGTGAATGCTTGAGCCAGAAGCCACACCACATTTTTTTGCTTATTAATGGAGTAAAATGAAAGAACGGTAAACATCAGTGTAGAAAATAATATTTCTTTTTATGAAACTGCCATAACAAGCATAAATGTAGAACTTGATTTTTCGTTGATAAAATTTTTAATTCAAATTTGCAAACATTGGCAATGTTTACACTGTATGCTATTTCTTTTATTATTATTATATAAATTTTATTAAAAGTTATGTAAAATCGGAAAATTTTTAATACATTATGTGCTTAAAATTTTTAAAAAATCTAATTTTTTAAAAGTCACACTTTTAAAATTGTTACTATTTTGCAAAATAAACAAATTCCCAGTTCAGTGCGAACTTCATTGTTATAAATTTTTTTAAAACCAAAATTATGTTGTGATTTAATTTTAATGAAAACCCGTCGATTTCTTTACCCGTGACTGTAAAATTATTTCATTTATTGCGTCTCAAAATATTTTTCAGCATTTCAGTAGGAAGCATGTAGCATTCGCTTTAAAATGGTACATTTTGTTTTTTTTTCTTAATAACCCAAAAAAAAATCTGAGTTTGAAGAGCAGTGTTGCCGGGAAATAATGATGAGATAAATTGATATCAAATTAGAATTATTTTTTACAATTTACAATGTACAATTTGCAATGTAGTGATTATGGTAAAATGGGAACAATGTTGAATGTGACTTTTTATTAGTGAAATGCAAAAGGGCAAATCTTTAAATTTTATACCTTTACAGGAGAAAGAAAAAATTAATAAAATAAGAAATATTGTGATTATTCATAAACATGATTTTTTCACAATAAGAATTTTTCTTATTCTTCAGACAGATTTGCTTTATTTAGTAAAAATAAACTATTTGCGGAATCTTCTACTTCCATAAAATATAAGTAATATTTGAGTACTTCATTTAAATGTATCAAATACTTACAGCACAAAATGGTGTAAGCCTCTGTTTGAAAGATCCGATTACGCAAGAATAGTGTAAGCCACAAATGCATCATAATATTCATTTTTGGTAGCTGTACAGCAAAGAAGACACTATTATTGTTCAAAAAACGTACGGCGTAAGTAACTTTTTTTCGTCGTACAAATTTGAGACGCTTATTTTTTTCTGGTAAAAATTATGCCAAAACGCATTTTCGATTTTATTTGAGGCTTCTTCTTTAATGCAACAATTTCTTACTGCCGAATTCATTTAAATTTATTTATATTTTAGTTCATTTCATTCATTAAAGAATTAATAAATAAATTTCCATGAAAAATCAGTTATTATACATTTTTTACATCCAAAAAAAAAAGTTTATGAATTTAAATTGAATAATAATTCATAAAGCAGCAGACAATTCTGTAATTTGAAAGTTTGGCATATTTAGGTTGCTCAGTTGGCGTATTTTAGTTTTGAATAGTTAGCATCTCGATACCACGTATTTATTTGAACATATTTTTAAAATAAAAACTCACATTCAAGGCCATTGACTCGCATACATAATCCGCCATTGTAGCAATTTCAGCATTTTCACTGTTAGATTTAATATTTTCTTTCGTTAAGCCGATGCGACACGTATTAATATCCGCGGCAATATTTGTATTAGTGTGCGTTAGTGTTCAAAAAACAGTTACACATAGACGTAAGACGTAAGAAAACATTCGACCTTTTTTGAAATTTTGTAAAATGTTTTTTAACAGAAATTGTAAAAATAAAATTATTTATTATAAATTTTTTTGGTGTAGCGAAGAACAATTAAGTCTTTCTACTACTTATTTTAACAATCATACCAATCAATTCAATTCAACTTCAGTTTTTTGTTTTTTCTTTACATGTAAAATTTTAAATATATATAAATAAAAATCGGATAATCATCTGTATGTCCTCTATCCCAACATTATTTCGTGGCAACACTGTTCGTCAAAATAAGATTTTTTTTTTGCATACTGAAATGCTCAAAAAGCAATGCTACTACTCTTTCGCATGAATGTACATATTTATAAAATTAGCAAAAAAGAATGAGGAGGTTTGGCTTCTAAAAAATTGTGTATAAAAACTGGCACCATGAGTTTATGAGTGCTAAGAATGTATTTGTTTCATCAGACTCCGTATACATATATGGTAAAATTTCTTTAGATGTATTGCTAAAAAGGGTCGTTACACGACTTGTGTTAGTGTGTTTGATAGTATTAGTGGGAAAATTGTGGTATGATTTAGTCTAGATAAGTTATAACAAACTCAGCGGTCTTGCTGGTTGAGGTGACTGAGTATATGGATGGCGTTTGGTGAAGTCTGATGGTGGTTCGAATCATGTTATGTACTATGTAAGTAAGAAGTTTGTTTTAATTTAAATATTGTTTCATCTATTAGTCTATTTCATAATATATAATGCATATTTCATAAGGAAGTCGCGTGTTTTTTGTTTTTTTTTTTGCATATTTTGAACATATTTGGGGCTACTTAGCGGGTCCAAATAGTATTTAAAGTAAGTAGTCCATCTAGTTACATACACGGACTAAATTTCATTAAAATCGCTCCATCCGTTTCGAAGTTATAGACAATTTTGTACTAAAATTTCAAGAAAAAAACCAAGTTGGTCGTGGATCCGCGGCTGTAGCTCGGAAAGTATTTAACCGATTTGCCCAAATTTCAATAGGAAGAGATTCAGGTCTACTACTGACGGATTGACACAAAATGAATTTTATGAGATGATTAATTTGCCCACAAACACCCTTTCAAGAAACACAAACACAGACAGACGGACAGACGGACATGGCTCTATCAACTTCTCTATTCATAACCTTTCTGAAAATATATAAATTTTTCTTCTGAGACGAATATTAAAAAAGTTTCACACGGAATGACAAACTTATATATACCCTTCACCCTAAAATTGAAGGGTATAAAAAACAATTTTTGAAGTGTAAACATCTATACGCAAGGGGGTAAAAATCTTTTTCACAATACAATCACAAATTTTGAGTAAGATTGTAATAACGAGGTGTGAGCTGTGTTTGAGTGGATTAGTGTAATCATACGGACAACAAGAAGTACAGAGAAACTTAACAGCGCAATAGTAGTAGTAGTAGTACCTACTAATTTTCACTAATTGTCGTACATTATGTTATCGTAGGCAAATAAAAACAAATAAATAAAATTAATACAAAAACATTTAATTTTAATAACTTTTAAAAAGATTTCATTACTAGATGTTTACGCATCTCCCCTGTGATCGGACTCACATTTTTTTTATCTGGGACCAGTACTCAAGAGATGACTCCTACACATGCGAAGCATTGTGCTGGAACTATAGGAAAGAGATAGTAGGAGAAACGACAGGATGTGAAGCTTAATTAATTAATTTGCAGCACTGTTTTTGCACGTTTATAGTCGTAGCAGTGCTGAAGCTTCGGTTTAGTAGCCATTTTTATTATTATTTTACTTCGGCGGTGCTACACAATACTGACGAAGGAGGGCGTTCTGATGCGATTGTGGATTGCTATCAGCTGAAGCCGGTATTGTTCAGTGACCAGTGACTATGCCTTCGTCACTGAAACCTTCCGACAACAACTGACACACTAATGCATATCAGAAAAATGCGAGATGTTTTTTTATAATTTTAGTCTGAAACTGGAGTTGAACCCAGGTCTGCTTTTGGTTTTGAAGTCAACGTGCAGACTACCATCCATCGTGCCATCGCCACCTTAAATTAGATATATATGTTGAAGATTACACAATTATTGAAAGAAAAATTAACTACCTTTGCTAATATATTTGAAAACAAAAACGGAAAACGGTCACTCTGCACTAATTTGTTCTTCGATCGTCAGCGTATGAAATAAAAATAAATATATCGCAGAGTTATTCACGCACGACGAATTTTGTCGACGGGGCAATGTGGCGCCTTTTCCCAAAACCCGTGTCAAAAATACAAAATTTTATGAGAAAATTTTGTAAAATGAATGAACACATCGTATAAAAAGTTTCTTACTGATCCCAATTCTAAAACGTTTTTCTTAATTGAATAAAAATTATAGCTGGTGGAACTGCTTAATGTCGATAATTTTTTAGAAAGCCAAAAAAAGGTAATCTTAAAAAAAAATTCACTTTAGAAGTGAAGTGCCAGAAACATTACAGTTTAATCATCACTTTTTTTTGGTATTGTTTTAAAGGTATGTTTATTTTTTATTAAAAAAGTAACAAAATTTTCAGCAGATGCCCTACTTTTCGGCAGTTGCCGTTTTTCAGACACTCAATGTGTAGGTAATTTTTACATATAAAATAGAGCATATCTAAAAATGGCCGAAAATGGTCCCTCGCATATTTTCTGAGCGTATTTAATACACAAGACTTTAAATAATTTAACTAAATTTTGCCACAAAAAGTTACAGGTTTTCTTGAAAAATTAAATAAGTTCTTACAATCTCATTGCGAAAACGAGAATAATTTTTTCCTATTATTCTGTAATGCAGCCAGTTAAGTTTTTAAATAATTTTTACTTTTAGTATCAGAACTTATACAACTGTTGAAAACTAATTGAACATATTCCTTATTTTTTAATTATATTTATTTTTGAGCGATGGTCTTTTTTATGAAAAGTTTTTTAATTATTATTTATTTCTTATTGTTTAAAATATATTATCTTATATTTGTTTAGGTTTATTGTCACAAATTATTTACATGTGTTGTGATATTCTATAGGCATTCTTTGTCTGTGCAAATACAACCCAAAAAATACAAATATTCGTTTTAATCAACAATTTTACTTTATAATGTCATTTCAAAATTCGGAATTGTTCGAGTAATTTAGAAACTCACATAAAGAAAGTGTATTTAAATTGGCTATTGTGAAAAATTACACGATTTGCCAGGATACCAGGATAGCTAAATCGCAGCTTTTAAAAGCATTATGTCTTAAGTATGCAAAAGATAAAGGTAAATCAAGGTCTGATATTACAAAACCTGTGGCGCTTGCAAACGCCAGATCGACTGCAGAGGATTAAAGAGAGTATTCCTACTCCTCCAAATGCTTTACCAACAAAGTATAGCATAGAAGAGCCATTAGCGTTATTTTTGGACTTGGGATTGTCAAATGAAAAATATTCTATTTTACCAAGCTTTTTAAAGAATCATAAGTGAACATTCTTCCTGGATACAAAAAGGTTACTTCTGCCAAAAAAGAACCAGTTCCATCTAATGTAAAGGTTACTAAAGTATCGGTAGAGGTTAAATTCCAAGACTTAATGTATCATACAGTCAAACACCTTATTCAAAGTCTGCCTGAAAAGGAAGCAGTATTACTTCCAGATAGTCTTACATTGATAAATAAGTGGGGATGTGATGGATCATCTGGTCAAAGTGCTTACAAACAGACAATATCGACAAATGACATAACTATTACAGATGCAATTATGTTTTTGGCTTCTGTAGTTCCCTTACGACTTAGAAGTAAAATCTCTGAGCATTGGAAAAATCCTCGCTCATCACCAGCTCATTTTTGCTAACATAGAATTTAATGAGGTCGGTGGATGAGGTAGCAACGAGCATGGTGTCGAGTAGCAAAGTTTTTTGAATGAGTTCGAATCATAGGTATCTCTCAGTATTTGCGTTTCTTTTTTTACCAGTTATAGAAACTGATAACTTGGTAACACATTAATGGAAAGAAAAAAAAAATTTTTTTTAATTTACAAAACAAACATTTATCTTATCTAATCTAAAGGTAAGGCAAAAGAAGAATGTGTAAAGGAAAGCAATTTTTTCCGTTGCTTCGTATTTCCATTTGAAAAGAAAAACGCTTGTTTAGTGTTTTATGAAACACTTATAGTTTTCGTATTGTAAAAGTATTCACTTTAAAAAATTCAAATTTATAATTAAGTAAAATACATAGGAGTATATATATGAACAGTAGACCATACCACCTTCCAGGCAAAAAAAAGTGGTCCGTACACTCCCTAATATAACGTATTTTTGGACACTAATTTAAAAAATTAAATTTTTTTCACAAAGGTAGGGGTCGCCTTTTTAAACTTTTCTTTATATCTTTGGCATTTGTAGTCGGATCTTAAAGAATGATATATCAATGTTTTTGTATCGACAAGCGCAACATTCTGCATTAATGACTATTGACTTCTAGTATTCCATTCCAGTATTTATCCAGCAGATCTCTGTTTCTGTCTCTTCAAAAAACAATAGAATTCTTGCAGAACAGTCGATATTTGTTATCTGATATACAACTAAGTATGATGTATCGAAATCGTGTCTATTTGTAAACGCTTCTTACTTTTCTATACCGTTCGCTTCCCAACAAATACAAATGGTACTTACAATCACACCAAATGTGAAATGCTTGTACGTTCAGATGGCTTTACCAAGTTGTTATCCGCCCGTAATGAAGCAACAGGATGCATTCGTCAAATGCTCAGTTTACAAGTTGGTAATTTCATAAAGTTTGAGAGTGAGTCTCAAATTGATATGATCAATTGGGCAACATTCGCATTGATAGAACCTCCATGCTTGCATTTCTGTACACAATACCACCTGGAAGCATTGCAGTGTTCAAGCGAAATAATCGAATTACCAGGATAGCAGGAAAATAATTTCATTTTGATACTTTCTATTGCTAAACGTCATTATTTTCCACAGCGTACCAATGCCATTAACAAAACACCGAGCGTTTTGTTCATGTAGTTCATAAATGTTCCAATGCGGTTGCCAATTACCAACACATGGGTCATATTTTTTCTAAGCTAGAGAGCCGCAAAAATACAGCCTACCTGAATCACATCGAAATGTGATTGATTAAAATTTCCAACATATTTTTATTTACTTCATTTTACAATTTAGTTGATAAGTTTTTATTTATTTGTTCTTTTACTTAATAATAACTTCACAATGCTACTTTAATTGAATAATGTTCTTAATCTATAGTTCACTTTCAGGCACTTAATTTAAACGTTCGCTTCAACAGTGTTTTTTACAACTGCATAACGATTGCTCACAATCAGTTTTATTTATACTACATATATATATTATATATATGCCACTAAAGAACATTCTATTTTTGTCTAGCAACTTTTACATTTGTGTAGAATATTCCAGAAATCTGTTATTGGTGTGATAATTATCTTTATCTTTATATTTTGCTCACGTTATCTTACTACGGTTGTATTAGCGTGAATATGTGTTTGTCTTTCTATTAAATTGTTTATTGTTTTGCCTTGCGTTAGTGTGGCATGTGAGTTGTTTGTTTGTTTATTGTGTTGTCAGTCGATGAAAATCCAGAACTTTCTAATGAAATACGTTTATACGAGGGTGATTTATAAATTGCTGTTAATAAGTATATTTCCACAACAATATTATTTTTGCATAATTTTTTAATTTAGTATACATAAAAAATTTTAAAATGTTACTGTTGGAAGTATCAACAAACTTCCTTAGCAAAACTCTATTTTTTGCGAACTTTAATTTTCTAAAATTTGGGGTAGTAGAAACAGAGATCTGGTGGATAAATACTGGCACGGAATACTGGAAGTCAAAGATATAAAGAAAAGTTTAACAGGCGCCTCTATCTTCGTCCAACAAAAAATATTTTTTTAATTACTGTCCAAAAATACGTTATATTTTGGGGGTGTACGGGGATTTTTTTTAGGTACAGTGTAATGTACATACCTATCTCGATGTAGGATAAAGTAATTGCTGTAATCCTCAAAACGTGAAGTATTTACGACAAGGAAAAACCTTGTCTGATTTTAGAAAAAACACAACTTGTTTTTAAAAACATATTTTTATGTTTTCTCGCGTTATATATTACCTATAAATAATGAATAAATAAATATATCCTTCTAAGTATATAATGAAAATCTAAGTAATATTTGAGTCTTTCCACTGTGCATAGTGCCATATGTCCATGTATGTTATTTATTTTTAAGCAGAAGGGGTTATCTTTCAAATCCTTTATATATTTTTAAAATATCTTTCTTACTCTAAAACTTATGGATTTTGCAACGAACAAAGGCAAAGGACGCACAGTTGTTCAGAAACGTTTTTCATCGGCCAACACTCTGCAACTTTTGAACTAATGAAGATTTAAGGTTAAAGTTGAATTTTAAATTTTTTTCCAATTAGCATAGAAATTCGTGCGTTATTTTTGTTTTTTTTTTGTAGAAAAAGTTCTTATAGTGAAAATTAAATCATCATAATAAAAACAACAAAGTAGGATTTTGAAAATTTAATACATAAGCCTAGTTTTTTCAATCGTATATAAATTCTAGATAAATAACATAAAATATTATTATTCTTATATTTTATTTCACTCAAATAACACTATGCAACAAATGAGAAAAAAATTTATTTCCTTTGATAACCACTATTTTTTTTAAGCCGCGGTGTCACATAACTACAAAAATCATCATTATCTCAATTTCTATGGTAAGGTTTTAAAAAAAAAAAAATTTTGCCAAAATTGCGGTTTGTTGAAGAGGCTGCTCCTTACATCTGATCATAACTTTGGAAAAACTTATTCAATCTTCCTACGCAATACGTCAAAAAATTTTAAATTACGCCATTACTATCATTTTTATATATAGGCATTAGTTTTGTAGTTATTGATGAAAAAGTAAAAAACAAAATTTTTTTTTAAAAATTACCAAATTTTTGAATTGAAGAAAATAAAAAGCACAAAATAGTTACCAGTTTTACTACTTAATCTTAAAGGTAAATGTAATAGAAATAAAATAGACTTTATTTCATGAAAATCTATGGATAAATGCGTGTTTTATTTCCGATTAAGTGAAAGTACCTACTTGTGACATTTTTTATCCAGAATTTGTGTAGAGCCGAAAATAGTGGTATTGTTTGTTGTGTCTACCTGCATGCAAGCATATTTTATTTTCCTTTTTATTAAAAAAAAATTAATTAATTAAAAAGGGCATCTAAAAAGTTATATTAAGGTTTACTTTGCACTATCAGCATTAGTCAGCAAGTAAATTCTGAGGGGACAAGTGTTTTATAATGTTTTTACTTTTTTTTTATGGATAAGTTTTAAGTTTTATTAATAATTGTTATTGGCAATACATTTTGTTAATAACTGAATTTTTCATACCTCATATTCGTTCACTTACATATATGTATACTATTTAAAAAGCTAGGTGTCACATGCAAAAGCCAGAACAAAGAATTAAGTATTGCCGAATTAGCAATATGCCGAAACTAAGTCACTTGATTTTAAATAAAAGAATATCCAGTTTCAACATATTGCCCCAGCACATTAACTGTTTGAGTTGTCAATACTTATGTATGATTCATGCACATAACAGTTTATTTGAGATACAAAAATAAAAAAAATTAGCGAAAAACTTGGAAAATGTTGTGTAAAAATAAGCCAAATATAGTTTGCTATGTGTGTGGCAAATTTATGACCACTATTTCTCAATGTATTACCAAACTTTATTATGAACTGGAGCTCAATGATCTTATAACAGACCTCGAGCTAACAAAAGAGAAGTCGGAGCTTTTAACATCGCGCTTAAGAGAGCGAAACTTCTTAGAAAACTACGTCAAGTCAACTACGTACCGGAACCGACATAGCCATATGCGAATTTTTATAAAACAAGAAATAATATGTGTTTTTGTTACGTCATAAATCGTGTTTTTGTGATCCTGGGACTGTCGCATGTCAGTGGCGCCTGTTTGTTGATAGTAGCAGATTGAAAGTAAAAGGCTGTTTTACTACATATTGGCTATGAGAAGCTATATATACCAATTGCTCATGCCGTGAATATAAAAAGAAACATATGAAACTGTGGCCACCTTATTAAGAAATTGGGATAGACGAGATCGGAAAAATCACTACATCACAAAAGATTGGAGAACAAGATCCGAAAACACACTAGGCCTATGTAATGTAAAGTATCCTGGTTAGATTAAAAAGGACAATGCAATCTTACCACCCCTACATACATTTAAAGCTGGGATTAATTAAAAATTTTGTTAAAGCACTAGAAAATGAGAGAGCTTATTTAAAAACAATATTTCTTTTGCAAAAATTTGTGAAGGTGATGTCGACGGTCCTCAAATTCCAAAACTGCTTCTAAACCCAACCTTTGAAGAGTTATTATCACCAGATGAGAAAACTGCCTGGAATTGATTTCGATTAATTGTTTCTACCTTTTTAGGAAACATCAGAAGTCCAAATTACAAAGAAATCCTACGTGATTTTATTGAAAACTATTAAAAAATTTGTAAATATTATGAAATGAATTTTTTTATTCATGTTTGCTTATTTTTCAAAATTGCTAATTTTAGGTGTAAAAATGTCACTAAAAATACATTTCGTGCCGTAAGCGATGAGCATGGTGAACGATTTTCAACAACTTAAAACCATGTAGCAACTTTATCAGGGACTATGGAATGAAAATATGAAGGGAGATTTTATTTGGTTCCTTATTAGAGAATCAAATTATCAAAATCACAAGATCACAATGCTTTGTATATCTTTTTGTTTAAAATATAACTAGTTGTTAACTTTGTTTGTTAAAAAATGTCTATTAAATGCTAAAAAAAATTTATTGTTTGTAGGGTAAATAAATACTGTAATTAGTTTTATGATTTAGAATGTGTAAATAAAACGCTTAAAAAATATGTTAGATATATGTTAATCCTAGATTTACAACACTATTTTAATATTTAACGTATGGTAACCCTAATAGTTCTAAAGAAATAAGAAATTAGTATGTATAAAGACAGTTGCTGAATAAACGACTAACAAAGCACATCACAGTTTTGTTTTTCAAGAACTAATAAAAAATTCTTACAATATCAGAAGTGGACACGGATCACGATGCCCTCGGAAGTTTCTCACCTCCTCAATAAGTGCACTGTGAGATAATTGAAAGATTGGCTACGTTCAATTGGTCTTAAAAGTGATGGAAATAAAAACGAATTAATGTTGCGACTGATGAATGTTCCATCAGAAGTACGCGGCGGGTTTCCTACACAAGAAGGTGATATAGACAGCTATGAACAGAATGAAGTAGTTAAAGATGATGGCCAGGCGGAAAATAATGAGTACGGAAATAACATTGGTGACAAAAATGTATTGGTGACAGTAAAAGTGATGAAAATGTTAACGACAAGCAAAATCTATACGATATAAAAATCAGAAAGATAACGGAAAAGAAATGAAAAAAGAAGACATGAAAATAAAAGTAAAGACAAAAGTGAGAGTCAAAATGAAAGTGCAAACGAAGAGCAAATTTCCAATAGTCCAAGAAAAAACAAGAATGATATTGAAAAAGATAGCAAAATCAAAGAGAGCGGAGTATTAAATAATGAGACAAATTATAGTATTAAAAATGAAAAAAGAGAGTGTTCGAAATGCAAGACATTTGAAAATAACGAGTGTATTACAATTGAACTGAAAAATGAAGTAGAATTTTTAAAAAGAAAGATAGAATTGCTTGAAAAAGAAATACAACTTGAAAGGAAAGAAAATAAAATTTTGAGAAAAGGAAAAGAAGTAATTAAAATAAAAAAAACATATGGCGGTGAAAAAGGAGATACAATGAAAAGAAATTTGATTTTACAATTGTAAAATATTTTGTGGCAGAATTTTCGGCCCAGAGTGATTGCTTTGAACATTGTGAAATTTAATTAAGAAATGCTAAGTCTGCTTTTAATCTCAAGGACAACAATATACGCGCTCTAATTTCAAACAAATTGAAGCGAAAAGCTCTTAGTAGGTTGTATTCGTAGCCAAATTTATTAACAGTTGACGTTGAAGAATTAATAGGTGAAATAAAACATATTTTTGGAGATCGCTCAAGTCCCCTCTTGTTAAAAAGGCAATTCGAGCAACGTAAGTAGCTACGTAGCGAACCTTTCCAAGAATATTATCACGACAAAACTATTTTGGCGAACAAAATTAACATACCGCAAGATGGATTAATCGAATATTTGATCGAGGGTATTCCACGCAAGCAAAAATGTAGTGTATTTAAAATAAGTAGCAGCTGTTAGAAGCGTTCAGAAGAAAAAGCCGATTTTGACCGATCAGACGGGCAGTATTTTTTTTTTGGCGTGTGAGGTAGGGTAGAAAATGGTCTATGGGTATTTCCCCACATATCACCAGGACCGCAGCGCCCGGGACCGTGCGGTAAGACGAAGCAACCTTAAGGGCCGCCGTCCGCTGTACCGCCTCGAGCACCCTGCGTTTAGTTCTCTCACCCAACACATCGCCCCAAATCTCGCTCCCAGCAAGATCGAATTCGTGACTGCCATAATGAGCCTGCTCTTGCTCTGTGTCGGGCCGCCGTCATTCGCCATGAGTCTGCTCAACATGACAGTCATCTTTGCCTCCTTAGTCGCCACATGCCGCATTTGGGCCCAGTAAGTCAACCTGCAGTCGAGTCTCACGCTCACGAGAAGCAATGCTTCCGCCCTGCTCTCAGCCAGGAACCTCTGCCGATACCCCATTCGCGCCAGGGGCCTTACCCGTCCTAAGAGGCCTGGCGGCAACCCTCAGACGGGCAGTATTAGAGAGAATGGTTTGGATGGTGGCACATAATCAGCGCCAATTCGAAGCTATAACTGCAATTCATTCGGGCATATGGCCAATGAGCGTCGCAAACCCAAAAGGGAATCAGGGGCGTGTTTTGTATGCGGTGAAATGAACCACTTGGCTGCGTTTTGCCAAAAAAAAAAAGAACTTACTTGCTGGTGGCAAAAACGAGAAGAAGCATTATGTGCTCCACATTAACGACGGCAGTGATGATACTGAATATGTAAGATTAATTAATTTAGATTTCATAAATAGTTATTTAAGATTTAATTCTTCTTTAGGAACATTATTAGATACCTGTAGCCCTATCAGTCTTGTAAAAGAACAGTTCGTGCCTAGTGTATTAATAAGGGAAAATGAAATCAACTCGAATTATTTTGGTTTAAATAAAAGTCCACTCATTGTAAAAGGAATTGTTGAAGTAAAAATTTATTTTGAGGAGAAATCAATTAATCTTAATTTATTTGTAGTACCAGGCGGAACTTTTTGAATTCAATAAAATGAGGGTGGCGATGGCACGATGGATGGTAGTCTGCACGTTGACTACGAATCCAAAAACAGACCTGGGTTCAACCCCAGTTTCAGACCAAATATTTTAAAATAAAAATAAACATCTCGCATTTTTCTGATGTTGCATTAGTGTGTCAGTTGTTGTCGGAAGGTTTCAGTGGCGAAGGCATAGTCACTGGTCACTGAACAATGCCGGCTTCAGCTGATAGCACTCCACAATCACATCAGAATGCCCTCCTTCGTCGGTATTGTGTACCACCGGTGAAGTAAAATAATAATAAAAATGGCTACTAAAGAAGCTTCAGCACTGCTACGAGTATAAACAAAGAACGTGCGAAAGCAGAGCTGCAAAAATAATTAATTAAGCTTCACCTGCTGTCGTTTCTCCTACTATCCCTTTCCTATAGTTCCAGCACAATGCTTCGCATGTGTAGGACTCATCTCCTGAGTGCTGGTCCTAGATAAAAAAAAAAAAAAAATTACATACGGAATATGAAAAGGGATGCTCAAATATAATGAATATTGAGGTAGAAAACGAACATCTGATTGCAAATAATGAAGAATTGTCTGGTAGGTTAGTAGAAAATTTCGGGGAATATTTGAAGATTGTTACTTGAACTGCAAACGTCCCGATAAACCTGATATCTAAAGGGAACTTAAAATTAATTTGAAAAATCAAAAACCGTTCGCTGAGCCCCAAGAAGACTCTCATACAACGAAAAGCATAATGTTCAGGATATTTTGAATGAGTTATTGGGGAATTATAAGACTAAGTTTGTCCGAGTACGCTTCCCCAATTGTTTTAGTATGGAAATGAAGTGGTGCGTTAAGGTTATGCGTTGATTACCGTGAGTTGAATAAGAATACATGTAAGGATAATTTTCCATTGCCACTCATCGACGAAGATTTATAGAGAATTTTTCGATTGGGGCTCAGCCATTGTATGCTCTTATAAGGAAGAATGCTAAATTTAAATTTGGCAAGGAGGAAACGCAATGTTTTGAAAAATTGAAGGGCAACCTAATTAACGCACCCATACTAGCAATTTATGATCATAGGGATGACACTGAGCTCCATTGTGATGGCAGCTCATTAGGCCAGGTGGGCTCTGGAACTTCAGAATTATGATTATAGCTTAGAGCACAGGGCGGGGATAAAGATGCGGCCTGTGGATGCGCTCAGTAGACTTTCGAGCAAAATTTATCTATTTGCCAGTACAGGGACGGGGAAATTAATAGAATTCCCAGTGAACTAGAGAATAGTGAGAGAAAATTGTTTGAAATGAGAAATGGTGAACCTCCAATTAATATATGAACAAAATTTTGTAAATATTTTAATCATTATATACATATGTACCTAATTTACTGCATGTACCTTCGGAGCGACCTGAACCGTGATCCATGGGGACTCGGCTATAGGATCGTGGCGGGAAAATTGGGCGCGAGCCGCGGTGGGGTGCAATTGGACGGCGCGCGGATCGATGCGATTGTGGGGGGCTGTTCCCCACACACCCTCCGCTGGGCAGCGACCGTGGGTCCTACGATGATGAGGTACCACCGCCCTTTACCGGAGGGGAGCTGAGGATCGCCGCCGGGGATCTTAGGACGGGGAAAGCCCCTGGCCCGGATGGGGTACCGTCGGAGGTGCTGAAGATCCTGGCTGAGAGCAGGCCGGAAGCATTGCTTCCGGTAGATGATGCTTGTTTAGTCCAGGGCGTCTTCCCAAGACGCTGGAAGACACAGCGGCTCGTGCTTGTTAGCAAGGGCAGGGACGATCCGACCCAGCCATCGGCTTATCGGCCACTTTGCATGTTGGATGGTGCCGGCGAGCTGCTGAAGAAGCTACTGCATTCCCTGCGTGGAAGTATGGATTCGGAGGAAATTTGGGGAAGTTAACTACTTCCTGACACAATTCCTCTCGGGCCACGGATACTTCCGAACTGCATTTACTGTGGTATTACGGATGATGATGCAGAACACACTTTCTTCGACTGCACCAGCTGGCATACTGAGAGAGGTGCAATGGCGCAGCGGGTTGGCGGGTTCGCTCCTGCACCGTGATAGGAAGGATGCTCGATTGCGAGGACAATTGGGACGCTGTGGCGCAGTACGTGGGATACGTTCTGCGGAGGAAGAAGAGCGACCTCTATGCGCTGCAGCATAGCGGGGCTCCCTCTGACGGGGACCAGACGATACGGACCGGGGCCATGGCGCCGGCTGCGAACTTGGCGGACCCTGACGTGGGTGAGTGAGAGTGGTCCTGATTGGGACGTGGCTCTGGGCCTTCCCGAAGTAGTGCGGAAAGTGGTCCCGGGGAGGAATCTACGCAGAGGAGGAGGAGGGAATTTTTTAGTGGCAACACCACTCGACGCAGATGACGACGGTCTCTGTAAGTGCGAAGGCATTTTCAACCCTACCTCACATGCCAAAAAAAGAAAAAAATATATTTAAATTATTAACTAGCTCGTAAATAGCTTGTATTGAAATTATACTGGTAATATTTTATATTGGCCAATAGACCAATATTGCCAAAGAATCAATAAGTGCAATAAATTGGTTTATAGGAAATATGTACTTACTATTGTATGTTCCGGCGTCCATGGTAATCGGCATACTTATTAAGTACAGTTTATGTGTGAATTCAATGAATTGCACTTTTCCGAATTTATTTATACATATCTTTATAAAATATTTGTCTACCATAATAATGTTGACCCAACCGTTCTGGAAATATTATCACTCTCTTTTGTATTTCTATTTTTCCCTTGTACCTATACCTGTATTTTAAATTATCAAGTAGAGTTAGTGCAGTAACACAGAGCATAAAGAACGGTCAATAAAGTTAAGTAATTTTTTAAACTCTATCAACAAAGCTCATTATTGGATTAAATTAAAGTGTCCAGGTATTTGAGAAGAATAATTTGTGACCCGTACTAAACACCTGCAATTTTTTATAGTTAATTGATTTATGGGGGTGCTGATGGCGAGTAGTCAGCGTGTTGGCTCTGCAACAAGAAAGACCCAGGTTCGATTCCCAGCCGGGTCAAATCAGAAAATAGTTTTTTCTGAGTTTTCTGTGCTACAGCACCCTCCTTCGTTGGTATTTGAGCAATAAAACGTCAGCGAAGTAAAATAATAAATAAAATGGCTCCATTAGCTTAAAAAAAAAATAATGCGTCAAAAAACATCAAAGACGCCGCAACTTTGCTTTATAATTTACACGCAACTGCAGAGTTGTGCAAGAATTAAGCTCTATCTTCCTACCACTTTCACCACCTGTATATTTCTTCCCTATCCTTCTCTCTAGTTCCAGTGTAATGCATTGCATATGTAGGGGATAGCCCCTGAGCACTGGTCCAAGATAAAAAAAAAAAAAAAAAAAAATGAATGTTATGTTAGGTAGACAGGTTGCTGGAAAGATATAGCTATAATATATAAAACTCATATTCATTTCGAAGGTTATTTGATGTTTACCGGAAAGAAAATAAACAAGGAGCGAGCGAGCGGAGGAGTTAATTTTATTCAAAAATAGAGAATTTAAGTAGGCAACATACATTAGCTTTGAAATTTTATATTGCGTATATAAGGAAAATAATTTGAAAATAAATTTTAGGTTCATAAAAGTATTTGATTGGAAAAGGTTGATAAATGTTTCCAAGTCTTACTTTATAGCCCTTTATCAAATACATTACTTTCAGCTTAATATAAAGCAAAATGGTGATGAAAACCCCTTAGTTTTTGCCAACGATTTATGTAGCTGACTGGTTGAGTATTCAAATTGGGTTCAGGGGGTGATAAAAGAGGACCTCTTATTAGGCAGTAGCCAGGAGTAAGCGCACATAAGTCTTCGGGATTATCACTCATTGGACTCAAGGGTCTGGAGTTAAGACATGCTTCAATTCTAGTAAGCATTGTTGTGAACTCTTCGAAGGTGAAATGTTGGGCGTGCGTTATTTTCTTCAGATGAGCCTTGAAACTTTTAACTCCCGCTTCCAAAAGGCCTCCCATACCACTGAAGATGTTGACAGTTGTGATTTGATAGAAGATTTTGTCGGACTGCTACGATATAGTTTCCTTCGTCCTTTTTGAGAACACTTGAGGCTCCAACAAAGGCTGTTCCATTATCGGAGAAAATTGTACCAGAGGTACCACGGCGAGATACCGCCAAAAACGGCTGAGTACATAACTCGCTAGTAACCTCCAAATGTAAGGCCTTCGTTGAGAAACATACAAATATCAAAAAGTATCCTTTGGTGGTTCTACATCCACGACCGGCAAATGTTTTAATACTAAAAGGACCTGCAAAGTCCTCTCCTGTATTAGTGAAAGGCCGGGTCAGCGTGGTTCTCTCCGTTGGTAGTGCAGCCATAATTTGTTGACTACGTTTACGCTTATATACCACACAAAGTTTGCAATTAAATATGACTATTTTGATTAGATTTTTCAGTTTAGGCCCCCAAAATTCTAAACGCATTAGACGTAAGAGGAGCGAATTCTCACCGTGAACTGAATACTTGTGTAGGAGTTCAAGGTATAATTTTGTGAACCGACCTGCATATGGGAAACTGTTCGTCATATGTAAGTGTGGGGGTGTGAGCCAGCCTACCGTTTACTCTTAAGAGCTCGTTAGGTGCTATAAAGGGGTTAAGTGTTGACAGGTAGCACTTTCGTGGCAACGATAGGCCCCGTATCAGCAAAGAATATTCGAGAATGTATAAACTCTGGCAAAGAGCTATTAGACGGTATTTCACAATTTTCGTCTCTGAGTGAGATAATTCCAAAAGGGGAAAATTAAAGGGTCGTTTCAAAAGAGCGTGAGTAGCTTTATAAAAGCGATAAATGTATGAAATGACACGTAAGGCTCTGCCAAAATCTGAAAAACGGGATAGAATATCTGCCCCGGGCAAATGAATAAAGTGGGTCTTAACAGGACGGATTTCTTCCTCAGTATTAACAATATTAAGTATAGAGGGTCATGTGTCCAGAGCAACAATTCTGGCCTATGCCACCATAGTTGGTTGACGATTAACTCCTGGGCGGTAAGACCAAATCGGCTGGATTGTCTTTAGAAGAAACGTGGTGCCAGTTTTCTCTTCCCACCTTTTCAGCAATAAATGAAATTCGGTTGGCCACAAACGTAGTCCAATGGGACGGGTGCTTTTTCAGCCATGCAAGAACGATTGTTGAATCAGTCCAGAAGTATGTGGGACATTTATCAAAGTTAATGTGAGTATAAAATAAGTGGGCCATTTTTGGTAACAATTCAGCGCCGCATAATTCCTTTCTGGGGAGAATTAAAAATTTTACTGGTTTTAGCAATTAATAAATGTGTAAAATGGGCTCGCAATGGCCATGTATTTCGACAGCGAAAGTGGGATGAAAATTAACGAAACGTGGCACCTTGATCTGTTTAATGTAGCTGTAATCTTCTAATAAAGAACACCATTTTCTGAGAGTGTTGTCTTCAATATTGCTATCCCATTTGGTTTTGTCAATCTAAATTTGCTGCATTATCATTTTTGCGACTACAATTTTAAGAGCTAGCCACCCCGCAGGGTCAAAAAGCCGGGCTACTTCGGAAAAAAACTTCTCTTGCTTAGGGGGTTTAGTAGGAATGAAATAAAAATGATCTTGACTCGCGTTCCATCTCAAGCCTAAAGTTTTTGCCATACAACTAGCATTATCTGAGAGTTTCAGGAAATCAGAACTGAGTAAATGCTCGAGATTCAGCCCTTCCAATAGAACATTTAAAATCCACTTTTTAAGTGTAAAACCAGCAGAGTCTAAAACTTTCATGAGATTATCACGAGCACGATTAGCGGGGAGTATTTCGTGTGAGCCTGCTAAAACGTCGTCTACATACATGTGATTTCGTAATATGTTTGACGCGTCGGGGTATTCACTTTCGCATTGGTTAGCGAGTTCGAGCAATGTTCTTATCGCTAGATAGGGTGCGCAGTTGACGCCGAAGGTCACAGTTTTAAGCTCATATTCTTGTGGCTCAGTATCTGGGGAAGTTCGAAATATGAGTCGTTGATAAGGGGTGTGACTTGGATGAACAAAAATCTGCCTATACATTTTCTCAATATCGGCATTAAAGACAAATCGATATAGACGCCATCTTGTTATTAGAACTGGTAGGTTTTGCTGTAATGTGGGTCCTGCATGCAAAATATCATTCAAACTCGTTCCGTTTGAGCTGGGCAAGAAGCGTTAAAGACTACCCGAAGTTTGGAGGTAGTACTTTCAGGCTTTAAAACTGCGTGCTGTGGTAGGTAATAACATTCCTACGAAGCAACAGGCCTACCAGGAGAAACCTTTTGCATATGTCCTAAAATTTCGTATGTCTAAATGACGTGATCATACTGATCTTTATGGGTTGGGGTTTTTAACAAGCGTGTTAATTGCCTATTCAATTCAATATTATTCATAAGGGAGGAAATAGAGCGAAGAGGGTGCGATAGGGGTATTTCAATCCCGACGGTAAAAAAACCACCCAAATATAGTTTTCTGGGCGACAATTAACTGCTTGAGTCGTAACGTATTCCGTCACGAATTATTTTTGGGTAAGCATTTCCACCAAGCAATAGGTCTACGTGTGATAATTTGTTGGAGACGTTATCAGCCTATGGGATACCTGAAAATTTGGATAGTAAAAGTGGAGATATTTCGTGATATGGTAGGTCACCAGTCAATTTGTTAATAACATTCGCAACAGTTTTTATTTCAAGCAGTTGCTCAATAGGGGAGCTTGTGAGGCGATATCAGTTAAGGAGCCGCTTTGGCCGAGAATTTCGGTTTGAGGGGGATATGTGGGCAATGTAAGCATTTTCTGCATTCTTCTTGAAGTGAAAGTTGCTTCAGACTCTGAGTCTATGAGAGCACGAACTGTACATCTGGTATTATCGACACAAATGTCAAACAATGCTGTAGCAAGTATACAATATTTAAATAGAGTGGACTGTAGATTTGTAGAGAATACTTGTTTTGATACAGTTGCCGTTGGGGTTGATAATGCGGTATGTTTCATTGGGCGTTGCAGTAGCGGGGGTGAATTCAGGTCGCATAGATTGTTCTGATCGGATAACATATGTATGGGCCTTCCCTTAGCATAGAGGAGTGGATATGGGATTTATTTGAGGGAGACTCTGGCCGGTGCAGGAGGGTATTATGCCTTTTTTGCATAGGGCGCAAGCATATAAACTTTTGCAATTTTTGAAGAAATGCGATGTGGCTAAACAATTAGAGCACCTTTTTCCCGTTTAACCACATTCATTCTCTCATCGATGCTAATTTTTAAAAACGAGGGGCATAGTCGAGGGGGGTGTGAGAGGCCACAAAGGCAGCACTTGCTCAAACCGTTTGAGGATAGGTTAGTCTGAAAACTATTAATCGTTCGTAACTCACAGGAACGTGAGGGTTTAGTAATGTAGTGATTTATAGGGGTGACTGCGAAATTGTCCTTCATATGTGTTCTTATATCCATTACAGACTCCAATGTCTGATAACGAGTGGTCAAAAAGGCATCCATCTCTTTCCATGAGGGTAAAACTGAATTATTGCGAAGCGATTGTTCCCACAGATTGAGTGTCAAATCGGGAAGAGAGATGGAACAAATAAAAACAAAAATTACGTCCCAATTATCAGTTTTAATATCCAAGAGTGCAAGATTGGTAACACAGTCATTAATGGTTCTTTGAATACGTTTTATATTGGGTCCAGACTCTCTTGTGACTTTTGTCATGTTAAAAAGAATTTTAAGCTGCGCGTTGATGAGCACTCTCCTTTTTTCATATCTGTCAACCAGATTTTGCCACGCCATTTGAAAGCCATTATTGTTAAAGGGACACGTTTTTAAAATGTCATGAGCTTCCCCTGCGTTTTTTTCAAAAGATGGTATAGCTTTTCGATATTGGTTAAACGTGGGTTGTTTCCATTGAGAGCGGAAAACATATCACGAAATCTCCGCCAAGAGACATAATCGCCATAAAAAAGCTCAGTGTCACAAGGAGGGAGGTTTATAGTAGGAATGTGCGCAACTAGAGGGGATTGGACTTGTGGGAAGGATGCACACGAAACCCTTTCAGAGACTAAATCCAAATTTTCTTTTACCTTTGATAATATTCTAACATGGGAAGAATATGTTTTGTAAAATCTTTCCTTAAGAGATTCTATGGTCACCTCTTCCTCAAGAGATTCGTATTCTAACAAAATTTTACATTAAGCGGAGCGAAATTGGGTCCAAAACTGCAGTATTTCGTCTTTGTGGGATATCCAATGAGTAGACGTTATGACTAGTTTTAGGTAAGTTTTCAAAATACGCTTCAAATTCAACCACCTTATCGGAGGTTTTGATGAAGTTGTTCAGAAGTGACATTTTTAAGGATTTCACTCCCTTTAATATTAAATATCGAGTATATAATAATAGACACAACTTATAAGTAAGATTTGTAATGCAATGCACCTGTGTATTTTAGCTTTAGTTGGGTGAATATATGATGAATATTCTGTGACCAGAAATTTTTAACGCAACTAATATGTTTTCCAGAGGGTGACCTCCGTATTGAGGCCTAATAAGGTACTAACTACGAAAAAAAAGCTTTGATGGGGGTAATTATCGTTAGTACTTATAAAAATGGGGGTTGGTTTTATCACACATTCACCATATAGTAAATCAACTCAACTAAATTAGGTAAAACTCGCCTTCATAGGGTTTATTCAGATATATATTTCTCTTTATATATTAATCTGTTTAACTAACACAAATCGTAAAAACTTTGTTAAAACTTTTCTTTGTAGAAGACAAGAAAAATATATTTTTTTAACATTCGACAGTTTTCTATGCACTGCTACTCTACTTTAACATCTCCTATGTCTTCGGTTCAGTTGCAGCGAGTTCAAATCAAACTCCGACACGTGCAGGTGAATCAATAAATCGATTTCTTGTTTTTCTCTTTTTTAATTTGTTCTCACGTTTAATTGTGGCATTCCAATTTTTACTTAAAATTTGTTAATCTTTTTTTTTGTGCTGTGGATTTGTTCTTATTAGCAAAAGGAAAAATTTTTCTTTTGTACACTATATATAAGAATAGCGGATTATATTGTTGTTGGTTTGTTCGCCAATGATAAGAATATAAATATGTATGTATGTATGTATGTATCATGTACGCTGTTGCTTATAATTATGATTAAAATTTAATAAAAAAAACTCTATAACTTTTAATTTTTTTTTTAAACGCTTTTAGGTAACCACTTCTTTTTGTATATAGGTATTTATGTATGAGCACACTTTTTTCTAACACAGAATTACCGGCGGGATCACCAATCACAAAGGTTTTATATATGTATCTTACCTGTATTTGAGCAATGAATATTTGCGAGAGTTATGCTTTAAGGGGAGGAGGTTTGCCAATCCGGTTCGAATTGACCAAAATATTTAGTACGGGGCATAAATTATTCTTCTCAAATACCTCGACACTTTAATTTAATCCAATAAAGGGCTTTGTTGATTGAGTTTCAAATATGACTTAACTTTATTGGCCGTTCTTTATGCTCTGTGTTACTGCACTAACTCTACTTGATAATTTACAATACAGGAATAGGTACAAGGAAAAAATAGAAATACAAAAGAGAGTGATAATATTTCCAGAACAGTTGGGTCAACATTATTAAGGCAGACAAATATTTTATAAAGATATGTATTAATATATTCGGATAAGTACAATTTATTGAATTCATACATAAACAGCAGGAAAACAATAAACATAATACGTTTTGGTACATGCGATTTGTACTTAAGATTGTTCATTTGGAGTTTACCATATTCAGTTCTAAATATTAATCTCTATTTATTTACTTCAAAGTTATTTAAAAATAAGTTTACCATTGTTCTTTTTGTTTTGTTCAGGTTTCTACGGTAAATTTTATAGCAATTTTAGTAAAATTTTTTTTTTAATTTTTGAGTGGAAAAAGATATATATGCTTAAAGAACACACTTTCGCCTTTCTCTGGATGGTTTCCCTTTTTGATCCCATTTGACCTTCAAAAGTTATACGCTACTAAACTTAAAATTTTATGAAAATATTAATGTTTAAAATTTATTACATAGCAGTTATTAAAAACAACAGTTTACCCAATATAACAAAAAAAAAAAACCGCAGCCGTTGTCGATAATAGTTTTTTAGAAATCATAATTTATTTCAGATGAAATATGACAAACTTTTTTATTCAATTAACATAAATTCGTTGTTTTTAGCAGCATGCCACGCGCACTACTGCAAATAGTTTGACCAAATTTTTTTTGATATGTTGCCTTTCTGACGGCGTAAAAATTTTAAGAATCTATGTCAAGAAAAAATATAGGTTTTGGACAATGAAAATTGATTCTGAACCACCGTGCGGCGGTGTTGTGTTAATTTACATATGCACAAATGTATTTTCTTTCTGAAGACGAAATCTCGCAACGAATAATTCGTCATTTAAACCCAACTGTGTTCCTAACAGAAATTAGCCAGTTGTCTTCCTTTGTGTCAATGTTGGTAGTGTTTCCGTTTCAGTTGCGATAGCACTGGGCTCTATAGTCGGCACTGCTGCCGGTTTAAATTTTAGAGCTGCAAAATCCTATGAGTAATTATTAAATAAAGAACTGCAAAAACCAAAATACTTCTAACTGAGCCATTTCATATTCTAAATTTCTATCAAAATCGTCTTATTTAATATGTAATGAGCAGATTCTCTCCCTATGTATCTTAATGGTGTCTGGAAAATTGCAAAATTTTATCCAAAGCTTACTTTGTTGTTCATTATTTTTTTTAAGTGTACAACGATGCAACTACAATAATATTTATTAAAAATACGTACAAAGTAAGTTTTTAGCACAATTTCTTACTTGCTTTTTTTTTCTTCGTCTTGCATTAAAATCAGTTAGATGGTCTCGGAGGCGCGGAAATTGTGCCTAAATTCCCTCGTGGTCTTAGTTTTGAAAAAAAATTAATTCTAAGACGGAATCAGCCGATGATACCTCCAGGTTTTCGCTATCTGGCGGGCTTGCCTGCCTGTGTTGTGTCCGATGTAAATCATACACGAACGATTACTAAATCATTAAATCTTTTATTATCTGAGAATAATGCTAACGGTATAAGTTAAGTATAAAACAAAGATAATATAAAAGTAATGAAAATAACTTCCAGCTTCATTTTCTACCCAATTTAATAAGCTTAGTATTACAATAACAGTAACTTACAATACCTTACTTAATTATAATTATTATTTACATGTAGCTACAATATTACTATTTCACATTTTTTTTCTTCGTAGTTCTCTCTTTGCTTTGCACGTCAATACTTCTTTTGCGTTTTCTATTATTGCTGTATGTTACTCTATTTCGACCATACCTTAACACTCTATCAACAAATTTCTTTAATTGATTTACATGTGCAACTCTCATTTTACCATTAATATCAATACTATATCTTATTCCACTCAATCTTTTCACAATTTTTGCATTAATACATTTAACGTAGTTATTTGAGACATTTCTATACAATACAATTTCATCCTCTTTAAATTCTATTAATTTATCATTTATACCATTTCTATAATTATCTTCTCTTCTGTTGCTTATCTTTAAACTTCCACCATTGTAAAATTTTGATGTAGAGGTTTCGTTATAATTAGGATTTAGTTCATCTAACAATGTTTTGGCTTATAATTAAATATTGAACTTGACGGTGTATTACCTGTAATTGCAGTTGGTGCGTTTCTATATTTCAACAAGAAGTTATTTATTTTGAAATTCCAAGCCTTATGACGATTTCGGATTTATAATATATTTCTTTAAGCTTTTCTTTAGTGTTTGTACTGCTCTTTCTGCACTGCTGTTCCTTTGCGGTTGATAATTCTTACAAAATTCTGTAAATTCTTTTGATCCGAACGGTGGACCATTGTCACTTACGATATTCTTTGGTAGGTCAAATATGGAAAAAAACGATCTTAGGGAGTCCATAACATCTTTGACTGTTGTAGTTTTCAGGACTTTTGCATCAATCCACTTTGAAAATGTGTATAGTAACACCTTAAATTTTGCAAGAGTCCAAATGAATTCTTTGAAACGGATATTTAGGTTCTGGCCATGAAGTGAATGTTGATTTGGAAGAATTCTGGGTTGCACTACAAATTGTACAGGATTTTACATACGTTCCAATATCATTATCGATACCAAACCACCATACATACGTTCTGGCTAACGCTTTCATTCTTACAATTCCAATGTGACCGTCATGTAATAACTCCAGAACTTTAACTTTTAAAGCTTCCCGTATTACTAACTTATTACTATAAAATATAAATTTATTTTCTATAGCTAACGATATACGTCTCAGGTGGCATTTGTAAATATTGCTAGGGATAACTTCGGGCCGACCGTTTAACAAATATTTATAGACCAAGTTAAGATTAGGATAACTCTTAATTGCCTGTCGCACATTAGTTATCTCAATACGGAGATCATTCAGTTGGAATATATTAATAATATCACTCTCTTCCTGTGTGTAGTCAGGAAGTGGCAACCTTGAAAGCGCATCAGCATGGCACATAATTACGCTCGGCAGGTTTAAGAGTATTTGAGACGAACATTACAGGGTACTCTTTTCCATTTATAACATGTGACAAAACGCCCCCAACACCGTACGGGCTGGCATCGCACGATATTATTATTTCCTTAGAAGGATCGTAATGAGCTAATGTAGTCAGGTTCGTTAACAAATGTTTGCACTTCTCAAAGGTGTTATGATGTTTTTCAGACCATACCCATTTCACATTGCTCCTTGTTAAATCATGTAATAAATGCAGTTCCGATGAAAAAATTTGGAAAGCAATTGTTATAATAATTTATCATACCAAGATAGGGCCTTTATTGTGTTTTATCGGTTGGTGCTGGAGCATTTACTACGGCCTCGATTTTTTATTTAGATGGTATGATCCCGTTTCTGTTTATAGTATATCCCAAGTAATCTATTTCAACCTCGAAAAATTTACATTTGTCAAAGTTCATTTTTACATTATATTTTAGTAATCTATCCATTACATTTCTCAAATTTTTCTCGCATTCAATTATATCGGCATCCCCTATCAAGATATCATCAAAATAAACCAGAGTTTAGTCCAGCCCTTTTAATATTTCAGACATAATCTTTGGAAACAATTGCGGTGCAGTCTTTAACCCATAAATAAGATGCGTATATTGATATAATCCCCGGTGTCTGTTAATCGTTAGAAGTTCTCGTGACCGCTCCGTTACTCTTACCTGTGATATGCACCTGTCAAGTCTAATTTACAAAAAATTTCCACCCATCCAAAGTCGCAAGTATAGCGTCTACACGAGGAATCAGATAATGTTATATCTCAACAAAAGGGGTGGCGATGGCACGATGGATGGTAGTCTGCACGTTGACTACGAATCCAAAAAACAGACCTGGGTTCAACACCAGTTTCAGACCAAAAATTTTAAAAAATAAAAATAAACATCTCGCATTTTTCTGATGTTGCATTAGTGTGTCTTAGTGTGTCAGTTGTTGTCGGAAGGTTTCAGTGGCGAAGGCATAGTCACTGGTCACTGAACAATACCGGCTTCAGCTGATAGCAATCCACAATCACATCAGAACGCCCTCCTTCGTCGGTATTGTGTACCACCGGCGAAGTAAAATAATAATAAAAATGGCTACTAAAGAAGCTTCAGCACTGCTACGAGTATAAACAAAGAACGTGCGAAAGCAGAGCTGCAAAAATAATTAATTAAGCTTCACCTCCTGTCGTTTCTCCTACTATCCCTTTCCTATAGTTCCAGCACAATGCTTCGCATGTGTAGGAGTCATCTCCTGAGTGCTGGTCCTAGATAAAAAAAAAAAAAAAAAAAAAACGATTTATCGTTCGACGGCAATCAACGCATATTCTTATGAATCCGTCACCTTTATTGGCTATTACAATGGGACTGGCCCAATTGCTTCTATTTACCGGAATTATTACGCCGTCGCTGCACATTTTATCTAGTTCATCTTCTACCTTCTTTCTTAACCCATATGGTATCGAATATGCTTTCGAGAATATAGGGTATGAATTGTCCCTCAAAGAAATCTCAGCTGTGTATTCAGTTATTGTAGAATTATTTGATTTTGAGAATAATGAATTATATAGTTCCAAATTAATATTTGAAATAAAACTTCCGACACTTCAATATTACAAAAGATGTGCCGCCAATTTGGTACCAGTAAATCCAGGCAGTTTCTTCCTATTAAAGAAATAAATTTTTGATCCGAATCCAGAACAAATAATTTTAGATGTTGTTTCCGATTATTATATTCGGCATTTACATACATCGCACCAACAACCCTTACACGTTCACCGGTAATCACTTTTAAAGCTTTAGTGTCATTTAGCAATTCAATATTTCTAAAGTATTTATTATAATCAGATATATGGATAGCTGAAACGCAAGCTCCCGTATCAACTTCCATTTCGAATTCGATACTTTCAATTTTAACTTGAATTAATAAACTTTTGGCATAAGTACCCTCAAATACGTTTCTTAAATTTACATTTCTAAAATTATTCAAGTAATCACTATCATTGCTACTACTATAATCAATATTTTTACCCTACTTTTATTCTTACGTTCTCTGCTGTTTCTTCTGCCACCTTTTTCATCATTTTGTTTGGCCCAGCCAAAGCCGTTCAATATGTCCCCTTCTCTTACAATTAGAAGCACGTTACGCTGCTGTTGTTACCTCTTTCCTGGATGCGCTCTGGAATATCTATACTTTGTTGTTGTGGTCTCTGCCTGGAAAAATTTGTACTGTGAGAGGGTTTTTCTTAACTTAATTTCAGTACATTTCAATTTCTTAACATCTCCACATTGTTCTGATTCATGTCTATAGACAGGGAAAGTTGACATGCTGTTTCAAATGAGTTGACGGTGTTATCATTAAGTAACTTGTTCTGTATGTTCTCATTGTTTAGGCCGCATATAAATTTTATTAGAAGTGCCTTATCCAGGAAAAGTCCATATTCGAATTCATGGGACAACTGTTTTAATTCAACAATATAAGCAGATATTGTTTCAGATAATAGCTGATCCCTTTTAAAAAACTTGAAACTTTCGAAATTTATGTTTTTCCTTAGTTTGAAATGTAAATTCGACGTTTTTATATCTCTTCAAATTTATAATCCCTTTCGCTTTTAGGCGATAGAATTGAGCACAATATCTTATACTAGTCCGGCCCTCCAAGACTAATTAAGAAGGATGTTTTATACTCGTCTTGTGTATCTTATTTAAAGACAATAAATGTATAAGTTGAAATCATCACCGATGTTATATGCTTCAATTGTTCCAGTCAATGCAATTGGTGTTTCAGGCATATTTTTTTCTTTTCTTTGCGTCGTCGCCAAATGTTGTTTCCGATGTAAATCATACACGGACGATTGCAGTTTAATTACTAAATCATTAAATCTTCTATTATTAGAGAATAATTCTAACGGTATAAGTTAAGTATAAAACAAAGATAATATAAAAGTAATGAAAATAACTAATCCTGGGTGCTGCGTAACATATGCTTCAGCCTGATGCGATAAGGCGGCACGTGGAGCGTACTGTTGCTATTCTTTCCGATAGTCTGGCCGCGTTGAGGGAGTTGTCGTCACCGGGTGTTTGCTCTCGTGTTGTTAGTCAGTGTAGGGAAGAGCTTAGAACCAGCGGTGAAGACCGTCCTGACGCTACCCGCATAGACCCTTCCACTCTAATCATTCCTAAGGAAGGTGGCGACCGCACGCCTTTCGAAGACAAGTCTCCAAGTGGAGATATACAACTGGTAGTTTGTACTGAAGCTCGGAAAATACTTGGGAGAATCCTGCTGTGGCCAGACCAGGATTCCCTGAAGAACGCGGCCCCCATTAGCCTCATAGCACTCTGACCCGAAACGGAGAAAATATGAAGATCAATCAGGAGAGATTCAGAATCATGTTCAAAGCAGCCCGGGGGACGTTCTTGCAGATCGCCGAATCCTACCGAGCCTCGTCAGATTGTAGGTCCTGCTGATGTCCCCCTACCAGACAAGGGAACTATAGACTATTGGACTAACCACTGCACTGTATGTCCAGAGGGCCAGCTTAGACTTAAGACCCACCTCCTTCCGAATATACTCTTACAGGAGTATAAGGCTGCACAAGTCAATGTGCCCTCTCCAGTTTAGACTGGAGTATAGTATTACTCCCAAATACCTAAGACATTGATGGAAGACCTTAGATTTTCCCGAGTTGACCCTGAGATCGCAGTCTGCCGCCCTCCCGACATGACAACCACCCACAGTACGGTAGATAGAGCGCCCCGGGGCGTGCCTCTATCCGCAAACCTAGTGATGCTAGTCCCTGTTGAACCTGCTCTGATCTCCCTGTCACCCAATCGCAGATGGAACCATATACTTCCCGCCTATGTAGAGCCGAAACAATCGGTTCAGCCCTCACATTATTAAAGCCCCCTCGATTTCAACGAAGGCAGCCAGCGTGAACTAGTACACGCTGTTTTTTTCCGTTAATTCAGATATACTAGCAATTTCTGTTATAAAAATTAGAGATGATAATAATTTGTACGTTGTTCGTACTTTGTTCAGAATGAACCAACATGGTCCGCTCTCAAAATATTGTATGGCGAACCAAGCAGTTTCAATAATGGTTGGGGTACGAAGCATGAATGAGAGAGCGAACAACGAATATCGCTGCCGTGTAAACATGGTACAAGCAATTGAAAGTCAAACATTTTTTCATTTCTCTTTTCGTCTTGCCAAAAGCTTTTTCATTGTGGTAATTAATAGACAGTCATGAATTTTTTAATTCTTCTTTACACTCACATGTATATATGTATATTAGGTATGTACTTTTGGAATAATGAAGGTCGTTCCAATTAAATGTAACGTAGTTTTCTTATTTATTATTTTATATAAAATATATATTTTACATAAGTATATTATATATATATATAATAGTTTTACCTTACACGATTTAAATCTAGCACAGGTCAAAAAGCAAAAGGAATGAATTCTCAGGAAATAAAAACTTTCAAGATGGAAGTTAACATGGTTGTGATAAAAATCAGAGTTACAATTCAAACGTACTAAGGTGTTGCCACAATACTCCCCTTCTAGATGGAGTCTACAGGAACCTGAGAGGGAGCTTAACGTGTCTGCCAAAGCTGGTCGATCTCGTCTGTCCTTTAGGAGAGCTGGGTAGACTAAGTTGCTCTGGGTGGCTCAAGCTATATCGGCTGGATGTTGTGGAATCGGAGCTTCGCACCTTCTCTTGTTCGAATTGATTCCGGTTGGGATAGTTCGGTTGTGATCTCTGAGAGCTGTTGCGTGGTTCAATGTGTATTCGGTAAAAGCTGGTTTTAGTCTGTTGATATTGATATTAACGAGGCGGCCGTTGATGTTGATGGTGAAATATTTTGAGTTTTTCTTTTCGACCTTATAGGGGCCATCGTAAGGGTGTGATTGCGATGGTCATATTTTGTCGCTTCTAACAAAAATGTGTGAGGCTGAATTAAGAGCAGGACGAAGTTTTCGCATTGCGGCCCGGAAAAGTTCAACGGTCTCGCTTGACGCACTAGATGGCTTAGTGTCGCTAAAGAACTCTCCTGGAATTCTTAAGTTCATGCCGTATACAAGTTCAGCAGATGAGGCGTTGATATCGGGTTTAAAAACTACGCGTAGTCCAAGCAGTATTGACGGAAGACAGTGTACCCATCTGGATGTATCGTTGCAGAGGATTGCGGCTTTCAGGACACGGCGCCATCTTTCGATTATGCTGTTTGCTTCAGGATGGTAAGGTGTAGTGCGCAGATGTGTCTCCAATTAGGGTCGTGAGCTCGGCAAACACAGAAGTCTCGAATTGTTTTCCACGATCTGAAGTAATCTTCTCGGACACGCCGATCCTGGCTATCCAATTATTTAAAATTGCTTTTGCAACATTTTCAGCCAACATGTCGGGCATAGGTATGGCATCCGGCCATCTCGTGTAGCAGTCAATTATTGTTAAGCAATACCTATGTCTTCGCAGAGCGGAAAGGGACCAACATTGATGTGCGAAAAACGTTCTCTGGGCGGCTCGTATTTCTCTACCAATTCCTAGTATGCCGGTGTACGTTTGAGCGTTGGCACGCCAGGCAGCGGCGAACAAAATTAGCTATGTCTTTTCGCATGGCCGTCCAAACAAATCGTGTTGTGAGTAATTTTGTTGTTGCTCGAACACCAGCGTGAGCTAATCCGTGAATAATATTTAAAATTTGCGAGAGGAACGATTTCGGGATGTACGGGCGAACCGCGTTAGTCATGGTGTCGCAAATCATTTCGAATTTTGAATTCGACAGTGTGAACAATTTTAAGTTTAGTGAGTTAGGTATTGATTTTGACTGCAACTTTTCTAGCTCTTCATCTGTTGCTTGCGATTTTAGCGTAGTCAACGGATTGCATTAACTATTGTATTCGGGAAAGGAAATCTGCTGCTGTGTTTTGTTCTCCTGGCAAATAGCGTATGTCGGTCGTGACAGTGAACGAGTACAAAATCATAAACAAGGCAATGAGTTTAAGTTAGTTCGTTGATCGAATTTTCACATACATAAATTAACTGAATTTATTTTGGGAACATCTCTTTATATATGATTCTAATTTTAAAATTGTGCTTTTTTCCGAAAAAATATGTGAAATGTCCACATATTAAACTATAATAACTAAAAATAACTATTTTTTATATATTTTTTACGTGTAGCGTGTACTTCATATACCCAATGCTCACTCAATGTTTGTGACCGGTCTACAATTTTTATCTGTAACTAATAAGGAAGGCCCACCGATATCTAGTGATACCGAAGCTGCTGTTTTGTCCATATCTGTAGACAATAAAGTATGCAAAACAGGCGTAAGTATTTTCGAAAACCCTGAAATATTCAAATAGCGATTTCACCTCTTTTCTACGCACCGTTCCCGCTTGGTTGGCTGTAATTTTCATAATTTCGGTGCTATTTGGCGCACTGACACTGAGCTCTTATTTAGGGCTTGGGCAATAAATTAAATTAATATAATCGGAAAATTTAGTAAAAACGAAAATACATATTTATTAAACACTAATAAATGGATGACAAAACAATAAATAATTTAATATCCCCGCATTTTTAAAGCATACAAAATCTTCTATAACAAAAGAACTATATAGTAAGCTTTGTAAGTTTTTGTTAAAAGTTAAATAACAGTAAAACAAAATTATAATCAAAACCGAGAAATAATACTAATGAAAATAAAACGTAAATATTTCGTATAATAAATATATAAAAGAAAAGTTATAATTGTAATTGAAATTATTTGACACATTTCATTGGCCAGCCTGTAATGTTTTGTCTTTTAAATTTTTATGCTAAATTTGATATTGAATATTTAATTTTATGTATATTTTACTTTGTTTAAAGCATTCATTGGTTAAAGAACATCTTTCAGTTGAAAAACAAACAAATATAATTTTACAAATAAACACGTTAATAATTTTATTTCCATCAAATTTTTATAGATATCCTAAATTACACAATCACATATTTGCAATTTTAAATAATCAACAAAGATATGTGAATATTCCACAGATAAAGTCTAGTTTATTCTTTTTGCATTCTCTGATTATTTAAAATTTTAAAAACCAAAATTCGATCAGTCTCCGTCGGACTCTACTTTGCTTTACACCAATAAAAATTTTAATTAAGATTGGCAATTTACAATATTTACAAAAAACTATATAAAATGATAACTGCTTTCAAATTTTTAAAATATATATAATATATATATTAAAAAATAAAATAATACTCATTCGGCCATTTACAATTTAAAAAAAACTCATTTTCTATATAAATGGCCTATTTCACTCGGCTTCTATGAACAGGTAGTTATATAAATCATGGAATTTAGCAATAATTTGATGATTGTTTGGAAGGAAGCGGGTTTTTAAACACAATTCCGTACTTAAGGACTTTGTCGATACATATTTTGCATGCAGTGAAAGAATCATTATATTTGTATTTTACAAATCTTTCACAAACATTATAAACGCAGATTGAACATTTCTTTCTCTTAATTTTTGAATTTCAACAGTTACAACAAAAGTTCGAAAAGTCGTCGGCATATTTAAATAAAATTTTTTTAATTTCTTGTCTAAAATAATTAGGGGAAGACAATTTTGTCAACGGTGCTCCTTTTATGAAACTAATAAACGCAGCTGACAAAGTCCATCTGCTTATCCCTTTCTGAAACTTCTATAAATTTCCAGTTTTCAGTTTTAAAGATATTTTTAACGAAATCGTTGTAATAATACTTTCCATTGCAATCGTTAAAAGATTAAAAACACAAAGATTAAAATGTTTATTTTGCAAAATTGGTATAAAAAGCATTTCAGTTTTAAAAGAAATAAATGTGTTAATTCTTTAATAGTTTATTTCTCCTATTTGGCAAAAAAAAACATTTTCAGACATTTCTTTAATAAAACTCAGAATTGCTACATCTAAGACTAAATTTGTCAAGAGTCATCTTTTAATGAATAACAATCTTCTTGGTCCTAAAAATTGTAGAATCCGATTTCGGATTGTTTTAGTTCACCGAAAGTAGATTTAAATAGATTATTGTAACGAAATATGTAACATACGATTTTTTCTCTTTTGGTTTGCATAGAAGTGTTTTGTTCGCAGTATGTATGCTCCTTTTTTAAGGATGACGTATGTAGGGAATCATCCGAGTCAATTTGAATAATATCTAGGACTTCGTCTGCTTGCTGTATAAATTTTTTGCATTTTTTGGTATTTAATATATGTTTTGGATTTATGGCCTTTCGTTTAGTTGGATCTTTCTTGTTCCATTCCTCTTCTGGCTTCTTCTATCTATCTTCTATTTGATTGAATATTCATGATCTTCAAGAGTTCGAACAGGAGTTATTTCCCCTGACTGTTTAAAATCTATTTTTTTCCTTTGTCTTCGGTTTGTATATCATCAAACATGTTGTGTCGATATCTTAGATCTTTTAGAGAACTTATATTGTCTTTGCGATCAATTCTTATGGTCCAGGCCGCATTGATTTTTGTTTTAATAAGATATGCTTTTGCAAAAAAAAAATTAATTCTACAGGTGCATTACTGAGATGATTTCCAGTATTTATTTATAATGAAGTTAATCTCTTCATTTTTAAATTCGTTGTCTTCACATTTAATGTCCGAAATTTTTATTTCGTTTATTATATCTTCATATAATTTTAAAAACATTTTCTTGAAAGGTCTTCGGGAAGCAATTGATTCTAAATTTCTCATTTCATCAGTATGTAAATTTTCAATTTTATCGTCGGTTCATTAACTCCCAAATAATTTTTATATAAAATACTGAAACTATTTCTAAATAAATAATTTTTTTCCGGAAAGAGGAGTACAATAAATAATTGTTTAAACCAAAATTTGCATTCTTCTAACGTTTTAAGATCAAACGCCATAGTCAGAGCGTGTTCGATGAAATAGCGTAACAGACTATGTTTACCAATTTTATTATTTAAATCTTTGCACATAATTTGTATATAATGTGCTTTATACCATTGCACAATGACTTTTGGCCTCTTATTAATACTTCGATTCTCCTAGTCCAGGTAGCAACTCATTAGATGTTCGGAGATATTTTCATTATTGCAACATTTAAGTACGGCTCCGAATAAAGCATAACTAATATCTGTGCATACTCTTTGAAAGAATGGCCATTTAAATTTATTTTCAATGAGTTTACTTTTTTCAAAAATTCCACATATGTCACTAATTGTATGACGTGAAAGGATAGCAGTAACGATTGGTATAATAATTTTTTCCTTTTTAATTCTAATTACTATTTTGTAAATTAGAACTCTCTTTTCCGCGCATTCGATTTGGCGCTCATTTTATCCAGTTGCATCAAAATGGATTGTCTAACAAGCATCTTTTAATATTTGAGGATTAATGGTTAATGTTACAAAAGTCGTTTTATACCAACAATATATTGTTAATGGAGATGCAATATGTTGAATGTAGAATTGTACATTTTCTGTTGCATTAAGAAAACTTCATAATAAGGATCTGAATGAATCCACCTATCAGATTTTCCTTCCGATTTGCACTTGCGCAATGTTGCTAGATTTTGAACATTTTGTAGATTACCATTTTTCGAAATTTCATTTTATGCTTTTAAAATTTGAACTTTTTATAAAGGTAGGCACTATTACCTTGTAATTTTTATTTTACGAGTTATGCCTCGTATTTGAGCAACTCGTTTTTCTCCTTCAGCATGGAAAATTGTACCAGACCTATTAACTACTACCTTTCCGTCGAAACTTACTTTAAATCTCTATTTGCAGCAATCTATAAAACTGCAATATCCATAAATAAGTAAAGCCGATTTTGTCTGTTTAGTACTGTAAAATGATATGATGCAGACATTGTTATTTTTCAAATACTCCTGCCCAATGACATCGAGTATGAACTTATTTTTAGTTACTTTAATTCTTTCGTCATTCTGGGCTTCAGAAATTATGTTGGGGTCAATTTTAAACTCAGCCTCAAGCACATTTGTTTTAAATGTTCGTTGTCTAGTATTTACCTTACCTTTTAAATCGTAGTACATCTCTGCTAGATTTTTTTTTTTGGGTTTGGTGTTTTTCTGTATGCTTCAAAATTTGAGATTTTAACGCTGTTATCTGAAATTTCGAAAGAACCTAGTGTTACATTGCTACTATTTAAAAATTTTCCTATACTTTCTTCCAAAGCACTATATTTTTCAATGGAAACATTTTGTTCATTACATTTTTTATTGCTGAAAACACCACTAAAATTTTCTGTTAAATTTTCACCGTTTCCCTCCAAAATTATTTCAGAAATATTATTTTCTTCGTTTTTATTGGTCATAACACCACTAAAATGCACCTCAAAATTTTTTTCCTTTTCTACCAAATGCATTTCAGAAAGGCTATTGTCTTTTTTTATAATTTAAATTATGAGCCAGAGGTTCATGCCGCGTGTCTTCTAAGCATAATTTTTCAATCATTTCATTCAAATCAATGTTTTCGCTTAGCAAAATATCTTCCACAATAATGTTTGAAAGATTTAATAATGTATCTACAGCATTTTCCTCGGGGCTTATTTTGCAACAAAGTTGTTACTTCTTTAATCTGAAGTTAAGAAAACAAATGAATCTTATAACTACTTTGCCCATGTTTTAATTTACCTCAGAGCTTTCAATAGAATTATTGTTTGCCGACATTTTGGCCTCAATTTTGTCCCCTTGATATAATTGAGAACATCTCATAATCTGAAATCGTTAAAAATAAATGTCCCTCACCGAAACAACTTGCTTTATGTATCGGAACTTACATTGCTTAAAATCATTTGTTATTCTTTATATTATTCTGAATTCTGGAGTGCGTTGGCATATTTACATTATATTTTTCTACAATGCGTGCGTACATATCCCGACTTATATTTTCTGGAAGCAAGCCATTTCTAAGTTAATTTTCGATAACTTTACGTCACGCATTTTAATTGAATATCTAAAAATAAAATGAAAATTCTCTAAATAAATGGCGTTATGCACCAAAAAGTCCTATATAGAAAGGAAGAAATTTTACTAAAATGTGTCCTGTTCAATTTTCAAACAAGTTTTGCTGGATGCACTCAAGGGATTCAACGTGAGTGAGAACTTTCAAGAGAATTGACCACAATTTACTAAAACCAAAAAATATATTTGTCATGCCTGGCAACACTGATGTCCACTTTAAAAATTTTTAATATAAGCAGTCGAGGGTGTGAATGTCAGTGCAATATTAAGGAAAAAATTGGCAAAATTATATATAATAGGTCTGTTCGGTTACTCAAAATTGGGAGCCCGCGGGCGCCCAATCTTACCCAAAAACGCGTTTTCTTACGCAAAAATTGAGTAAATGAGAGAGGTTTTGAGAGAGTAATGCTCTTGTTCTTCTCGCACGAGAATGCCCGTACTTTTTCTTCGGGCTAGTTTGGGCATGAAGAACAAGCAATCAGTTTGTTTATAATAAACATTGAAAATAACAAAGCAAAATTACAAATGTCCCAAACAGATGACAGACATTAAAAAAGTTGTGTTAAAAATTTTTCTTAACAATAATTAATTACAAACATTTTTGTTATTTATACCATAAATTGTTAAAAACTTCAGAAAAAATACCATTTTTTTCAATAAATATTTTTGTTAATAGAAATTATTATTTCCTAACCTATTTGGTAGCGAAATATTGAAAAATAAATAATTGTTAAAAACTTTTCATAAAAAAGACCATCGCTGAAAAATAAATATAATTAAATAAATTCTTCCAATACTTGTTTTTTTAAATAAATTCTTTCACAAATAGTTTTTTTTCGGTAAACTGTCATCAATCAATGAAATTCAGGGATAATCAAGCTCGTACAATTGTACTTTTTTCAGTACACTTTGCATTGCAAAAGTACTACATTACTCCACTAAATATTAAGTACCAAGGTATATTCATATGATTATACGTTTTTCAGTAATTTAAATTAATTATAGCAAAAATATATTTTCGGTTTTTCTTAATATAATATTTAATTATTAAGTTATTCACAAGCACTTTCCACAACTTTTTCACAAACTTTGACGTTTGGCCTGTTGAATGAAGTGACCATCGAAATAGCTAATAAGTTTAGCTGCCCTACAAGAACATTGACAGTCATTTGACCGGTGATATGACCGTCATTGTTGACAGAATTATCGGTCATTGCGTAGAACAAAGTTTATATCATTTTCTTAAGGGCAATATGAGAAAAATGACCGAAACTTCTGTGTGCATGTGATAGTCAGCGTTGATCCATATATGTCGCTCACTGTACACGGATATCCTAATTGAAATGAAACACTATTTATTTCAATTCTTTACGTTGATTTTATTTCAATATTCTTATATGTATATATATGATTCTAATTGTGCTTTTTCCCTTATAAACTATATGTGAAATTTATTATTACAAACCCTATGATATTCTCATACAGTATGAAAAATATCATAAATTTTTTGGTTTGTATGTTTAATATTCAACCAATTCTCGTTTGATTAATTGAATTTTAAACATATAGATCTTGGGTTTGTATTCAGAAATTAGGAAAATCCACTGATGAGCTAAGTAAGCGTTAGCGAAATAGTACTATATGGATATGCTTTCCTCCTCAATTATTGAGTTGCTTTTGTAATAAAATGCTTTATGATATTTTTCATACTGTATGAGAATATCATAAGGTATGTAATAATAAATTTCACATATAGTTTATAAGGGAAAAAGCACAATTAGAATCATATATATAAATAAATATTCCCAAAATAAATTCAGTTAATACTCTTATATGTACATATCTATATAAAAACAAGTAAGAGTGCTATATTCGGCTGTGCCGAATCTTAGATACCCTTCACTGGCTCCCTTTATTTCTGAAATTCGCCTGAATTGCCGTTTAGTAGTGCCGAATTTTTACTTAATTGTTGGATCTGGTCCAAAGGACCAGACCTTTTCGATCAATATATAACTTCAAAGAGCTAAGTCAAAGAGCCAAAAACGAATATTGTGATGCATTAGTGGCTTACGGCATTCTTGCGTGATCAGATCTTTCAAACAGAGGCTTACACTTATATGATTATAGACCCACATACATACATGTAGAGTATATTAATAATGCATAAATACATAAATAATTAAATTTCAATACGTAGAATTAGAGGAATACACTTATTTTCAAAACTATTGTTTTCTTCCAGCCATATGCTTGTTCTTATTTTTAATTTCTGTATATTTCTATTGAATATATTTTTACAATATATTGGAAACTAAATCACATTGGGCGAATGATCCCAATTTTTTAGAAGAATTTTTATGCACCAAACAAGCGCTTTTCATTTCAAATGGAAATACGAAGCAACGAAAAAAAAATTTATTTTCTTTACACATCCTTCCTTACGTTAAATTAGGCCCAACTGTTGTTCTTTTAGATGAGCTATGAATGTTTGTTTTCTAAATTAAAAAAAAAATTTTTTTGACTTTTTTCCAATTAATGTGTTTCAAAATAATAATTTCTATAACCAGTAAAAAAAGAAACGCAAGTTCTGAGGGACACCTATGATTCGAACTCATTCAAAGAAATTTGCTACTGAACAACTTGCTCTTTGCTAGCTCATCCATCAACCTCATTGAATTCAGAGTCATTAAATCAGAGAAAGGCCCATGATCTAAATATATAAGGTCTGCTTGACAGTTCAAATTATTTTTACTGTGACGTCATCGTCGAGATTTGTTTTTAATATGTATGGGGTTTGTTTTTTTTTTTGAAATATTTTGCAATTTTATAGGTAAAATAAATAAAACAAATTAAATTGTTATGTTATAGTTTTTATTTACTTTAAATCAAATTCAGCAATTGCTTCCTTTACAATTTGTTTGTTTGCTCTTTTTACGTATCGTTTCGATCTTTCGACTGGTAAAATCCTGTTTACATGGATATTTAAAGATGGGACAGCCTTCGCATCTAACAATCTTTTTCTTATTGGCGTGTTCAATAATATATCTTTTAAACGCCAATCATTATTCGTAAAATGTCTAGAACAAATTGTTCCAGATTTCCAATTAACATTTTTTTTACCGCATACATTGATCCACACTTTCTTTATTTCTGGATCTTTTGGAAGCGTAAAATATTTTAGATTTTTATCATCCTGCTTCGAGCTTTTACAATCTTTTACCACACAGTATTTCATTGTCCAAATAAACACCACAAAATTTTGTGTTTTGTAACCACAGATTCCTATAACCTATGTTTGTAACATTGTCGTGCTAAAAATTGCGAAATTGTGAACATAAAGTAGATGAAAAAACACGTTTAATTTTCACATCTAGAAAATAAAAATCAAAACAACAATATTGAGGTATTTAGAAGAAAAAGGAATCACCGAACAGAGTTAGGGGGTAAAAGAGACAGCATATTTCTTGATGATGTCTCTTTCTCTGCTCGTTCGCTGCTTTGAACTGACGCCTCTGTATACTTTGTGGTTGTGTATTCGCATGTTACTTGAAAACCAAGGCTGCCACTTTATTATTATTTATAGATATGAGCAGATTGTGTAGTAGTTTTTTACTAGACTCTGCAATGTTGAATAAATATGAAAATGATTTTTTGTTTGCCGAAAATTACTTCGGTAAATCTGAAAGCTTAGTATGCCAACGCACGGAACAAAATAGTGCATTCATTTATTCTAATATTAAAACTAGAATAATAAACTGTAAATATTTTTCTATTTGTGTAGATGAGTGCACTGATATTAATGACAGTATATTTTTCTTCAGCGTTTTTTTTTTAATGGAAATAAGAATACAACACTTAAAAAATATAAATATACACTTAGTTGCAAAACTCTACATACGATTTAATTTCTTCAATAAATTTTAATTTTTCAGAGAAATACAAAAAAGTTGTTAAACTTTTTTATTTCATAGGATTAACGATCTTTACATAAAATAAAAAATAAAAATTCACGCTGTTTAATATTATAGAATGAAAAATATAATAAATTTTATAAAAGCAAAAGTCTACATATGATACATTATAAAAACTTTGGGGTGACTTAGAAAATATTCAATGGATTGTATTGTCTTTTTTGCATCTTAAACTTCTTTAAGCCTTTTAGGCATCGAAAAAAATGATTTTTTTGTTATTTCGGGGAAATATTTCCTTTTCGTCTCTTTAATTCATTTTCAAGTGAGAAGTGGAGGAAGTTCTTCTATATCTAAGTTTCTGTTTTAAATAAATTAATAAATGTGCCCTGTTAAATACTTACAAGTAAGAATTTTCAAAAATTTTACTTTACATATAAAATAACGATCACATTAAATGCAATTTCGAAATCATATGTAGAGTTTTGTGACTAAGTGTATATTGTATTTCTTTTTTTTTCTGGCTTTGCTGTCCCTTTCTATTGATAGATTTATAGTAATTAATGAAAAATAAATTTAGTGTCATACGGGCTTTAATAACAATTATTAATCATACGAGTATATATCAGAAGTGGGAATTTTTTGGGTATTTTTATTACTTTTTTTTCACATACTGGCAGCATTACTGAAATGAGGGAACTATAATTACGCTCAAAGACAAACAACAAAAACAAGCATAAAATGTGAATGCTTGAGCCAGAAGCCACACCACATTTTTTTGCTTATTAATGGCGCAAAATGAAAGAACGGTAAACATCAGTGTAGAAATCAATATTTCTTTTTATGAAACTGCCATAACAAGCATAAATGTAGAACTTGATTTTTCGTTGATAAAATTTTTAATTCAAATTTGCAAACATTAGCAATGTTTACACTGGATGCTATTTCTTTTATTATTATTATATAAATTTTATTATAAATTATATAAAATCGGAAAATTTTTAATACATTATGTGCTTAAAAATTTGAAAAAATCAAATTTTTTAAAAGTCACACTTTTAAAATTGTTACTATTTTGCAAAATAAACAAATTCCCAGTTCAGTGCGAACTTCATTGTTATAAATTTTTTTAAAACCAATATTATGTTGTGATTTAATTTTAATCAAAACTCGTCTATTTCTTTACCCGTGACTGTAAAATTATTTGCTTTATTGCGTCTCAAAATATTTTTCAGCATTTCAGTAGTAAGCATGTAGCATTCACTTTAAAATTGTACATTTTGTTTTTTTGGTTAATAACCCAAAAAAAAATTTGAGTTTGAAGAGCAGTGTTGCCGGGAAATAATGATGAGATAAATTGATATCAAATTAGAATTATTTTTTACAATTTACGAAAGGCAATGTTAAATCTAGTAGTGATTATGGTAAAATCGAAACAATGTTGAATGTGAGTTTTTATTAGTGAAATGCAAAAGGGCAAATCTTTAAATTTTATACCTTTACAGGAGAGAGAAAAAATTAATAAAATAAGAAATATTGTGATTATTCATAAACATGATTTTTTCACAATAAGAATTTTTCTTATTCTTCAGACAGATTTGCTTTATTTAGTAAAAATAAACTATTTGCGGAATCTTCTACTTCCATAAAATATAAGTAATATTTGAGTACTTCATTTAAATGTATCAAATACTTACAGCACAAAATGGTGTAAGCCTCTGTTTGAAAGATCCGATTACGCAAGAATAGTGTAAGCCACAAATGCATCATAATATTCTTTTTTGGTAGCTGTACAGCAAAGAAGACACTATTATTGTTCAAAAAACGTACGGCGCACAGAGGGTTAGAATAGTCTGTTTTCTTGGATTAATTAAAAAAAAAAATTTTAAGTATCGTCAAAATTTTTTTTTCCCGGTTAGAGTATATAAAATTCTACATCACTTGTCATTAAAATAAATGTCAAAAGTGCTCTGGTGTTTTTGTAGTGAAACTTTAAAGTCAAACTTTATAGAAATTTTTGTGCAAAAAAGGCTGAAAAAAGTGAAAATTTTATTTAGTTTAAAAAATATTGCAAAAGTTAACAATTTTTCAATGGAACCATCAAGTTCAGGTTATTTTGCAAATACTTCGTTAACATTTGTGTATCAAATTGTGTATGCAAGTGTTTTAGATTTATATTGGAAATACCAAAAAAATTAGCATTTTTATATTTTAAATGTATATATAGTTATTATTTGTCCACATTCGTGTCATAATTTTTAGTTTATATTAAATCTGTATTATATTGCAAAATTTTACGCTACATTTCTGTGCCGTTTAGAAGCTATGCATTGTTTAATACAAGTGTTGCAGCAGTCAAATTAGCTAAAAATCTCATTGATCTCCCAACTGCTGCTGTTGTTGTGTGTTGTGTTTTGTTGTTTTTCATGTTACTTTTTTCTATTTATTTGTGCTCTTCTTTTCAGTATATTAATGATGATATTTTTGTTTCTTTTAATAATATTCTTTGTTTCGTAATATTTTCTTTTTGTTTATTTTAATAATATTCTTTGTTTTGACAAATAGTGATCGTGTTGTGCAGTTTCAAGTAATCGGGTAAAAGGGATTTTAGAAATTTTTTTTTGTATTAGCATTATTTTTTTTTCATAGAAACAAGTTCGAACGTTGTTTTTTATACTCGTCGAAGCTTATTTGATATTATGATGAATTCAAGCGCTCAAACAATGAATGACAAGATGAAATTTTTAGCTGAAGAAATCAAAAAACGCACCAACTGCTCTACGGGTAATATGTGTGATTTTAATAAAAGAATTTATGTTTTCTTTATGAATTTAAATCTAGGTGGACTAGAGCGCATAGAATGGAAATGAGGTTTATTACTCAAAATAAAATCTGGTTGGAATCCTCTATTGGTTTTACTCTTGCCCCGACTGCAAAACTTGGTCGAAAAGAAATTAGTTTTACCGAGTCCAGTGGTTGGAGTAAATATAAAAAAACAAAGATTTTAAGTGACACCATATCATTGCCAGAGTTACTTTATGCTTTACAGGTTAAATTACAAAGCGTAGGTATGTCGAAGAATCAAAAGTGTTGCGAGCCATATATGAAAAGTGTTGCAAGGGCATACATTTAAAAAAAAAGTTGAAACAACCACTTCCCACCTTAAAAATATCGAATACAAAAGCTGTGGCTGTTTTTGTAGAAGCTAAACTAACACGAAATCTATACAATGTTGTTAGACAAGCAGCTCCTCAAATATTTACCTCCTACAACAATATTCAAACTGAAAAAGAAAAAAACTTACCCAGAATCGAGCAGCTTTAAAATAAGCGAGACCTCCGTTGAAGTAACTTTACAAGGTCTTCTTAATCACACAGCGGAGCGACTAATAGAACTTCAAGAAACTGTTATTGCTCATTAGGTATTACGAACTCGAATGTAGTATTATATTCAAAATGGGGCTTTGATGGAAGCTCTGGCCATAGCTCATACAAACAAGCCTTTCATGGATCTGATGCTAGTGATTCATCAGTTCGAAATAAAGATTTTAAAAAATATAAGGAGTTTCATTCACGAAAGTGCAGTCGCGAAAAATCAAACCAAGACATTTTTAATATGTTTTCGATAACCTCGGACCCAATTATTTCAAGCATGCGAAAATTTCCTTCAAAGAAGGTTCATAGCTTGCCAGAGGAGGCAATTGATTTAATTGTACCTGCAGCTCCGAACAAGAACTATTTCAGTGATGTTGAAGTTGCTTATGATGATGATGATGATGATGATGATGATGATGATGATGATGTTGATGATGATGATGATGATGTTGATGATTAACTTTAAGATGTATAAAATGTTTAAGTTCTCATACTGTACTCCTTGCACTATATACCTACACTGATATTTGGCATTATTTAATAAAAATTATATTCAAATATACTTTGAAAACATTTTTTTTTACTTATTTTAATGGTATTAACTGAAAAATTAAGAAAAATTATCCGAACATAGCTTCTCTGATTTGATCCAAGAAAACATGCTATTCTAACCCACTGTGCGGCGTAAGTAACTTTTTTTCGTCCTACAAATTTGAGACGCTTATGTGTTTCTGGTAAAAATTATGCCAAAACGCATTTTCGATTTTATTTGAGGCTTCTTTAATGCAACAATTTCTTACTGCCGAATTCATTTAAATTTATTTATATTTTAGTTCATTTCATTCATTAAAGAATTAATAAATAAATTTCCATGAAAAATCAGTTATTATACATTTTTTACATCCAAAAAAAAGTTTATGAATTTAAATTAAATAATAATTCATAAAGCAGCAGACAATTCTGTAATTTGAAAGTTTGGCATATTTAGGTTGCTCAGTTGGCGTATTTTAGTTTTGAATAGTTAGCATCTCGATACCACAGATTTATTTGAACATATTTTTAAAATAAAATCTCACATTGAAGGCCATTGGCTCGCATACATAATCCGCCATTGTAGCACTTTCAGCATTTTCACTGTTGGATTTAATATTTTCTTTCGTTAAGCCGATGCGACACGCATTAATATCCGCGGCAATATTTGTATTAGTGTGCATTAGTGCCCAAAAAACAGTCACACATAGATGTAAGACGTAAGAAAACATTCGGCCTTTTTTGAAATTTTGTAAAATCTTTTTTAACAGAAATTGTAAAAATAAAATTATTTATTATAAATTTTTTTGGTGTAGCGAAGAACAATTAAGTCTTTCCAACTACTTATTTTAATAATCATACCAATCAATTCAATTCAACTTGTCTCAGTTTTTTGTTTTTTCTTTACATGTAAAATTTTAAATATATATAAATAAAAATCGGATAATCATCTATAAGTCCTCTATCCCAACATTATTTCGTGGCACTACTTTTTTTTTTGTGCTACTACTGTTCGTCAAAATAAAATTTTTTTTTGCATACAGAAATGCTCAAAAAGCAATGCTACTACTCTTTCGCATGAATGTACATATTTATAATTATAAAATTAGCAAAAAAGAATGAGCAAGTTTGTCTTCTAAAAAATTGTTTATAAAAACTGGCACCGTCATCAGACTCCGTATACATATATGGTAAAATTTCTTTAGATGTATTGCTGAAAAGGGTCGTTACACGACTTGTGTTAGTGTATTTGATAGTATTAGTGGCAAATTGTGGTATGATTTAGTCTGGATAAGTTATAACAAACTCAGCGGTCTTGATGGGTGAGGTGACTGAGTATATGGATGGCGTTTTGGTGAAGTTTAATGGTGGTTCGAATCATGTTATGTATGTAATTAAGAAGTATGTTTAATTTAAATATTGTTTCTATTAGTCTATTTCATAATATATAATGCATATTTCATAAGGAAATCGCGTTCTTTTTGTTTTTTTTTCGCATATTTTGAACATGTTTGGAGCTACTTAGCGGGTCCAAATAGTATTTAAAGTAAGTAGTCCACCTAGTTACATACAAGAACTAAATTTCATTAAAATCGCTCCATCCGTTTCGAAGTTATGGACAATTTTGTACTAAAATTTCAAGAAAAAAACCAAGTTGGTCGTGGATCTGCGGCTGTAGATCGGAAATTATTCAACCGATTTGCCCAAATTTCAATAGGAAGAGATTCAGGTCTACTACTGACCGATTGACACAAAATTTTATAAGATGATTAATTTGGCCACAAACGGCGTTTCAAGAAACACACAAACACAGACAGACGGACAGGCGGACATGGTTCTATCAACTTCTCTATTCATAACCTTTCTGAAAATATATAAATTTTTCTTCTGAGACGAATATTAAAAAAGTTTCACACGGAATGACAAACTTATACATACCCTTTACACTAAAAGTGAAGGGTATAAAAAAGAAATGTAATATAATATAAAATAGAAATATCCATCAGAACCTTGGAGTGGGACATCATCTGTGAATTTTTTCTTAATATAATTGCCCACAATTATTTAAAATATACAAATATTAAAACAAACTATTCAGGGATTCGCATAAAAATTAATTCTATCCATCAGCAAAGACAACATATGTTGTTGTTAAAACGTGTCGCCGAGTGCCGAACACAAAAACGATGCTCTCTTCCACACCCGTAACATGCTACCAAACTAAATGTTTTCTCGTCTAAACTCAGTCGTACGAAGCTTCAAAAACTATAGTCCGAATTATAAGTTTACAAACGAGTACAATTATCATTTCTGTAAAATTGATGAATTTGCGAAAATTCAAGAATACTTTTGTAATGAACTGCTTTAATTTTTAACTATTCGACAACACGTTGGTTGTCTCGCAACGAGGTGGTCTCTCGAGTAATAGGAACTCCTTCAGTATTACTTTAATTTGATTGATTTCGAAACAAATTCTCAATATTCAAGAACTCATTTTATTTTATCTTTCTGTTACTAATAGTTAATAATAGCAAAACTTAACGCAACTGTTATGTTTTTAGTACATTTGGGGTCAAAAAAGCACAGAATATACATACAGAAAACCCACAAGTGACAGTTGAAAAAGCCCCAAATCAGGTTTTGCACAAGTGTCGTGAGAGTGAATAAAATGATAGCATAAGCAATGTATTAAAAGCAATGGTTATACCTATACTTTTAAAAACAGATGTTTTGCAATGTAAAATAAATTTTGAGTAGCAAAATGTGTGAATTTTTTGGGAAAAATTTGTTTTTTAGTTAATATTTCAATTTTATGAATGAAATCTTAAATCCGCGGTTTAAAAAATATTATACAAAGTTAATGTGCAAGTGAAAGTGTTATATTATATGCGTACAACAAAAAAAGTATGTGTAATAAGTTCTAAAACTTTGACTGAAATTTCCGGCAAGAGTGGAAATGCAAGTAATGCATTAGATTATATATTATTGGATGGTTGGTTAGTTTTAAAAGCAAGATAAAATTGTTCCAAACCGATGATGCAGCAAAGCAACTTTAACTAACAAACCATGGTATGTATGTTTGTGTGCCGGCACGTTTGTCTATTGATGAATTAAAGAGTTTCGAGGTGGTGGTGGTGGTGAAGTTTCATGAAACATTTTACGGATATACCCAGCAATAATCTACCCAGTATTTTAACAAGGAATTTTACAATGAAGTGCGCTTTGTTAAAACCACAGAAAATGTATGTGCATTGGAATTAACTTGGGTTTTGCCACCGATGGCAAAATTGTATAAATCTAACCCTGATCTGATCACTTTCTCATCTAATTGGCTGTTATAGTGAAGGCAGTTTGTGTGCTTGTTTAAGAAAAAGGTAAGTTTATTTTCTTTTTACTGTTTATTTAATAGCTGCTAACATTTGCAAATGTTGTTTTCCTTTTAAGACTCTGGGGCTTACAACTACTAAGTGGAGTGTGGATGTTTGTCAACAACTTTTGCCTACAAACAAGAATAGAGGCCACAGATTTGATTCACAAAAACCTGCTTTCAAAAATGTTTTAATTAGAGGTTTTCAAAAAACATTAAAATAAGGCATTCTTACAAACAAGTACGTAAAAAAGCATGCAATATTAAAAAACGATATGAAATAATATTTTATTTTCTAAAAGCTTCTTTTATATTTTTTTAGGTATATTCGTTTTTGTGTTTTGGAAAACATAACTTGGACGATAATACTTAAATTAAAAAGCGTAAACGATATAACACTAAAAGATATGGTTGGCGGACAACTACACACACAACTGCACATGCAAAAGTTGGTGCAGGAAAGTTTATATCATGAATGCCGTGCTGACCACATTAAACTGCCATAAAATTAAGTAGGTACTCAAACTCTAAAAATAAGTTTTTTGTTGGCTTTTTGTAAAACAATTTATTCTTTTAATTTCATTCGTAGACAAAATATGTTAAAGCTCGTACAGTGCAAGGATATCATTGCATACGCTGCAATCTTCTAAACGAGAAAGACTGCAATACGATAGTTGGAAATTTTTATCAAATCGGCCTCTGTTCTATGTATATATATGGAGGATTGTGAAATTGTGTTATTTATAATTGTATTATATAAGTATATTTGTATTAGAACGAAATATTAATATTTAAATTTTTTTTAAATTCCAATTTATGTATTCTTTCAAATAAATAATGTTAAAACGCATGTATATATGTATTTTTGTTTAACGAAACAATAAGATAATGGAATTACCCCCTTATGCAAAAACCAATTGTTCAAGGTTAATTGTTAAACCAACATAAACTCAAATGACTTAAATTTTCTTCAGCAGAAAAAACTTAACAGAAACTGCAAAAATTAAAATGTAAATGCCGATAAAAATAAAACTTTGCATAGAAATTCGTTTCATAAAATAATTTTTTCATAAAATTGTTTTTATTTTAAATATAATTGTATATTACAGCAAGTATTTTATTTTTAAGAACTGCAAATTTGTTCCGATTTCTTCTGGCTGTAGTTGCTTGCATTGCCCATCTCATCTACGATCCAAAATCCAGCACCACATATTCACGCACTAGTTTAACATATAAAACGAAAAAGAAAAGAAATTTTTTGTTATAAAATTGGAAATTGAAATAGGTAATTAAAATGGCCTAATTGTATATGTATTATGAATGAAATAAAATAAAAAGGCATATACATACATAACATATAACAATTTTTATATATATTTTGTTTATTTTTTGGTGGTCCTGAGAAGGACCAATTATATATAATGTTCATTGTGGTAATCATATACATATATTTAAAAACTTTTGGTCCAGTTTGTTTTGTCAATCACAAACCAACTGGCCCTTTCTATTTTATAAAACACAAACACATTTGGTTGCTTTTATTAATCACAAAATCAACTGGAACTTCTTTTTCTTATGCTAACAAATTTATTAGCACTAAACAATTTTGGTCCAATTGGTTTTGTGCTTAATAAACCAACGGAACGTTTGTATTTCATGACACACTAACACTTTTGGGGTAGGTAATCAAATATATTTAAAAACTTTTGGTCCAGTTTGTTTTGTCAATCACAAACCAACTGGCCATTGCTATTTTATAAAACACAAACACATTTGGTTGCTTTTATTAATCACAAAATCAACTGGAACTTCTTTTTCTTATGCTAACAAATTTATTAGCACTAAACAATTTTGGTCCAATTGGTTTTGTGCTTAATAAACCAACGGAACGTTTGTATTTCATAACACACTAACACTTTTGGGGTAGATAATCACAAATGTTTAAAAACCTTTGGTCCAGTTGCTTTCGTCAATCACAAACCAACTGGCTTTTGCTATTTTATAAAACACAAATACACTTTGTTGTTTTTGTTAATCACAAAATCAACTGGAACTTCTTTTGCTTATAATAACATATTGTTTAGCACTAAACACATTTGTTCCAATTGGTTTTGTGCTTAATAAAATAACTGGACGTTTGTATTTTAAAGCACAGTAACACTTTTGGGGGTGGGTTTTAGAACTTGCGACACTAGCACTCAATAGAAAATGTATGACTTACCTTGCTACTCCTACTGAGCCAGTTATCCTACTTCTTATAGCTGCTTTTATTCCATAAATCCATTCTTTGGCGTCGATGTCATGTATTGCCTGAAACACAAATTTTTTATTAGGGCCTAAAATTCAATTTGATAACATGTACATATATCACCTACCTGTCTAGACTTTTCCGGAACATGTGAAGCTTATATGCTTCTGTGCACCATAAAACGCAATGTTGGCTCCTAAAAAATTTAAATATAATATAGTAAAAGCATTTAGATAATTACTTTTTAATTAAATACATATGTATGTACTTACCTTTTGGTTTTTGTTCTCCGGCTTCTACATCCGCTTTTGCTTTGTATTGCTTTTTTCACTTTTGGTAATATGTAGACAAAATAATCTATAATATTTATGTCTACATATTACCAACTTTGGTCATGATATTGGAGGAAAATGGAAAATTATTTCCAATTTGCTCCAATATCTTACACAAAAATTTATTTTCTGTCAACCAAAGGAAAATTGCACAAGGTTCGTACGACAAAGAAAACAATATTTTTAAAAAATATTTGTTGTCCCTCTCGCACGAAGTATGTGACCTGGCAGCACTAAAATGTTTGTGACGGGTCTAGTTGTACTTTATGCCTCTGTGGATTTGATGTCATGTATTTCAGTGTTTTGATCGAACAGCAGGAATGTTTTTTTTATGTATGTTCGTTTGTTTGGCTACAGTGCATTTGTTATTATACGTGGTGTAGTGTCGACTCAACCTAGGACAGGGAAGCTAGTTAATATGAAGGGCGGTTTGTTTGAATGTTTAAAAAAGAATAATAGGAGGACAATTTTGACCACCAAATTTATGTCACCCTGGTATAGGTAGCATTTTTGGTGAATGTGTATATATGTATAAATTAGTATCACTTCTATTTTTATTTTGACCTTTATTAAAATTTTTTAATTATATTTATTTTTGAGCGATGGCCTTTTTAATGAAAAGTTCTTAAATTATTATTTATTTCTCAATATTTCGCTACCAAATAGGTAGCATCGTCAGGAAATAATAATTTGTATTAACAAAAATATTTTTTTAAAATAAGGAAAAGAAAATATTTTTGAAAGGAAATGCAAATTTTTTTGTCATTAATATTAAAAATATTCTTTATACACATGTGTAAATGTGTGTACATGTATACATAAATAAACAAGTTTTCAAAATTATTTTCTTTTGTACATATGTATATACATGTATGTACAATGTAATAATAACATATATCTATTAGAATATAACATAATTATTAGAAATAATTTAATAAATGACCTATGACTATCTATTATTAACTATATTTTTTGCATAAATATATATATATAATACATAATCTAAATCTAAATTGTATTAACTAAATATCTATAATTTTGTGCTAAATTATCTACATCTGATTTATAGTTTATTCTATTGTCCGCAGGTATTTTAATTATCTGTAACATTTCCAACAAAAAACGTCGTTTATAATTAGTTTTTTCTCCAATATAGTTGTGTCTTAAAATTTTGGATAATGATCTAATGATGCACAATGTGTAGTTAATGCTGTTTTTTGTGTATTTATATGTCTGTATTTTTGATCTGACTTAATGCTGTTTTTTGTGTATTTATATGTCTGTATTTTTGATCTAAAAGTTGATAGAGGTGTACCTTTATTCAGTTTCTCACAATTTCTTCTTTGGTTTATTATCTTGTCCTATTGAAAATAAGAATTTTATTAATATATACGTACATGTTACATTATATTATGTACATATTTAATAATTTATTGTTTGTAATTTTTTTAATTAAAAACTTACCGATAATGTTGCTGCTAATGTTGAACTGAAGTGCAACTTTTTCTAAATAATAACAAATGATACTATTTTTTACATCCAAGTTGACGCCATAAGGGATAATTTGTTTGTGCTACCATACTTCTAATTGAGAACTAATGGAAAGAAACACTAATTATTAGCGTTTTCACAATTTAATAATTTTTGTACCAAAAATTGTACTACATGAATAATCATCGTGTTCATAATTTTTAAAAGTTTGTTGGCTTATACCTCTTCTCATACAGTCTCCCCAAAAATGACGCACATACCAATCGACGTGTATTTTTAATAGCTATCGATGGCAGGTAGCGCGATGTGTGCACGAAGAATCGTTTGGGCGCAATAAGTGATATACTGAAAATGTACAGTTACGTTTTTTTTTCCAAAAGTTTGGCGGGCTATAGCTTTTCTTGTACAGTCTCCTCAAGAATGATATGCATACCAATCGACGCCTATTTGTTATAGCTTTCAAACGCAGGTTGTGCCATATGTGCACGAAGAACGGTTTTCAAATTATAAGCGGACAACTACATATAAAGGCGATTGAACAGGTCATTGATTAATTGGCATATATCATCAATATAATTTATGAACATTATAAAATTTTATGCTACGGCCTTATTCCTACATATATTCGTTTTTATTTTTAAATTGATATGCTAATGCCTGAGAAATCAATGATCGAATATCAATAATTTTTTCACTCTTTGTTTACATTTTCCTTGTGCTATGCAGCAAACCAAAACATTCGGTTTGTTATTTTTTTTTATTTCCGGTTTGATTTATTCACTCACGTGTTCGTTCATTTTTATCTCGTTAATTTCAATTGTAAGAAGCGTGTAGTATAATACTACTAGTATTAAAGGCTGTATTTTCACGTTTTGTTTCATAAAATAAAAAAAACCAACAAGCGTAGCAAAATTGCATCATTTATCCACAGTTAAATTCAAAATATATATTTTATTTATAAAATGTAAATGAAATAAATAAATTAACAAAAATTTTTTAAATTTATTTTTACCTTAAAAAATAAGAATGGTTTTTTGCAGTAACAAGCAAATCATATTTTACAACTCTCCTAGCACATCTACTACATTGAACACCAATTTTTATCACAGACTAAATAATTTACAGGTTAGTCCATGAATTTATCAATTATTTATTGAATTTTTAAAAAGGTTTCACATTTTGTTTACAACAAGTTTAAAAAAGTAAGATCTATCAGTTTCTTCACTTTATTGTATTTTTGTTTTGTTTATTTTCTTTATTTTTCGCACTGTCGTTCACTTTTAGTTATTTTTGTTTTGTTTTTTCTTTTCTTTCGCTCTGTCATTCAAAAATGAATAATTAACCGAACGGGTTAATTTTTTCTACTGAACGAAAAAACGATTTGGCACAGCTCTATCGGTGATTCCCAATTATTATATAATCTTTTAACAAAAGCATAATTTCATGACTATGAATTCTTATTTAATATACAAAAAACTATAATTACAAATCTACTGTACCTCTAAATTTTGCATAAATTAACATTGTTATGCCCAAATTCACAGTCATTAGTTAGCTAATAGCAATAGTTTAACAAACGTACAAAAGAACGTATCCCACGTACTGCGCCACAGCGTCCCAATTGTCCTCGCAATCGAGCATCCTCCCTATCACGGTGGCAGGAGCGAACCCGCCAACCCGCTGCGCCATTGCACCTCTCTCAGTATGCCACCTGGTGTAGTCGAAGAAAGTGTGTTCTGCATCATCATCCGTAATACCACAGTAAATGCAGTCGGGACCATCTGCCCTGCCCATCCGGTACAGGTACTTTCGGAAGTATCCGTGGCCCGAGAGGAATTGTGTCAGGAAGTAGTTAACTTCCCCAAATTTCCTCCGAATCCATACTTCCACGCAGGTAATGAGCCTCGCCGTCCACCTGCCGACCGTGTCCGCGGTCCACCTGTCCTGCCATTGCCGGACAGTTTGGGGTCTCAGACCAATAGCCTTCCCCCCTCGAGTTGCAATCCTCCCACCGCTCGCGTGCCAAGAGGTCTATGGGTATTTCCCCACATATCACCAGGACCGCAGCGCCCGAGACCGTGCGGTAAGCCGAAGCAACCCTAAGGGCCGCCGTCCGCTGTACCGCCTCGAGCACCCTGAGTTTGGTTCTCTCACCCAGTACATTTCCCCAAATCTCGCTCCCATGCAGCAAGATCGACTTCGTGACCGCCATAATCAGCCTCCTCTTGCTCTGGGTCGGATCACCCCTGCCCTTGCTAACAAGCACGAGCCGCTGTGGTTCCAGCGTCTTGGGAAGACGCCCTGGACTAAACAAGCATCATATACTGGAAGCAATGCTTCCGGCCTGCTCTCAGCCAGGATCTTCAGCACCTCCGACGGTACCCCATCCGGGCCAGGGGCCTTCCCCGTCCTCAGAGCCCCGGCGGCGATCTTCAGCTGCCCCCCGGTAAAGGGCGGTGGAACCTCATCGTCGTAGGACCCACGTTCGCCGCCCAGCGGATGGTGTGTAGGGAACAGGCCCCCGCAATTGCATCGATCCGCGCGCCGTCCAATTGCTCCCCAGCACGGGTCGAGCCCAATTTGACCGCCACGATCCTATAGCCGAGTGCCCATTGATCACGGTTCAGGTTGCTCCAAAGTTCCTCCCATCTCGCCCTCTTGCTCGCCACAATCGCGTGACGCAACGCCCCGCGGGACTGCCTGTACTCTTGGGCCTCCAGTAGAGCCTCGCCGGCCCGCCTAGCCTTAATATAGACCCTGCTATTGCGGAGGCAGTCACGCCTGAGCCCAGCAATCTCCGGCGTCCACCAGTACACAGGTCGCCTCTCCGCCCGCCGCGACAAACGGGGCATCGATGCGTTTCATCCATGGACAATGCGCCGCATCATAACACCCGCCAGGGAGTCAGCGTCACCCCCACCGTCCAAAACCGCTGTACCGTCGAAACCGGCCAAGAACGCCCCGCGGTCCAACCACGCGACGTTCCAACCACGCGCGCCCCTCCCCCCGTGCGCCCGCCTCCGATACTATCCCAAACTCAACATACTGGTGATCACTCCCAGTATATTCCTCGAGCACCTTCCATCCTTCGATCATCTCAGACAGATTTTCGGATACCAATGTGATGTCAGGAGTGGTGAACTCGCACCCCGGCCGCCTGAAGGTGGTCGCACCACCAGCGTTCATGACCAGCAGGCTCAACCTGGCCGCCATATCTAGGACGCACCTCACCCTCGTGCTCGTCAACGGATCACCCCACTCCACAGCCCGCCATTGAAATCACCGGCCACCATGCTCTGTCCGGCAATACCAGACAGAGCGTCCTCGATAGCGGCCATCTTCGCCCTAAACCGCTATCGCTAGGAGTTAGGTAACAGCTCACCAGCACAAAACCGCCGATCCGATCCCACGCATAGCCGCAGCCGATCCCGTACCGCGCAAACGCGGGTTCATCGCTGCTTGGTAGCCAGAGCGCCGCCGTACCCGTTTCGTCCCCGAGCCAGAATCCTTGGTGCATCCGACCGTATTGTTCGCTGATAACAACCACGTCCGCGCCCCTCTCGGCAACCATCTGCCTTAGCAAAGCATCTGCCGTCCTGCTCCTGTGCATATTCGCCTGAAGCACCCTCATCATCTGCGGGATAGCGGGCAGCCCTTCGAGCCCGCAGGTGGTCAGTCCTACCGCGCCCCGCCCCCGAGCACCGAACGACCTTGGTGACCGCTCTGCAGTCCATCATCTTATGTCCTGTTTCTCCGCACCTGATACACAGTTGCCTCCTGTCCGTTCCAGTACAATTTGCCTGGGTGTGTGCCGCCCCAAAGCATCGATAACACCTACCGACACTATCGGACATCCGTATCCTGGCCCTGATCCATCCGACACGCACGTAGCCAATATCGAAGAGTTTCGCGGCGAATGAAAATTCGTTAGACATTTCTTTATTATATTTTTCACTTAAATTTTACAACACTGATTTTATTTTAGCAATATGTCAGCGCGGAGTGCAATTCCAGATTAGACTGGCGCTCAATTTCATAGCCGGGCTATTTATACATAATTTGTTATTAGTATTCTTTTGCAAACTAGAATTAAGATAAACCGAAATACGATAACTTCTTTGTTATGTGTTTGGGTTTTTACGTATGGTGATAAAAGAAAATATGATATTGATAATAATATATGGTGTAGGTTATTGTTTACTGTCTGAGAATTGGTAATTGTTTACTGTCTGGGAAATAATGATATTGTGTATGGTAATTGTTTATCTTATGAACTAAGGTAAATGTATAGCTAATGTATGTGTATGTTAATAATATGTATAACCACATGTTCTACCTTAACTCTCCCCTTCCTTAAATAAATTGTCCCAATTTTAAGCGGTTAATGGCAGGTTTGTTTCTATACTTTGCCTGTGTAATTCTCTTTCGTAGTGTATTTGGAAATTTTCTCGAACTTTTGCTTGTTTATAAATGGTTATGTATTTGAATAGTTTGAAGCTAAAATATATTATAATCATTACTGAAAAAACGGCTGTTAAGATACTAAAAAATGTTTTTATCGGGTGTTGCTCTAATGGGATTACAAATCTTTTTAAAGAATCTAGTTTGTCGAAGGCATTCTCTGTCGTGGATGTTAATACTCTGAGTATTTCTAAATCTCCTTCGTGTTTGTGATGTATTGCTTCTGTAATTCATTTATGTAAATTTCTGTAATTGGTATTGTCTATATTTACTTCATCGGTAAATATAATTAAATCTGTTCCTGAAACAGTTTTGTTGTTGACAATGTGAAGTCCGTTACTGAGAATAAAACCTTCATCTATGATTTCTAGCTGTTTGTTATACTCCTGTATGATATCACACTTAGCATTTCTCTTATTTAGTACTGACAACGTACAGTCATCTGTGTTGTTGTTGGTTTGGCATATATTTTTGCTAAGAAAGGACTTACACTTGGTTACTCGTTTATAATTGTTGTTACATAGAGCAATGTTGTCGTCTAGAATTAATTTACCGTGTTTTGAACTTAACGGGGTAATTTTATATAATTCACAGTAGTTCTTAAGTACAGGGTATTTGTAAATATTAACGATTAGTTCATTAGTTCGAGCAATGAATACGTCTGCGTATTCTAAAACATTAATAATTGGTACGGAAGATAATTCATGTCTTATTATCTCTTTTAAGTCATCCATGTTTAGAGCTTCGGCCAAATATTCGTTATGTTTAGCGGCGTTAATGGTTCTTACTATTAGGAGTAACTGGTCAAGGACTTCTTTAATAATTAAATGACTCTTTAGATGAGTTGTACCTAAGGAATCAATGATCCGTTCAAGACGTGAATTAATAAGTTTCTGTTTTTCATTGTTGTTAATTAGTGTGTTGATAGCTGATTCTATTTGAATAGTATCATCGCAGTCTGGTGTCCCAATGATGAATTTGAGGTATGATCCCAAGAAGTTAATAGATCTTTTCGAGCGATGTTCATCCTGTTGGTCTGCTAAGATTTTAATCTTTCTTATCCAGATGAATTCCTCAGTTGTTGGTAGGAAGTTATGACTAACTATTTGCTTATATGGTTGAAAAATCTTTGTGAGATTAGATACGTGGAATACAAATGAATAATTGTCAAACAGAAACGTGTCGTCTGTTCGAGTCAGAATATACTTCTGTCCATCAAGGTTTTTTATATTTATTTCTGCTTTTATCAACAGTAAATACATTACCGGTACGGCTAACATTTGGAAGATTAGTTTCATTATTAATAACGATATTTTTTATTGTGTCCTTGTGTACAATGGCACCACGTTGAGTTTCTATTTTATCTCCAAGATCTTGTTTCACTGTGGCTTTTCTATAATGTACGTCGCTCTTCTTTTTCGTTCCTTTCCTGAGTATTAATATTTGTTCGCCAGGATGGTATACTTTATTTTCTGTGCCTTTGTTCAATCTTTTCAATACGTTTTCGGATGCCTTTTTTAGTTTATTTATTATCCTCTCCTTGTCGTATCCTTGCGTATTAAAGTAAATGTCTCTTGGTCGGAGACCTGTAACTGAATGAATGCTGTTGTTTAACTCTTTGACAGCCTTAAAGATTTCTTCGTGCACTGAACTATTATTATGTATTTTCAGCACTCGTGTCAATTCGGTTATTGTGTTGTTCACGCGTTCAACTTGCCCGTTTGACGTAGAGTGGTATATTGGTGTTTCGATTTTTCTTATATTATGTCTTTTATATAATTGATCTATGGTTGTTGCTGTAAAACATGCTTCGTTATCGGTTACGAGTCTTTTACATTCAGGGAAGTGTGATGTGATTATTTGTTCTAGTTTCTCTGCTGCTTCGGGTTTATTATTTAATTCTTGGACTGCTATGTATTTTGAAAATTTATCAGTGACTACTAAGTATTTTTTGTTATCTATATGATTCTAATTGTGCTTTTTCCCCTATAAACTATATGTGAAATTTATTATTACATACCTTATGATATTCTCATACAGTATGAAAAATATCATAAAGCATTTTATTACAAAAGCAACTCAATAATTGAGGAGGAAAGCCTATCCATATAGTACTATTTCGCTAACGCTTACTTAGCGCATCAGAGGATTTTTCTAATTTTTGAATACAAACCCAAGATCTATATGCTTAAAATTCAATTAATCAAACGAGAATTGTTTGAATATTAAACGTACAAACCAAAAAATCTATAAACAAAAACATAACAATCCATGAGTTTACTTTTATAACACACACACATTTCTATTTTTAGTTTTTTATTCTCATCTACACTAGGCTTGCCATCGGCCAGCATAACTAATGTATTTTGAATCAAATGAAAAAATTAAAAAATTAAACAAAACAAAAGAAACAAAAGAATATCAAAATTTAATACCGTGCACATGTAGTATTTTATATTAACTAAATTTATTTTGGGAATATTCATTTATATATATGATTCTAATTGTGCTTTTTCCCCTATAAACTATATGTGAAATTTATTATTACATACCTTATGATATTCTCATACAGTATGAAAAATATCATAAAGCATTTTATTACAAAAGCAACTCAATAATTGAGGAGGAAAGCATATCCATATAGTACTATTTCGCTAACGCTTACTTAGCTCATCAGTGGATTTTCCTAATTTCTGAATACAAACCCAAGATCTATATGTTTAAAATTCAATTAATCAAACGAGAATTGATGAATATTAAACATACAAACCAAAAAATCTATAAACAAAAACATAACAATCCATGAGTTTACTTTTATAACACACACACATTTCTATTTTTAGTTTTTTATTCTCATCTACACTAGGCTTGCCATCGGCCAGCATAACTAATGTATTTTTAATCAAATAAAAAAATTAAAAAATTAAACAAAACAAAAGAAACAAAAGAATAAAAAATAAAAAATTCCGTTAATTTAAAATACTACATGTGCACGGTATTAAATTTTGATATTCTTTTGTTTCTTTTGTTTTGTTTCATTTTTTAATTTTTTTATTTGATTCAAAATACATTAGTTATGCTGGCCGATGGCAAGCCTAGTGTAGATGAGAATAAAAAACTAAAAATAGAAATTTGTGTGTATTATAAAAGTAAACTCATGGATTGTTATGTTTTTGTTTATTGATTTTTTGGTTTGTATGTTTAATATTCAAACAATTCTCGTTTGATTAATTGAATTTTAAGCATATAGATCTTGGGTTTGTATTCAAAAATTAAGAAAATCCACTGATGAGCTAAGTAAGCGTTAGCGAAATAGTACTATATGGATATGCTTTCCTTCCCAATTATTGAGTTGCTTTTGTAATAAAATGCTTTGTGATATTTTTCATACTGTATGAGAATATCATAAGGTATGTAATAATAAATTTCACATATAGTTTATAGGGGAAAAAGCACAATTAGAATCATATATATAAATGAATATTCCCAAAATAAATTCAGTTAATGTAAAATACTACATGTGCACGGTATTAAATTTTGATATTCTTTTGTTTCTTTTGTTTTGTTTCTTTTGTTTTGTTTCATTTTTTAATTTTTTCATTTGATTCAAAATACATTAGTTATGCTGGCCAATGGCAAGCCTAGTGTAGATGAGAATAAAAAACTAAAAATAGAAATGTATGTGTGTTATAAAAGTAAACTCATGGATTGTTATGTTTTTGTTTATAGATTTTTTGGTTTGTATGTTTAATATTCAAATAATTCTCGTTTGATTAATTGAATTTTAAGCATATAGATCTTGGGTTTGTATTCAGAAATTAGGAAAATCCACTGATGAGCTAAGTAAGCGTTAGCGAAATAGTACTATATGGATATGCTTTCCTCCTCAATTATTGAGTTGCTTTTGTAATAAAATGCTTTATGATATTTTTCATACTGTATGAGAATATCATAAGGTATGTAATAATAAATTTCACATATAGTTTATAAGGGAAAAAGCACAATTAGAATCATATATATAAATGAATATTCCCAAAATAAATTCAGTTAATATTTTTTGTTATCATTAAAATAAATATCTGCGTGAATGTACTCTCTTGGTTCGGACGGTATGTCAGACTCATTAAGCGGTTGTTTGTTTGGGTGACGATCGTATTTTCCGTACAAACAAGCTGTGCATGCATTATAGAAGTTTTTTGCATGTTTTTTTATTTCTGGCCAATAATACTGTGTTAGAATTTCTTGCATATTGTTTTTGTAACCTCTAAGAGCTCGTTCATGTGTACTTTTTATTATTTCCTGTTGTTTTGTTATTTCGGTAACATCAGTTAATTTTATTTGTGGGAATGTGATTTTGTATGATAAGAACGTATCCTTTATAATTTCTGTAAGTAGAAACAATGTGGTCGGTTCTGCGTAAATGGCTGTAACTATACTAGCATTGAGTAGTTTTTTTAAACTTTCCCTTGCGTTATCTTTCGTAGTAAAATTAATTATATGTCGTGTTTTGTTTGGAAATAAATTCTTAGTTTCTATGGTATCAGTTGAACCTTTAATTATTTCAACTTGTTGTGAATATGTGTTTAAAGGGCGAGCAGTTATTTTAAAATCTTCTGTTGGACATTCATCACTTGAGTGTACAGTGTTCAATGTTGATGTACTAGTGCTGAATCTCGACAAGGCCTCGGCAACAATATTGGTTTTTCCTGATTTGTATATTATCTTTGCTCCATAATCTTCGATTATCATTTTCCAACGTTTTAATTTTGGATTGGGGTTTCTTTCAGCGATAGAGTATATTAGTGATTGGTGATCTGTTACTATTGTTAGATCGTTAACACCATAAATATAATTTCTTAATTTGTGTAGAGCCCATATGATGGCTAATAATTCTCTCTCGTTTGTACTATAATTTTGCTCGGTCTTGGAAAGATTTCGTGAAATAAAGTGTATAGGTTTACCTTCTTGTTGTAACACTGCACCAATTGCATAATTAGAAGCGTCGGTACAGATCTCAAATGGTTTGGTTTGATCTGGCTGATACAAGGTGGTTTGAGTAGCTAACGCATTTTTTAATTTATCAAGAGCTTCGAGTGCTAATTGATCTAATGTAATTTTTTGTTTTTTACTTTGATTTTTATTCAGCTTGCTATTTTCACCCTGTAAGTAGTTGGTCAAAGGCTTGGCAATTTTTGCATATCCTTCTTTGAATTTTCTATAATAACTAGTTATTCCAAGGAAACCTCGTAATGATTTTAAATTAGTGGGTACTGGATAATCTTTAATAACAGACACTTTTTCTGGATTTGGATGTATTCTATTATGTGATATGATATGACCCAAATATTCTACTTCAGACATGAAGAATTTTGATTTTTCGCTTGATACTTTTAGAGTGTGTTCCTTTAGAGCTTTGAATATGACGTCAATATGCTTCATATGCTCTTCTGGTGAAGAAGAAAAGATGAGCACGTCATCGATGTACACGTAGGCAAATTTTCCAATATAGGGTCTTAGGATGTAGTCTACACAACGTTGGAATATAGCTGGTGCGTTCTTAAGGCCGAATGGCATACGGTTGAATTCGTATTTACCCCCATTAAAACTAAATGCGGTTTTTTCACGATCTTCTTCCTTGAGTAATATCTGGTGGAAACCAGATTCAAGATCTAAAGTCGTAAAATATTTTGACTTACCTAAATTTTGTATGATGGTGCTGGCGTCTGGCATTTGGTATCGATCAGGTATGGTTTGATCATTTAGTTTTTTATAATCAAAAACTATCCTTCTTTTTGGATTGCCATCCTCATTGAACCCCTTTTTTGCTACGGTAATCAATGGAGTATTATAGGGGCTGTAACTTGGTCTTATAATATCCATCTCTAACATTTTCTGTATTGTTTTATTTATGAATTCTCGGTCATTTAGGCAGCTGTGTCATTGATATCTTTGCAGTAATTGTAGTTAAGGCCTTACTAATTTCATCGTGATATTCAGACAGGTTCATGCGTCCTTGTTTAATTTTCCTCATTTCTTCTTGGAGCATATATAGTGGTCTCTAATCACTGTATGTGTAATCAAGACGGTTAATGATGGTTTGAAAGTTGAAAGGAGTGTCGTGGTTTTCTAATATATCAGCAGCTGGTACAGTGATTTTTGTTTTTATGATCATCAATGCTTCAGCATATTTGGTAGTTTCAATGACATTTTCAATACTGTTCATTGCTCGTGTAACGTCTTTACGCCATATGCGGTATTTGTTTTGTGTTCCATCGAATGTGGAAAGTGTTTTAAAGACATCTAAATTTACGTCGTTTGCAGTTCTATATGATAGGATACTGGGCGTCAGTGGTGTGGCAGTAGGTTGTGCTATTGCGGAATTTACTGGAATTTGTTCCATTCGTCCTTGCAGTTCTTGGACCGTTAGTTGTAAACTGGCAATTTGTTGTAGTAGTAGATTAACATCAATTCGTTGATTCCTTGTAGTGATCTCTGAGAATTAAAAATTTTATCTCTTAGATTGGCTCTGTATTTTTTCATTGGTCACAACACTTTATTTTTTTAAAAAGAAATTTGTTACTGGCCAAGTTCTTTAATATACTTGGTCGTAGGTCAACTTGTTTAAACTTGAAATGTTAGTGTGTCCCGAGATTTTCTTTCTCCTTTGAGGGGAAAAATTTATTTTGCCTCTTTGCTGCGACCAAAAAATGCGAATGAAAATTCGTTAGACATTTCTTTATTATATTTTTCACTTAAATTTTACAACACTGATTTTATTTTAGTAATATGTCAGCGCGGAGTGCAATTCTAGATTAGACTGGCGCTCAATTTCATAGCCGGGCTATTTATACATAATTTGTTATTAGTATTCTTTTACAAACTAGAATTAAGATAAACCGAAATACGATAACTTCTTTGTTATGTGTTTGGGTTTTTACATATGGTGATAAAAGAAAATATGATATTGATAATTATTTATGGTGTAGGTTATTGTTTACTGTCTGAGAATAGGTAATTGTTTACTGTCTGAGAATTGGTAATTGTTTACTGTCTGAGAAATAATGATATTGATTATGGTAATTGTATATCTTATGAACTAAGGTAAATGTATAGCTAATGTATGTGTATGTTAATAATATGTATAACCACATGTTATACCTTAACTCCCGTCCTCCTGACGGACCGTACCCCCTTCGCGTCGCCTGTCACGCTGCCACGCAAATCCCTCAGCACCCCCGCATAGGTGTGCCCACCGCGGGCCTTATGAGCACCGCCTCAGGCTTCGCGTGCCGCGGTCGCAACCGACGGACCGGGCGCGGTGCCCTCCCATCGTCCCCCGCCGGGGTCCCCAAACCCCGTTCTTCCTTCCCCTCCCCCAGGTGACTGTCATCCAGTCATCATCCTCGGTCGCAGGAGTTGCCCCGAGGCTCCCATCCGGCCCTCCGCCCTGGCGCTCTTAGATCCGCCAGTGGCAGCCGGGCTAGCACCGACCGTCTTGTGGGAGCCGCCGCAGCAGCATGGGCAGGAGCATCCCCCTAAGCAGAGTCGCAGCCCGCCAGTGGGGATCCGGGAGCGCCCCGTTCCCCTCAGTTGCTCTCCACGCACGCCTACAATCGAGCGTGACATCAAGAAGCTCGGCCATTTTGGCCACGCCTTTTTTACCTCACCACTGATATTCCTCTGCCGAACACAAGCCTCCCGCATCCCGTTCAACACAGCCCTGCATTGAGCGATCGCGTCCTCCTCCCTCGCCCTCATATCATGGATACGTCCCAGTCGGGCTATCCCTCGGCCCGACCCGACACGCCCCATCTACAGACGAGGCAGAAGCCGCCCCATCCGTGGTCACCACCGGGGACGGGAAGCACCTCACAGAAGGAGACCTCAGCACCAGGCCGCTCCTACTGAAGATCGTATCGCCCCCCCCCACATTCGGTGGTCCCGGAAATCACCCGCGCCGGGAAGTGGAGGAGTCCTGGACACCGCTACACATTGGCCCCCTTTGAGGGTCGGCCCTTAGAGTGGAGCCAATAAGCCCCCATTGTGGGTCGAGTTTTTTTCCTTTGGCGTCCGCTAAAGAGTCGGGTCGGCCTACTAGTGGCGTCCCAACCGAAGCTGTAGGCCCCTTTGAGGGTCGGCCTTTGGAGTGGAGCCAATAAGCCCCCTTGTGGGTCGAGCTTTTGATCTCCGGCTTTCTTCTCATCACCGTCGTTGTTTTTTTTATTTGTATACATATAATTCCCACGAGTGTGGGGGAAAGTAGGTCAACCGGGCCATAGCCCCCGATAACCCAGCAAGGCCAAAACATTATTCACCGAGGTGGCCAGGTATCGGTGAAGCTCCGTTTGCGAATACAGACCCAGACCCGAGCATGTTAACGGTGGCCGCCGCGTGGAGGCAGTAAGTCTTCTTGTGTGTTTTTCCATAAGGATCGTACTCTGACTTTACCCTATGGGCCCACACCTGACCACCGGCGTTTACACCATTGGTATGGTTTTTTTTTTGTATGGATAAAATCAAGTAAGATTCTCATTTAATTTAACTACAGCTGTTTCCTTGTTTTCCCCAGGGATGGAGTTCTTGTGCAATTTAATTTTTTTTTTTAATAACCTTGAAAAATATTTTTATAACTTTCGAATATGTTATTTTCTTGGTCAAATATTTTAGTGTACTTTTGGAAAATATACGTAAATTTTTATAAAATTGTGCGGTCGTGGTATAAAATGTACATTTTGATTTTATAATTGGTATAAATTTATGAAAGCAGTTTTCCTGGTTTTCTCACATTTGTTTACATAAAAATGCATCCCTGATCTAATTGTGTGCGTTGGTTTTTCAAAAATTTTGAAAAATCAAGACAGCCTACGACTGTCAAATTTTCATCCGTATTTTCTTTCAAAATCTTATAGTTTCATTACATATTACGTTTAGACGATCCGACTTGTGCTCTTCTACACAAAAATTTGGCATGTCGTACGACTTGTGGGACATTGTAAAGCACCCTTTACTATTATTTAAACCGCCAAATGTCATTGGTTAACAAATAGTTAGACAACAGCTAATTAGTAAATTATTATTAGTATTTTTGTTTTGATATCATCTATTATAATATAATGTATATATATATAATACTATCAGATGTTTTATTTTCGATAATATTTTGGTTTTCCGGAACAAATTTCAGCAGAAATTCAATATCTTGCGCGGAAATGTTCGATGACCACGTAGTATTCAAATACCAAATTTTACCTTCAATTTTTAGTTAGTGTAAAAATATCCCATAAAATTTCCGTTATATCTGTAGCTTTCTCTTTTCTTTCAATGGGAATGTAAAATAGTGTAAAAACAATATGTTATGAATCTGAGGAAAATACGGATCGGAATTTCTCAGTCGTATAGCTCTCACCTTTTTTTAAAATTTTCAAAAAGCTTATCTTTCAGGAAGTGTTCAGCAACCAAAATAAAAATAACTAAACAAAAAAGTCATTTGTTTCTAAACCGGTTTATTCTTACTACTTATACCACAAAGTATAAAGCAGCGAACGAGCAGAGAAAGATACATCATCAAGAAATATGCTGTCTCTTTTACCCCCTAACTCTGTTCGGTGATTGCTTTTTCTTCTAAATTCCTCAATATTGTTGTTTTGTTTTGACTTTGATTTTCTAGATGTGAAAATTAAACGTGTTTTTTCATCTACTTTATGTTCACAATTTCGCAATTTTTAGCACGACAATGTTACAAACATAGGTTATAGGAATCTGTGGTTACAAAACACAACAATGTGGTGTTTTGTGTTATGAAAATTATGTACTATGAAAATTAATTTCATTTATTAAAACAAATAGATACCAAAAAATCACAAGATCACTAAAATGTTATTTTATTGGCTTATGCACAACAAATTTCTTTTTGGTAATTTTTTAGCTTCGCTATGTTTTTTTTTACTATATTAACACAAAACACTATTAAAACAAGCTTCACTATGTTTTTACCTATAATATTAACACAAAACACAATTAAAACAAATAAAACCACAAGAAATTATAAATTTGTTCTTATGCACAAAATGTGGCTTATGTTTACATTTTTCTTTTGTTTACTTTTCATCTTTCGTAAAATTGTATATTTGTGTCTTTCTCCCCCTATTTTAAGAAAAGCTGATTTAAAATTTGTCAGACCCCGCACTGACACTTCTAGGTATTCTATGACTTATACTTTTCATTTTATTTGAAGTGTAACAGTGTGAACGCAAAATGTGATATTTTTTTAGATTTTTTCGCAGGCGCACCAAATCTCATTAGATTTCTCTCTCATAAAGTATTATCGTATTAGTATTAGTCGTAAGACTTCAATTATAGTGTGGAAGGGCCTTTACAGATATGTTAGTTTTGATAGTATCTGAAATAAATGGTAAACTGCTAGTCTAGACGGTGGTTAATAAAAACATACAGTTTTAGCGAAAACATAAACAGCCGTATGCATAATGAAAATTTGGCATGGAGATGGCATATAGTTTATGTATAATACACTTGCTATCCTTTAACGACCGAGCTGCGAAATTTTCATAACGAGCTGCTAAGCGTTTGCTAGCTTGTAAACAAACAGCTGGTAGATGTCAAAGTGTCGGTATAAACAAAATAAAAAAAGCATTTACGCACAGACAAAAATTCCGCATGCGAAAAAAAGTTTTAATTTGTTGAATAAATAAATAAATAAATATTTTGTGTAAATAAACAATTATGGAGACTCTCGACTTATTGGATATGATGGCTATGTGTAAGACCTTACAAGTGAGTTGTCGAGCCAAAAAACATTATAAAAAAAAAAACCCCATTTGTGGAGTACACGGACCAGGAATTTCGCATTAAGTACCGATTTTCGAAAGAGAATGCCCACAAGTTAATAAATCTAGTAAAGGCTGACTTACAACCAAAAGGAAAAAGAAAAGGTGGGGCAATTTCACCACATATCCAGGTTTTAGCAGCACTAAAGTGTTGGGGCCGTAACCAGGCACAAGAGGATTGCGCAGAGTACCATGGATTTACTCAGTCTACAATGAGTAGAATTTGCCAAAAAGTTGCCGTAGCATTTGCTAAAAAAGGCAGTAGATTTATTAAAATGCCCATAACAGCCTCATTAAAAATAAATATGTACAATAAAGTACATATTAAAACACGGAATGTCGTAGAACGACTTTTTGGTTGTTGGAAAAGCAGATTTCGTATTCTTCTGGAAAAAATACGAATTAAAAGAAAAAACGGGAAAGTCCTTATTGTAGCCTTAGCAGTTCTTCATAATTTGGCGATTATGTACAAGGAAGATCATTTTGGTAAGTTATATCTTTAATAGAAAAAGAAGTAACACTTTTGTTCACTAAAATAGAAATCAATAATTCGAGCTTAACAAGCTTTTACATTTAATTTAAGGTTTACACAATAATATTTTTAATTAAATTTATAATTTCTGTAATTTTTTAGCAGATGAAGATAACGGTGCTCATGATTCAGGCAATGGAATTTTACAAGACAGTACAGAAATTGAAATCATATCGAGAAATATGTATATTCAGCGAAACTTTTAAGCGACTGTTGCCACTGGATTTTGTAACAAAAACACTTCAAAATAAATCAACAAAAATATTTTATTTATGGTCTTATTCAATAAATAATAAAATACATTTCATTCAACAAAATACTTAAAAACAAAATAATAAGAAACTCATTTAACAAAACACATAAACAAAGAAAATAATAAAACAAATCAAAATAAATTACCAAATCAAAAAATAAAAAGGTACATATTATTAATAAAATAAACACAGTATTCAGGGCAGTATGCAGCGCAGTCTTGCAATATAATTAATTGCACTATCAGGTTTAAAAACAAAAAAATATAGTTGCGCAATTTACTCGGTACCTCTTTACTCAGTTCAATCGCTTAAATTTGCCATATAGTTTGTTTTTCTAAAAGGGAATTTTTTTAATTTTACAAAAACAAAATACATAGACAATTTTACTTTTTGAACGAGTAAACAGGTACCGACTGACTTGAGAATTGCACTAATATGAAAAGTGTTTAAGGAAAACTATCATTTTTCCTTAATATTTCTATTTCCAATTTAAATTTTTTACTTTTAAAAGATGTTCCTCTTCCATTTGAGTTTCTATCAACTCATTTTTTCTCATTTGTGCAATATTGTCTCCTCCCATAATATCAATTTCCAACTGCTTTTGCTTTATACTTAAATCTAACAGTCTCATTCTTTTTGAACTTTCATTTTCACTTTCCGAAATTATTTTCCGCTTTGGTTTTATAAGTTTTGAAGTATTGATTTCAACAATTTCATCATCACTATTTACAACTGCTTGATCATTTGAATGGCTTTTTTCAACTTTGCTAACAGGCTCAATAATTGATGAATTGCTGTCGTATATATTTGTATCGATTTCGAAATGTTTGGGTAATCGGCAAACCAATTCTTCCTCGAACTTATTTAGTTTTTCCGGTGGTGGACCACCACCTGTCTGATTTAGTTGTCTAACATAGGCAGAGTTTTTTGTTTTGGCAGAAGACTTCATTTTACGCCACTGGTTTTGCATTTGTTCTAACGTTCTAGTGTTGTTAGACACCTTAGTAAAAAGTGTGTGGACAGCAATCCATGCTTCTTTTTTCTGCTTATTTGTGTTCGTATCAATTTTGGCATTTTCTATTACATCCAATTTTTCTAAAACTAAGTTTGATAGTAGCTCCAGCAAATATATACATACATATGAGCACAAACACGTTATCAAATGTACATACGTTTTATTATATTTATATTATTACGAGTATTAAATTGTACTTATCTACCTTCTCTTCCTGCTCCCAATTTGCTGATCTCTTAGGTTTGTTTTCCATCTAGTCTATTAATTTATTTAATCACAATTTAAAATATTTTCACAATACAAATACAAAAATGATCTGGTGGGTAAAATAAGCAGATTGAAATGTCAAAAATAGAGATGAATTTAGACAGCATAGTTGCTATTTCTTCGTAATAAAATGCAGCACCGTCAAATTTCAGAGTTGATAATAAGAGGTTAGCAGACTGACGAAAATTCATTATGCATAAAATCTATACCAATGGGCTGCTAAAGCAAATCCGCGTGCTAGTTAGCATCTCCATGTACGTAGTGACCAACTAGCTGCTAAATTTTCATTATGCATACGGCTGTTAGTATATAAAATCGAAACATTTTCTATACATTCTGTTGTTTAAAAGTCAAATTTCTAAATTTTTCCCAATTTTACAAAACTATACAAATGGCCAATTCAGTGTGAACTGCATTATTAAACATTTTTTAGAATCGAAATAGTTTCTTGCCTTAAAATTTAATGAAAACGTTTCGGCTTTATTTGCGTCCTATTGTAAAATTTTTTCCATCAATAGTGCTGCAAAATATTTTTGATCATTTCTGTCTTAAAATCCTTGAATGTTGTTTTTTTACTAAGGCAATAAAGAACTTTGAAATTGACTGACAGTGTTGCCAGTAAATAACGATGAGAGAAAGCCGGTATATAGATGATTATCCTCTTATTTATACCCTTGATTTAAAAAAGTGTAACGGGTATAGATAATGTTATCATTCCGTTTAATTTCTGTAATATTCCTTCCTGAAGAGACATGTCCGTCTAGCCGTGCGTCCATTCAAATCAACTTTTCGGACAAACTAAACACAGATTTCGTTTAGGTATCAGTCAAGACTCATCAAACAAGGTGAGGTTGATTAATCAGGCGGCAATTTTATTCTGTACCCACGTTTGTATAACCCACGTCAAAAGTTGTTTATGTATTTAAAAACGCCGTTAACTTTTATGTCTACAACCACCTACCTGGGCAAGTTTTTCATATTCCGTTCAATATATTATCACTATCTGATAAGGTATCGACTTGAACTTTTTAAAATATGCCTAAAATATGGTTTTTCAACATCTAAAGAAATAATTCAAAAAAAAGTTTTTTTTTTGGAAAAAGTCTAGAAGAAGTTTTTGAGATTTACCCCGGTAAGCAAAGAACAATTCAAAAACTTTTTTGATTCAAACTCCAAAAAAATTTACATAATTATTTTAATGTTTAATTTAAACCAATTTCAAGCTTTATTTTACCGTTTTAATATTAATAAAAATTACACACGTAAATAAATATATTTTAGAATCACAAGTTTGTGTGTATATACATTGTACACATATTTGTACGTATAAATAATTATATTGTTTTTTGTATCTAGTTGAGACTCTGTGGTTAGCATCTCCATGTACGTAGTGACCAACTAGCTGCTAAATTTTCATTATGCATACGGCTGCTGTTATCTAACTATTGGTTAACCAATGACATTTGGTGTTTAACTAATAGTAAACAAAAAGCTGTGAATCAAATATTACAGGTTAAACTATTGCTATTAACTAACAAATGATTGTGAATTTGAGCATTAGTGGATCTGGAAACGGGCTACCCATGACCCGATCACTGCCGCATAATTCGGCAGCGGCTGTATAAATTCGAAAAAATTGGCGGCGGCTCATAAGCCGGCTGTAATTCGATCAGCTTCGCCCTCTGCTATTGTGAGGTTTTCGGTTTTTGTTTTATTCATTTCCTTGGTTTTGTCACGGATTTTGCTTCTATTATAAAAGAAATATATATCATGGACTAAATGACTGTTATATATACGTGATAAATATTATTATGGAATTGTCATCCAACGGAGAAGCTATTGAGAAAAAACCTATTTTAACTACAGATGGATTAATTCAAAAAACTAATCTAGTTCCAAATGCTACAAATAATTCGTTCACTAATACTACGGCTACAAATCTGGACATAGAAATTTTACCTGTCATATATGACATTATACGATGGTACGTACTGATCTTGACGTATTAATCATGATGCGATAAAAGTTAATCCATCATGATATTAATATGCTTTGTTAATGATATAATTCCTCAACTACCTGGTTACTGTATCGTAGTATGTGAGAAATTTTCGAATCGAGAAAATTATTCAGTCGAACACATGAGAGTAAGAATAAAGCTAAGTTTTCATGTTTTTGGTAAGTTTATTTTAGTTTAAATATGCACATACATATGTATGTATTGCCTTGTGAAACAAACGACATCCATTATAATAGTTACACTAGAGCTCCGACTGCGTCGCTTTTTAATATATTGTGAAACCGCTTTGTGTCTATTTGATTCCGTTTTACGTCGCTACATACCTTAAGATGTTTGAATTGTTGGAACAAATCTAGTTTACCAACGCCTAACCAAATGGAAAAAATTGTATAGAAAATTTAAAAATATTAAAAAATACTATTGGCTCAATAGTGGTATCATTTGAAAGATTTTAAAATAGATTTCTATATATTAAAAATTTATTTAAAAAAGATCAATATTTCAAATCCTAGTACAGATTTTACGTAATTTTATATGGAAAACTACATTAAAAAAACTACGATAAATTTTGTAAATTTAAAAAAATTACTTATTTTGTATAAGTAATCTGTGTTATGCCATTTCGTCGGTCGCAAATCGGGGCTCTGGTGTATTTTTCCTGATGCGAAAACTTCTCTTACAGAACAGAGCCACCGGTTTTTTTTTTATATATTTTGGTGTGAAATTGTGTTGATATAAAACTTATGAATATATTTGACATTCTGATTTTGAAAAGCAATTATATCTGAAAATTTAATTGTCTTCTTTTACAATATATAGAGTAAAAGTTATGTAATTATTTTAAATAAATTGTAATTGTTCTAGCGTAGAGAGGGATCCTAAAGATAATACAGCCAAGCAACGTGAATCCCAAGAGTGTAGTATAAAGGTAAGGAGGTATTCCATAGTAGTTATGAGTAATTATACTTTATATATGTAGCTCTTTTTGATGAATTGTTCTTAAATTGCTTCTCGAGCATGATACGTATCATCGACGAAAGCTTTGCATATATTGGCAGCAAAGAGATGTATGTACATCCTAAAGGAAGACTAAAATTACAAATAAATTTCCATACTTAAAAATTTTTGTGCTACAAGTGTGATTAAACTAAATTTGAAATTTGTTCAAGTTATACAGGGTGTCTGGTGGCAAATTTATATTTTTAAATACGATTATTTCAAAAGTAATAAACGGTGCGGAGGAAGGGTGACGCCGTTGGAATTATCGGTTATGCTGATTTGTCAGTCACGATGTCGCAGTGTTTGAGTGAGCATCGCGCGTTCGCTGTGGAGACTTTTTTAAGAGTAATGATTCTTACGTAACTGCTCGTCGACAATTTTGTTGAAAGTTCGGTATTCGGCGAAAAAGTGATGGACCGAATGTAAATTTAATTCGTTCGTGGGTGTAGAGATTCCGCGAAACTGCTTCGGCTATGAATGCCCCACGGCCAGGGCCCAGTCGATCTTCAAGGACTCCCGAAAACAGTGAACTGGTTGGAAGAAGTTTACTAGAAAATCGGCAACATTCAATACGGAAAAGAGCAGCCTCTGTAGGACTTCCAAGAGCGATTATTCATGAAATTTTAAAAAACAATCAGAAATTCCATCCTTTTAAAATTCAAATAGGGGTGCTGATGGCGAGTAGTCAGCGTTTGGGCTCTGCAACTAGAAAGCCCCAGGTTCGATTCCCAGCCAGGTCAAATCAGAAAAATTTGTTTCTAGGTTTTCTGTGCTACAGCACCCTCCTTCGTCGGTATTTGAGCAATAAAGCGTTGGCGAAGTACAATAAATGAGGGTGGCGATGGCACGATGGATGGTAGTCTGCACGTTGACTACGAATCCAAAAACAGACCTGGGTTCAACCCCAGTTTCAGACCAAAAATTTTAAAATATAAATAAACATCTCGCATTTTTCTGATGTTGCATTAGTGTGTCTTTGTGTGTCAGTTGTTGTCGGAAGGTTTCAGTGGCGAAGGCATAGTCACTGGTCACTGAACAAAACCGGCTTCAGCTGATAGCAATCCACAATCACATCAGAACGCCCTCCTTCGTCGGTATTGTGTACCACCGGCGAAGTAAAATAATAATAAAAATGGCTACTAAAGAAGCTTCAGCACTGCTACGAGTATAAACAAAGAACGTGCGAAAGCAGAGCTGCAAAAATAATTAATTAAGCTTCACCTCCTGTCGTTTCTCCTACTATCCCTTTCCTATAGTACCAGCACAATGCTTCGCATGTGTAGGAGTCATCTCCTGAGTGCTGGTCCTAGATAAAAAAAAATAATAAATAAAATGGTTCCATTAGCTTAAAAAAAAAGAATACGTCAAAAAAAAAACATCAGAGACGCCGCAACTTTGCTTTATAAAGGGTGCTTTACATTGTCCCACAAGTCGTACGACATGTCAAATATTTGTGTAGAAGAGCACAAGTCGGATCGTCTAAACGTAATATGTAATGAAACTATAAAATTTTGAGAGAAAATACGGATGAAAATTGTAGTCGTATACGCTCTCTTGATTTTTAAAAATTTTTCAAAAACCAACACACCATTAGATCAGGGATGCATTTTTATGTAAACAAATGCGTGAAAGCCAGGGAGGGAAAACTGGTTTCATAAATTTATACCAATTATAAAATCGAAATGTACATATATATAGACCACGACAGCACAATTTTATAAAAATATACGTACATATATTTTCTAAAAGTACACTAAATATTTTGACCACGAAAATAACATATTCGAAAGTTATAGAATAATTTTTCAAGGTTATTAAAAAAAAAATTCAATTGCACAAGAACTCCATCCCTGGGGAAAACAAGCAAACAGCTGTAGTTAAATTAAATGAGAACGTTTTCTTCTTGATTTTATCCATACCAATGGTGTAAAACGCAGAAAACAACCATTCGATTTTTACTCTCTTTTTTTGAAATACGGATGCAATTTCATTTTATTTTCTCTCTCATTTTACGTACGACAAATCTTATCGCCTAAAGCACCATTAATTAACACGCAACTGCAGAGTTGTGCAAAATTAATGGATGACATACTCTTTAAAAAATAAAATCCGCATTTCCATTCTATCGTTCAATGCTCTTAATAAAACTTTGTATCAATTATTACGTTTTTTATTTAAGTTCAAAAATATAAATCTGCTATCAGACACGCTGTATAACCAAAGTGTTGAAGGTCTACTGAAGATTTTGATATTAGCACCAAATGAAATGCTGTATATAGATCAGCTAAACCATATAACAGATAAATAATCGTAATGAATTTTTACTAACGTTGAATATTTGAAAGAATAGTTACATAATTGTATTGAAAAATTTAATTTTACATTTTGCCTTTTAAATACAATCATTGAAAGAAAGGTTTAGAAAAATTATAGAAATAGATTTAAAATCAAATAATAAAATTTTTGTTGTATAAGGAAAATTTTTAAAGCTATTTGTTTTTTTTTTTTTTTTTTTCAATTTTCAAATATTTATGCGAGTTCTTTTTTTTTTTTTTTTTTTTTTGTAATTCCTTTATTCATTCTTGATTTCTATAAAAATTTACATTTCATCCTCAATTGTCACCTTGCAAAGCCTATAAGGCTTGTCCGCAGGAGAATCAATAGATTTATGAATCATAAATATTAATATAAATTCCATGAAATATTCCAAATTCTACGAATTAATCCCACCAAACATTCCGAGTATTCGGTTGAACCTCCGTCATCGCCGAGTGTATAGTCATTGCGTACTGATAAAGTAGTTTTTAAATATTTTCCTCCTGTGGATACTGTTGTTGCCTCTTCGTATGACATCTAGAGGCATGTTGTTGAAAATAGTTGGAATAACCACTGAGAACACTACTCGTCCGTACTCGTTTCTATGTCTTTGAACCTGGAATCTTCTTTCTACAGTCATTCTGGTCTCGTAATTATGGCTGATTGATTGTGAAAATCTGGGATCGTTGAAAAAATCAATTGCGACAGATATTTTATAAATGCTGTTGACGTTTAAGATGTTGAGATCGTTTGCCATGTTGTTATTAATACGGTTGTTAAGATTGCGATTGTGTATGTTATCTGAAATTTCATGCGTTGCGTTTTCGTGACGTTGATTAGCTGTTCTGTGTGTTTTCAGTATTTTTAGTAGCTTATTTTGTGTTTGCTGAAGCTTTTTGCAGCCAGTTGAAGATCCCCAAGCTGTTACACCGTGACGTATATAGGATTCAGCTAATGAAAAATATACCTGTCTCATTACTTTATCATTGGAGCAAAAGCTTAAGTGATTAAGTATATAGGATGCCTTATTTAATTTTTTGCGTACGTACTCTATATGCTGCTTCAATTTAAAATTTTGATCCACATATACACCAAGATATTTATAGGTATTGACAATTTCAATAAAAGTCTGACAATTATCATTATTGTAGTCAAATTCCTTCAATTTATACTTGTGTAGGCATTCCGAGCTAGTGGACCCAGCTTGGATCCTTGTGGTACACCATGTTCTACATCTATTTCGTCACTAACGTTATTTGAAATTTTCACGTAATATTTTCTCAGTGATAGATAGTTTTTGAACCACTCCAAACATTGTCCTCTTATACCAATTCTCTCTAGCATTAACAGCGTTGTCATGTGACAACGTATCAAACGCTTTACTGAAGTCAACGAATAATGTTAAACAATGAAGATTTTTACTCAGTTGTTCATTGATGTAGTTCCCAAAATTACCAAGTAACTTATTAATACTTTTATCTTTCTGAAATCCGAATTGATTGGCATTTATTATTTTATGCTTATCTAGAAAGTTCTTCAACCTTCTCGCAGTTATTTCCTCCATTATTTTTTCAAAAACATAAAATGGCTATCGGTCGGTAATTGTTCACATCTGATTTTTTTACCACTTTTGAAAATCTGTCGAACATAAGATATTTTTAAAATTTCTGGTATTATGGAACAGTTCAATATAAGATTGATAAGCTTGGTTATTATTGGAGTTAGAACAAAGGCGTTATTTTTTAAATCTATTGGTCTTATTTCATCTAAGCCAGCTGCTTTTTTAATATTAAGAGTGTTTAATATATTAAAAATTTCTACTTCATCCGTGCTCCGTAAGAACAGCGAGTTTTGAAGTGTTTGTTGTGTGTTGTTAATGGTTTAAATTTTACATTCATGTTTAATTTGCTCTACATTTCTTTTCACAGCGAAGTTATTAAATATATCTATTATAGTTTCATTATTAATTTTTTTTATTATATTCTCATCTAAATTAGTGGTCTGTTTGCCTATTAATTCATTTATTATTTGCCACGTTACACGAGCATTATTTCGATTTTCATTAAGTATTTGTTTATAGTATGCATTTTTAGCATACTTTAATTTTTTGTTTAATGTATTTCTGTAGTTTTTGTATTCACTTTCTTTCTGTATATTATTTTTATTAAGGTACCATTTTTTATAAAGTTTATCCCTCCCGCGTTTCACAATTTTGAATTAGTTCTTCACTTATCCATGGGCTGGATATTCTATTTTTGTTTTTACGTGGTTTTTTTTTAGAACTTTCGTAAATACGTTTAAACTTTTCATTTATAGCATTAAATACTTCTACTGGATTTGTCATTTCAATCTCCTGCCAGTTTCCTGTACGTATCTTGCGATTTACTTTAACATTGCACACTTTTGTTTGTTGGGTAATTGTTTTTTTTATGTTTGTTAACTCTTCATAAAGAGGATAAGAGAAAAATATTGTGTAGTGATCTGAAATATTGGTTTTTATTATTGACGAGTTCAGTTCAGTATATATATTTTTCGTTCTAATAAATAAATGGTCAATACACGTTCTTGTATTTTGGTTGACATCTTCTCTTGTGTAGTCATTAATTATCATTTTCATGCCATTACAGGTGAGTGTATCCAAGTAAAGAGCAGTCACCGTGTTCTCTTTCTTAATGTCAATATTTATATCTCTTATCATTATAACATTTCGTTGCTTTTTCATTGTTTTCAAAAGACCATCTATTTCTCTTATAAATTCTATGGGATTAAGAGATGGTGATCTGTAGATTGCAAGTAAAGATATTTTTTCTTTTGTTTGTATTGTTATATTTAACACTTCAAAAGATGTTGTGCTTGTTGTTATGTTGTTGTATGCAATGGTTTTTTATATATATATATATATATATATATATACAGCTACACCTCCCCCTCTTTTAACTGGTCTATTGAAAAATGTTGAGTTGAATCCTGGTATGTTGTAGAAGTTGTTTTCCTCATCAGTGATGTTAGTTTCGACAAGAATGATTATTTTAATTTGATCGACTACGCTTTGAATTGAAACTATAAAAGAGTTAAAGTTTGCCCGTAAAGAACGAATATTCATGAAAATTAAAGAAATGCGATAACTTAATGATTTTTTGTTTATATCACTGAAACGTTCCAGAGTATTATGTACTAGATTGTACATTTTCTTTGTTTTTTTTTTTTTGACAATATCTTAATATTATTTGGGTGATAATTGTTTATCTGTTTTTGGATAATTTAACTTTTCCTTTTCTATAGTGTGTATAATTGCTTATCTCAAATTTATTTTAATACATATTTTCAATGTCACTTTCACTAATTATTACAATAGGTGTTGATTGCTCATTCTTTTTTGCATAAATGTGTCCGTTTCCATACCATACAAATTTCCACCCAACCTCCTTTGTTTTTTTTTTAGCAATCCAGAGAAGGTGACGGTTGTGTTTTGTTAGGTAGTCATTTATGTAAACAATATTTTTCTTATTTACGCCGTTGTTATTGTCATCAGTGTTGTTATTTTCCGTACTAATATTATTGCTGTCAGTGGCGTATGCATTTTCATTAGTGGGTGTACATTTATAAAATATTTTCCCATGCACACGATGGCGATGTATTTTAGACATAACTTCTCTCTTATTTAATGAACAAAACTCAACAATTATTTTATCACTATTTTTAATTTTATAAGAGTTTTCTATATCTGAGTCTTGTATGTTAACATTACGAAATGTAGCGAGATGTTTGACTACTTCAAGGGGTGATAAATTTTTGTTTGGAACGTTCTTAATTTCGACGCTCTTTTTGTGTAATTGTTGCTCTATTATATTGTTCTTGTTTTCCATAGTTTGTATGCGTTTCTCTTGCACTATATTTATTTTTTTTAGTTCAATAACCTGAGAAGTTAAGTCTGTTATTATTTTTGCTGTATTTGCATAGGCAGTAGACATCTCCTCTCTGAGCTGTTGAATAGTATTAGCTACGCTACTACTTAGTTGGTGAACACTATTTTTCAAGGCGCTTATGTCAGTGATAATTGATGTTTTGAGGGAGGATACATTTGTTATAAGCTGATTCACGTTAGAGTCGACTAATGTTAACGACAGTGTATCAGCAGAATTTTGGTCCCTATTGTCACCAACCTCATCCTGCCTATGTTTTGATGCTAAATTCTGTTGAGATTGTTGCGTTTGCAATTGATCATCTTCATTTAAAAGAGATTTTCGGACATCTAGGTTTTTCTTCTCGAACTTTACTACATTTCCATGCAGCTTTCTTTTCCATGTTCATAACTGAGTATGTCGACTCAGCGAGTGTACAGCACTTTTTGAAATGGTATTTACCACCGCAATGCAAACATTTCACATATTCGCCTGTTATAGGAAGAGATTTACCGCAAGTACTGCAAGTTGAATTTTTGTTGTTGCTCATCGTAAGAGAAATTGTAAGTTATTGACCTTAAGGGTTTTTTGTTTTTATTTAATTTTTTATTTATTTCTTTCCTTACAAAAGAAAAGTTAGATCATTCACTATTTCAGAAATATAAATTAATTAGATATTTAGTGCACTTAAATTATTATAACTTTCACTAATTTAGCAAGATTAAAATGTAATTGATTATTTGGTCTTTAATGAACCGTATTAGGATAATTTGTTTGCTTTAATTAGATGGGGTTTATTATAGCGCTTTTACCAGAACACGACCATTCGCGATGACAATCGAATGAATGAATGTATAAACATGTAAAATTTCCCTTCCCTCAGCAACCTTAATCTATTGGATATTGTTTCTTGTTTATTCTTCTAAAGATTGAATGGTCCTAATAATGTGGTTCGTGGAACCCGTCAACAAATTTACCCTTTCCAAAACTTCCCTATTTATTAAACAATTGGTTTCATTATTCTCCAACAGTCCTTCCATCTTCCGTACCACTATTTTATTGTCATCATGATCCGGAGTACCAGTAATCCATTTCCAAGCCGTACCCAAGAAATTTACGAATCGCTTTTCCGAGGCCTAATAATTTCGGGGTGTTTCTTCATCTGCCTGACATCACGAAACAAAAATGGCAATAAGGTGCCATTTCTAAGTTTTATGTTCCAGATTTTTGATTCTCTTCCTTGAATTATTGCGTTAAATTTAGCGCATGTATTAATTTGAAGTTTCCATTTTGTATTGATCAAGTTGGGAATTTGAATAATCCAATATAATATAATCCAAACCTCAGATCAGCAGCCATCAAGAATTGTGAATAGTAATAAAATCTTGGATGACATTTTCCGTTGAAAAGAGAAACATTCATGATTTCATATTCTCCTTATGTATAATCCCATTTCTACTAAATATTCTCACTTTATTTCATAAATCTTCGCTTATTCTCTGCTTTTTGTACCTATTGTCCAATTTATTTCTTTTACCAATAAGTTTCTCATAAACCTTTTGATTTGGTTTATAAGTTTTTATTCCAGTAGGTCCATTTCCATCTATCAGTTTCAATTGACGAAGCTTATCCCGTACATTGTCAAGTTGAATTATACTGCCGAGCAGCTCTAAAATGTTTCACTAATATCAATTTTGTGGAATTCCTCCATAATGCAACGAGCGATTTCAACGAGAGTTGAGTGTGCCCTCTCCACCTCACCATTTGTCGAACTATGGCTTTGGTCACAGTACTACAATTCAACTTGTAGTCTCAGCATCAATGATTTAAATTGTGTAGTGAAACCAGGTTCCTTATCAAGGGTAAGTTTTTTCGCGTTTGGAAAGCCCTGTAAAATTTCATGGACTTTTTCCCCAAGATTCAATTTATCCTCCGTATGTGTTATTACTAAAAATTTTGAATAAGCATCCACGCAGGTTATACACTTATGATTTTGTGCATAAAAAAATTTAAAATGGAACTCTCCCTCATTGTTGGGAATTGGGGCCTCCCCAATTGGAAGTTTAGAAGGTTTTCTATCATATTTGGCTTTGTTGCATATATTGTAATGTCTGATAAATTGTTTTATACAATTTAACTTTTTCGGCCAGTAGTATTGTTGAAATATCTGTTTATGATTTTCTTTACAGCTCCTAGGAGCACGAACATGAATTTGCTCCACTATGGCTGTTTGATCATCTGGGCTAATAATGGCAATCGCGAATATCCCAATATAAATAAATTTGTTCCTAAATACATTCTCTATGGTCCGTTTAAACTCGTAGATATCCTCCGTAGTGCCATGAATTGCTGTAACAAGGTTAGGCCTAAAGAAATCCAATAATTTTTTTTTTTAAAATTTTCCCTCCCATCGAACTCAATTATGTGGTGAATTCTACCGAAAGTTTGATGTTTAGTAGAATTAGTTTTGCAAAGCCAAATTTGTCGTTTAAACTTTTTAAGAGATTTATTGATTTCAGGGATATTAAAACTGTCGCTGTTCTTTATAGAATGTTCGGTACTGTGTAGTGACTCATCATCGGGATTATTATTCAAAACCTGTATAGAAAGTGCGTCGGTTACAAATTTCGGAGGGATTTTATTGCCCAGACTATGCCATATACATAATTCGTTTTCGTTCGTGGCGTAGTTACGTTCCGTAGAATTGAGAGTTTTCGATCTGAATATAATTAGTTATTTCTTCTGTGGCAATACAGCTACATTTGACGCATCGGTTGTAAGGATAAATTTTTTCTGGTAAACAGTTTGGGTTAGTTCGACGTGACTAGCCAAGAGATCCTTCAATTTAATAAATGCCGAGACACCCTCAGTATCGAGTTAAATTTTAACTTTTCTTGAAGCATTAGATGCTCTACCGCTTTCTCCGGCAAGAAATCTAGTCAAAGGCATAATTACAAATAAATTTACCGTTAGACCAAGGAAACTTCTAAGCTGCCTCAGAGTTTGTGGTTGTGGGTAATTCTTGATTGTTTCGATTTTATTTGGATCCGTCTTTATTACTCCATGTGCTCATCAATAGTCTGCGTTCAAAATTCCACTTTCGTATTTACATTAAGTATCCGTGATAATTGCTGGGTTAATCTTTAGTATCCTGCAATGGAGCTGTCTGTATACGAATCAATTCAGAAATCTGCGCAGGAGTAGTCATGGTGGAATCTGACGCACCAAGAGCCTGAAAAGAACCTCTCAAATCCTCTAACGAATTCCTCAAACTCTATTCTCTTGGCAATTCCCTTATACGATCCAGCGTTTAATAACTTTATATTTCTTTTTATTTTATTAAGATTGCTACTAGCTTATAATAACTTTTCCACTTAAATTTTTACTACATCAAGGAACATAATTTTTTTTTATAAATTCACAAACAATTTTAAATTAACTTACATAAAAATAAATGAATTATTGGTGGAAACCTTGTTGTCTTCTATCGTTGATTAGTTGTAAACCCAGATTCTCGAACGTACTGGGGTGTTGTTGCCTTCGAACGGGCAATTTTCTTTCCAATAATAATTATTAGTGTTTAATTTTTCTCTGAGAAGTGTAGAAAGTTGATTTTGTACACTTTGTTTATTTCTTTTCCACATACGTTTATAAATACTTTTATTTGTTAAAAATTTTTTTTTCTAGTTTTTTAACTGCCTTGGCAGCTGATTCCAAATTCGCGATGAACGGATAAAAAACGATCTTTCAAAAACTGTGTTATTTATTTTGGGTAGGATTATTACAGAATTACGCGTTGATTTGGAAAAACGAAAGTAGATTATAAGAGCTGATGGTTTTTGCAGTTGTATAACACGGTATAGTGTTGTTGATAGTCTCATATTAATAAACTGTTTGACAGACCAATCGGTGAAGTTATACGAGTACCCCGACACTGCATCAGAGATCCTAAAGCCGTGTGTCCACTACGCAGTTTTCTTGCGGAAGTTGCTTCCAGAAGTTTTTGTCTTGTAAACACGTATTAGAAGTCGACTTCCAGAAGCCACGGCTTACAGAAGTTACTTGCAGCAATTATGTGGAAACACGTGTTGTTGCTTGCTGGAAGTAACTTGAACGACTTGCTGTGGACTACAAGCGTTTTGAAGACTTGCAGAAGTCGGGTATACGTGAGTAAACGGTTTGTGGTATTCTCTTCTGTTTTCAGTTTTGTTTTGTGTTTTTTTTTGAGTTCTTTTCAAAATTTATAAAAATTTACAAAAATAAATTCGTTTGGAGTAGTGAAAAAACACATTTGGTAATTGAAAAACAAGAAAGTTATCCTGAATTATGGGACACGTCCTCAAAAGACTCAAATCTACGCGCCGCAGCACCCAATTTCTCACCCAAACACTATTTTTGGTTTTTTTTTTAAATTTGTTTCTTTTTAATTAAATACGCTGCGATGGCAGCTGCCAATCTTATTTTGCCACAAGACATTTTTAACTGTCATTCGTAAAAAAGCAAACTACTGCAAGCTGTACTAACATTGTGTGGAAACACGTCTGCAATTTATTGCTAACTTCTACAAACTGCTTCTGGAAGCAGACTTCCGCAAGTTTCGGTTTGAGTGGAAACACTTCAGCAAATACTTGCAGAAGTTCTTCCGCAACTGACTTGCTAGTGGACACACGGCTTAAGACGGTAGGCATAGCATAGAATACGGTTTTATATCGATTGTAATCTCATAATATTCGTACCAGTAGTACAACTAAAGATCTCGAGACTACAAGGTGTGTGACATGAGCAGGGGACGTGACAGTTTCACACGAATGTTAGTAGGCAAGAAGCAGTCTAGGTTGTAAAGTGAACGAAGGGTATATCCAACCCTAGAAGCAACGTTCGATATGTGTTTCTCGAAATTGAGGTCCTTGTCAATCAGTATCCCCAGACAATTAACAGTGTCAACAAAATGAATTTGTACATTATCGAAAAAAATATTCATAGGGTAGTCACGAAGACCATGAGATCCAAAAACTATCGCCTTCGTTTTATTCGGGTTAAACTGAACAAACAAAATTTATCCGCTCAGTGCTTTGCTTTCTTCTTCCTTAATATGCTCTGTACCTACAGTAGACCCTCCAATTCTGTACATTAGCATTCTCCGTATATGATTTAAACGCCAGATCTCTAAGTTTTCTCGCAGACCTGACCTCAGGTACTCACAAAATCCATATAGTTACATCCAAGTTTCCTTGTCATAGGGACAGTGTTGTGTATTGTTGTCAGAAGTTCATACAATTTATCAAGCTGCTGGTTCACATTGCTCGTGGCAAAAATCTCGTCCCATGAGCCATTCCTAAAAATCTCACCCGTCCTATGCCAATCAATGGCGCGATAGTCTCTAAATTCTATTATCCGCTCCGAAGTCCTAACTGGAATATCAATACATACATAAATTAAAGCATGACGCGTCAATGACAGTGCTAAACACTGGCCGGATGCCCTTACTAATTCCAAATCACTAATCAGCATATAGTCCAATAAGGATGTCGTCAGATGCCTTCCATCTAAGTGAGTCGGCATAGAATTATGCAAATAAAATAAGTTTGTAGCCTGACAAGGGCTCCTAATTTATGCCGCACACCGTGTATTAAAGAGATTCTTGTTAAAATCTCCCACGTTATCGTACCGGCAGCAGAGATCTCCCAATATATTATCCAGGTGCGATATATTCCCATGTGGCGAATAGACAACACCTACTAATACCTTCCTTCAAGAATTTAACTCCACAAATAAGCATTCAAACGACTCCGGATCAGATATTCTTTTAATAATACTTGCCGAAATATTATCACGAATATAGAGCGCAACACCACCACCTCTCATATTATCATTACGGTCGTTTCTAATAATATAATAATTAGGAATAGAAATTAGTCATCTGAAGTTTTTCAAAAATTATGGTCATTTAGGAAAATTCTTTTTTGTATGGCTTTGCTCTTTACTTGTGGAACAAAAGCGGATAATTCCAGATTTTTATTATCCAGATAATAACTTTTCATTATTATGTCTCTCTTTTCAATTCAGTGAAATTTCACCAGCACTGAATGACCATTGTTAATAAAAGAACATAAGACAATATCCGAACTAATCACATAGACTTTTAATATTTTGTAAATTTTTAACACAATATCATTTATATTTTCCTGATTCTGTATAAATCCATTAATAATAATGTCAGCCCGATTCAATCGTTTATGAAGAACTTCATTCTGATCTTTATTTTACGTGAAGTTGAGTGGTCCAACAATTTAATTTTCATATTGCATATTTCTACATCGCTTCTAAGTTCTTTATACTTGCTGCTTGATTAATTTTTTACTTCCGCTAGCATGGTATCGAATTTAACTTGGACATCGGCTAACCCATTCCGAATTTCAGTAAGTATTGATAAAGAGCTGTGTTCATTAGTATCTGGAGGGTACCTATTCTTTACATTTTTTACATGAGAGCCCTTACTTTTAGCGATGGAATTAAGCAATTCGAGAGATAAATTCGCTCAGCTTGCATGAAAATTCTTCGAACACGACTGACAGTCCAAACTTCCCTGCGACTTCGTAAATTTTTTGTTGCATTTTCCACAATATGTACTGGCCATTTTATGAGGATATTGAGGTTATGAAGAATATATTAAGTTTAAGGAATTGTCTTTCAGCTTTTTTCTTGTTATTTCTTAAGAATTTCTAATTTATATTTTCAACAATTGCACTAGTTAGTTCTATGGAGATTTTGTAAATTTAATATTTAAGAACAGCAATATGCCCGCAAATTCCATAAAAGTTTCAGCCAAATAAATTTTTTATTCTTTAATCATTACAAGGGTGTCAGAAATTTTTTTAAAAGAGACATTATTATATTAACTGAATTTATTTTGGGAATATCTCTTTATATATATGATTCTAATTGTGCTTTTTCCCCTTAAAAATTATATGTGAAATTTATTATTTATTACATACCACCTTATGATATTCTCATACAGTATCTAAATATCATAAAGCATTTTATTACAAAAGCAACTCAATAACTGAGGAGGAAAGCATATCCATATAGTACTATTTCGCTAATGCTTAGCTCATCAGTGGATTTTTCCTAATTTTTGAATACAAACCCAAGATCTATATTTTTAAAATTCAACTAATCAATCGAGAATTGAAGTTGAAAATCGAACATAAAAACCAAAAAATCTATAAACAAAAACATAACAATCCATGAGTTTACTTTTATAAACGGGCAAACGATCTTGTTTATCTATTCCTGTCACGTTTGGGAGACAGTGCCAGGAATAGATAAACAAGATCGTTTGCCCGTTTATAAAAGTAAACTCATGGATTGTTATGTTTTGTTTATAGATTTTTTGGTTTTTATGCTTGATATTAAACTTCAATTCTCGATTGATTAGTTGAATTTTAAACATATACATAGATCTAGGGATTGTATTCAAAAATTAGGAAAAATCCACTGATGAGCTAAGTAAGCATTAGCGAAATAGTACCATATGGATATGCTTTCCTCCTCAGTTATTGAGTTTCTTTTGTAATAAAATGATTTATGATATTTTCATACTGTATGAGAATATCATAAGGTATGTAATAATAAATTTCACATATAATTTTTAAGGGGAAAAAGTACAATTAGAATCATATAGATACTTATTATTTTTTATTCTTTTTGTTTTTTAAAGGATTCTTATTATTTTTTAATTTTTCTCCTTTTTAAAGAATACTTATTTTTTAGTTTTGATCACTCCGACCGAATTCTTACTTTGGTTTTGCAGAATGTTGATACGGTGGATAATCCCGGTTGAGACCCTAGTGAAAAAGTTAAATTTTTGTTAAAAAGTTGAATTATTAAATATTTAAATATTGTAATGTTATCGTTCACTCGACAACCACTGACTTGAAAAAGGTGCAAAAGTCGTAAGGCCGCAGTACGCGGCATGTAAAATGCCATATGCGCTTCATAAGTTGAATTTATTTTTTCTATCAAAATCATTTATTTTTGCTATTAAATACAAAAATATATTTTGTATCCTATAAGACCTGTGTATAAATGAAGCTACGAATGTACAAGATAGAAATTAAATTTTTATAAATTTTTTTCTTTTATTATTGTTAGATTTACTTCAGTTGCATACATACAAAAAATTTATAAAATGAACTTCTGTTTTCCTAAACACTAATAATAATTATAAATGAATTTATAAATTTTTGTTAATGTATATTATAATTTTATAATTAATTATGACATTTAATCAATGGTATATTTCTCTTAAATATATTGTGAAATCTTTAAGTTATTAGCTATTGCAATCCGTATTGCCGCGGCTGTTGCCTCTACTTCGGCAGCGGAATATATTTTTTAAAACACTAAAGCATCGTTCCACCACATTACGCGCACTGGTGTGTTTTCTATTGTACCGCGTTTCGTTTGTATCTCTTGGATTCTTGTATGGTGTCATTAAGAATGGCTTCAGTTTATACCCACCGTCCTCTAAATTATGTAAGAAATTGTTCAGCTACATATTTACGTTCAGCATCAATATTATATTACCTAGACTCCAAGTGTTTCGTTTCCCTTCGTCAAAGGCATTTTGCAACTTTTGGTCAACCACGCTATATTTCCATATAAATGCATCGTGGTTAGAGCCGGTATACCTTGCGTCAACACACCTGATATTCGTTTTATGGTCACAAATCTGACAATAAAATAATTTTTTGTTATTGTATTTTATATCATGAGGTAGATGTAGTCACCATCTTTGCGTTTAAACTATAATATCCCTTTCTATTATAATACAATCGCTTCACATTATCGCCTGGAGACTATACGGATGTGTGCTCCATAGACGCAACCTATTATTCCCTGGTATCCAGTTCGATTAAACAACTCCTCCATTATTTCCTATTCTTCTTCAGGGACAGGCATATTTATCCATTGGGGACAAAGAAAATCTTCAAAGAGCTGGATTAATTCTTTTATGATCTTGTATACAGGAGGCTTTACCTGTGGAAGACACGCTTTCATTACCTAGTGTACGCTGGTAGCTCCCCGTAGCCGGGAATCGCATAAAAATTGCAGTTTAATGACTGGTCTAATTTGTGTAGTTCGGGAGCCTGAATTACACTTTTGCTGCAGCACGTTTTGTATCATAACAAATATATACTTCGATATACGAAAGCTTGCTATAACTCTAAAATAAAATGAAGCTGTACTTATTTATATATACAAACATATAACATAACTTTATATTTATGATTCTAATTTTAAAATTGTGTTTTTCCCGAAAAAATATGTCAAATGTATTTTTACATACTTTATAATATTCTCATAAAGTATTTTTTATATATAAAAGCAAACTCAATAACTGCGGAGGAAATCATATCCATATAGTACTATTTCGCTAAAGCTTATTTAGCTCATCAGTGGATTTTTCCTAATTTCTGAATACAAATCCAAGATTCTTATGTTCAAAATTCAACTAATCAATCGAGAATTAAAGTTGAATACGGCAAAACCAAAAAAACAAAAACGTAACAAGCCATGAGTTTACTTTTTTTATTACACATACATATTTCTATTTTTAGATTTTTCTTCTCATCTACACTAGGCTTGCTATCGGCCAGCATGCTAATGTATTTTGAATCAAATGAAAAATTAAACAAAAGAAGATTAAAATCTAACACCGTGCACATGTAGTATTGTATATCAACTGAATTTATTTTGGGAATATCTCTTTATATATGATTCTAATTTTAAAATTATGAGAACTTTATGACATTTGACATGTTTTTTCGGGAAAAAGCACAATTTTAAAATTAGAATCATATATAAAGAGATATTCCCAAAATAAATTGAGTTAACCCTTAAATGCCTGAACTTTAAATACGAATTGAACTGCAGCAATTATTTTCGTTTTAGTATATTTTTCTGCTAAAAATTATGAATTTGTGTTCCAATTGTTCCTGGAAAGATCTAGGACAAAAAAAGGAAGACCGTCTGTAGACGGTCTTAGTTGTTCAAGGCAAATTTTTTTGTTTTCAGGAATAAATGAAATATGATTCTAATTTGGAAGAATATCAGTTTTATTTTCTACTATTGAAATAAAAATAAATTAGATGCAATTACATTATGTATTTAAATGGTATTTAGTGAAACAGTTTTTAGCCTTTGAAGAACATAGTTGGACATTGCACTTAGAACAAAATGTGTTTGTATCAGATTTTTACACAGTTTGCAAGATTTTTTTGAACCCCATTGCGGAAAATGATTTATCTTTTCCAATCTTATACTAGCCGCAGAATGAATAGCTTTTTTCCCAACAGAAGAGCTACCAGTTGGCTCTTCAGTTAATTACCGACGACCAACCAAACGTTTTCCGATGGAAACGCAGAGCTCTTTGGCAATGTTCAACCGAAATGCATACATCGTCATATTGATTTCTCTTTAATTTTTGTCAAAGTTTTTATTCTTTTCTTCGTTATTCCTGCGATATAACACAAAAGCGTTTGTTATGGTCATATCAAGCAGATGATAAAATATTCTAGTTGCCATGTCCTGCGTTTTATTTTGAGTCCATTGCGACCCATATAGAAATCCATTAAGTCTACGCCTCCCATGTGCGTCCATCCATACTCACGGATGATCTGCGGACGGTCCATTTCGTCGTAAGTATTTTGCTTTCGGTTGTAACGCCCGATTTTAGAGGGCTGGTCGACTAAATTTCTTCTTTGAAAAGCCTTTATACCAACAAAGGTAGAACAGAGCCTAAAATTTCTTGTATCTTTCCATAAAACTGATGTGATATCAACTCCATAAGCAGATCCAATCAATTCCGTAGAATAACGTCTTTTCACTTTCTTGAGTTCATCGGCCTTTTCAGTCGGAAGTTTAAAATTTGGAAATTCGGTTTGCTCTGACAGTTCTAAGGCTATAAATTCCACGTGCTCTTAGGTACATATAAGAGGTAGAGATGTATAATAGATAAGCTGACTTCATTTGTAAGCAACGAAGAGTCTAAAATTTTTATGCAGTCATTTATCATATCATTATCTTCAGGCATGATTTCATCGCAATGATAACCTGGATCTTCAACGCTATCATCCAAATCTTCCAAATCATGATCGTCTTCTATCGATGCCATAAAATGAGCGATTTCTTCATCACTCAATGAAGAAACTTTTACTTTTTTTCGTTTTACGGCAAAGCTGACATTTACTCTTTGTGCTGACATTTTGTAAATCGACAATCTCTTAAGGGTCTTTAGACGATAAGATTTGTCGTACGTAAAATGAGAGAGAAAATAAAATGAAATTCCATCCGTATTTCAAAAAAAGAGGGTAAAAATCGAATGGTTGTTTTCTGGCTTTTACACCATTGGTATGGATAAAATCAAGTAAGATGAGAACATTCTCATTTAATTTAACTACAGCTGTTTGCTTGTGTTCCCCAGGGATGGAGTTCTTGTGCAAATTAATTTTTTTTTTAATAACCTTGAAAAATATTTTTATAACTTTCGAATATGTTATTTTCGTGGTCACAATTTTTAGTGTACTTTTAGAAAATATACGTATATTTTTATAAAATTGTGCTGTCGTGGTCTAAAATGTACATTTTGGTTTTATAATTGGTATAAATTTATGAAACCAGTTTTCCCTCCCTGGCTTTCTCACATTTGTTTACATAAAAACGCATCCCTGATCTAATGGTGTGTGTTGGTTTTTGAAAAATTTTAAAAAATCAAGAGAGCCATACGACTGTCAAATTTTCATCCGTATTTTCTCTCAAAGTCTTATAGTTTCATTACATATTACGTTTAGACGATCCGACTTGTGCTCTTCTACACAATAATATGACATGTCGTACGACTTGTGGGACAATGTAAAGCACCCTTTAGTTGCTATACCAAGAGACAAGGAGTAATATCGATTACTTCTAATTCCGGTAAAAAACGTTACAACAAATTTTGTTCGACTAAGTGACTAAGACCGTCTACAGACGGTGTTCACAAAACCCTCCATTGAAACAAAATCGTTGTTTCATTTACCTTTATAGGTTCATATTATGAAAGTATACATTTCAAGTACTTACCCAAAAAAATTCGGCTTTAATTCAATCACTAACACTTATTATTTTTTTAATTAGAATCTTGACAAAAATCACAATCAATTTGTTTGCCTCTTTGTACAAAAGTTCTGACTAGAATGATTTTTTCTACGTGACTATATTATTCTGCACAATTCAATCGGTACCGTTATTTTGAGAATTTTATACTTATTTTAAACTTTGTAGATAGTAACAGCGTAAAGTATGCAGATGTTGCTAAAAATTGGTTTTTTTGATGACCGTCTGTAGACGGTCTTAGTGGTTTAAGGGTTAATGTACATAACTATATATTTTTATGCATACTTACTGTTTTGTTGGCTTAGTGAGAACATCAGAGATGTCGCGTAATTGCCACCGACATATTTCTTCTAAATGCTCTGTGTCTTCTATAAAATAAATTGCCAACGTGAGATCCATTGTAACAAACAATTATTATGTTGTAGTTTTTTTTAACAACTTTTATTTGTTTACAAGAACTTTTAAATGCAATGAATCAAAATAAGTTTGTTTACTTTTTCAATGCCAAATTCAATTGGAACATATGTACATAGTTGTATTTTTTATCGAACAATTTATTTATTTAAGCGCTTTTTCTCATATATTGGCGATTATTTTGTCGAATTTGCGGTATGGCAAAAATATTATTTATTTGAATTACGTTTGATACGTAAACCCAATCGAACGATATCTTCTACTATTTTCCTATTTATATGATGAAATTATAATTATATATGAAAAATCCACTGATGAGCTAAGTAAGCATTAGCAAAATAGTACTATATGGATATGCTTTCCTCCTCAGTTATTGAGTTTACTTTTGTAAAAAATACTTTATGAGAATATCATAAAGTATGTAATAATACATTTCACACATTTTTTCGGGAAAAAGCACAATTTTAAAATTAGAATCATATACAAATACTGTATTATAATATTACAGAACAACACAACGAAATAAAAGTAGAACCAACTGAAATAGAATGAAATTTCAGTAGAATCTATTGAAGTAGTAGTTGTACTTTTATTTGGGGGTGCTGATGGCGAGTAGTCAGCCTGTTGGCTCTGCAACTAGAAAGGCCCAGGTTCGATTCCCAGCCCGGTAAAGTCAGAGTTTTTTGTGCTACAAAACCCTTTTTCGTCGGTATTTAAGCAATAAAACTTCGGAGACGTATTAAATTTTTTAAGCTTCGTTTTTCAGAAGCCATTTTTAGTAATTATTTTACTTCGCCGGTGCTACACAATACCGACGAAGAAGGGCGTTTTGATGTGCTTGTGGATTGGTTACAGCTGAAGCCGTTACTGTTTACTGACCAGTGACTATGCCTTCGCCACTGAAACCTTCCGACAACAACTGACACAAACACAAAAAAATGCGAGATGTTTTTATGATTTTAGTCTGAAACTAAGGCTGAACCCAGGAAATTTTTGGTTTTGTAGCCAACATGCAGTCTACTTCAGTCAAGATTTCATGCGCGATTTAAGAAGACGGTAAAAAAATATTTTGTTCGTGCATTTATATTAGAAACAAAAACCATTTTTGTAATTTTATTGCTCTTAATATAATCAAAATTAAATTAATTAAAAATCAGAGGTGAATTTTTTCTTTCGTTTTCAAAAAAAATACAGTTAATACTGAAAGTAAACATTATGAAAAATTTTATTGATATTTAATAATCGTAAGATTTTATTTCTTCGAGACCTTCAGTTTTGTTTTTGCATTAAGCTGATCATACACGACGGATTTGTTCGCGTATGTCAAAGAGAAAACATGAATTGTGAAGCTAATGAAACACTTGCTCTTTGGATAATTTATTATTACACACAACAAACAAAAAAAAAGAAATGCTTTACCAAATGGAATTTTCTTTTCAAATTTCAATAAATAAAAATTACATGCTTTCGCAAAACATCAAAAGGAATTCGTCCTACTTACCTCCGCAATACTTACATTTTCATGTTCCGTTGTAAACTAAAATGAAAAAATTATCAAGTGTTCAAACTTAATTCCTTGTGATTTGTGCGCGCAGCCTCATAAACAACTAACAAATCACTCGCCTGTGGCTTGCTTTAGCGAATAGAAAAATATCATATTCGGTGTGTATACATCTTTTTCATCAAGCACGCATTGCTACCAAATTAAAGATTTTCGGGCTAGATTTATATATCCATACATAATTAGTTATTATGTACTAGGGTTGGGCGATTTGAAAATCTTTGAAATTATCCAAAAAAAACGTGACAAAAGTCTTATCAAGTCAAAATGCGCCAGCTCGATTTTCACCGTAGACGTATGGTATAGTGGATTTTTTTGGTTAGTACAATTCCAAGAATCAGAAACGCGAAGCGCCCATTAAGATTTTTTCCTTCCATACTAATCGCCCCACTCTATTATGTACATTATATATTATTATGTTATTATTATGCGCGTCCGTGCGTACGAGTTATAGTATGTGAAGTTCAAAAATTATAGCAATAATTATAAATTTATTTCATATTTTCATTATGTGTATAAACATATGTAAGTATATACATAGAAAATTAAGGACGACATTAGTGTTACGGATTAGAGAGTTTTTAGGCTGATATCCTTCTCGTATCACAAGTGCATTGATAAGGGGATGATTCAATCGTTGGGTTGTACAGGGAGGCGTACAGGGAGTACTTCTTGACACTAATTTCCCGAATGGTGGGTTGGAAAGGGGCTTGAGGTTTCTGGAATCACACAACGGAACTGGGTGGAAAAAGGGGGATTGTATCAGATGAAAAGCTGTCTTGAGCGATTGGCTTCTTGGAGCTTACAAGTTACCGGGTTGCGATGGTATAATACGATGACATCACAACTGACATCTATTTTCCGCGGTTGCATTAATCTCAATACGTTCCGGTATCCTGGAGAAGAGTTGAAGTTTATCCCCAAGGTGGGGAGAAACGGGCATCAAACAGCGATGGACTATGGCCGATAAACCTAACATCTTTCTTACTCAAGGCCGTGGAGAGTACTGGGGATTCACATCAGAAACAAACTGGAACGTTTTCCAATATCAGGGGCACAACACGCTCTCCTGGTAAGGGACGATCCGCGGAGACGGCACTAGAGGTGCAGCATACGGTGGAACGGTCCTTGGAAAATTTTAATTATACGATGGCAGCTTTCCTTGATATTGAGGAGGCTTTCAGCAACATCAGTTTGGGATCCATCTGTCTTGCCGTTGAGGGGTTTGGTGTCGAGGGGCACTGACAGGATGGACTGGGCAGATGCTGGCGTAAAGAATTGTCACGGCGGTGTATAGGGGCACTCCGCATGGGCGATTACTTTCGTCCGTACTGTGGACGGCGGTTATGGATCCCTTGTTGAAGAAAGTCACTGCGAGGGAACTAAAGTGGTGGCATACATAGATGATGTGGTGCTACTTGTGTCGGGTAAGTTCTTGCCGATTATCAGTGAGATCATGACGTGGTCTTTGAGGGTGGTGGTGAGTAGGTGTGGACTCAGTATCAATCATGTGAAGACTGCATTTATGCTCTTCACGACGAAGACTAAGATTCCAGCATTCATACTACCCACACTTATGGATCGGAACCTTCAACTGGCTACTATGGTTAAGTATTTAAGGGTCGTCGAGGCCTCTAAACTTCGCAGGATGAAGGCATAAGGAGGGCTAAATTAGCTGTTTATGCATGCAGCCGAATGTTGGGTAGAACATGCGCAGTACGGCCGGGGTTGACATTATGGAATTTTACGGCCATAGTAAGGCTCATTCTGACCTACGAGTCGTACGACATGCCAAATTTTTGTGTAGAAGAGCACAAGTCGGATCGTCTAAACGTAATATGTAATGAAACTATACTATTTTGAGAGAAAATACGCTCTCTTTATTTTTTAAAATTTTTCAAAAACCAACGCACACCATTAGATCAGGGATGCATTTTTATGTAAACAAATGTGAGAAAGCCAGGGAGGGAAAACTGCTTTCATAAATTTATACCAATTATAAAATCAAAATGTACATTTTAGACCACGACCGCACAATTTTATAAAAATATATGTATATTTTCCAAAAGTACACTAAAAATGTTGACCACGAAAATAACATATTCCAAAGTTATAAAAATATTCTTCATGGTTATTAAGAAAAAATTCAATTGCTCAAGAACTCCATCGCTGGGGAAAACACGCATACAGATGTAGTTAAATTAAATGAAAATGTTTTCATCTTACTTGATTTTATCCATACCAATGGTGTAAACGCCAGAAAACCACCGTCGGTTTTTAACCCTTTTTTTTGACATACGGATGGAATTTCATTTTATTTTCTCTCACATTTTACGTACGACAAATCTTATCGTTTAAAGCGGCCTTAACCAAGCACTGCGGGGAAAATTTTATAAATAGTCAGTGTTGCCACTTTGTGTGTCATTACACATATTGCGTGTAATTTCTACGTGCATGTGTAGCCCATGTCTAAGTACCCTGTAGGAAATGGGAATAGTGGAACAGTACTGATGCACTACTGACTTACTATACCTCAGGCAATGTAATTTTCCACTTGGGGACATATGTAGATAATGGAACCAGAGCTTTATTATAGACACTGAGGCTATTGACTAGGTACTTCTTTTGGGTATATATGTAGACAATATAGTGACATTGGAACTACTGAGTTACTATACACTTTACAATGTTTTGCTCTAACATGAACGTGTCATTGAGAAAGCAGTAGTACTATAAGTACTACTGACTAAGTACTCCACTTGAGAAGATTTTAAACTTTATAAAGCTTCTAAAGCTTTATAACCACACAGTTGTTAAAATCGTATGGCTAATAAAAGTAGTTTAAACGAATAATTTTGCCCGATTAAAGATGGTTTAAATGTTTACTGATTTACTGTTTTATTAGTTTAAACACCCAACGGGAAATTGCTTAATAGCAAAAAACATTTCTACAGCGGTTTTAATTTTAGAAGTCCATTCGATCATGGATTTTGCCGAACACTCAAAAATCCATGATCGCCTGGTATAACACCAACAAGTTCCATTGTAAGTATTATAATTAGGTCATGAGTGTGTTTTAGCAAGCCACTCATTTTTAGTCATGTAGTGATTTGGTTTTTAGTATATAAGCAGAACGTTTTAATAAAGAAATGAAGAATGACAGCCCAATTCTTAAAACTCCCAGGGCAATGAATTCCCAGAGAATAAGTTTTTCCCAAAAATAAAATCCTCCAATTCTGAACAGTCTGGGAACGGGGAGAGAATTCGAAACATTCGAAGTCAGTTGTTTTACTTCTTTTATCTAATGTTTACAAAAAAATTTTGCAAATTTACCAATTTAATTTTATAAATTTTAAAAGTAAAAGTGTTTGGAGTGAAAAAAAATAATGTTTGGTGCGGCATGTATAATGTTAGCTGAAGAGAAACCGATGAAAGTGAAGTGCTGGACAAGAATGAACAGAGGTTAGCAAGAAAAATATTACGTGATGCCACCAACCCACTTGAGCTACCGCAAACTTTGTAAGTAGATTAAAAAAAAAGTACTATAATTTAATTAAAAAATTTTTTTTTAGGTTTGAAAAATATTACAGGGTAAATAAACCAACCTTTATTTACCTTTTCGATATGTTAAGAGCACATATTCCACTAAAGAGACAGTCAGTTGCAGTTTCCCTACTCGTAAAGTTAAGTGCCGAAGGTGGGTACCAAACGGGTGTGGGGAAGGCCTCTGATGTGTCTGTGGCACAAAGGACCTTCAGTAAAATTTTGACTGAAGTTATCAATATATTTGAGGAACATCTATCTCAAAGGACTTTTTGCAAAACAGAGGATGAAAAGCGAAAATTGCGTTAAATTTTTATATAGAGCATTGCATTCCAAGCGTTATAAGATGCGTTGACCGAACTCATGTCCGAATTGTTGCTCCGTCTAATAATAAGCACCTATACTATAACAGGAAGAGGTACTACAGCTTGAATGTAATGCTGGTAAAAGAATTTTGTCAAAAATATTTTAAGCCAAATTTTAAAACAATAAAAAATTACAGGTCTGTGACCATGAGCTGAGGATTCAGTACGTATATGCCTCTCATCCTGGAGCGTGTCACGACTCTTTTATTTGGAACACCAGTGAGTTAAGAGCTCATATTGAGCAAGAATACCTCAGAAACGGTAGGAATTATTGGCTCCTTGGTAAGGTTTTAAATATTAACAAAACAATATTGAAATATTAATAGATATATATTTTTTTACTAGGAGACGCAGGTTATTCATTAGAACCATGGCTTATAACCCCTCGCAGATGTCCGCAAGATGGGTCTATTGAAATAAAATTCAACGAAATTCATTCCAAGTGTCGTAACGTTATTGAGCGTACAAATGGTGTCATGAAAAACAGATGGCGATGCCTTTTTGGAGCTAGAGAATTATACTATGCTCCAGAAAAGGCAGCTAAAATAACAAACGTTTGCTGTGCATATGGAAGTTAACGATGAAGAAAATGTAGAAACTCAGCGTTCAAGACGATGATGTGATATCCTTAGCCTCTCCCCAGTATCTGGCCGTTGCCCAAAATATTAGAAATAATATAGGAAACAATCTGTGAATTTTATTTGCTTTAACTTGAGCTTAGTTTGCTTTTAAATTTCAAAATATCAAAATAATACAACGCTTTTTTTAATATTGTTAATTTAAAAAATAAACATCACATTTTATTCATTGTTCATCACATTTTATAAAAAAAAACTTAAAGCTAAATAAATAAAAAATTAAAATGAATTCATAAATCTTATATGAATTTTTTAAATTAAAAAAAGAAATAAATAACAGGTACTTGATGGCATATAATTGCCTTCAGTGCTTAAGCTCTTGTAGCTCCAAAAGACGACGTTTTTTTTTCAATTTTGTCCTCGATTTCTCTCAGCCTCAATTTCTCCATCACCAAGTTGTGCCGTTTGATCTCTTCCAGCTCTGCCTTCTTTAATTCATAAAGGTGACCAATAGAGCGATATATTTTTTTGGTGCTCTGAAGCTGCCCCTTCATCACCTACAGCATTTCTTTTTGAATACCAATCTCCTCTTTGAGAATGTCGGTAGTGAACGTTTGTTTTGGCTTTTGCTTAAATTTATTTACCGGTGCTTTTGACGGTGTTTCTGTGTCACTCGGTAACAATGTCAAAACTTCGCTAGGATCCTCTTTGGAGTCCAGCTTCTACTTTTTCGCAGGTGGTTTTTGGGGCGTTTCTTCATTATCAACACCACTGCTTTTAGGCTCATCATCGGGTGTGGAATTCAACAATATTTCTAGCGTTTTTTCTACACCAGATGCGCCTAACCCGAATTTTTTAGAAACGCCCTCCACAGAGTGTTTCATACAAATCAGGTTGTAAATAATTTCCTCATTTGCAAAAAACCCTGCTCCATATTTGGGCCTCCACCAGTTGCACGAGAAAATTTTAAATTTTGTGCCGCCTTATGGCGTACATACTTCTTTTGGTCGCACCAAACCTGAAAAATAAATTTATCATTTGTTGTTCTGAAAGGAAAATTTATTGCCACTTAATAATTCATACCTTTTTCCATTCGGCGATACTTTTAAGTGGTGGCCCAGCTGCGTTTAATTCCGCCATATTGCATTTAAGTCATCTTTGCTTCTGTCTGTTTCTTATTTGTTGTTTTTGACCTAAAAATATGAACAAATTGAGATATTTATCAAATTTTTAAAGAAAAATTTAAATTAACATTTTTTGGCACAATCCTCTTCAAATTTTTGACGGAATTATTCCCAAAATTTGTCATCATTTTCCCTCTTTTTGTGACATTCGTAATAGCTACTTTTTTACCCGGGAAGAGTTTCCCAGTTTCAAAGTTTGTTTAGAATAGGAGGTAAGTAAAATCTCCCAGGGAGAATTTTTTTAGAATAGGTTAGTTGGGAAAAGAGAAAAAACTCCCAGAAAGTTTCAGTTTAGAATTGGGCTGTTAATCTTGGAACTTACATGCGCCTGTGTTTTCTTAAATTTAAACATTACACGGCTATCCATTAGCTTGTGTTTAAAAGAAAGGAAATTTTACAACCCTGTTTTTCGATTATCCGTGACAAGCCCGGTCCCATGCGACCCGGATAATCTATTTTCAATTATACATAGATTAAGTAACTTGTAATTATTTTCTTTGAGCACAACAGAACGCAATACAAAAAATACTCACGACAAAATTAAAGACAATTTCTTATAGAATACCAAACATACATTTACAGTCATCAATAAACGGTAATATTGACAACTGGAATACGGATATGTAACAAAAACTTAAAAAACGGCGTTGTCTTGTATTGACGACGCCAAGTAGAATAAGGAGATTATCTTTTAAGGACTATTCATCAAATAATAGAAAAGGAAAATTTTTTATCGAGAAACATTTTTAATTACTATTCTTTTCATTTTTCTTTGTTAAGATTATTTTTATTGTAAAAAGTCTAAATTGCATAGCTTTAAGAAATATATTTATTTCATAGATCCTAGAATTACAAAAGCGTTTCGAATCAACCAGAGCACAAATTCGTCTTCTTCCCGGCATTGATTACAATAAAGAAGAACAATTGCAAAAACTAGAATTGCTAAAAAATCAATTAAAATTAAAACAACAACTTATATGCAAATACAAAGATATAAAATTTTAACGTACATAAGTACAATACACAAATTCTTTGTTAATTAAATTATTTGGAAGCTATGGTCGTTCGTTTTTTATTGCGGTATTTAGCTAATAATAAACAACTTATCAATCGGATGGCTGAAAGTTATCCTATGCGTAGAGCAGCGCAAATTATTGTATCAATTATGTATCGAGCTAAACATATTGCTGAGGATAAGGGCATGCATGAGGTGACACCAGAACGTTTTAAGTAAGTAATAACTCTACGAGTAAAAAGAAGTTATTGCAAATATTGTTTATATATTTTTGGAAAACCGGATATCCTTTAACGACAACTTTTCGTTGCAATCTTTTTATTTCTTACAGATCATTTATGAGATTTTTCAAAGGTAATATTAAACAGGAAATTCGAGGCATACAGGAGAAGCTAAAGAAAAAGTAAATTAAATAATTTTATAGCATTAGGCATAAAATAAATATGAAATGTTAAGACTTTAGTAAAAAATAAATACATAAAATTATTTGTTTATTTGTTTGTTGCCTGGTTAAGCTAATAATAATAAATTTTTTAGTTTAATTCGATTTTATTGGTTTTTTAGTTTATAGGAATGATTTTTGAATAATAAAATTTAGTTATAAAGTAGCACTAACAACAAATAGTTTTATTTAAAACTAACTAGTGCCCAACGTAAAAATAAAAACGCCCATAAGAAGCACCAAGAAATAAAAAGGTCCTCAAAAAGTCACCAAAAAAAAAAGGTCCAGAAGAAGCACCTGGGATAGCGACGAGAAACCAAGTGATTGAGAAGTAATATAGGAATATTTTTAGCGACCTGGACAAAGTGGCAGACATCGTACGTTGTGTTAGAGAATTTTCCGGTAACTATTCTGAATTTAATTCCTGGAAAAAATTGTGGAAATGGTTCTGAATATTTATGAGGGACAAAGGGGAACACCCAAATACTTTGCAACCTTAAATGTTATGGGGAATAAAATTACTGAAGCTGCGGACCCAGTACCCGACTCTTTTAATACTTTAATACCCTGTAGCACACTATGATTTAACTCTTTTACACAACACATGTTTCATGTATTCATTACTTTAAAGACATGTACATTAATAAGGGAGTATCAAGTGTCACTAAAACCCAATAGCCCAACTCACAATCTTGTGCATATGGTGTTGCATCATTGCATTTGCAAAAAGGTATAGCATATTTTTGCATTGCTGTGTATTTTGTTACTGTAGAGCAAAAATATGCTATACCTTTTTGCAAATGCAATGATGCAACACCATATGCACAAGATTGTGAGTTGGGCTAATGTGTATTTGTTTGTTTTTGGTTTACGTTGGCCACACATGAGTGTAACAGTGGACACCACACTTGTTGTGGAAATGCACCACATTCATATATATTTGGCCCACTTCACTTTTGTGGTGGGAAATAATTTTCGTTTAAGACGGCAGGTCATATAACAGTCGCCTTTTAACAATACTTAAAACTATAAATTATTTATATGATTCTAATTGTGCTTTTTCCCCTTAAAAATTATATGTGAAATTTATTATTACATACCTTATGATATTCTCATACAGTATGAAAATATCATAAAGCATTTTATTACAAAAGCAACTCAATAACTGAAACATATAGATCTTGGGTTTGTATTCAAAAATTAGGAAAAATCCACTGATGAGCTAAGTAAGCATTAGCGAAATAGTACTATATAGATATGCTTTCCTCCTCAGTTATTGAGTTGCTTTTGTAATAAAATACTTTATGATATTTTGATACTTTATGAGAATATCATAGGGTACGTAATAATAAATTTCACATATAATTTTTAAGGGAAAAAAAGAACAATTAGAATCATATATAATTATAAAAATAAATAATTTCACACAATAATTTAGAGTAAAAAGTGAAAATATATAAAAGTATAAGATGAGTTCTTTAATGAATATAGAAAAATTGGATGAGTCCAATTATGACTCATGGTGCATAATGATGAAAAGTGTGCTGATTCATCAAGAATTATGGTCAGTCATTTCTAACAAAATCAAAGCAGAAGAAGCGGTAAGAAAATCTAAGGATGAAAAAGCGGTGGCTACAATAATACTCAGCATTTCACCAATGCAACTGCCCTATGTTAAAAATAAAAAGAGTGCAGCTTATTGGAATGAGAATTAACGAGGGTGAATGTATGCAGTGCTACTTGTGTAACTTTAATACAATTTGTTAACTTAATACGAAAAGGCCGCAACTCATAATTTTTCGAAATCGATATTTTTACATATTTCGATAGACCATTACTAGATACGCCTCCTCCAAAAAAATAGATGAATTCGGAAAAAAATACCGAAGTTATAGCTTAAAAACGAAAAGCCCTAACTCATCTCTAAAAATTTTTTAAAGAAACTCATTTTTGCTGAGAAAACAGTTACTAAAGGGTGCTTTAGACCATAAGATTTGTCGTACGTAAAATGAGCGAGAAAATAAAATGAAATTGCATCCGTATTTCAAAAAAAGAGAGTAAAAATCGAATGGTTGTTTTCTGGCTTTTACACCATTGGTATGGATAAAATCAAGTAAGATGAAAACATTCTCATTTAATTTAACTACAGCTGTTTGCTTGTGTTCCCCAGGGATGGAGTTCTTGTGCAAATTAATTTTTTTTTTAATAACCTAGAAAAATATTTCTATAACTTTCGAATATGTTATTTTCGTGGTCAAAATTTTTAGTGTACTTTTAGAAAATATACGTATATTTTTATAAAATTGTGCTGTCGTGGTCTAAAATGTACATTTCTGTAGGATTTATATTTATTCATTTATTCTTAGATGTAAATATAGGTTTTTTAAATTTAGATTTGAGTCTAGATTTCAGTTCAAATTTTAGTTAGATTTAAATTTCACTTAGACTTAGTATAGGATAGGTTTTAAGTTTAGGTTTAATTATTTTAAGTTTCTCTAAAGTTTCCACACATTTTACTTAGACTTTAATTTAATCACTATTTGTTGGCGCAAATGTAATTTTGCTCCGAACTTCCGCAACACTCGTCTATACTCTACTCGATCACTTTTCATGTACCTCTTGTTTGTCTTCAACCAATGAATATACAACTGTTCGTTCTGTTGTCTATGTAAAAGAAATACTTCGTTCTGTTGTCTATGTAAAAGAAATACCGTAAGTCTGTTTATGTACTTCGCCGCACAGTGGAGTCGAAGTGCCGTCACGTACAGTGGTCCGAGTGTCTCATCCCACACTCGGCCCTCCTGACGATGGTTTCGCCCTCGAAGCCCCGGCCCGCGGCTTCATATACTCGGCGACAGTGGTACATCTAGCACCCTTCCCGACTTTCTGCACCTCGTACCGCCCGTGACCCATAACTCCGATAATCTTGTAGGGTCCTAAGTATTTCGGCCTCAATTTTAGCCCCGTACCGAATTGAGTCCGCTTAATGGCTCTCTTATGCCGTCACGCTCTTGGTGGAGCTCACTCACCGACAGTTCTTTTAATATCTCGCGAACATCTGCGTCTTCTCGAGTTTTCATCCTCAGCCCTGTCAAAATCTCGAATGGTGTACTACCCGTACTTCTTGGGGATGTGTTGTTGATAAATTCCTGCACTCGCTCCACTTGTCTATACCAATTTTGTGACCTCTCGAGGCAGAGCTTAGTCAGCATGGGGATTATAATTTTATGGATTCGTTCCACCTGCCCATTTACCCGTGGTACTCGTGTAGCGATCGTTAGGTGCTGGATGCCCTCTCGGCTGCAGTACTCGTTGAAGTCCTTGGACGTAAACGCGGTGTCCCTATCGGTGATTATTCTTACTGAATTTCCAAACACGGCTGCTTGCTTAGTCATACGTTCAACTACCTCTGCTGTTCCGGTACTTTTTGTAGGATGGAGCCATACAAATTTTGAGAACGCATCTACAACCACCAGAATGTAATTGTACTGCTTTTTGGTTGTCTCCATAGGCCCAACGTGATCCAGGTGGTAGGTAGTTAATGGCTTGTCGGCCTTATCAATCGGGTTTAACATACCTTCCTTTCTACCCGCTTTGGCCTCAGCCATTATGCATTCGATGCAACTTCTCACCGCCCTTACCACTTTGTCGTTTAACTGAGGGATATAAAAGGTCTTCTGGATGAGTTCCGCTGTTTTCTTGCTAGCAAAATGTCCTTGTCTGTGTGCAGTTTCGATTATCTCCCGTTCCATTTCTGCAGGTATAACAATGAGCTCTTTTGCTGGATCCTTATGGACGATGCCATGTTTCAAATAGAAATCTTCATAACTTTTCACTTCTAAAATTTTACTAACTGCTCTAAGCCAGTTATCTCTTAATTGTGCCTCCCTTATTCGATGGCGTAGGGAGTCCTCCATCATGAAACAGGAAATTCTACTTAAAGCGTCCACGTGACGCATCTTGATCCCTGACCGATGTTCGATGGTATAATCGAAATCCTGTAGGAATAATGCCCATCGCGACACCCGCAACGGCATATCCCGTTTTTTCATTGTCATAGCGAAGGCATTACAATCGGTGACAATCCTTACTTTCACCCCTATCAAATATACCCACCATTTCTTCAGGGCCTCGATTATGGCCAATACCTCCAACTCATAGGAGTGATACTTTTCCTCTGCTGGGGTGGTTTTCCTACTTATATACTCGACGGGATGTAGTTCCCCGTCCTCCGAATCTCGTTGCAATAGCACGGCCCCATACCCGTGCTTACTGGCGTCGATATGTACCTCGGTTTCGGCCTGTGGATTAAATAATTTCAGGACATCAGCTTCCGTTAGTGCGGTTTTCAGTTGCTGAAAAGCTAAAATTTCCTCATCCCCTAATCTGAACCTGGTGTCCTTCCTCAGCAAATTCGACAACGGTTTGACTATTATTGCGTAATTTTTAATGAAACGTCTAAAGTAAGAGGTGAGACCTAAAAATCGCTGCATTGCCTTTTGATTTCTCGGGAGGGGAAACTTCTCGATGGCGGCGGTTTTCTCTCGGGACGGTTGAATAGTGGAGTTTTCTAAAATGTACCCTAAGAAGGTTATCTTCTTCATCAAAAATTTACTCTTGCACCATTTTATCTGAAGCCCGTTTGATGACGCGACTCTCAGAAATTTTTCGAACTTACTAATTCCTTCCGCCTCATCCCTGGATGGAATTACTATATCGTCCATGTACACAACGATCGTACCATCCATTATCAATTCATGAAATATTGCGGCTATGTAACGGCAGAATACCGCGGGCGAGTTAGTGATGCCAAATGGCACATACCGGAATTCAAATTGCCCACGGTGCGTAACAAACGATGTAAACTTCTGGCTCTCTGCTTCGATGGGAACGTGGAAGAATCCATTTTGTAGATCTAACGTTGTGTAGACTTTAGCCTTCTGTAGGCGTTGCAACACGTCATCGATAATGGCCATTGGAAAATTATCTCGCACTATATTTTCATTCAAGTGCCTATAGTCACAGCATAATCTGCGACTGCCATCTTTCTTGGATACCAACACGACTGGAGACGAATATTCGGAGTGACTCCTGACGACAATGCCCTCCTTCAACCATTCCGTGATCTGTTTATCGACAGACTGCTGATCTGCGTATGACATTCTACGAGGATGGTGACGGACAGGAACGTCGTTCGTGGGCGCTATTTTTATTTTCACCGGGAAAGATTGAGGTTTCGTCGGATTATAGCTACCAATCATATCTGTTATTTGTTCCCGTAATCGTCTGTCCAAATGATGTAGGTCGAAGTCATGATCATCTGTTGCCACACAAATCGCGTTAAGCTCTTGAAACTCTTCGCTACAATCGATATTAGGTGCTACCTCTGTGGAGGAGGACTTTAATGAGAACCTCGCACCCTCTGCGCTAATAAAAACGACAACGTCTTCGAGAATATCGTTGCCTAGTATAACGGAGTATAAGATATCCCGTTCCCACATCACATGAAACTTGACGGATACCACTATATCATCCAGGCAGACTTCAGCTTCGAAAGCCCCTATGCTTTCGACCTCCCTCCCACCTATGCCGACCATACGTCGTTTCTCAGCACTTATCTTCACATCTCCCATCATCATTAAGGAATCATAGCGTACGCAACTGATATCGCTGCCGGTATCTACTAAGGCCGACACTTCGCAGTTACATACGGTAATGTCTTTAAAAATTCGGTTCGTGGTGGCCACTGTTCCACCGGGCTCTAAACTCCTACTTTTGAATAGTGTGTGGATAGATTTCAACGTTTGGTTACGTTCACCTTCCGTCTTTATTCGCTTACAGTTAAAGGACTTATGACCAACCTCGTGACATCTAAAACATGTTGGTTGCACGTTAGTACACTCCCTCGCCATGTGACCCTTCTCGCCGCACTTGTAGCAATTCGTGGACTTTAAATCTTTAGTAAGATGTGGTATTTCGCCCTTTGGACGATGTTTCGCCAGACCTGACGGCTGCTAAATAGGTTTGGTTACCCGTTCGTATACCTTAAATTTTACTTTCAAGTCCTCCACACTAGTAGCTTGATATAGTATGGTTTTATTCATTCCACTATCAGGAATCCCCTCAATAAAATATTCTATCAGGCTACTCTCGTCCAAGGCGATAGGGCAACCAATCCTCAAGAGACAATATAAATACTCCCTATAGCTCTCATTTTGCCGTTTCTTCCGGGCTTTCAACATACGATGAACTTCGATAGCAGAGTGGCTAACACCGAATTCCCTTCTCATTTCGTCCTTTAGCGACAGCCAATCACAAATCCCACATTGACTCTTGCAGAACATTTTAGCAGCACCTGAAAGAAGCTGGCGAGCGTACATATATTTTTGTAGGTCATTCCACCTGACGGTCGCCGCACAATCTTCGAAGTCACATAACCACTGCCCTATAGCAGGCTGACCTTCTCCCGTAAATTTTGATAGGGCGTCCTCGATGTCTCTCAGAGTAAAAGTTGAAGATGCCGGACGTTCTGTACCCACTCCACGTTGTATACGAAGAACCGCTTCCCCTTCTTCAGGAACTATACCCCCAGTCTGTCGTACAAACCCTGAATGCAAAATAACTCTCTCCTGCAAAACAAGTTTTGGTCCATCTGAACTTAACCCTAACGTCTCACACTGACCCCTTAATCTCTCCACGTCCATTCCTAATATCTCTAACAAGTCCATGTCGCTACCCCACAAAAGTACAAAAAATATCAACGGCCAAGTAAAAAGTGTTCACAATATTTGTCAATAATTCGATATAAGAAAAAATGAGCGGTTAAATATAAATACAAAATCTTTCCATTTGAAACGTAATTAATTGATACCAAAAGAAAATTAATATTGATTATAAACGTTAATACGTTTAACTTCCCTTTCCCAAAAAATGCAGTTAACAAAAATGTCTGTTTCAAACGAACTGGGAACCTGGGACTTGGACGACAGAGAAGCTGCTGTTAAAATATCTAAAATCAAACGATTTTGAAATTCACCGATGCCCTATTACCGGTGCAATATTAATCTTCAATTAATTTTCCCTATACAATGCTAAAAATCATTACAGCACTATCACTATTTACATGAGTGTACATTAAAAACCAGTTACAGTTTGTAAAAAAAGTCTTCAAAACTTAGAAAAATTAAAAAGTTTAAGAGAAACTCTTATTTGCAAGTAAATTATACAACTTTTATTAAATTTTTTCCTTCATGTATTCAATTGAGGATGTTTATAAACACTTTGCACAAAAAAAAACAAAATTAATTTAAATAACAAAATAATAATCGTAACTTAAAAAATACTTCAGTTTCTACGCTGTAAAATAAATGTTTTCAAAATTGTGTTAAATTTAATTAAATTTATTCTAAATGGTAAAAAAAAAAGATTTCAGGGTGCTAATACTTGGTGTGCCCTCCTTTAGCTTTAATTACAACTTCTAAGCGTCTAGACATTGAATGGATAAGCTTTGGTATATCAAAATTTTCAGGTATTTTTTCCCACTCTTTAATAAATGTTATTTGTTTTTGGTGACCTTTTTCCGACTTTTTTCTTTGGGTGGACCCATGAATTTTCTATAGGGTTTAAGTCTGGGCTTTGTGCTGGGTTATCGATCTCTTTTCTACAATTATATAACAACCAGGATCTACAAATATATGCCTTATGCTTCGGGTCATTATCCTGGTAAAATTTATACTTGAGCTTTTCTGGGTCAACAAAACCGAATTTGCGAACACTTGTACTCAATTCCTTTTTTAAAATGTTTAGATAGACTTCCTTGGTCATTATATCCTCTAATATTCTTATTTCGCCAACGCCCTTGCTCGAAACACAACCCCACACCATAACGGATAGTTTACCGAACTTTACAGTGGGTATTATATTTTTATTTTCTAGAGCCGTCAGGGGTTTTCGCCAAACTTTTTGAGGTCCATCATGGTAGTAAAGCATCACTTTCGTTTCGTCACAAAAAATAACATCATCCCAGTGCTCAGGAGGTAAAGAAATGTGTTCAATGGGAAAATTATACCTTTTTTCAATGTTTACCGCGGATAGCAAAGTTTTTTCTTCGTAACTCTTGAAGAGTATTTATGGTTTTGTAGTACATTTCTAACAGTCTGAGAGGGATACTTACTCCACATTCATTACTGATGCTAAGTGCAATTCCTATAGTACTGAAATGTGGATTCTCATCAATCATTTTCAAAATTTTCTTTTCAATTCGCCGAGTTACTTTTTTTGGTCTGCCTGGTGTTTGTTTTGGTTCCAGTTTTCCTTCTTTTTCAGCACTGTTAATAACATTATATACCGTCCGTAGGTTAAGAGAGAACATTTCAGCAATTTCTCTGTGAGATTTTCCTTTATAGTAATTAAAATAGACCAGTTGGGTATGTCTTTGTTCAGTCGCTTTCCTGGCATAGTTTATATATAATTGGGTAATCATTTGTTTATTCTATGAGCTTAATTTAATGAATAAAAGACAACTGCTACTCTTAGCGTCCATATAAAATAAATTAAATAAATAAAATTATACGCAATACATATGCAAAAAACTAACGGTTCCTTCTTGTCTTTGCATTTTTGAAAACACTTTTTTTACACTGTTTAAAGTATGCAAAATTATTTTGTAGCGTTTTTGTTGTAATATGTTCATAAATTTGTCAAAGTTTCGACGCTTGCTTGTCGAGAACATACAAAACAACAGTTCTAAAAAAAAAATTCACAAATATAATGATATTGTTGTAAATATTTATTTAAATTCGTAAAAAATTTTTGTTTTGAAAACATTTTTTTTACAAACTGTATTTAAAATATAAGTCTTAAAAATATACATCACGCCTCTGCTCAACTGTGCTGCTTCTGCCCAACTCGTTCAGCTCTGCTTTACTCTACCATTTGTTGTTGCTGCGTTATGGCTTCTATCCCCACGTTACTCACTTCTACTGTTGTTGTTTGCATTGATTGTTGTTGTTTTGGCTGGCTAAATTTGCTTTTGCTGTTGTGCAAGTTGATTTGGATTTCCACTTCTGTTCCTCTGTTGTTGTGCGCGTTGATTCTTGTTACTGTTCAGCGTCAATGTTTTTTCGATCGCCGCAGTACGGTTCTTTTATGCTTCACCTTTTAATTCTGTGTCTGTTTTACTGTTTTAATTTGCAGGTACTGCATATTTGTTTTAAAGAAAACTTAGTTTTTACACAATTTTTGCGTCAAAAGTAACACGCTATTTTCACAAATGAATTTTTTGCACAGTTTTTCTACTTTTGGAAATATTTTTAATCCAGGCATGTATTGTGCACAAGATATATTTTTTATATTTGCTTAAAAGCCTTTTGAATATTTCAGTTCATTCTTTTTGTTAAATTTATATTAGTGTGTTGTTTCTTCTCTTTTTGGTTCTTTGCATGTATAATTTAAAATATGTATGTATGTATGTCTCAGTTCACAAAATTGACAAGTAAAATATGCAGAAACACAGACGCTATTGTTCAAAACATTTTCTGTGTATTATAAATCGTATTTTTTTTTTAAAGCACTGTCATTTTTATTATAAACTTTATTGCAATTTTTTTTTTTAAATCTTGGTTGAGCCCCCATTTGTAGGATTTATATTTATTCATTTAATCTTAGATGTAAATATAGGTTTTTTAAATTTAGATTTAAGTCTAGATTTCAGTTCAAATTTTAGTTAGATTTCAATTTCACTTAGACTTAGTATAGGATAGGTTTTAAGTTTAGGTTTAATTATTTTAAGTTTCTCTAAAGTTTCCACACATTTTACTTAGACTTTAATTTAATCACTATTTGTTGGCGCAAATGTAATTTTGTTCCGAACTTCCGCAACACTCGTCTATACTCTACTCGATCACTTTTCACTCTCAGGTGAATCAATCTCAGGCAATAGTGTTAGCCTAAAGCCCCCAAGACAATAAGGTGAGGCCTGCAAATCAAACTATTGCAAAAAAAGTGAAATAAGACATTGTTCTGAGTTCAGCGAGCCAACGCGAAAAGAAATATTTACTATGTTTTGGGAGATGTCATGGAATCAGAAGAAAAAACAAATATTTTGTAAAAATTCAACACGAGTTCAGTCTAAGGCATATTTTTTAAGACAAAAATTAAACCGAATGCAAGTGTGCCGCCAGATGTTTCTTTCAACATTAGGATTTAAAGAAAAACTGTTCGAAATTGGATTAACTTTGGGGAAAGCATGGCACAGTACTCAGTCCCGAAAAATACTCAAGCGCTGTCATAGAATCAAGAAAAGAAACTAATAATCGCAATAAGAAAAGACGCGCGTTTCTACAAAAATGGCTAGATGAGTTCCAAAGATGGAATCGCATTACTGCAGAAAACAAACAAAAAAATTATATTTCGAATCCAATTTTTCGACCTATCAAGAGATTTATAAGCTTTACGTGGATAAATGTGCATCAAACAAAAAAAGTGATATGCAAAAATTGTCGTATCCAATTTTCGCAAATATAATAAAAGAGTCAAATTATTCAATTTTGAAGCCTAAAAAAGATCAATGCGATATTTGCACATCATATAAAGTAAGGAGTTCAGATGAACTTTATCAAAAACACCGAGAACAAATAGAAAAGATGCGAGACGAGAAATGGAATGACATAATAAATGCAGAGTCCGGATTGTGTGCTGTATTTTGTATGGATATGCAAGCAGTTAAATTAGTGCCTCAATTAAATGCGAACGCTGCATATTATAAAATGAAATTCAGGTACATAATTTCACAATGTATAATGTTGTCAATCATGAATCTGATAACTATGTTTATGATGAGACTGATGGCAATCTCGTAGCTTCAGTTTTTGCAACATGTATTGTAAAACACTTAAGAAATTTCCTTGCACGTTGTCCTAAAATCCATCATATAATAATTTATTCGGATGGTTGCTTTTAACAAAACCGAAATGCTACATTGGCCAATGCATTGCTAGCTTTCTGCGAGGAAACAAAAGTGTCAATCGAGCATAAGTATTTAGTAAGTGGACACACGCAAATGGAGTGCGACGTAACACACTCCCTCATTAAAAGAAAAGTGGCTAAAAGACAAATATACTTGCCTTCACAATTTGTAGAACTTATAAGAGAAGCACGAAAATTCCCAGCACCTCTACAAGCACACCAAGTGCATTATGATGTTTTTTGGACTTCGAGGCTATTCCTAAGCGATACACATCGATTCGGCCAGGTAAGTTACATAGTCTTAAAAAATAATATAACAACTTATTCAAAACGTTGATTCAACTTCAGGTCGAAGTAGTGACACCCTAATGTAAACATGCTACGGGCATTAGGATACGACAACTCAGGGTTGATTTATTTTAAAACAGATATATGTGGCGAATACGAGCTTCTACCCCTAAGAACAAAGTCTGCTAATAAACATATTGAACCTGGCCCCCTTTATACTTCAAAATTCAAATCTCAATGACGAAGTGGGATCACTTGCAAGATTTAAAAAAGTTGCTGCCCAAAGACTGCCATCACTTTTATGAAAATTTACCATATAAAAACTAATATATTATGAAGATTTTATTACTTTTCAATGTAATATGATTATAATTTTTTTTAATTTCCTTGTTTCTTTGTCTAAAACATGAATTTCTTTTAAATTAATTTTTGTTCTCGTTAAAAAAAAGCCCGAACACATTTTGTTCAGGAAATACAACAACAAAAAGCCCTTACTCATATTAATAAATAAAAATTAAAAAAACTAATATAACACTAAATTTGTAAAGTGTTTTTAATAAAAATTGTGTTTAAAAAAATTTTGTATCAATATTGCATCTTTTTTTATTTAGAAATATGCAGAGAAAAAATAATTTTGGCTGGTGATTGTAGTATGTTTGCAGAAGGCATATCAGAATTAAAACAAATAAGTTTGATGTTAAATTGGTTAATGTTCTGTTTGTTCCTGGTTTGCAGTGCAATTTTATTTCTGTAGGCTATTGAACATCTGAATAAGGTTAATTCGATGGAAATGGTGCGAACATTCATTACAAGCACGGGTGTATGGTGTTACGTGCAAAAAAGGTATGTGTTTTGTTTTTGCTAGAAACCGATATTAATAAATTTTTTTTTATGAGTAAATCCATGGACTATGAAATGGCATTGTCGTTACGGACATTTAAACTTTGAAAGTTTAAAAGAACTCTCAAATAAAAAATTAGTGAATGGCCTCGACATAAAGGTACCATCTGATATAAGTTGTCATATTTGTATGAAAAGTAAATGTACTCAAAAGCCTTACAGTCCATCAGAGATTCGTGCAGCTAGCACAAAATATACAGAAGTGTCAGTTCAAAGCAGCGAACGAGCAGAGAAAGAGACATAATCAAGAGATATGTGCTCTCTTTTACCCCCTAACTCTGTTCGGTGATTCCTTTTTCTTCTAAATTCCTCAATATTGTTGTTTTGTTTTGATTTTTATTTTCTAGATGTGAAAATTAGCCGTATTTTTCATCTACTTTATGCTCACAATTTGGCAATTTTTAGCACGACAATGTTACAAACATAGGTTATAGGAATCTGTGGTTACAAAACACAACAATGTGGTGTTTTGTGTTATGAAAATTATGTACTATGAAAATTAATTTCATTTATTAAAACATAGATACCAAAAAATCACAAGATCACTAAAATGTTATTTTATTGGCTTATGCACAACAAATTTCTTTTTGGTAATTTTTTAGCTTCGCTATGTTTTTTTTGCTATATTAACACAAAACACGATTAGAACCACAAAACACCATTAAAACAAGCTGCACTATGTTTTTTTACTATAATATTAACACAAAACACAATTAAAACAAAGAAAACCTCAAGAAATTATAAATTTGTTCTTATGCACAAATTGTGGCTTATGTTAACAAAATTTTTCACCACAAAACACCAAAATACTGACAAATTTCTTTTTGGTCATTTTTTAGCTTCGCTATGTTTTTTTTTGCTATATTAACACAAAACACTTAAAACAAGCTTCACTATGTTTTTACCTATAATATTAACACAAAACACAATTAAAACAAATAAAACCACAAGAAATTATAAATTTGTTCTTATGCACAAAATGTGGCTTATGTTTACATTTTTCTTTTGTTTACTTTTCATCTTTCGTGAAATTGTATATTTGTCTCTTTCTCCCCCTATTTGAAGAAAAGCTGATTTAAAATTTTTTCAGACCCACAGCTGACACTTCTGTATATTTTGTGCAGCTAGCATTTTCGAAGTCATACATACTGACGTATGTGGTCCAGTAAACAAATGTTCGATTACTGGTGCACGCTACATACTTACTTTTATTGACGATAAATCACGCTACGTTTTCGTTTATTTTCTTAAAAGCAAAGAAGAGGTGTTTGTTAAATTTAAAGAGTTTCACAAACTGAAAAGAAAATAAAAATCTTGCGAAGCGACAACGGCACAGAATTTGTTAATAAAATTTTTGATGACTACCTAAAAGAAAATGGAATATTGCGACAACTTCCAGTGCCCTATACACCACAGCAAAATGGTGTTGCAGAGCGGTTTAATAGGACCCTGATAGAGATGGCAAGAACTATGCTTATTGGCGCTGAACTAAGTGAGTTTCTTTGGGCTGAGGCAGTCAACACTGCTGCTATCTTCGAAATCGGTCACCAACTAATGCGTTAGATAATACAACACCTTACGAAAGTTTTAATGGTAGAAAACCTTCAGTTAAGCACTTAAAAGCATTTGGCTCTATTGCTGTAGTTCTGGATAAACGTCAAAAGAGTAAATTCCTGCCCAGAGGTAAAGAATACATTATGGTCGGGTACTCAGACACATCGAAGGCATATCGTTTATATAGTCGTGAAACTAAACAACTAATTGTGAGTAGAGATGTGTATTTTATTGAACCATCTATTAAAAAACCAGTTTTGGAGATGCCACTTTCTTTTGACATGGAACTTACAAGTGATGAGTGTGTTGTTCAATCTAATCAAAGTGCTGCTGCTTTAGAAGAAACAAAAAGATGTGAAAGTCCAAATGAACAAAGTGAGAGCGAGTTTGAATCAGCCGAAGAAGAATGCCAAAAACTTGAGGCTATTGGAGGACCTGGAAGACCACGTTTGATTCGCACAGGAAAACTAGATAGACCAAGAAAATGTTATAATAATTTAAGTATGGCATACTCAGCAAACGAAATCAAAGTGCCAGTAAATGTCTGGGAAGCCCTGGGTGGTGATTATGCAGATTATTGGTGGCAAGCCATGCAAGATGAATACAATGCCTTAATTAAAAATTCAACTTGGCAGTTAACAGAACTTCCTAAAGGACAAAAAATTGTTACCAGCAAATGGGTGTTTGCTTTAAAAAAACATTTATGTAACTCAGCGAGAAAAATTTATCGATGAAAAACATCCTAATTACGTGCCTAAACTTAAAAAGGCTTTATATGGTTTAAAGCAATCCGGGAGACAATAGAATCAAAAGCTCGACAATATACTTAAATGTATTGGTTTTATTCAGTGCAAAAGTGAGCCTTGTGTATACACGAAAAATGAAAACAACAAAATAAACATCATCGTAGTATATGTTGATTATTTATTGATTGCGAGTTCAGATAAATGTGAGAAGAAAAAAATTAAAACGCAAATATCAGATAAAGTAACTGTAGTTGACAAAGGCGAAGTCAAACGTTTTTTGAGCATCGATGTAAATCGTGATGGAGAAAAAGGTGATATTTCAATAAGTCAAAAGGCGCAAATAAGAAAACTTTTGAGAAATTTTAAAATGGAAAACTGTAGACCGATTGCAACTCTTCTAGAAGCAAAGCATGATATAAAATGTGACAAAACAACTTGTGAAAAAGTAGATCAAACACAATATCAGTCATTGATCCGATCCCTCATGTACATTGCTATCAACACAAAACCTAATATTCTACACTCTGTGTGTAAACTTTCCCAGAAAAACCACAATCCACATCTCGAACATTTCAATGCAGCTAAGCGAATTATAAAGTATTTGTGCGGAACGCAAGACAAACAAATTTGCTATCGCAAGACAGGCAAGGACATAGAATGCTATACTGATGCAGATTGGGGCGGAGATGCCATCGACCGTAAATCCTACACAGGATATGTGTTCCTATTCGCAGATTCAGTTGTTTCGTATGAATCTAAAAAGCAAGCAACCGTCGCCCTCAGCAGCACAGAAGCCGATTATATGTCTCTGACATCGTCATGCAAAGAAGCTACATACATACAAAAACTATGGAATGAAATTAATATACATTGTCCAAAATCAATTGTTTCAATGCTGATAATTTGAGCGCTATAAATCTTGTGAAGAATCCAGTTTACCACAACAGAAGCAAGCACATCGACATTAAGTATCACTACATAAGAGATGTTTATCGTAATGGTGAAATCGCGTTGAAATATTGTAGCAGTTCCGAAAACATAGCTGATGTACTTACAAAAAATTTCCCAAGGATGTGAAACTTTAAATTCACAGATATGCTAGGCATACGTTAATATTATTTTTCCATTATTTAATTTAAATTTGTTTAAATATAATATTGGAAATGTTTCATTGAGGAGGAGTGTTGATATGGTAACATTTAAATTTAAAAAAGAAAAAAAAATTCCCTTCATACAATGCAACAATTCTAAATTCCAATTTACAATTCCCTTTTTACATATTATCTTGTTTTTAAGTTTTATGTTTTTTAGTCTTTAAATAAACTCTGAAGTATTAAAACAAAGTTGCGCAAAGTTTCAATAATATGGATACACCAAAAAAAAGTACAAAAAAAACCTCCAATAAACTGTGAACAACCGGAAGAAGAAGAAATAACTAGGGAAAGGAAAATATAAATATTTAGGAAAATTTGGAAAAGAATGGGAAGGTCAGGAACACCAACGAAAGATGACATAATTAACGAAACTAAATTTGGTTTTCATTAGGATTGTTGGACAAATTAGTATCCGAAGAGCGAAGTAAGCAACAGTAATTATAATTCAAAATATATATATTTTCTCTCTAACAATGGGTAGACAATCTAAGATAGAAGATCCGAATGTAAACGTGGTTACTAATATAGAAATAATGTGGGTTCTAATGTTAATTCTCGATAATATCGGCACTTAATCTTTCATTTAAAATTTACTTGTATCATAAGAGGTCTCTTAGAAAGAAGTACATCAGCAGGGGAAATGACTTAGATAAGATCTAATTATATGAGGATTTGAACATATTGGAACAAATGGAATGGCAAGATATTCTACTTAAAGCTAGAATTATAAAAGATAATTTCGAACGTTCATACAAGTGTCTGAACATAGACCAATTAAAGAAGAAACCCTTAAGCATCATTTTCGGAAACTTCTTGACTATTTAGAAGAAATAAGAGTCCTTTTAAATGTATGTTACAATAGGTTTACGACAGCTCATAATACAGCAGCTCACGCATTTTTTGCCGATCGAAAAATAAGATTTTTAAAACTAGCCGATAAAAAAGCAATACAAATAAGCATCAAGGCTGATCACAGACTTTGATGGAAAATCAGAAAACCTACGATCATTTATTGATTCTTTGTCTCTAGTGGACACAATTAAAGGTTAACATGAAACATTGGCGGTATACCTTATAAAAACAAAATTAAAAGGAACCGCAAGAAACATCATAAGCAATGAAACTCAGTTATAGCAGTCGAAGTCCTGACTGGCAAAATAATGAATATTAAGCAAAATAGTAAGACTGCTAACGCATATTGCAGCGAAATAGGAACTCTAATAAAATCGTTAGAAAACTCCTACATATCAGACGGTATTACATCAAAATTAGCTAATAAATATTCTACACAAATTGCAAAACATGACGACGTTTATTTCGGACATGGTATCATTAAAATAACAATTATAATAGTTTAATACTTTTTTTATTGTAAGTGTGCACACTTATGTTATGTAATTATGATGAGCAATTAATATTGTTAATCACTATTAAATTTTTGTAATCCATTCTTATGCACCTTTTGAGATTTATTCTCTGAAACGTTGAATGTGCAGTTGCCAAAATTATCAATATTTATAATTTCCAAAGAACCAGTATACAAAGATTCTAATTTGTGTCCTGCAGTATTTTCCAATAGTACGAAATCTTTTATTTGCATTACTTTACTGTTTGCGTTTTTGTCATAATTAATCTTTTGTGTTATTTTGGCTTCTTCGACTAAAGCTTTTGCTCTTGTTTGTTCTATCTGAAGCATGAATTTGATTTCTTTTTCATACGCATCTATGTATATCGTATATTGGGTCTACTTCATCCGATTCTAAAAATGCAAATCTTGTTGGCAATTTGCCATAAACCAATTCGAATGGACAATAGCCGTGCACCGTGGATGGTGTCGTATTGAAGCAATACGCAAAATATTTCAGCCAGTCGTCCGATTCAGATATGTAACTTCTAACAAACTTATTGAAGGTTCTATGTGACCTTTCTACAGTACCTAAAGTTTGTTGGTGGTATGCTGTAGCCCTTTTTTAGTTGATTGCAAGCAACTTACACATATTACCCATCAACTGGTTCTTGTACTCTGTGCCTAAATCTGTTTAAATTTTTCTTGGTGGGCCGTACGTCAAAATAAGATTTTTGAAAAATCCCCTGGCAATCGTTTGTGCATTTTTCGTTGGAACTGGAATAGCTATCAGATATTTAGAGAGATCACACATTATAGTAACGGCATATTCATTTCCATGGTTGGAAGTTACAAATGAACCTATGGTGTCAATTACGACAGCATCGAATGCTCTGGTTGGTGTTTTTGTTATATTCAATGGCACTATATTCTTAGGAAGCGATTTATTTTTCTGACAAAGAAGGCAAGATTTTATATATTTAATCACATCCTTAGTCATGTTCTTCCAATAGTAGTTTCGCAATTTATGCAACGTTCGCATTACGAAGAATGCCCTCCAGTCAAAGGTTCGATATGATAGAACGTTAACAACTTCTCTTTTTCAACTCTACTTTTCACAATTTTGTCCTTGGCGTAATCATAATCATTAATGTATCGAGATACCTTTCCGAATTACTTTTGAAATCCTCGACTGACACGTAGTTGAACAGGTCGTCGTTTAACATCTTTCGGCTTTACCATTTTTAGCTTCACATTCTAGCTTTAATATTAAGTGTTTTAGAACAATTTTATCATTTAAAATACAATCGTCGATGTCAAATTTACTCAAAGTAATGGTTCACTTTCGAAAAATTGCCCCTGGAGGTCTCTTATTCAATTCGAATCTAATGAGTGGTACTCCTTTTGCTTCTCTAAAATTACTTATCCCAAACACCTTCGGTTTGATCACGATATTTGGACTTTCATCTTCAATCGCTTTCCTATCTGACTGTCTTAAATTTTGCTTTTTCGTGTGACTTCTAGTGGTTACTAGACATATGTACATTCGCTTTATTTATGTTCCTAATAGCTTCATCGTGCTCTCGGCTCAATGTAGCACCACAAGCAATTTTGCTTGCGTCTGTCGTTATATACAAATCTTCATTAAAATCAGGATATTTCAAAATTCTTGGTTTCAGTAGTGCATTTTTCAGATATTGAAATGACCTTTCATATTCTTTCGACCAGTTGAATAGAACATTTTTGCGGTTCAGATGTGTGATATCTGATGCATATTTTGCAAAATTCGGAACAAATTTCCTATAGTAACTGGAAAATGCAATGAAGCGTTTAGCTTCTTCCGAATTTCTAGGGGTTGGATAATCCTGAATGATTTTAAATTTCGATTCGTCTGGAAGATACCGCCGATTGGTACATTTATGCCCAAGGAAAACTACTTCTGTGCAAAAAATGTTACATGTTACATGTTACAGTTGTATTTTCTGCAAGTCTCAAAAACGTCACACAAGTTGCTAAGCATGTGCTTTTCGGAACTGCCTATAATAATTAAGTCGTCCATATATAAAAATGCTTGCTCGGGCTTAAGACCAGCAAAAGCTAAGGACATTATTCGTTGGAATGAGTTCAGAGTGATTTTTAAACCATAAGGAAGGCGTTTTAAGCGGAATGAGCCTTGCTATGTAGAAGAAGAAGTTAGGTCTCTTGAGTCCTCATCCAACTCAATCTGGTGGAAGCCGGACATCCAGGCACGAGAAGTTTTTAGCTCGCCCAAGTTGATCAAGGATATCATCTATCCTCGGTAACGGGTATTTATCCGCTGCTAATTTTTTATTGATTTGTCTGAAATCGAAAACCAAACGCCATCTTTTGCCTTTATCTTCTGGTAGCGATTTCTTTTGTAGTCGCAGTTGGCTGTTATACTCCGATAAAAACGGTTCAATAATATCATCGTCTAGCAATTTGCCTATTTGTTTTGCTATTTCTTCCCTCTGAGTTTGTGGAATGCGATAATTTTTAATATATGTATGTCGATGTTGGGTCTTTAACGTAAAGTTTTTATACAAATTATTCGCTGTAATTATCTCATGCTCCAACGCCAAAACATCTGTGTATATTTTATAAAGTTTTGTTAACTTATCGGACACAAACTATGGGAAATGTTTTTTTAATGACCGAATTACTACATCATTTCTGCTCTCCCTTGCGTGTTGTATTGTAAAAATATGATAGTCGTTTAAACTTTCAAACTGAATTTGTTTGTTTTCAATCAACAAATTATTAGTTGTAGTGTTTAGGATTTTAATATATGGATTAGCTCCAGAAATTATGCAATTTGGAATCAAAATGCCAGACTCTAGCTCGTGATTTGGAATGAAATGGGATTGTGTGGACTCTAAGTTATAAAGTTTCCGAAAGTTTCACTACGGGCCGGAACAGTAAATTGATACGGAGTTTGCATGTCAACTATTGGTATTGCGACTTCATTGGGCAATTCCCTCGTACGAATTACTAAAGTGCTATTGTCATCACTGTAGTTTAATGTACAATTCTTCACTCTTATAAAATCTAGACCAATAATACCACCACATGGAATTGGAAAGTTGTTATCAACTACTAAGAACTTGTGACCAATTGTATAACCAGCGATAAAAATATTGCAATAAATCGATCCTATGCATCTAAAGACACCATCTCCAACGCCTCTTACGGACACTACTTGACTTCTATTTATTTTTGCCTACTTTTTAGTTGATTGACTTTGATCAAGGCAATACCAGTGTCGAGAAGAAAAGTGGTTGTGCAAATACCTGGTTGACCATAACTACAGAAATTTAAACTGTATATTGTTGTATTACCAAGAGTATAGCATATAACGTTATTTGTATTTCTCCCAATATTCTGTATATTCTCGCACGTTTTCAACCCCCTCCCCTCTGGGGACTCTATAAGTTTTCCGAATCCTGTTCTACAACGCGTATATTCGTATTTAATCTTGGATTATTCCGTTGTATCCTACAAATATAGTTATTATTAATATTATTATTATTACGGGAATATCCACTGTTGTTGTTAGGGTTCCGATAGTTTCCATTTTGACGTCAACCATTGCTACGGATATTGTTATTATTATCACAGTTACTACGATTTTTACACCTGTATCTATTGTAATTTGTGCCCCGATATCAGTTTGCACCATTATTATTTTGATTTTCACGCGGCGTTCTAAAAAATGTTACCATCTGGTAATTTGTCTGTTCACACCACAAAATATACAGAAGTGTCAGTTCAAAATAGCGAACGAGCAGAGAAAGAGACATCATCAAGAGATATGCTGTCTCTTTTACCCCCTAACTCTGTTCGGTGATTCCTTTTTCTTCTTAATTCCTCAATATTGTTGTTTTGTTTTGATTTTTATTGTCTAGATGTGAAAATTAGCCGTATTTTTCATTTACTTTATGCTCACAATTTCGCAATTTTTAGCACGACAATGTTACAAACATAGGTTATAGGAATCTGTGGTTACAAAACACAACAATGTGGTGTTTTGTTATGAAAATTATGTACTATGAAAATTAATTTCATTTATTAAAACAAATAGATACCAAAAAATTACAAGATCACTAAAATGTTATTTTATTGGCTTATGCACAACAAATTTCTTTTTGGTAATTTTTTAGCTTCGCTATGTTTTTTTTGCTATATTAACACAAAACACGATAAGAACCACAAAACACCATTAAAACAAGCTGCACTATGTTTTTTTACTATAATATTAACACAAAACACAATTAAAACAAAGAAAACCTCAAGAAATTATAAATTTGTTCTTATGCACAAATTGTGGCTTATGTTAACAAAATTTTTCACCACAAAACACCAAAATACTGACAAATTTCTTTTTGGTCATTTTTTAGCTTCGCTATGTTTTTTTTTGCTATATTAACACAAAACACTTAAAACAAGCTTCACTATGTTTTTACCTATAATATTAACACAAAACACAATTAAAACAAATAAAACCACAAGAAATTATAAATTTGTTCTTATGCACAAAATGTGGCTTATGTTTACATTTTTCTTTTGTTTACTTTTCATCTTTCGTGAAATTGTATATTTGTCTCTTTCTCCCCCTATTTGAAGAAAAGCTGATTTAAAATTTTTTCAGCCCCCCCGCTGACACTTCTGTATATTTTGTGGTTCACACTATTGAAAAAAAACCATACAATTTCATTAGGTCTGTACGTTTACTTTCTGGGTAAGTTTGGTAAAATGAGAATAAGCTATAATTACTCTCAATAAGAGAGCAAAATGTACAAAAGTAAGAAAACGAAAAAACCATAAAATTTACCAGAAAAAAAGAAATGTCAATTTTTTACAGCTCTGTTTATATCGGAGATGATATTTGACAATTTTAAAATTGTACTTTTTTGATCCCAAATGTACTAAAAACATAACAGTTGCGTTAAGTTTTGCTATTATTAACAATTAGTAACAGAAAGATAAAATAAAATGAGTTCTTGAATATTGAGAATTTGTTTCGAAATCAATCAAATTAAAGTAATACTGAAGGAGTTCCTATTACTCGAGAGACCACCTCGTTGCGAGACAACCAACGTGTTGTCGAATAGTTAAAAATTAAAGCAGTTCATTACAAAAGTATTCTTGAATTTTCGCAAATTCATCAATTTTACAGAAATGATAATTGTACTCGTTTGTAAACTTATAATTCGGACTATAGTTTTTGAAGCTTCGTACGACTGAGTTTAGACGAGAAAACATTTAGTTTGGTAGCATGTTACGGGTGTGGAAGAGAGCATCGTTTTTGTGTTCGGCACTCGGCGACACGTTTTAACAACAACATATGTTGTCTTTGCTGATGGATAGAATTAATTTTTATGCGAATCCCTGAATAGTTTGTTTTAATATTTGTATATTTTAAATAATTGTGGGCAATTATATTAAGAAAAAATTCACAGATGATGTCCCACTCCAAGGTTCTGATGGATATTTCTATTTTATATTATATTACATTTCTTTTTTTTATATACATATGTAAATATAAGAATATTGAAATAAAATCAACGTAAAGAATTGAAATAAATAGTGTTTCATTTCAATTAGGATATCCGTGTACAGTAAGCGATATATATGCATCAACGCTGACTATCACATGCACACAGAAGTTTCGGTCATTTTTCTCATATTGCCCTTAAGAAAATTATATAAACTTTGTTCTACGCAATGACCGATAATTCTGTCAGCAATGTTCTTGTAGGGCAGCTAAACTTATTACCTATTTCGCTGGTCACTTCATTCAACAGGCCAAACGTCAAAGTTTGTGAAAAAGTTGTGGAAAGTGGTTGTGAATAATTTAATAATTAAATATTATATTAAGAAAAATCGAAAATATATTTTTGCTATAATTAATTTAAATTACTGAACAACGTATAATAATATGAATATACTTTGGTACTTAATATTTAGTGGAGTAAAGTAGTACTTTTGCAATGCAAAGTGTACTGAAAAAAGTACAATTGTACGAGCTTGATTATCCCTGATTTTCATTGGAAGTCTAATGTGATTGATGACAGTATACCGAAAAGAACTATTTGTGAAAGAATTTATTTAAAAAAAAACAAGTATTGAAAGAATTTATTTAATTATATTTATTTTTCAGCGATGGCCTTTTTTATGAAAAGTTTTTAACAATTATTTATTTTTCAATATTTCGCTTTTCATTCTTTTTTGAATCCTGGTGCGGTGCGATCGATAAGCGGAAGTTTTGTGTTAAATTTACTTATTTTATTTATTTATTGGTGTTTGCCAGAGATTTAGAGCCACCAACAATTTAATAAACGTAATTACAAACGTTCACGGTCTAAACGGATTAAATGACATTAAACATTTTTTTTTTTTATACATACAATATTTATTATTTCATGAATTGTGTCAAATCTAAAAAATAAAGTTGTTGTATTATTAAAAAAAAAAAAAAAAAAAAAAACAAATGCTATAAATATACGTGTGCGTGTGTGTGATCGGTACAAATTTTTGAATTAATTGACTTAATAACTCGTACATTTTTGATTGGGAAAATTCGCGGATAGTATCGTTGGAAAGGGCGTTTTCTGAGCTTTCCAACGGTGTATCATAGTCCCGGATCGGAATAAGGAATTAGGAGCAGTTAATTTTTTGAAAATTCTGTAAATAAATAGTGTTGTGTTAAAACATACAAACTGGACATTTCTAAACACACATAAAGAAAAAAGAAAACAGAAAACATAAAGTGAAGTTTTTACTAAACACAAATAAATATTAAAATATAAAAACATAACAAATATAAAATAGAACTATCTCAAACAATACATATAAAAATAAATTTAAACAAACCAACAAATACTACTCAAACATAAACAACAACAACAACAGTACGTGGCATTACTGTACAGTGCATTGTTTTCTATATGAGTGCAAGCGATTGCTCGAACAAAGCAAATGTGAAAAAACAAAACGGCAGACATGCATACATAATTGTCAACTCTGAAAGCAAGAGTAGTGAGAATATTTACGATCCTAAATGCAATAGAGATTATTTAACCCTGAAACCGACCACTGGTCCAATTTTTGCTGAAAAAAGTGCAAGTGATCCAAATTTGAATAAGTGTACAGAAGATAAAATAATTGTATCGCGCCCATTTTCTCCCATAAATAAAAGTACAGATCTTCCGTCGTGTTCAAATTTTTCAAGCCATAAAATACCTACTGGAATGGACCGCTACATCACGATCACTAAGCGTAAATCCAGTCCTAGGGCCGCCAATACTGAACCCGACCCTAAAATGCCACGAACCAATGAGGGTCAAAATAGGTTTGCCATTCTTGGCAAAATGGCCAATAACAATACGGAAAAGCCAGAGCAAAGAGCAATAAAACCGCCACCAATATATTTGCAAGAAGCGTGTACTAATTCTTTGGTGAGTAAATTGTCAAAGTTGATAGGTAAAGATCACTTTTACGTGGTCTCTATTCGCAAAGGTAACGTGCTGGAGACAAAGATTCAGGCCGACAGCGAGAAAGGCTATAGGGCCATAGTGAACAATTTTGATGCGGAAAAAAAAGGTTACTACACTTACCAATTGAAGAGTGCAAAGGGCTTAGTGGTGGTCATTAAAGGTATTGACAATTCTGTGCCGACTGAGGATATTAAAGATGCCCTGAAGAATGCGGGGTTCGATGCTAAATCAATTTTCAATATAATTAACCGAGAGAAAATTCCTCAGCCAATGTTTAAAGTTGAAGTTGCTTTCGACTCAACTAAATTGAAAAAAAATGAAACTCACCCCATTTACAATTTAAAATTCTTATTGAACCGAAGAATTGTCGTAGAGGAACCAATTAAGCGTAAGGGTCCGCCTCAGTGCCAAAATTGTCAGGAGTTTGGACATACAAAATCTTTTTGTAAATTACCATCCGTATGTGTGAGATGTGGAGACATTCACAAATCTTTGGAATGCCCACACCCGAAATCTGACACGAATGTGAGAAAGTGCGGTAATTGTGGTGAAAAACACACCGCCAATTATCGTGGTTGCAAAGTGTTTTTGCAACTAAAAAATTCAAACAAGGCAAGAAGATCAGTGCCAGTACCACTCGAGTATAAGGAAACTAATTTTCCTAATTTGCCAACAACTTCTGCCCGTGCAACTCAAAGAGCTCAGGGTACAAATGTGCAACACGTTAGTTTCGCTGAAACGTTGAAGAAAGGTAATACATCGCAAGAAAGTCATCGAGTTAACTCGTATGCAAACGTTTTGAAGGAAGGTGAGCACAAACCACTGCCCGACACTCAAAGTGCCATCGAGAAATTGATAGACACTATGAACAGTTTTATGTCCAACATGCAGGGTATGTTCCAGCAAATGCTGCAAAACCAGAGCATGCTGATGCAAATTTTGTTGAACAAAAAATAATGGATACGCTGAAAATTTGTTTTTGGAATGCTAATGGCCTGAGCCAGCACAAGTATGAAGTGCAACAGTTCCTACAATCACAACAAGTTGATGTACTTCTCGTATCCGAAACACATTTTACTCAAAAGAACTGTTTCAAAATAAAAAATTATTATAATTATGACACAAAGCATCCAAGTGGCAGAGCTTGTGGAGGGACAGCAATACTGGTTCACAGAGATGTTGCCCATTTTCCCCTACCAGAATTTTCGACGGATCACATACAAGCCACCACCATAAGGTTACCACGTTGTGGTACATCGATTTCTGCCGTTTATTGTCCACCCAGACACTCCATTACTACGGATCAATTTTGGAACTTTTTTCAAACGTTAGGAACAAAGTTTATTGCAGCGGGTGATTTTAATGCAAAACACACCTTTTGGGGTTCTAGACTTATTTCACCAAGAGGAAGGCAACTTTTCGATGCGATATCCCTTCACAATTTGGACGCAATATCTGCAGGTCAACCCACATACTGGCCTACAGACATTAATAAAATTCCAGATGTGATCGACTTTGCGGTCACTCGCAGCATAAGAAGAGAACTATTTCATTTGGTTCCGTCTTTGGATCTTTCGTCGGATCATTCACCTACTTTTTTGAATTTTTTTCGCGCTTCTGAAAATGCAGAGCAGAATAAGTGTTATCATAAAAAACATATAAATTGGCTAAAGTACAAAATGTACATTAGTACCCACTTGCCACAACACTTGTCTTTGAAATCGGAGTCTGAAGTAGAGGATGCTGTAATCCTCACAACAAACATCCTGAAAGAAGCGACAGCAGTTTCCGCATCAAACGTTTTGATAAGAAGCAGGCGTCATTACAACAGTAATGCTACCGTTGAGTCCCTGATAAGGCATAAAAGACAGTTGAGGCGTCAGTGGCAGGAGCTCCGTTCACCTGGCTTAAAGGCACAACTAAATAAATGCCAACGGAAACTGCGTGTTTTGCTGAAAGAGGACAAAGAATTTCAACTGAATGAATATCTGCAAAGGTTGGACACAACAGAGCAAACAGATTATAGTTTGTGGAGAGCTACAAAAAAAATGAAACAACCTACTTCCTACGAGGCCCCAATAAGGTTACATAATGGTGAATTTGCACAGAGTACAGAGGAGAAAATTGAGGAATTCGCCAACCACCTGGAAAACGTATTTACACCAAATGTAACCGCTTCCCGTATTGCGCCGATTGTCATAAACGAAAGAGTACAACGTCCACTGAAATTCCGATTTGCTGAAGTCGAATCTGCTATAAAAACGTTAAAAGCCAGAAAAGCTCCAGGCAGTGACAAAATCACAGGAGCAATGATAACTAATCTGCCACAATCAGCATTGAGGCTGATTCTCTTTATTTTCAATTCTATGTTGAGGTTGGGTACGTTTCCGAAAGCATGGAAACACTCAGAAATCGTAATGATTCCTAAGCCAGGTAAAGATGTTACGCAAGTATCTTCTTATCGTCCAATAAGCTTATTGCCGATACTGTCCAAACTTTTTGAAAAATTGATTCTCGAGAAACTACGGCACCACGTTGACACTAATTCTGTTATCCCACATCACCAATTTGGATTCCGGAAAATGCACAGCACTGTGGCACAAGTACACAGAATAACAAACCTTGTCCGATCGGCTTTCGAGAATAAAGAATACTGTTCGGCACTTTTTATTGATATATCTCAAGCGTTCGACAAAGTCTGGCACGACGGTCTGATGCACAAAATTGTAAACTTGCTACCGGAAAACGTTCACAAATTGTTCAAAAATTACATAACTAATAGATCTTTTCATATAAGGTCGAAATCGGTGATATCTTCCATTAAAAATATCCATGCTGGTGTACCACAGGGAAGTATCCTTGGTCCTTTTCTGTACATTTTATTTACTGCGGATATGCCTACAAGTCAATTGACGCATACATCAACTTTCGCGGATGATACTGCTTTTCTAAGCATACACAAGAATGCAGCAGTAGCAAGCCAACATCTTCAAGCGCATTTGAACCGATTGGAAAAATGGTTATCAAAGTGGAAGATAAAAGTAAATGCTTCAAAGTGCGTCCACATTACGTTTACTCTGAGAAGGGACAATTGTCCTCCCATCACGATAAACGGTGTTACAATACCTGAGGGCAACCACGTAAAATATCTTGGTATTCATCTCGATAGACGTCTTACGTGGACTAGTCACATAGCGGCCAAAATCACTCAACTGAAGTTGAAAACTGCGCAGCTTTACTGGCTTATAGGACGACACTCTGCACTAGGCCTAGATATGAAGGTGCTGTTGTATAAGGCGATTTTAAAGCCCATATGGCTATATGGCGTTCAGCTGTGGGGAACTGCTTCCGCATCAAATGTTGCAAAATTACAAAGAAGACAGTCAAAAATTTTACGAATAATCACAGGTGCTCCATGGTACATGAAAAATGTAAATATCCACAGGGATCTAAAAATTCCATCAATTAATGATGAAATTAAAAAAGTCTGTACGAAGTATAGGACGAAGATCACGGTGCATCCCAATCCACTTGCTAGAGAATTGCTGGTCTTTGAGGGTCACAGAAGACTCAAAAGGACCCAAACGTTTGATCTGATTGGATGAAAATTCTGTGTAACCATTGGGTTGAAATTGCAGTGGCAATGGAAACTATTTTTTTTTTTTTATAGTATATTTTTAGATTAAGATTTGAACACATTTTGTTAATTCATATTGAAAGATCCAAAATTCAAAAATAACATGGGAAAAAAAAAAAAAAAAAAAATATTTCGCTTTTTACCAAATATTACCAAATAGGTAGCATCGTTAGGAAATAATAACACGGTGCGACAGTCCAAAAAACCTGGGACCGGATACTATTTTTCTTGTAGGTCTTGTCGAGTTAAAGAAGAATCCAATAGTGAAATATGCCGGACACCTCCAAAATCCGGATTTACGGTTAAAAAACCGGTTTTGGTACCTTTGCGCACTTATAAGCCTGTAATTTTGTTGATAATAATCCGATTTTCAATTTCTTACTAGATTTGGAAAGAAGTAACTGAGATCTTTCGAATGATATATAATTTATCTAAGAAAACTTGAGAAATTTGGGTGTTATTGTCGAGCAAACACAAATTTTGTAGATTTTTCAAAAAATTTTCAACTTTGGTGACGTTTTTATACATTATAATGTAATAAACTATAATACTATTGAATTTATTTAAAAAGTACGTTTATTAACAATTACAACGCATATTTGGGGTTAAAAATAGATAAATAATTGACTGAGTTATTAAACTTTTCATGAAAATAAACTTTTAAACATTTTATACAAATTTTATTTTTGGTCATTTAACTCAAAAGTGTTTGCTTGACCGTTTTTTTTTTTAAATCAGCATCATCAGTTTCTCGTTTAAGTGACCAGCAATATTCTGAAATCATTTTTATTATATTTTTTCCTTCAAAGCGTTTTTCAATAGTTGCCATTTCCTGGTGAAAATGTTCGCCTTGTTCATCACTGAACTGGCCCAGGTTATCTGGGAAAAAGTCCAAATGCGAATGCAGAAAATGAATTTTTATGGACATGTTGCAGCCCATTTCACCATACGCACTTAAAAACTCATTGACAACTGTGACATAGTCGTCGCTTCTGTGATTTCCAAGGAAATTATCGCATAGCGCAACAAAACTCTTCCATGCACGTCTTTCAACGGAACTTAGCTTGTTAATGAAATCTGCATCTCTCATAATTTTTCGAATTTGAGGTCCAATAAAAATACCTAAAAGTTATCAAAACAGATAACAACGTACTAGATATGTAAACAAATTAATTAATACCTCTTTTTATTTTGGCTTCACTTAGTTTTGGGAACACCGCTTTGAGATGACAAAAAGCGTCGCCGTTTACATCTAATTTTTTTACCAATTGTTTCATGTATCCCAGTTTAAGATGCAGTGGTGGCAGAATAACGTCCTCAGCTTTAACTAATTGGTCATTTAAAATGTTTTTCCTGCCTATACTATGTGACTCGCGAGATGGCCATACTTTGCTAACAAACATTAGTATATTTTTCTTCACTTCGTAAGTTTCTTTTGTATTAGTCGCATATGCGATTGGAACTGAAGGTAATTGATTTTGGTTATGCAATAAAACAGCTTTTAAGCCTAGATATTACATTACAAATCTTAAATTAATAAAAATAAAGTCATACATTTTTATAATAAAACTTACTTTTACATGAACCATTAATGAAAAGTCGCCATTCATCTGCATTATAATTGTGATTTAATGCCGAAAATAGTTTTGGTACATCAACGCAATACACGAGATCACTGTCATTGGAACTAGTCTTAAAACTTTCTTCAAGTAACCAAGTCCGGTCACTCTTTCTACCAGATGTTATAACGAAATCTTTTTCCACCAAATTCCACTGCTTTAATCGCGACCCGAGGACTTCAGATTGCCGCTTTGACAAGTGTAAATCGCGAACAAGATCGTCGAAATCAGCTTGTAGATCTGGATGGAAGGAACTCTTCTTGTTCAAAATCTTTTTCTGTTACATCGACAGATTTGCTCGTTGTCGGTAGATCATTACTTAGAGGTATTGGTTTTGTAACAGTTACAACATTTGCGTACTTAATGTTTTTTCGCGTTTTAAAACAGTGACCTACAAACATCGGTTTGACAAAAGTAGCAATCATTTGGTTTATGATATGGCTGATGATGCCAAATCATAGGCGTAGAAAAGGGCAAAACAAACGAAGGTTGAATTTTCTTTTTTTTTAATGTATTACAGCAATATTGACAAACAAACATGAGTAAAGCTCTCATTACTAATATTTGTTGTAATTCTAAGTTGTATTTAGGCTAACAGTGATTTGTAATTTTAGAGAAAGTGCATATAAACAACACCAAAAACATTGTGCAGGCATTTTGTTAAAAATGTTGTTTTCATAAAAAGTTTAATAACTCAGTCAATTATTTATCTATTTTTAACCCCAAATATGCGTTTAATCGTTAATAAACGTACTTTTTAAATAAATTCAATAGTATTATAGTTTATTACATTATAATGTATAAAAACGTCACCAAAGTTGAAAAATTTTTTAAAAATCTACAAAATTTGTGTTTGCTCGACAATAACACCCAAATTTCTCAAGTTTTCTTAGATAAATTATATATCTTTCGAAAGATCTCAGTTACTTCTTTCCAAATCTGGTAAGAAATTGAAAATCGGATTATTATCAACAAAATTACAGGCTTATAAGTCCGCAAAGGTACCAAAACCGGTTTTTTAACCGTAAATCCGGATTTTGGAGGTGTCCGGCATATTTCACTATTGGATTCTTCTTTAACTCGACAACACCTACAAGAAAAATAATATCCGGTCCCAGGTTTTTCTACTTCATTCAATTTTGTACCACTGTGTAATTTGTATTAACAAAAATATTTATTTAAAAAAATTTTTTTTTTTATGAAAAGTTTTTAACAATTTATGGTATAAATAACAAAAATGTTTGTAATTAATTATGGTTAAGAAACATTTTTAACACAACTTTTTTAATGTCTGTCAGCTGTTTGGGACATTTGTAATTTTGCTTTGTTATTTTCAATGTTTATTATAAACAAACTGATTGCTTGTTCTTCATGCCCAAACTAGCCCGAAGAAAAAGTACGGGCATTCTCGTGCGTGAAGAACAAGAGCATTACTCTCTCAAAATCTCTCTCATTTACTCAATTTTTGCGTAAGAAAATGCTTTTGGGTAAGATTGGGCGCCCACTGCGGCAATAAATGTTTTCTGTCAATAATAATTGACCGTTCACACGGTTGTTAGATTATTGCACGGCAGAATTGCCCGATCCCATGTTGAACATTGTATCTAAATACTTATGGGCAGCGTTGCCAACAGAAATATTTTTCTGCCAATGGTGTTATTGTGCGGTGCACTAAATAAAGCACATTCGACAATAACAAATTACTGTAAAATGTGTGTCAATGGAAATGATTGTCAGAATTGTGACAATATTATTGGCATACAATGCACCGACAATACATTTTGTGACGATGTTGCCATGCAAAAATTGTGTGTTCACACGGTTGTTGCACATTTTGTAACAATCACCCTTATTGTGTTTGGCGTAGTTTTGCTGTCGAATTTACAATCTTATGGTACCGTGTAATATTTTCGACAAGCAAAATTTTGTAAATGAATTATATTGTATAAGATTGTGATAAATAGAATTATTATGAAACACCCGTTTACATATCTGTCAAAACATTCATAAATAACAAAAGAAAATTTCAAAAAATAAAACTTTTCCGTGCAATTGTTTGTTATTAATTTTTGTGAAATTAATTTGTGTGAAAATGTTGAGCGTAGCTTTTTATTCATCCTCTGACGATGACGAGACAATCAGCATACAGGAAATAAATGCCACAAAGAAGTAGTTAAGACAACAAGTGGATATATTTAAACTCCCTACCAAAAAGTTAGTTAAAAATAATAAATAAAATATTTTAAGTATAATTGTGTTAATATATATTTCATTTTAGATTTATTAGTTATTTTAGAATCAATAAAGATGCTTTCAAATACGTTTTTTCTTTTTTTAAGTTCGAGTTCGCTTTTACGAATTTCTAAAAGGGCTTTTCTATGTTGATCTTTCTTTTTGAGTTCCTCTTTATATAAATTTCATTTCTCTTCCTTAGCTTTAAATTTTTTTTCTGTTTTAACGTTCAATTTCCGACAGTTTCTGATTGAGTTCTAAGCACAACTCTTTTTGCAGTTTAACTTGTTCTTCTAAAAGCGTTACTTTTTCTTTATTCTTTGTTTTTCTATTTTTATTAAGCGGGGTTGAAATACAAGGCTCATCAATTTCTTCAATACTCGTGGTAGCGACTAAATTTGGTTCGGGGTTTGGGGAAATAGCTTTCGGTCTTTTAATTCCAAATGCATCTTTATGTTGTATAACAGCACGCATGTCTAATAAATTAATTGCTGCTTCTTCTATAGGTTTTTAAACGGGCTTCCAGCTGTAGCATAGCTTTCAGCTTTATTATGTGCTATTTTTTTTTCAATTTAAATTTAAAGTCAGCCCACACTTTCATCCAGCCCTCCCCAGAACGCGATGGCGGACCAATACAATTTAAATCATCCGAAATGGTGTTCCACTCTTCCTTAAAATTTACCTTTTGTAAACTTTTCTGGAAGCCCTTTGCCAAATACGGTTTCTGTTCCATTATTTCAACTAGCCTCGCAAATTGACCAGTAGTTTTGACTTTTACTCTAAAATGCATGTACATTTGTATACATAAATACATACATATGTATGTATGTACGAATAAAATCATGTTTTAATTATATTAATTATACTTTTTTCATTACTTACATTTTGTTCCCTTCCATTTAATTATTTTAAACAAATTTGAATAATGTCGTGATCAAATATCTTAACGAGAGTTTTATACACTTTTGACAGACGAATACACCAAACACGGTACCGTTTTCACGGCGTCTTTTGTAATAGATTTCAAGAAAAGTGTCGTACTCATTGGCGTTTTCGCCAATCACGGTACCATTTTCAAAAAACGCCTAGTTTTCGCCGCAAAAGCGCCAAACACAATAAGGGTGAATTTTTCTGTCAATAATGTAGTAAATGACAATCGTGTGTACATACCTTAACATAAAAGATTTGTTGGCTACTTGTGCGATTATCTGAACTGCTTCAGAAATATTTTGAAATTTTTCTACTTCGATAATGAGCCTAAGTTTTTCTTTCTTATCATTTTTATCCACTGATTGCCCAGCAATTTGAGTGGAGTATTTCTTAGCCGTTTCTGGTCCTAATCATCTGCCAGATACGCATTATTTAGTGCTTTCATCCATCTCTTTAGTGTATATCTGACGTACTTTTGTTCAATTGCTTTGCATTCAAGATTTTGCAAGTAATTGACTCTGCACTTTCGGCTTTAATAGAGGAACGTAGTTTAGTTATTATTTTCTGGATTGTTGTTTCTCCGGTTGCCTAGTTCGTAGAAGTGCCTGTCAATTTGGTTTTTATTAATTGGATGGCTACAGTTTCATGTGTATCTTTATGGGTATCTAATAACGACAAAGCGTCAATGAATCTCTGCAATTTTTGAACTGTACCATCATAGTTCGGCAGTATTTTGCATGCCAATTCTATAAATTTTACTCGATCTGCCATTGTAACCTCACTTGAGAGTCCCTATAGACTCAATACCTAAGATACAATGATGACGAACTGAACCAAATGCTAGTATTTAAAGTAAGTAGGATATTTAAGTGAAGCTCCTTTAATTGTTTATTTGTTGATTGACTTAGAGCTCCTAGTGAAGCTCTCTAAATCTTGTTTAATTCTTCTTGACAATTTTAAAATTAACTCTACTTATAAACTAACTTATGAATAGATTCTAGATTTATAATTTGAGTGACATTTCATAATGCACTCAAATTCTTATGCCTAAATTAATTAATTCTTAGCCTAAATTAATTGTAAATATGAAGCCTGGGAATTATCAGTGTAACGTGATTAGGGTAAAGTTATTTTAGCCGCTTGCCGCTAACAACAACAACATAAACAAATTTGAACTCATATGCATTGCATATGCAATGCAGACATTACGAAATATTGCACTTGAGGAATTTGGGTTATTTGACACCCCTTAGTTTAATGTAAATATGTCGGCATTTATAACTGTTTGTTGCGTTACTTGTGTGTCGGCTGTATTGACAAACTGTGCATGCTACACCTCCACTTTTTACAAGAATGTTCATATAACTTGTGTTTTATGGACATTCTTATGTTTTCAAAAAATTCCCTTTTACAATCATTAAAATATTATAAATATGTATATATTTAAATTTTCAGTGCTTAAAATGTATATATTTTTTTTTTGTAAATATAAATTATTTCCTACTTTTTCAAATTCTTTTTTTTTTACATTAGTTTTCTTATCCACTATTGTTACATTATTTCTTAAGTCTATATTTTGAATCTTATAAGGTCCTTTATATTGTGGTTCTATTTTGTGACCTGATTCATGCCTAAGTAAAACTAAATCTCCTATTTTAAAATTATGTTCTCTTACATTTCTATCGTAATCTAATTTTTGCCTAATTTTATTTCTATCTAATAATTCTTGAGCTCTCTTATAAAAGCTACTTCTAATCTAAATTTTGATGCCTTTGAGTAATCATCTATATTGTATAATGGCGTAATTCTATCTATATTTCCTAATTTTTCAAATTTATGAGGAAGTCTTAAAAACTAATTCATACGGACAATAATCATGTACAGTTGAAGGAGTTGTATTAAAACAGTAAGTAAAGTACTTTAACCATTCATCCCAATCAACTTTGTCCACTGATATCTATGACCGTACGTATTCATTAAATGTTCTATGACTCCTTTCCACTGTGCCCAGTGTTTGATGATGATACGCTGTTGAAGTCAGCTTTTCTATTCTCATGTGTTTGCATATTTCCGTTAGTATTGAATTTTTATATTCTGTTCCCATGTCCGAAATGAACGTCTTCATCGGCCCATAGCTAAGTATAAAGTTTTCAAATACGGCTTTGGCTACCATTTTGCCGGTTTTGTCTGGTATTGGTATAGTCACTAAATATTTGGTTAAGTCATTATTATGGTGACTGCATATTCATTTCCATGTATTGATCTTGGAAATGGTCCTATTGTATCCACGTACACTGTATCGAACGGTTTCGCTAGTGTTGGTGAGATAGTCATTGGACTCTTCGAATGTTTAGTGATTTTAGTTGTTTGGCATTTATGGCATGCCTTTACATATTTTGATATATCCTTTGACATATTTTTCCAGTAGTAGTATCTTTTAATTTTTTCTGATGTTCTGTAGATTCCGCAATGACCTCCTTTTATAGGGTCATCATGATATTCCTTTATTATATTTAGAATTGCATTAGCATTCTTATAATCAATGTGGGTCACCTTATTCAGTAGCGCTACTTTTATTTTATTTAATAACTTATTGCCCATATTTTTAAATTCTTGAATCGAGACAAATTCGAAAATTTTCTCACTCGGTGCCACTTGTAATTTATTAATATTCAGTTTACCGGCCACTATCTCGAGCCTAGGGAAAAATTGTCCTAAGTCAAAATTCCCTTTAGTAAACAAATCTTTAGTTTGTAACCGCTCAATTGTTGATTTTCCACGTTTTATGTAACATCCCGTGGGAGAAATCTTCAGTTTGCTATATTTTCTGACGTCAGTATTAATTAACGGTACAAAGATATTGGGCTTATTATTTTCCTTATTTTTTCTCTGCGGATTATCTATTTTATTACTACTTTTTTCTCCATAAGTCATTGATCTTGTCGTGACTTTCAATACTGTTGAGATTCTTTGATTCATCTCTTTTAAATCTGTTATTCGTGAGAGTTCGTCGGCGACATAGTTATCCCCTAAGGTATTCAACCGTGAAATCATATTCTTCTAGATCGAGTCGCATTCTAGTTAATTTCGAGCTTGGATTCTTCATAGAAAACAAATAGGATAGAGGTCTATGATCAGTTCGTACTAAGAAATGTTTTTCATAGATGTATGGTCTGAAATGTGTAATAGCCCAATGTATGGCTGCTGTTCTATGATGGATTTATTGCCTTCGCCTTTGGTAAATGTTTTTGATGCGATGCAACTGGTAGTTGTTTTCCTTCGTGTTCTTGCGTTAAAACTGCTCCACAGGCATGTTTACTTGCATCTGTTGTTATACAAAATTGTTTTGTAAAATCGGGATATTGAAGTCAAGTTGGACTCATTAATGCTTTCTTTAAGTATTTAAATGCAATATTACAATCTTTTGTCCATTCAAATGGTACACTCTTTTTTGATAATTTTGTCAAATGTCTCGAATATTCAGAGAAGTTTTTTATAAATCTTCGATAGTAATTACAAAAGGCTACAAATCTTTTTGCACCATCAGCATCGGTAGGTGTAGGATATTTCTCGATTACTGAGTATTTAGTATCGTCTGGTAATATGCCTTTATCAGTGCACTTGTGGCCAAGATATGTTACTTCTCTCATAAAGAATGTGCATTTTCCAGGGTGTAGTTTAAGATTGTGTTTACGACATAGCTGAAATACGTCTCGTAAATTCGAAAGCATATGCCCTTCCGAACATCCCAATACAACTAAGTCATCCATATATAGATGATATAGAAATGCCTGATTTGGTTTTAAACCACAAAATGTCAGTGTCATAATTCTTTGGAAGGAATTGGGTGCTATTTTCAAACCATATGGTAATCTTGTAATCCTATATGAACCATTATTTGTAGAAAATGATGTCAGATCTCTGGAGTTCTTTTCCAAGTTAATCTGGTGAAAAGCTGACATCAGATCTAAACAAGAAAAATATTTCGCTCTACCAAGTTGGTTTAAGATATCATCGATCCTAGGTAATGGGAATTTATCCGCAATCAGTTTTTTGTTTATTTGTCTGTAATCTATGACCAATCTCCATCTTTTATCATCTGAATTAGGTAGTGATTTCTTTGGTACTAGAAATATTGGACTGTTGTATTCAGAATATGATGGTTCAATGATTTTATCATTGATTAATTTTTCACTTGGTTATCAATCTCCTGCTTGTGTGTATGTGGTATACGGTAATTTTTAATGTATACCGGTTCTGTATCTTTTACTCTCAACTTTTGTTCATAGAAATTGTTTATGGTTACTGTTTCTGCTTCTAAACCGAAAATATCACTGTATTCAGTACATAGTTTTGTTAGTGTACCTTCAAATTGTACAGGGAAATTATTTCTTAAAATTTCTAATATTTCTGATTTCCTGTGTGTACTTTTGTTTTTGTTAAGAGTCTTAATTATATTATAATCAGAGATGCATTCTGTTTTTATATTATTTGCTTTTATCGTAACGATCGTGTCGTTGGTGTTCATGATACGAATAAAGGCTCTGCTAGCTTTCACTAATGTGTTTGGTATAAATACACCTTGTTTAAGTTCCTGATTTGGAATGAATACTTCATTACAGTTATTTAATGTTATTTGGCGGACTACTTCACATCGTGGGGGTAAAGTGATTTCATTACTGTGGCTCGTATTGGTATTCTAATGGTATTTGGTATATTAAATGGCCTCAAAATAAGCCACTCATCATTATCATTGAAATTCAGTACACAATTGTACTTTTTGATGAAGTCCAGACCGATGATTCCGTCACAAGGTATCGGGAAATCATTATTTACCACTTGGAAGGTATGTGGTATTAAAAATTTGTTAAATTTCAAATCGAAAAATGTACTTCCGATTGATTTGATTTCACCTTGTCCTATTCCACTTAGTGTTGTTGTTCTATTGGTGTTTATTTGTTGTGTTTTGAAAAATTTTGATTTTATCAATGAGATATCTGCACCTGTATCTACTAGTAGTGTGTGTCTGGGCTATTGTTGATTCGGATGTTTATAAAAGAACATAAGTTGAGGTTTAAGTGATATGTTTTGAATTCTAATGAATTTGTCTTAGGGGAGTGTCGGAGTTTTCCGAATCTTGCTCGCTACCTTCTGTCGCTCTCACAAAATTTCTACGGTTATTATTATTGTTTAACCTTTGTTTATTCCTGTTGTTGTTATATTTATTATAACTGTTGTTGGCATAATTATTGCGGTTAATATTGTTGTTTCGTGGGTAGTTGTGTTGTCTACGAATAGTCTGTAATTTTGAAAATTGCCTCTCATGGGTTTTTGCCCGAAATGTAGTATGGCGTTTTGTTGTCCAGTTGCGTCTGTGCAACTGTTTATGAATTTGCTAACGGCCTCGTTCATAGTGCTGAATTGGCCTGCTTCCATGATGAGTTTTACCTTATCTATAGTGCAATTTTTAATTAGCGCCTTTATGGCGGCTATGCAGAGTATTTGGTGGTTACTTCACATGGTAAACCATCCGATATATAAGCATTTTCTAGAGATTTAGCGAGGTTTTCTACCTCGCTACAATAAATGTTCACGGTTTTGTTATTCTGCTTTATATTCATTATTTTGGCAGTTAACACTTCTACTGATTCTCTTTTCACGCTGCTTTTTAATTTGCTGATTACTGCCTGTATAGTTTGTTCGTTTTCTTTTAGATTCCTAGCATTTCCCTTTAATTTTGTCTTTATTAACGATATTGCCGTTAATTCGTGATTTTCCTTAATTGAATCTACAAGGTTCAATGAATCTATGAAGGAGCGTAAATTTTCAGATTTTCCATCAAAGTCTGGAATCAGCTTTGAGGCTGTATTTAGGAATTCTACTGTGGATTGGGCCATTGTGGCGTTGGTTGATGATGTGATTATCTCACTAGGTTCACAGTCGTGTATTGAGTTGGGTAAGTTAATCCCTATAGCTTTTTTAAGAGCTAGCTTGGAGATTCTGGTTTTTAAGTCCAGAAAGAATGCTTCGGCTGCTATTTGGTGAGCTACTGCTAGTCTGCTGTAATGACTGCAAAAAATGGTTCTTATGTCTTCCAACCGCGCAAAAAAGTTTTGGAAATGGTGTGTAACAGTTTCCTCTTTAGTAGGTCTATCAAGGTTCAAGCATTTGTATGAACGGTCAAAATTCTCTTTCACCGCTCTAACTTTACTCAATATACTGTCCCATTCCATCAAAATTCTCCATCAAAAAAAGTTTTTTTTTTCTCTACTTTTTCCTATATTTTTAAAGTTAGTCCTGAACTGAATGATTTTTTCCCTCAACTATTTCATCAGTGAAAAAATAAAAAAAAATTTTCTTCCTCCTTTCCTTTCCCATATTCTATATATTGCAAATCTATTGGGTTCTTAACCTTAATTGTTCTTCTGCGTCCACTCATCAGGTCGATTTCACAATACAAGGGATTGAACAAAAATAATATTTTCTTATTTAAGTACAGCAATTTTATTATTAAAAAAATTTCTTTTTTTTTTCTTAAATCACTTATATATATAAAAATTAAATTTTTGCATCGAGCGATGATTTCGCTAAGCTAAGTTAAAAATTTTGTTTGTTTTTCTTACTATCTAGCAGTATTTGCTGGGTTGCTGTTGTTGTTTTTGCCGTTGGTGCCTCATTCTGGTGTTGGCGCCTTCTATACCCCTCTATGGTTAATGGTTAAGGTCCTGGCTCCACCATGTCACCTCTTGGCCAGGTGATACCTTCCTCCTCGCAACTGACGGATCGTTGTGGCTGATCCGTCAGGACAAATTGAAATTTTGCCGCTTCTGTCTCAGGGTTGTGCTTAGTTCTGAGCACTCATTCCCAGGAACAGTGGCAGGATCGCCATGTGGTATAATCAAATAAAAGATTGCATTTTTATTTAGAGCTCCTTAAGTGAAGCTCCTTTAATTGTTTATTTGTTGATCGACTTAGAGCTCCTAGTGAAGCTCTCTAAGTCTTGTTGACAATTTTAAAATTAACTCTACTTATATACTAACTTATGAGTAGATTCTAGATTTATAATTTGAGTGACATTTCATAATGCACTCAAATTCTTATGCCTAAGTTTTCTTATAGCTATACATATAAAATAAATTAATTGTAAATATGAAGCCTGGGAATTATCAGTGTAACGTGATTAGGGTAAAGTTATTTTAGCCGCTTGCCGCTAACAACAACAACATAAACAAATCTGAACTCATATGCATTGCATATGCAATGCAGACATTACGAAATATTGCACTTGAGGAATTTGGGTTATTTGACACCCCTTAGTTTAATGTAAATGTGTCGGCATTTATAACTGTTTGTTGCGTTACTTGTGTGTCGGCTGTATTGATAGACTGTGCATGCTACAATGCATTGTAAATCTGCATTATCATTTTTAGCAACTGGCAACTGAACAACAGTTCGGTTGCTATCCATAATCGAGACATAAAATGACAATGCAGGATATGCAAGGTTCGTAAAATATTACTGCTTTACTTAAACAACGCTTTGACATTGCATACAGATGTTTAGGAAGGCAGCCTATTTTAAAATAAAGGTAGACAACATTGACCAGTACTGGACACCTAGTAAAACAACAACAAATCGGAAAACAAGATCCGAAAGCACGCTAGACCTACATAATGTAAAGTATCCTGCATTGATTCAAAAGGACAATGTAATCTTACCACCACTACATATAAAGCTGGGATTATTTAAAAATGTTGTTAAAACACTAGACAAAGAGGGTAAAGCCTTCGATTATTTAAAAAATAAAAAAACAATCTTTTTTTTGCAAAAATTTGTGAAGCCGTTTTCGACGGTCCTTAAATTCGAAAACTGCTTCTAAACCCTACTTTTGAAGGGAGATGAGAAAGCTGCCTATTAGTAAATTGCTAAATATTAATTAAATTAATTTTTTAATTCATGTTTGCTTATTTTTTGCAATTTCTAATTGTAGGTGTAAAAATGTCACTACAAATACATAATGATGATTTTTGTAGTTAGATGACCACAGCGGATTAAAAAAAATAGTGCTTATAAATTTCTTCGATTTTGTTGCCCTGTGTTATGGGCCTATTTAAAAATTTTCACCAATTACATAAATATTTACTTTGTATGGGCGTGGTAACGACCAGTTGAAATTTTTGAAATTTATATAGCCCTTAGTTCCTTCCAGATATACAGAGAAAATTTCAAGAAAATCGCTTCAGCCGGTTAGCTGTCCATAAGGCACATACCCATACATACATAAATACATATAGCCAAACATGTCATTTTTATATATGTATAAGATAAGGTGGTCAGGTGTGGACCCGAAGGGTAAAGTCGGAGGAGGATCTTTATGGACAAACACACAAGAAGACTTACTGCCTCCACGCGGCCACCATTAACATGCTCAAGTCTGGGTCCTTCTAGGAAATCTATCGCACCCCACACTGTCCTAAGTATGGTAGGAAGCGTTTTTCTTCCTCGAGACTAACAGCCAATCTCACGATGTCACACGCAAACGAAAGCGAAAGAAAAGCAGTCACTCATTTTCGCTTCAAAAAGCGTCCCACTATTTTTCGACTTGTCGTTCACTTGGGTTTACGTTATCAACATAAGCAATTTACGTTTTGTCAAATTACCACAGAGGTCTAAGAAAGAGAGCCTATGAAATTACTACATTGCCACATCAACAATTCCACATATTAATCGCTTATATCTAAAATAAAATCACTTAAGGGTGCTTTAGACCATAAGATTTGTCGTACGTAAAATAAGCGAGAAAATAAAATGAAATTGCATCCGTATTTCAAAAAAAGAGAGTAAAAATCGAATGGTTGTTTTCTGGCTTTTACACCATTGGTATGGATAAAATCAAGTAAGATGAAAACATTCTCATTTAATTTAACTACAGCTGTTTGCTTGTGTTCCCCAGGGATGGAGTTCTTGTGCAAATGAATTTTTTTTTTTAATAACCTTGAAAAATATTTTTATAACTTTCGAATATGTTATTTTCGTGGTAAAAATGTTTAGTACACTTTTAGAAAATATACGTATATTTTTATAAAATTGTGCTGTCGTGGTCTAAAATGTACATTTTAATTTTATAATTGGTATAAATTTATGAAACCAGTTTTCCCTCCCTGGCGTTCTCACATTTGGTTACATAAAAATGTATCCCTGATCTAATGGTGTGTTGGTTTTTGAAAAATTTAAAAAAAAAAAAAATGAAGAGAGCCATACGACTGTCAAATTTTCATACGTATTTTCTATCAAAATCTTATAGTTTCATTACATATTAGGGCGCCCAATCTTACCCAAAAGCGTTTTCTTACGCAAAAATTGGGTAAATGAGAGAGGTTTTGAGAGAGTAATGTTCTTGTTCTTCACGCACGAGAATGCCCGTACTTTTTCTTTGGGCTAGTTTGGGCATGAAGGACAAGCAATCAGTTTGTTTATAATAAACATTGAAAATAACAAGGCAAAATTACAAATGTCCCAAACAGCTGACAGACATTAAAAAAGTTGTGTTAAAAATTTTTCTTAACAATAATTAATTACAAACATTTTTGTTATTTCAGTTGAATATTTCAAACGATCATCGTTAGACTTTACGGGGCCAATAGAAAAACAGCTTAATACATTCAAAACACATTCAAAACACATCTACACTTAATTACACTCGAAACATGTATCGTTGGAAAGGGCGTTTTCTGAGCTTTCCAACGGTGTATCATAGTCCCGGATCGGAATAAGGAATTAGGAGCAGTTAATTTTTTGAAAATTCTGTAAATAAATAGTGTTGTGTTAAAACATACAAACTGGACATTTCTAAACACACATAAAGAAAAAAGAAAACAGAAAACATAAAGTGAAGTTTTTACTAAACACAAATAAATATTAAAATATAAAAACATAACAAATATAAAATAGAACTATCACAAACAATACATATAAAAATAAATTTAAACAAACCAACAAATACTACTCAAACATAAACAACAACAACAACAGTACGTGGCATTACTGTACAGTGCATTGTTTTCTATATGAGTGCAAGCGATTGCTCGAACAAAGCAAATGTGAAAAAACAAAACGGCAGACATGCATACATAATTGTCAACTCTGAAAGCAAGAGTAGTGAGAATATTTACGATCCTAAATGCAATAGAGATTATTTAACCCTGAAACCGACCACTGGTCCAATTTTTGCTGAAAAAAGTGCAAGTGATCCAAATTTGAATAAGTGTACAGAAGATAAAATAATTGTATCGCGCCCATTTTCTCCCATAAATAAAAGTACGGATCTTCCGTCGTGTTCAAATTTTTCAAGCCATAAAATACCTACTGGAATGGACCGCTACATCACGATCACTAAGCGTAAATCCAGTCCTAGGGCCGCCAATACTGAACCCGACCCTAAAATGCCACGAACCAATGAGGGTCAAAATAGGTTTGCCATTCTTGGCAAAATGGCCAATAACAATACGGAAAAGCCAGAGCAAAGAGCAATAAAACCGCCACCAATATATTTGCGAGAAGTGTGTACTAATTCTTTGGTGAGTAAATTGTCAAAGTTGATAGGTAAAGATCACTTTTACGTGGTCTCTATTCGCAAAGGTAACGTGCTGGAGACAAAGATTCAGGCCGACAGCGAGAAAGGCTATAGGGCCATAGTGAACAATTTTGATGCGGGAAAAAAAGGTTACTACACTTACCAATTGAAGAGTGCAAAGGGCTTAGTGGTGGTCATTAAAGGTATTGACAATTCTGTGCCGACTGAGGATATTAAAGATGCCCTGAAGAATGCGGGGTTCGATGCTAAATCAATTTTCAATATAATTAACCGAGAGAAAATTCCTCAGCCAATGTTTAAAGTTGAAGTTGCTTTCGACTCAACTAAATTGAAAAAAAATGAAACTCACCCCATTTACAATTTAAAATTCTTATTGAACCGAAGAATTGTCGTAGAGGAACCAATTAAGCGTAAGGGTCCGCCTCAGTGCCAAAATTGTCAGGAGTTTGGACATACAAAATCTTTTTGTAAATTACCATCCGTATGTGTGAGATGTGGAGACATTCACAAATCTTTGGAATGCCCACACCCGAAATCTGACACGAATGTGAGAAAGTGCGGTAATTGTGGTGAAAAACACACCGCCAATTATCGTGGTTGCAAAGTGTTTTTGCAACTAAAAAATTCAAACAAGGCAAGAAGATCAGTGCCAGTACCACTCGAGTATAAGGAAACTAATTTTCCTAATTTGCCAACAACTTCTGCCCGTGCAACTCAAAGAGCTCAGGGTACAAATGTGCAACACGTTAGTTTCGCTGAAACGTTGAAGAAAGGTAATACATCGCAAGAAAGTCATCGAGTTAACTCGTATGCAAACGTTTTGAAGGAAGGTGAGCACAAACCACTGCCCGACACTCAAAGTGCCATCGAGAAATTGATAGACACTATGAACAGTTTTATGTCCAACATGCAGGGTATGTTCCAGCAAATGCTGCAAAACCAGAGCATGCTGATGCAAATTTTGTTGAACAAAAAATAATGGATACGCTGAAAATTTGTTTTTGGAATGCTAATGGCCTGAGCCAGCACAAGTATGAAGTGCAACAGTTCCTACAATCACAACAAGTTGATGTACTTCTCGTATCCGAAACACATTTTACTCAAAAGAACTGTTTCAAAATAAAAAATTATTATAATTATGACACAAAGCATCCAAGTGGCAGAGCTTGTGGAGGGACAGCAATACTGGTTCACAGAGATGTTGCCCATTTTCCCCTACCAGAATTTTCGACGGATCACATACAAGCCACCACCATAAGGTTACCACGTTGTGGTACATCGATTTCTGCCGTTTATTGTCCACCCAGACACTCCATTACTACGGATCAATTTTGGAACTTTTTTCAAACGTTAGGAACAAAGTTTATTGCAGCGGGTGATTTTAATGCAAAACACACCTTTTGGGGTTCTAGACTTATTTCACCAAGAGGAAGGCAACTTTTCGAAGCGATATCCCTTCACAATTTGGACGCAATATCTGCAGGTCAACCCACATACTGGCCTACAGACATTAATAAAATTCCAGATGTGATCGACTTTGCGGTCACTCGCAGCATAAGAAGAGAACTATTTCATTTGGTTCCGTCTTTGGATCTTTCGTCGGATCATTCACCTACTTTTTTGAATTTTTTTCGCGCTTCTGAAAATGCAGAGCAGAATAAGTGTTATCATAAAAAACATATAAATTGGCTAAAGTACAAAATGTACATTAGTACCCACTTGCCACAACACTTGTCTTTGAAATCGGAGTCTGAAGTAGAGGATGCTGTAATCCTCACAACAAACATCCTGAAAGAAGCGACAGCAGTTTCCGCATCAAACGTTTTGATAAGAAGCAGGCGTCATTACAACAGTAATGCTACCGTTGAGTCCCTGATAAGGCATAAAAGACAGTTGAGGCGTCAGTGGCAGGAGCTCCGTTCACCTGGCTTAAAGGCACAACTAAATAAATGCCAACGGAAACTGCGTGTTTTGCTGAAAGAGGACAAAGAATTTCAACTGAATGAATATCTGCAAAGGTTGGACACAACAGAGCAAACAGATTATAGTTTGTGGAGAGCTACAAAAAAAATGAAACAACCTACTTCCTACGAGGCCCCAATAAGGTTACATAATGGTGAATTTGCACAGAGTACAGAGGAGAAAATTGAGGAATTCGCCAACCACCTGGAAAACGTATTTACACCAAATGTAACCGCTTCCCGTATTGCGCCGATTGTCATAAACGAAAGAGTACAACGTCCACTGAAATTCCGATTTGCTGAAGTCGAATCTGCTATAAAAACGTTAAAAGCCAGAAAAGCTCCAGGCAGTGACAAAATCACAGGAGCAATGATAACTAATCTGCCACAATCAGCATTGAGGCTGATTCTCTTTATTTTCAATTCTATGTTGAGGTTGGGTACGTTTCCGAAAGCATGGAAACACTCAGAAATCGTAATGATTCCTAAGCCAGGTAAAGATGTTACGCAAGTATCTTCTTATCGTCCAATAAGCTTATTGCCGATACTGTCCAAACTTTTTGAAAAATTGATTCTCGAGAAGCTACGGCACCACGTTGACACTAATTCTGTTATCCCACATCACCAATTTGGATTCCGGAAAATGCACAGCACTGTGGCACAAGTACACAGAATAACAAACCTTGTCCGATCGGCTTTCGAGAATAAAGAATACTGTTCGGCACTTTTTATTGATATATCTCAAGCGTTCGACAAAGTCTGGCACGACGGTCTGATGCACAAAATTGTAAACTTGCTACCGGAAAACGTTCACAAATTGTTCAAAAATTACATAACTAATAGATCTTTTCATATAAGGTCGAAATCGGTGATATCTTCCATTAAAAATATCCATGCTGGTGTACCACAGGGAAGTATCCTTGGTCCTTTTCTGTACATTTTATTTACTGCGGATATGCCTACAAGTCAATTGACGCATACATCAACTTTCGCGGATGATACTGCTTTTCTAAGCATACACAAGAATGCAGCAGTAGCAAGCCAACATCTTCAAGCGCATTTGAACCGATTGGAAAAATGGTTATCAAAGTGGAAGATAAAAGTAAATGCTTCAAAGTGCGTCCACATTACGTTTACTCTGAGAAGGGACAATTGTCCTCCCATCACGATAAACGGTGTTACAATACCTGAGGGCAACCACGTAAAATATCTTGGTATTCATCTCGATAGACGTCTTACGTGGACTAGTCACATAGCGGCCAAAATCACTCAACTGAAGTTGAAAACTGCGCAGCTTTACTGGCTTATAGGACGACACTCTGCACTAGGCCTAGATATGAAGGTGCTGTTGTATAAGGCGATTTTAAAGCCCATATGGCTATATGGCGTTCAGCTGTGGGGAACTGCTTCCGCATCAAATGTTGCAAAATTACAAAGAAGACAGTCAAAAATTTTACGAATAATCACAGGTGCTCCATGGTACATGAAAAATGTAAATATCCACAGGGATCTAAAAATTCCATCAATTAATGATGAAATTAAAAAAGTCTGTACGAAGTATAGGACGAAGATCACGGTGCATCCCAATCCACTTGCTAGAGAATTGCTGGTCTTTGAGGGTCACAGAAGACTCAAAAGGACCCAAACGTTTGATCTGATTGGATGAAAATTCTGTGTAACCATTGGGTTGAAATTGCAGTGGCAATGGAAACTATTTTTTTTTTTTTTATAGTATATTTTTAGATTAAGATTTGAACACATTTTGTTAATTCATATTGAAAGATCCAAAATTCAAAAATAACATGGGAAAAAAAAAAAAAAAAATTTTTGTTATTTATACCATAAATTGTTAAAAACTTTTCATAAAAAAGACCATTTTTTTAAATAAATATTTTTGTCAATACAAATTATTTTTTCCTAACGATGCTACCTATTTGGTAGCGAAATATTGAAAAATAAATAATTGTTAAAAACTTTTCATAAAAAAGACCATTGCTGAAAAATAAATATAATTAAATAAATTCTTTCAATACTTGTTTTTTTAAATAAGATCTTTCACAAATAGTTTTTTTTCGGTAAACTGTCATCAATAACATTAGACTTCCAATGAAAATCAGGGATAATCAAGCTCGTACAATTGTACTTTTTTCAGTACACTTTGCATTGCAAAAGTACTACTTTACTCCACTAAATATTAAGTACCAATGTACATATATTCATATGATTATACGTTGTTCAGTAATTTAAATTAATTATAGCAAAAATATATTTTCGATTTTTCTTAATATAATATTTAATTATTAAATTATTCACAACCACTTTCCACAACTTTGACGTTTGGCCTGTTGAATGAAGTGACCAGAGAAATAGGTAATAAGTTTAGCTGCCCTACAAGAACATTGACTGAACATTGCTGACAGAATTATCGGTCATTGCGTAGAACAAAGTTTATATAATTTTCTTAAGGGCAATATGAGAAAAATGACCAAAACTTCTGTGTGCATGTGATAGTCAGCGTTGATGCATATATATCGCTTACTGTACACGGATATCCTAATTGAAATGAAACAATATTTATTTCAATTCTTTACGTTGATTTTATTTCAATATTCTTATATTTACATATGTATATAAAAAAAAGAAATGTAATATAATATAAAATAGAAATATCCATCAGAACCTTGGAGTGGGCCATCATCTGTGAATTTTTTCTTAATATAATTGCCCACAATTATTTAAAATATACATATATTAAAACAAACTATATAGGGATTCGCATAAAAATTAATTCTATACATCGGCAAAGACAACATATGTCGTTGTTAAAACGTGTCGCCGAGTACCGAATACAAAAACGATGCTCTCTTCCACACCCGTAACATGCTCCCAAACTAAATGTTTTCTCGTCTAAACTCAGTCGTACGGAGCTTCAAAAACTATGGTCCAAATTATAAGTTTACAAACGAGTAAAATTATCCTTTCTGTAAAATTGATGAATTTGCGAAAATTCAAGAATACTTTTGTAATGAACTGCATTAATTTTTAACTCTTGAACAACACGTTGGTTGTCTTGCAACGAGGTGGTCTCTCGAGTAATAGAATCTCCTTCAGTATTACTTTAATTTGATTGATTTCGAAACAAATTCTCAATATTTAAGAATTCATTTTATTTTATCTTTCTGTTACTAATAGTTAATAATAGTAAAACTTGACACAACTTTTATGTTGTTAGTACATTTGGGATCAAAAAAGTACAATTTTAAAATTGTCAACTATCATCTCCGATATAAACAGAGCTGTAAAAAATTGACATTTCTTTTTTTCTGGTAAATTTTATGGTTTTTTCGTTTTCTTACTTTTGTACATTTTGCTCTCTTATTGAGAGTAATTATAGCTTACTCTCATTTTACCGAACTTTACCCAAAAAGTAAACGTATAGACCTATTACGTTTAGACGATCCGACTTGTGCTCTTCTACACAAAAATTTTACATGTCGTACGACAGATCTTATGGTCTAAAGCACCCTTTAAATGTGTTTATGAGACCATAAAAATTGCAACTCTATGCTACTTATCTTTTAACAAATGTTCTGTCATTTCCTATAATTTATTTATTTATCATTCTAAATTGTATATTCTGTATTCTAAATAAATTATAATAAATCAAAAATAAATTTGTGTTAGAGTTTGTGAAAATAAAGTGTGTTATCGTACAGAAAAAAAATTTTCAATAATAATGGATTTGTCGGTAGCTGTCTACTTTTCAGACGAAGTTGAGGAGCAGGAACAATTGACCCGCAGGCAGTTGCGAGACATTTTTAATGTTCTGGATATGAAAACAAACGAGTACGTAAAGTGCGGACATGGGCTGACTTCCTAAACGTGTGTAGGTACAATACAACTATAATCGTTTGTGTGTGATATGCATATAAATTTCTATGGAGCCGTAGTTTGCTTTTCTGAGTATATATTGTAACAATTGGAAGTGTTAAATGAAACAAGTACAAGAGTACAAACAAGAGTTGCAATGTATTAGTGCAAAGCAATAAGCCCATAGGAAGTCATCCATACTTATTTATTATTTGTAATCCTATTTATCGAATGGATGCTTTATCATAGATTTATAGCAAATTTTCGCATATCAAAGGAGCTCTTTGTTATCAAATTTGGGGCAAATCCGCCCCAATATTGAACTGGCAACGTTTTTGCGCTTTCTAGCCACAGGGAGTTACCAGCGAACGCTGGGAAATGAAAAACTGTCATCCACAGCAAAGTCCACGGTCAACAGGATAATTGGTGAGTGCCCACACCTGTTCGATTGCTGGATTTGCCCGCAGTGCATACAAATGCCTAACGTTGAGGAAGAGCGAATAATAAAGGAGCAATTTTTTGATCGCACTGGATTCCCGGGAGTAATAGGATGCGTGGATGAAACGCATATCCGAATCAAGTCCCCAGGTGATGATTTAAAGCGTTTATATTATAATAGAAAGGGGTATTGAAGTATAAACGCAATGATGGTAAGTACATCTCTCCACAATTTGATGGTAATTTCATTCATTCATAATTTTTCTATTATCAGATATGTGATCATAAAATGACCACCATGTTTGTTGACGCTAGGCATCCAGGCTCCAATCATGATGCATTCATATGGGAACTGAGCGCCGTCGACCAAAAGCTACAGAATTGTGTTGATAGTGGAAAGCGAAATGCTTGGATTCTAGGTAATCTATTATTATTGTTTGAAAATACAAATATGTAGCTATACGTATCTAATTTTTCTTTGTTATAGGAGACAGCAGCTACAAGTTGAAACCGTTTTTGATGACGCCATTCAGGAGTCCAAGAGACAGCAACGAAAGTCGATTTAATAGGAAACACACCAGCACACGCAACGTGGTAGAACAGTGTTTTGGTGTTCTTAAAAACCGATTTCGTTGCATACTCGGCTAACGAGGGCTCCACTACAGCTCTCAACAAGCCACCATAATTATAAATGCATGTTGTGCTTTATACAAATCAAATACAATTGCCAAATACAGGAAACAGTTGAAGAAATTGAAGAAGCGACTACCTCAAATTATAATGAAGATGGCGATGCAGAAGATAGCACTGCACTAAAGAAAAAATTATGTATTGAATAGAAACATGTGCCTACAAATTTTTAACCTTTTAAAATAAAACTATTAATATTGAATTTAAAATTATTTGTTTAACTGTTTTATTAATGTGCGGTCCACTATTTGTTCCAATTCGGATAAATTGGAAACACCGTATAGACCACCACCAGTTTCGCGCATGCTTTTTGCATTGTCAGCAATCTTCTTTTTTGTACGGGACTTGAAGTCGGCCCACGACTGCAAATAAAAACACAATTATAAACGCACAAGTTATAAAAAAAACATTCACCACCTTTTTCCACTCGGAAATGATACGTACGGGGCGTCCCAGTGAATTAAATTTTTTGCATAAAACTGCCCACTGCTCCTCTACTGTCATTTTGCTGCGACCGAAAACAGCAAACTCAGGATGCTCCTCCATATATATTCCACTAGAGCCTGTAGTTGCACCAATGTCGATTTTTTAATACTGAAATATTAATATGTAAACATAGCAAGTTATTAAACTAATATATTTTGTTTATGTATTTTTTACTTACCATTTGTTTGCCATTTTGCTTTTTCTTTTAACTTGATTATACTTTTTTAACTTTATTTATATATTCTTTTAGCTTTATTATTTTCTCTGCAATTGCATATGTATCACAAAGTATACAGAGGCGTCAGTTCAAAGCAGCGAACGAGCAGAGAAAGAGACATCCTCAAGAGATTTGCTGTCTCTTTTACCCCCTATTTCTTCCTTCCTTTTTCTTCTAAATTCCTCAATATTGTTGTTTTGTTTTGATTTTTATTTTCTAGATGTGAAAATTAACCGTGTTTTTTCATCTACTTTATGTTCACAATTTCGCAATTTTTAGCACGACAATGTTACAAACATAGGTTATAGGAATCTGTGTTTACAAAACACAACAATGTGGTGTTTTGTGTTATGAAAATTATGTACTATGAAAATTAATTTCATTTATTAAAACAAATAGATACCAAAAAATCACAAGATCACTAAAATGTTATTTTATTGGCTTATGCACAACAAAATTCATATTGGTAATTTTTAGCTTCGCTATGTTTTTTTTGCTATATTAACACAAAACACGATTAGAACCACAAAACACCATTAAAACAAGCTGCACTATGTTTTTTTTACTACAATATTAACACAAAACACAATTAAAACAAAGAAAACCTCAAGAAATTATAAATTTGTTCTTATGCACAAATTGTGGCTTATGTTAACAAAATTTTTCATCACCAAAATACTGACAAATTTCTTTTTGGTAATTTTTTAGCTTTGCTATATTAACACAAAACACTATTAAAACAAGCTTCACTATGTTTTTACCTATAATATTAACACAAAACACAATTAAAACCAATAAAACCACAAGAAATTATAAATTTGTTCTTATGCACAAAATGTGGCTTATGTTTACATTTTTCTTTTGTTTACTTTTCATCTTTCGTAAAATTGTATATTTGTCTCTTTCTCCCCCTATTTTAAGAAAAGCTGATTTAAAATTTGTCAGACCCCGAACTGACACTTCTAGGTATTCTATGATATGTATGTTGTTTAACATATGAAAAATTTCTTGGCGAAGAATAAAAGACAAGTGCTTGATTTTGACATTTGTATTCGCACAACTGACAGCGATAATGCATAGTGGGACGCAATTTTGTACTGAAATGCTTACGTTATCGTTCGCATAAATTTTCATTCGAGTTGTCGTGCTAAAGGTTGTTAGTGGGACGCAAAACAGCAGATTATCGTTTGAGGGTGGCGATGGCACGATGGATGGTAGTCTGCACGTTTACTACGAATCCAAAAACAGACCTGGGTTCAACCCCAGTTTCAGACAAAAATTTTAAAATAAAAATAAACATCTCGCATTTTTCTGATGTGCATTAGTGTGTCATTTGTTGTCGGAAGGTTTCAGTGGCGAAGGCATAGTCACTGGTCACTGAACAATACCGGCTTCAGCTTATAGCAAACCACAATCGCATCAGAACGCCCTCCTTCGTCGGTATTGTGTAGCACCGGCAAAGTAAAACAATAATAAAAATGGCTACTGAACCGAAGCTTCAGCACTGCTACGAGTATAAACAAGAACGTGTGAAAGCAGAGCTGCAAAAATAATTAATTAAGCTACACTTCCTGTCGTTTCTCCTACTATCCCTTTCCTATAGTTCCAGCACAATGCTTCACATGTGTAGGAGTCGTCTCCTTAGTGCTGGTCCCAGATAAAAAAAAAATGCATGCGAACGAAATTTCACGATGATTTCCGGATGGTGGTGAGGGGATGGTGTGACCTTCAGGAGTAGCAGCCTGGTGCTGAGGTCGCCTCCTGTGACTGCCCCGCCAGACGGCCTAAGGGCCCTGCTACCCCCGCTAAACGGGCTGCTGCATTACCTTAAACTCACCTGGAGTTTGAAAATGACAGAAGAGGCGACTCTTCGAAATCTAGAGATTGAGGAGGTTATGCTTGCATTTCCGTGCGACTGCATAAAGCAGTTTAATTCTAATCTAGTACTACGGGACAAGGGAAGCCCCACAGCTCTAACGCTCAGTAAGGGTTTAATGACTGATGTACTTTTAAGTGAGTACTTCGCGTCCACCCCGAAAAGTTGGAGTTGTGTGCTGGTTTGAGAACGGATTCGTAGTGGCTGTGGTTACTACCAAAAGTCACGCTGGAAGTTAAGTTTTTGGTCTGTTCGAGATATATGAGTTTGACACATATATTCTGATATGAGTTTTACTTAACTAGGTGCTGTTGCCATTCAACAGTAGTCACCGGAGTGTGTCTCGAACAAACAGTATTACTGGATTAAGAGTTCTTGACTTAGACAGCTCGAAACACCTTAGCAAGGTGGAATTTGTAGATAACTATAATTTGATTTGCCACCCGTGTGCACTGGTAGTGATACAGGATTTTGTATCCCCGAGTGCCATGGGGGCGGTAGTGATCGTCTTGATTTCACTCGGTGTTGAGAGCACCGTGGAATATGACGCTATGCGTAGATGTCCACGTAAATCTTGAACACATCTGCCCCCAGCGGATCTATGTGGGCCAGGGCGGAGGGGACCCTCGGGCGCCTCCTGGGACCAAGGGTGGGGGCTGGAGGCCAGTCACCTCGGGGAGGGGAAGGAGTGGACGGGAATGGGGACCCTGGCGAAGGACGGGGAAGGTGCACCGCGCCCGCGTAGGGACACAGCTATTCAGAGATGCTGAGGAATCTGCGTGGCAGCGTGACGGGCGACGCGAAGGGGATAACGTCCGTCAGGAAGACGGGGGCCGGTGACATTCTCTTGGAGCTTAGGAGAGGGATAGGATTGACCCGGAGTTTGTGCGGCGTCTGAGGGGCACTGCCCTCGGCATTAAGAGCGAGCGCGGCCGTAGTGATGCGGCGTCTTGACGGCTGGGAGGATGTGATGACGGTCCGTGGTCTTCTCGCCGGGCACGAGCAGTTCCCTACAAGGGTGACGGCAATGCACGTGCGTGAACACTTTCGGGCGTTTGTGACTTTGTCGGTGGAGAGCGCCGCGAGACTCGTCGATATTGGCTACGTGCGGATCGGATGGATTAGGTCTAGTATACGGACGTGCGAGAGTGCCGGTAGGTGTTATCGCTGCTTTGGGGCGGGACACACCCAGGCAAATTGTACTGGGACGGATAGGAGGCATTTGTGTATCAGATGCGGGGAAGCAGGACACAAGATGAGGGACTGCACAGCGGTCCCCAAGTATGTCCTGAGCTCGGGGGCGGGGAGCGGTACGACTGTTCACTTGCCGCGCTCGAGGGGCCGCCCGCTATTCTGCAGATGATGCTTTACTTCGGCAGATGGTTGCCGAGAGGGGCGCGGACGTGGTTGTTGTCAGCGAGCAATACGGGCGGATGCACCGAGGATTCTGGCACGCGTACGACGCCGCTCTGGTTACCGGGCGGCAGTGGGATCGCGGCTGCACGGTGCGGGACCGGCTGCGGTTACGCGAAGGCTCGGATCGGCGGTTTTGTGCTGGTTACCTCACTCCGAGCGATAGTGTGGGGCAGTTTAGGGCCAAGATGACCGTAATCGAGGACGCTCTGGGTGGTATGGCCGGACCCTTTGTGGTGCCCGGTGATTTCAATGCCAGGGCTGTGGAGTGTGGTGATCTGGTAACGAGCACGAGGGGGAGGTGCGTCCTGGATATGGCAGCCAGGTTGGGCCTGGTGGTCATGAACGCTGGTGGTGCGACCACCTTCAGGCGGGCGGGGTGCGAGTTCACCACTCCTGACATCACTTTGGTATCAAAGAATCTGTCTGGGATGATCGAAGGATGGACGCTGCTCGAGGAATATACTGGGAGTGATCACCAGTATGTTGAGTTTGGGATAGTATCGGAGGCTGGACCGCGGGGCGTTCTTGGCCAGTGCTACGGTTTTGGACGGTGGGGGTGACGCTGAATCCCTGGCGGATGCGGCGCATTGTCCACGGATGTGACGCATCGATGCCCCGCTTGTCGCGGAGAGCGGGAGGCGACCTGTGTACTGCTGAACGCCGCGGATAGCTGCGCTCAGGCGGGACTGCCTCCGCAAGAGGAGGGTATCCACTAGGGCTATGCGGGCCGGCGAAGCTCTGCTGGAGGCCCAGGAGTACAAGCGGTCTCGCGGGGCGTTACGTCGCGAGATTATTGCGAGCTACACTCGACGTTCGAATGCCTTCAACAGCCTACGATGGGCTGATGTTCGGGAGGCGTTACGGGTAGGTTCCGTATTCCCGGATACTTGTTGAGAATTCTCCGTAGTTACCTGGACGATCTCGTCTGGCGCGGCCCAGGTATCTGTACTGGGCCCGGACCTATGGAATCTGGCCTTCGATGGCATCTTTGGTGTGGAAATGCCATGTTGAGCAGACTCATGGCGAATATCGGCGGCCCGACACAGAGCAAAAAGAGGCTGATTATGGCAGTCAGGAATATCTTGCTGCATGGGAGCGAAATTTGGGGTGATGTACTGGGTGAGAGAACCAAACGCAGGGTGTTCGAGGCGATACAGCGGTCCTTATGGTTGCTTGGGTTACCGCACGGTTTCGGGCGCTGTGGCCTTGGTGATATGAGGGGAAATACCCATAGACCTCTTGACGCGCGAGCGAAGGGAGACATGGAATTCCAGGGGGAGGGCCCTGGTGTTGGTGCTATTGAGCTGAGACCCAAAACTGTCCGCTGATGGCAGGACATGTGGACCGCGGAAACGTTCGGCGAGGCTCATTCCCTGCGTGGAAGTATAGATTCGGAGGAAATTTGGGAAGGTTAACTATTTCCTGACACAATTCCTCTCGGGCCACGGATACTTCCGAAAGTACCTGTACTGAATGGGCAGGGCAGATGGTTCCGACTGCATTTACTGTGGTATGACGGATGAAGATGCAGAACACCTTCTTCGACTGCATCAGATAGCATACCGAAAGGAATGCAATGGCGCAGCGGGTTGGCGGCTTCACTCCTGCCAGCGTGATAGGGAGTATGCTCGATTGCGAGGACAATTGGCACGCTGTGGCGCAATACGTAGGGTACGTTCTACGGTTCTACGCTTATAAGAGTTGTGATATGACAGATGCCAAAAGCAAAGATTTTTCTTTATTATAAAACTAAAAATAAAGGCAGTGGATATTAACATTTACATAGCATATAACGCTTGAGCAAAAATAACCACAACCATATTTATGCTAATATACTATGTATAAGCGCTCTTTTGTATTCCTCGTGAAATCAAATCAGTCGGAATTGTCATAGCATTGTTGTTGCAAATAAATATTTATAAATATATTACATATGTATATATAATAAATATTTATAGTTTATAATCCCGAATGGATTGATCTCACGTGGAATTCAGTGTATTCAGTATATTTACGTATTAGTCTTACAAAGACTGTCATGATCACACATTACCTAACTTTGCCTAACTCACTTCACATTCCGTTACGTATAATGAAATTAGAAAAGCTATTTTTTCTTTGAAACATTTATTTGAATTTTGTTTCTCTCTTTATATAATTTTTAAATAAAAAAAAATAACTTTCTATTTCTTTCTTAGAATTACTTTCGGCAAAAATAAATTTATTATATTTTGTTGTAATTGTAAACCAAAAATTTTCCATTAATTGTTAAATAAACAATCACGGCAAATACTCCTTGTTTTATATGTAATATGTATTATTTAAAAAATTATATTTGCCTTGCCATATAATAAAATTGATTGCTTATACATACATACATATATTTAGGCAAGTAGTAAAATAGTTTTATGAATTTCTTTTTTAATTTTGTTGTTGTCGGTAGTTGTGGCTTCTTTTGTACATATATTTTCATAATAAACAATTTCTTTCGACTTCAAGATTGTGGAATTCTAAAAATTGGAACTTTGCTCCTTTTTAGTTAAAACTATAAGTTATTATATTTTTGTAAAACTGAAGAATTTGTCACTATTTATTTATTTTTACTGAGCTTTACCAGCGATATGTTGAGAGTTTGAAGATTGTATATTGCCGTCAACCACATTTGAAGCGTTTGTCGGCACTACCTTCTTGGTACTACGTTTATGACCTTGCCTAGAACTATCCCGCTTATCAACAGTCACTTCCAACACGCCATCATTTTTATAGTTTTTTAATTCTTTTTCGTTTGTTGCAATTCTTTGTGTCTGTTGCAATTTATTACTAGAATTTGCTGCCTGTACATTGGGATTTTGGTTCTGATTTTGGGGCGGAGAATTATGAGAACTTCCTTGACCCTGAGTACGTGCTTGCATTTTGTTTGGTTTGAGACGATTTTGAGCCGGCACTGAATTTGTAATAGGTTTCAAAACGTTTCCAACAGCTTTTGTACGTCCCTCACGGAAAACCATACGTTGACCTGAACGTATGTATTCGGGATGTTTAATGAACCGAAATTTAACATGCGCTTTGTCACCAGTCCTTAGGCACTCTTTTGACATGTTGACTATAGAAGCAGTTTGTCTTATACTGCCGCAATGTACCATGGCCTGATAACGTGATGATATAGTAGTAGGATGATGCAGTACTAAAATTTCACCTTCAAACTCCCAGCATGCTTGCGGCTTTAAATCTGGGCTCACCATTACCATTCCTTTGCGAATTTGAGATCGTTTAATTTTCTTTAAGGCGAAGCTGGCGGTTTGCCCGCCTCTTACCTCTTTCACATTCATTCTCTTTCGATGTATACTCTTCACAGCTATTGTCATGAAATTGCCTAAAGGATCCGGCCCCAACATTAGAACATCATTTAGTTTTATAAGACCCTGTAGGCAGGTGCCAGATACAACTGTACCCACACCCGGTACCGAATAAGTATCGTCAATTTGAAACTCTGAAGGTAAATTATCTTGGCCTGTCATACGTGTTGTCAAGAGATTTAAAAACATTTTTAGAAGATTTAAATTCTCCCCAGATACGTTTGAAACTTGAAAGATGGGACAGAGCCTTTCAGACACGAAATTGGTAGCACTTAAAACAACTTCGTCCGGAGTTTTAACCATAACTGGTACTTTCCGGCAACCTTGAGACTTAAGAATTTTGAACAGCAATTTCAGATTGTCTTGTAAAACATTTGGTGGACACATATCAATTTTAGTAACAACTACAAATACGGGTACTGATAAAGCCAATGCTAATCCTAAATGTTCTTTAGTCATACCCACAATTCCAGCATTGGCGCCAATCTGGAATTTAAATGCAGTTATCTAAAATCAAGCCATTTATTTAATACCTACCATTAGCATCCCAAAATCAGGGGCGTGTCCTGTCATTCCGAATACAGTGGTCTTAAGATAACGTTCATGGCCAGCTAAATCTATAAAAGTTATAACTTTAGCAGATTTTTCACATATTTTTACCCAATCCAAAGTGCCATGATCAGGCTTATTTACAACATTTCCGATACTATCGAATCCTAAAAGTGAGTGTATTATATTTATAAAAATGTATATCTCTTTTATTTTCTTTAATTACATTTACCTAAAATATCATTTCCGACAGAACTGGTACGACCACTTTCCATTTCGTGTTTATGACGAAATAACCGCTGACGAGCATAACCACGGCCATTGTCCAATTCCCCATGCGTTAATACACCCAGTAGGGTTGATTTTCCAGCATCTACATTACCCACTACAGCAACTCTATACAAAAGAAGTTCAAAATTACGCAATAAAAATATATACATATCGCACTTGATCAATAAGAGGATATTACTTTGAAATTTTCAGTAGAGGACAAAACGGTTTGTCATTACATTTTAGGTGGAGTTGAAAACCCAACTACATCATAGTTTTTTGAGATCGAAGATGAAACTGAATAAAGAGCAATTTCTAGAGTGGATATATATTAATGTTGTTAATTAATTTCTTGCAAAAAGTAAAATTTTTAATTTTGAGTTCATGGCATCTTGTTGATCAAGTGCGATGTATATTTTTTTTTACCTAATTTCCATGAAATCGGACGTGTCGACACGTTTACGTATTAAATACTGTCCAGTTGAACCCTTTTCTACTTTACGCTGTCTGAGCAATACCATATCAGCATCAATGGTTGTCGACAGTGATTGCAACGTGGCAACAGCAGCTTTATATTCATTTTCATCCAAACCACTATCACCACCGTCTATTTTGTTATTATGTTAAAATTATTAAATTACACGATACGATATACATCTTTCATTACCTTCACCCACACCTATTTCATATATGGTTTCACCACGACTATCTTGCGTTCTTTCATCCAAACGTTTCTTTAACAATTCAAATTGTTCCTCCGTTGGACTAACCAAAACCTTTTTACCTCTTATCGACGAGTAATCTGTACGTGGTGCATCTATATCGGGCAAGCAATTTATATTGGGTGAAATTCCACCACCGCCATTTCCTATTGCCGGTTTCATATTTCCTCTTTAATACGTTTGTCAATTTTTATTATATTATAACTTCTTTTATTTTCGTCGAAAAATTTTTGACACATTTCCTTTTAAACAAATTATTATAATTTGTTTTTCAAACCTTTAAACTGTTAAGATTAAAAATATTTATTTACTTCTCAGTTTAATTTTATATATTTGTAAAAATCGTTCTGTTCCACGATGTAACTCATCGCTCTATAACTTGTAGAATTGCAACAATTTATGAGTAGTATATGAAAATTTTGTAGTTTATGGTGAAATTGGTTCTTGTATAGCTCAAAGATGCATTACAAAAGAAAATCAAGAAATACAAAACTATACATATGGTGCCTTTATTGCAACATTGTCATATCTCAACAAAATTTAAATTTTTAAGCATATGCATAATAAAAATGTTAAATTTATTTATAGTGAAATTAAAATATTTTTCTTAAAGAATTTTTGAGGGCAGCGAAGCCTACAATATAATCTACCTAGTAGTTTCCCAGTGTGTACGTTACTTATAATTATGGAATGGGAAGATATTGAAAACAGTATTGTCGTAATTGGCCTAAAAAAATGTGGAGTAAAACTGGAGACATATATCGAACGTTGCAGCCGCTCGGGTTAAGTCAAAGTTGTGTTTATCGTGCTGTGAAACTGTTTGGTGATACAGGTACAGCAGTAGACTGTCCGAGATTTGGCCGTCCGTGCTGTGCGCGAACTCCCAGAGCCGTCAAAGATGTACAGAATATATCGAATGTATCCCTTTCTCGCATTAGTAAATATGACTTGGGACTTACAAACGACACACAGGGCATCTACTTACGGCGGCGTTAAAGCAAAAACGCAAGCAAAAATCAAAAGCATTGATACGCCAGTACGCCAATAACACCACAGAAAAATTATGTTGACTGATGAGAAAATTTTTACTGTGGAGAAGTCGTTCAAGTAACAAAACGATATAGTCTATGCTTAGTCGTCTCTCAAAGCAAATGAATTGGTTCATAGAGTCCCGAGAGCACCATCCTGCTTTTGTAATGGTATGGTGGGGAGTCGCCTATGATGGGTTCACCAAGGTACATTTCTGCGAAAAAGGTTTTAAAACTTCGGCACAAGTGTACCAATCTGACGTTTTGATAAATTTTGTGAAGACATTAAATAGCACATTATTCAAAAACGAGCTGTGGACCTTTCAACAGGACTCTGCCCCAGCCCATAAGGCAAAAATCACTCAAGACTCGATAAAAAACAATTTACCAAACTTCAGTTCTACGGTTAATTGGCCATCGGGCAGTCCAGATCAGAATCCTTTAGACTATAAATTGTGGTCCGTTTTAGAAGGCATGATGTGCACTACTCAGCACAAAAATTTGGAATCTCTTAAGCGTGCACTAATCCGTGCAATTTCTCCATGGTGGTCATGCGTAGTGCAATAGACGATTGTCCGGTCAGACTTCGGTCGTGTAGGAAGAAATAAAAAACCAAATTAAATTTCTTTTTAAAATCTCTTATTTTTTATCAAGAAAAAATCGTGAATATATGAAAGTACTAGGTAGTATAAATAAATGCAAGAAAGGTATAAATAAAACCTATAGATTTAAAATTTATTATTTTTTTTTGTGAAAATTAACACAATTGAAAAAAAAAACCAGAAAAGTTACTTTATTATCAAAGTTCTAGCGAAATGGCAACACTGATAGCTATATTAAAGCTGGTAGAAAAAACTATTAAAAGGAAGTGGACGGAGTAAGAGTTTTAGGCTGGACGATCGTTGTAGAGTGGAGCATGCTGAGATATCGGCTATAAGGGCTGCTAACTAGATGAGGGTATATATATAGTGAGTAAATCCAGGTGTGTACCTACAGTAGGGCTGCAATCATATCTCTGTCGGGTACACGACATCAAATTTGGTTCGTGAATGCTGGGTGTTTCTGGACGAGATGGTAGTAGAATAAGACCACCTGCTCGATTTACGGGATGACTTGGCTTCGACATGACTCCGGGCGGTCCGCCAACTATCGAGGACCCGACTCCGAACGGCGATTGCAGTGCTGAAGGGCCATTGTCACATTGGTCTCCACGGAAGGGACATTGGGTCTACCGTATATTGATTTTTGCAGTTGTGATGAGGAGAAGGAGACGGTTGAGCACTTGCTGTTGCACTGTCACTTTCTCGCTCTTAGGCGAGATTTTGCGCTATGAACAACTGAAAATGGTAATTTATCAATATTTTCACCAAAAATTTGCACTTTAACAAGGCCAAAACTGCCTGAAGGAGCGTTCCAATGCTTTTGCGATGTACTAGAGAGTTCTTAACTAATGTCTTGGCTACAATTTTTGTCTTAGTATTGGATCGAAAATCTCAATGGTTTGGCTGTTATAGGCAAAAATATCTAAAAAAAACGTGACAAAAGTCTGATCAAGTCAAAATGCGCCAGCTCGATTTTCACCGTAGACGTATGGTCTAGTGGACTTTTTTGCTTAGTACAATCCCAAGAATCAGAAACGCGAAGCGCCCATTAAGATTTTTTTCCTTCCATACTAATGTAGTGCGTTTCGTTGTTCTATCGTTACTATAATGGGATGTGTTCTAATGAAATCAGGGAACTTGTTCCCGAAACCCGGTTATGAGCGCGCACGACGCGATCATCATTAAGAGCGCATCCATTTGTGGTCGATTTGAGGGCGACTCGCACTACGCATTACAGGGAAAATTCGTTTTTTGGCCGAACGGCACGTATGTGGAATAGACTACCCGCAGAGGTGTTTCCTGTCACTTTTAGCATGGGAAGATTTAAATCAAATGTCAATAAACACTACTCCCTCTATCCTTCTCCCCATAACCTAATTTCCTACTTCCAGCACAATGCATCGCATGTGTAGGGGTCATCCCCTGAGTGCCGGTCCAAGTCAAAGAAAGAAAGAGAACTAATCGCCCCACTCTAATACACACACAATAGTTGAAAAATGCTATTGAGTCCACAGTCACAATTCATACAAAGTATGAATGCACAATTTTACTGATTCTTGCATTTCTCTAGTTCAAATCTAACATTCTACCAGACTCATTATCTCTGCCTAGCTACGAGTATTATCTTGTTATAAACGACAGACGTGACTGGAAGGGCTGGAGAACTATGTATATTTATATCAAAGAAATTTCTTTTTGCTGATATGTTTGGTAATAGCGGGTCAACTTAGGTTGGAGTAACGTATCTGACAACTAGTATGTTTGCGTAAGAAATGACAGTACTTCTCCAATCAACTTTCCTATGCTATGCCAGCCATCTTAAAGCGTATGTGAAAAATTCCACAGACTATAACTGTAATTGTAAATATAGAAAGAAAACCAAGTCAGTTATTAGAAGGATCCACAAAAATTACAGAAGAAAGTTTTTTATGGGCAATAGCACACATATATGGAAGAATTTGAATAGAATAGGTTGTATTGGCCGTAAGTGTCTTGAATTAGGAATATCTGATGTGTGTTTTCTTTACAACCAAAAACTTTTTGTGTTTCTTTAAAATGCTTTGCTTTCAGAAAAGAATAGGGTGGCGATGGCACGATGGATGGTAGTCTGCACGTTGACTACGATTCCAAAAACAGACCTGGGATCAACCCCAGTTTCAGACTAAAAAATTTTAAAATAAAAATAAACATCTCGCATTTTTCTGATGTGCATTAGTGTGTCTTTGTGTGTCAGTTGTTGTCGGAAGGTTTCAGTGGCGAAGTGACTATGCTATAAGTCACTAAACAATACCGGCTTCAGCTGATAGCAATCCGCAATCACATCAGAACGCCCTCCTTCGTCGGTATTGTGTATCACCGGCGAAGTAAAATAATAAAAATGGCTACTAAACTGAAGCTTCAGCACTGCTACGAGTATAAAAAAAGAAAAACGTGCGAAAACAGAGCTGCAAAAATAATTAATTAAGCTTCACCTCCTGTCGTTTCTCCTACTATCCCTTTCCTATAGTTCCAGCACAATGCTTCGCATGTGTAGGAGTCATCTCCTGAGTGCTGGTCCCAGATAAAAAAAAAAAAAAAAAAAGAAAGGGTAGTGTGTTTTATTCAACAAAATTACACGTAGTAATGTTGCAATGAAACACTTTATACCCCATATTAGAGATATCGTTCGCTAACGAACAGGTTAAACTGAACGAAAAACACAATTGAACGAGGTTATCGTTCAATTTCACAGCGGCGAATATTTCGTTTACAGAAGCGGTGATCCGGTGTAGACTTGGTAGACAGTAATGCACACTATATGGCACTATAAAATAACGGAAAATTAATGTGTTAGTATAAAATATAAAAATTTTTGTTCCCAGTGAATTTTTTTTAACAAAATGAGAATGAATGATAAAGAAACAGGAGCACAAATTATAAAATATATGCGAAATGGTAATATTAGAATGTTTGAGGAATTGCATTCTGATCTATTTGACTACTATTCCAATATTGTAGTTTTGGACGATAACTGTAATCTTTTCGGCACAAACGTCCCCAATAGAGTTTTATTGCCCAAAGGTGTGGTCTCTCTTCTTTACATAAAATTTTGTTGACACATTTTCAAAATGAAATGGCAGAGGCATGTGTTAAACATAAAACCTGGTGGCGTGTGTAATGGCAAGGTAAAGGTAGTCAAAAGACCCAGTGTATTTGCAAATGTATAAAAAATTAACGACCATTTTCCACCTTTGTCAAGCAAGATGAATTTGGCTTGTAGAGGTCTTCTACGTGAAAAGGTGAATAGGAAATATAAAATTCTGAACGCTGATAAGCTTATGTCCAAAATTACCTTGCTTAATGGTAGGGAGACGGATGTTTATGATCTGGCTGGATGCTCAACTCTTCGAAATGGCTGATTTATTTTATATGATTATATTTTATTTATATTTACATTCCTGTGACTGAATAACACATTTCTTTTTGAAATTTCTTGTCTTTCCCTTGCTAAGGTTTGAATTTTATTATTTATATCCAGAATTATTTATCTGTTATTGTTTACTTTTTTTGTACACAGACATTGGCTTATTTAAATTAATTCAAAATATGTTCTCGTATGTGCCTTTAAGGCGTGTTTTTCACTCTACTAGTGATGAAGTTTGGATGAGGTCCAGAGAAGTCGTGTTGGCAAGATCCCTACGTGATCTAACTTTTTCTGCGTACCAGTGTGATTCGACACATTAAAAATTTACGGTTTTTTGTAAGTTTAGAAATAGAGCTAAATCTGTTATCAGGAGGAGAAGAAGACAGTATCATGCCAGGTTGTTGTATGGACTTGATTCGTCGGGAATGTGGAGAGTATTGAGGAGATCGGGGTGTTGCAATTCGAATTATACTGCGTTTGATGGTGATGTAAATGTTATTAACGAATTCTCTGCCCGTATTTTATGTCAGTTCAGGCTGAGGCAGTAGATTTTGATGCGTTTACTATATGAGTGGGTCGTTTTCTTTTCGTTGTGTTAGTGAACTTGAAGTGATTGAAGCATTTAATGGCAGATCCAACTCTTCTGGTGTAGACCATATCTCCATCAAATTTCTTAAGCTGCTTTCTCCGTATATTTCTAACTTAATTTTACATTTAATTAATACCATTTTAACCACATCTATTTTCCCTGAGGTATGGAAGACAGCACGAGTTGTACCTATTCAGAAATCTGGTAGAGTTAGTATCCCTGAGGATTTAAGACCAATCTCTATTCTACCCGCCTTATCTAAGGTTTTTGAACACATTATTAAGGACCAAATACATAGTTTTGTTTACTAAGAATAAAATTATTGCTTTCCAGTACGTCGGTGTTATAATACTACAATCCTCCTAATAAACTTAACTGATACTATTAGAACTTGTTTAAATTCTAAGAAGTTATGTGTCCTTACTTCTCTTGACTTAACTAAGGCTTTCAATTCTATATGTTATTACACTATGATTATTAAGCTCAGGGAAATGTTTAATTTTTCTAGAGCAGCCTGTAAATTAATCATGTGTTATCTGAGTGGTAGAAAACAATTTGTGGATCTGAGTGGTAGTTTGTCTCGCACAATTTCTCTTACATCTGGTGTTCCGCAGCGGTCTGTTGTATGTCCTCTTTTGTTTTTGTTATACATTAATAACCTCCCTACCTGCGTAGACTCCAGTATTTTTTTTTATCTGGGAACAGCACTCATGAGATGACTCCTACACATGCGAAGCATTGTGCTGAAACTATAGGAAAGGGATAGTAGGAGAAATGATAGGAGGTGAAGCTTAATTAATTATTTTGCAGCTCTGCTTTTGCACGTTCTTTGTTTATACTCATAGCAGTGCTGAAGCTTCAGTTCAGTAGCCATTTTTATTATTATTTTACTTCGCCGGTACTACACAATACCGACGAAGGAGGGCGTTCTGATGCGATTGTGGATTGCAATCAGCTGAAGCCGGTATTGTTCAGTGGCCAGTGACTATGCCTTCGCCACTGAAACCTTCCGACAACAACTGACACACAAAGCCACACTAATGCACATCAGAAAATGCGAGATGTTCATTTTTATTTTAAAATTTTAGTCTGAAACTAATGTTGAACCCAGGTCTGTTTTTGGATTTGTAGTCAACGTGCAGACTACCATCCATCGTGCCATCGGCACCCTCCGATCTTCTTTTTTGCCGATGATATTATGCTTTTGTTTAATACTGATAATATAAACTATTGCCTGGAACAAATACCGGTTTAGTGTGATGTAAACTCGCTATCCATAAACCCTTCTAAATCTAAGGCTATTTGCTTTAACTTATCTGATGATAATTTCCCTGACTTTATCTTGAATATTCGTAATTCTCAAATTGAGTTTGTTAGTCAACATAAATGCTTGGGAGTTATAATTGACCGTCGTTTATCTTTTGAGGCACATTTTCAATCGGTTTATTGTAAAGTCTCTAGTACTTTACGTAGGAATTATTCCACCAACATACATTTACCTTTTAGAGTTAAGTGCAGATCGAGGTGTTTTCAGGTGCTACTGCTACCAATCCCAAAGTCTTTTAAAATTTTTACAATGTTTTGGTAATGATTTAATAATGAGTCTATCGACCTTTATTCGATATAACTTCAAAAATACGATATGGAAGGGGGTTATAAAGATTTTCAACTAATGGTAATGAAATTTCGGACCAAGCTTTTTTAATTCCTCCAATTAAGGATTCTTTTGTTTCATACTATCTGCCGGACTCGTACACTTTGCGAGAAAGCAATCCCCAGACATTTTCTATAATATGTAGATCACACCTTTTTACAACCCTGGCATCGTGAATCGGGACATTATCTTGTTGAAATGTCCAGGGAATTGGTCCAAATATATTAGAAAAATGTGGAAACGCCTTTTCAAGTACAGCTTTGTAATTATTCGCGTCCATTTTTAATGTCAGGATTTGAAGCTCACATATACCACAATATGAAATCGCTCCCCACACCATTACACTTCCCTCACAGCTATACAGACGACTTAGATAACGTTCTTCCTTACGTAGGTCGTGAAAGTAGTAGTTATATCCACCTGGACATTCCAAATTGAACTTTTTTTCATCTGAGAAACAACACGATGCCATTCTTTTTTATAGCTCATCTGTTCCCGTGCAAGCTGTAGCCGTTTCGCTTTACGGACAACGTTAAGAAATGGCTTTTTTTTAATTCTCAAACGTTTTAAATGTTTGGCACTTCGAATTATCCGCCTTACGGTGTTTACGCTAGCTGTTATACCCAATTTTTGCCTAATTCTGGCAGCAGAATCGCTGGAATTTGAGGCAGCTCTTATAATAGCCCTTCTGTCCGCTTCTGTTGTGACTTTTTTCGTACGACCTTTCACTTTATTTCCATAATTGGACAGATTTCTTAAAAAGTTGCTTACAACATTCTGGCTGCGACCAATTTTTTTTGCGATATTTGTATGGTTTAAGCGAGTTTCTTTAAATGCTTTAATTTTACCCTTTTCTTCTTCAGTTAATTGCTTGCTTCGCCCCATTCTCAATAAAAATTGGAAAAAATTTTGCAGTAACTCACAAACGTTTAAATTTATAATTATACCGCCAAGGTCAAACGCAAACTAATTTTATTTCTAGTGAACCTATTCAAGTGGCATAAATTTTACACGTGTTTTCACTGCATTTTCAAGTAAAAACAAGAAATTACAATTTTTTTTATTGTACCGTTATTTTTTGCATCTTAAAATCTGATCATTTATGGTATCTATTAATTTGAGTTCACAAAAAAAAATGTTCTCTTAAAGTTTATATTAAGAGAAATTTAAATGTAAGTGCGAAAATTAATGAACCTATCCAAGTGGTCGGCAGTGCACATACATATGTATTTTATTTAACTATAAATTTGAATTTTTTGAAGTGAATACTTTTAGAATATGAAAACTATAAGTGTTTCATTTAACCCTTACTACATTTATATACATATGTATGTATATATACAATTTAAACCCTGATACATACAAACACATGTTAATATGTAACCAAGTACATATGCTCACGCATATAATTTTATGAATAATGTTATTCCCGGAACAAAAAAAAAACAGAATATTAAATTAGGTCGGCAGGTTGCTGGAAGTAAAGGTAAAGGAAGGTATCAGCCCACTTGGGTCCAATTTGTTATGGTCCTGTTATATGTTGTTATGTGATACCTGTTGTAAAAAAACTTTCACGTGTTGTAGTGATACAGACCGGAATCTCTGCTTGGAATCGAACCTAAAACCACCAACTAGTACACTACTCACTAGACTACCGGGCCACGCAAGCAGAATATTAACATTTTAACTTCCTTGTAACTAAGCACATTGATTTTTATTGTTCAAGTTACGGCGCTTCTAATTTTTGACAATAAGATTTTTTTTTGGTAACAGTAAATTATTACTTTTATAAAAAATATTCCTCTACTTCACTGAAACATTCCAGATTATGTGTTTCTACATTATACACGTCTAAGTTTATAGGAGAAAGATGAAATAACATTGCAGCCACACGTTCCACTTTTGCTTTCAAATTTTTTACGCTGTATTCTACCATAATCACTGCAATGCACTGTATAAGAACACACACATGTTTAACACTTGCAAACATTATAATTGACATTGACATAGCATTGACATTCTAACACTAAAATATTAACGCTGACATGATAAACAATTAAAGGGTGCTTTAGACGATAAGATTTGTCGTACGTAAAATGAGAGAGAAAATAAAATGAAATTGCATCCGTATTTCAAAAAAAAGAGAGTAAAAATCGAATGGTATGGATAAAATCAAGTAAGATGAAAACATTCTCATTTAATTTAACTACAGCTGTTTGCTTGTGTTCCCCAGGGATGGAGTTCTTGTGCAAATGAATCTTTTTTTTAATAACCTTGAAAAATATTTTTATAACTTTCGAATATGTTATTTTCGTGGTGAAAATTTTTAGTGTACTTTTAGAAAATATACGTATATTTTTATAAAATTGTGCTGTCGTGGTCTAAAATGTACATTTCGATTTTATAATTGGTATAAATTTATGAAACCAGTTTTCCCTGGCTTTCTCGCATTTGTTTACATAAAAATGCATCCCTGATCTAATGGTGTGTTGGTTTTTGAAAAATTTTAAAAAATCAAGAGAGCCATACGACTGTCAAATTTTCATCCGTATTTTCTCTCAAAATCTTATAGTTTCATTACATATTACGTTTAGACGATCCGACTTGTGCTCTTCTACACAAATATTTGACATGTCGTACGACTTGTGGGACATTAGGTCTGTACGTTTACTTTCTGGGAAAGTTCGGTAAAATGAGAGTAAGCTATAATTACTCTCAATAAGAGAGCAAAATGTACAAAAGTAAGAAAACGAAAAAACAATAAAATTTAAGAGAAAAAAAAGAAATGTAAATTTTTTACAGCTCTGTTTATATCGGAGATGATATTTGACAATTTTAAATTTGTACTTTTTTGACCCAAAATGTACTAAAAACATAAAATGTGTGTTAAGTTTTACTATTATTAACTATTAGTAACAGAAAGATAAAATGAGATCTTGTATATTGAGAATTTGTTTCGAAATCAATCAAATTAAAGTAATACTGAAGGAGTTTCTATTACTCGAGAGACCACCACGTTGCGAGACAACCAACGTGTTGTTGAAGAGTTAAAAATTAATGCAGTTCATTACAAAAGTATTCTTGAATTTTCGCAAATTCATCAATTTTACAGAAAGGATAATTTTACTCGTTTGTAAACTTATAATTCGGACCATAGTTTTTGAAGCTCCGTACGACTGAGTTTAGACGAGAAAACATTTAGTTTGGGAGCATGTTACGGGTGTGGAAGAGAGCATCGTTTTTGTATTCGGTACTCGGCGACACGTTTTAACAACGACATATGTTGTCTTTGCCGATGTATAGAATTAATTTTTATGCGAATCCCTATATAGTTTGTTTTAATATATGTATATTTTAAATAATTGTGGGCAATTATATTAAGAAAAAATTCACAGATGATGGCCCACTCCAAGGTTCTGATGGATATTTCTATTTTATATTATATTACATTTCTTTTTTTTATATACATATGTAAATATAAGAATATTGAAATAAAATCAACGTAAAGAATTGAAATAAATAGTGTTTCATTTCAATTAGGATATCCGTGTACAGTAAGCGATATATATGCATCAACGCTGACTATCACATGCACACAGAAGTTTCGGTCATTTTTCTCATATTGCCCTTAAGAAAATGATATAAACTTTGTTCTACGCAATGACCGAAAATTCTGTCAGCAATGACTGTCATATCACCGGTCAAATGGCCGTCAATGTTCTTGTAGGGCAGCTAAACTTATTAGCTATTTCGCTGGTCACTTCATTCAACATGCCAAACGTCAAAGTTTGTGAAAAAGTTGTGGAAAGTGGTTGTGAATAACTTAATAATTAAATATTATATTAAGAAAAACCGAAACTATATTTTTGCTATAATTAATTTAAATTACTCAACAACGTATAATCATATGAATATACTTTGGTACTTAATATTTAGTGGAGTAATGTAGTACTTTTGCAATGCAAAGTGTACTGAAAAAAGTACAATTGTACGAACTTGATTATCCCTAATTTTCATCGGAAGTCTTAATGTGATTGATGACAGTTTACCGAAAAAAAACTATTTGTGAAAGAATTTATTTAAAAAAGCAAGTATTGAAAGAATTTATTTAATTATATTTATTTTTCAGCGATGGTCTTTTTTATGAAAAGTTTTTAACAATTATTTATTTTTCAATATTTCGCTACCAAATAGGTAGCATCGTTAGGAAATAATAATTTGTATTAACAAAAATATTTATTTAAAAAAATGGTCTTTTTTATGAAAAGTTTTTAACAATTTATGGTATAAATAACAAAAATGTTTGTAATTAATTATTGTTAAGAAAAATTTTTAACACAACTTTTTTAATGTCTGTCAGCTGTTTGGGACATTTGAAATTTTGCTTTGTTATTTTCAATGTTTATTATAAAAAAAACTGATTGCTTGTTCGTCATGCCCAAACTAGCCCGAAGAAAAAGTACGGGCATTCTCGTGCGTGAAGAACAAGAGCATTACTCTCTCAAAACCTCTCTCAGTTACTCAATTTTGGGTAAGCGAACAGACCTAATGTAAAGCACCCTTAAAGGGTGCTTTAGACCATAAAATCTGTCGTACGTAAAATGAGCGAGAAAATAAAATGAAATTCCATCCGTATTTCAAAAAAAGAGAGTAAAAATCCAATGGTTGTTTTCTGGCTTTTACACCATTGCACTTTAGGTCAAACGACACATTTTTCTGTGCGAAAGTCCATTTTTACTATTGCAGTTTTACTATTGTTGTTGTTGTTTTTTAATTCTAAAGACTTCAGAATAAAAAAAAGTGATTTTTGCTTTGAGTAAATATAAATAACCGTTATACAGCAGCGTGTCGAAGTCAACTGATTAAATTTTTTCTATAATTGTGTCAACTTTAAGTGCGTATATCTCGGACTGTGTTTGTGGTAATTTATTAGAGTAAAATGGAAAAGAAAGAGCCAAGTAAGTAGATATATTTTTAATTTTAACTGTTTTATATATATGTCGCAATACTTAATAAATAACTCATTAGCGTAAACATCTATAAATAGTTAAATTTTTATAAAATGTTTATATTCTGAAAGCTTTTAAAAAAATATACCCCATTTCTCCACTCTCAAATAGCACAAAATAATTAGAATATTATCTAGTGAGTTATTTTGTATTTATCAAAAATTGCGATTTTTTGCGTTTTGCGAGTAATGCCTCTTTTTGTTAGGTAACCTCTGTATAAAAAAGATTGATCTTTTTGAAGTATGGCGAAAGGAAAGTACAAAAAAACAAAAAGTTGATGCCGTTTTGAAACACGTACAGTGACTCAATGTTATAATGGGACAAGCTGTTTATCCAATAACTTTCGAATTATTTTTTTGAACTTATTGGTTTAAGAAGAAAATAAAATTATATTTATACTTTTATTTTTATTATTTATTAAGAACATAAATAAAAAATACATTGACTACCGTCACTGGGATATAAAAACAAAAAAACTAAAACAACACAGAAAATCCTGTCAAAGTAATAATGGGACAATGTAATAAAGTAAGAAGTTAAGTATTAAATATATAATGTTTAATATTTAGTTGGAAGGCCTTTTTTCTCTATTACAGCCTTCAATCGATACGGCATAGATTTCACAAGTTTTTGACAGAATTATGGGGTTATTCTACCCCATTCCTCTTTCAGAGCACTAATTAGGTCCGATTTGCAATTTATTTGGTAATTTCTTAATTTTTCTTCTAAATAGGCCCATACGTGCTCTATCGGATTGAGATCGGGTGATTGCGGAGGCGTTTCGAGCACATGTGGGCAATTGTAAAGCAACCAACACCTTACATTGTGAGCCTTATGCTTGGGGTCATTGTCTTGGTAGAAGTAATAATCATTCGCCAGTCCCAATTTCTCTGCTGTTTCTGCAAGATTAGCACGCAGGATGTTGATATAATATTTATGATCCATAATTCCTTCAATAATGTGAAGGTTACCGGGACCAGCTGCTGATATTGCACCCCACACCATAACTGACCCCAAGCCATGTTTAACAGTAGGTCTCAAACTTTTTTCTGACAGTTCTTCATTTGGTCTTCTCCACACGAATGACCTTCCATCCGATCTGAATATGTTATATTTGCTTTCGTCAGTGAATATTACCTTATTCCAGAATGATAAATCCTTGTTTCTGTGGTCTTTAGCAAAGCGCACTCGTTTAAGCTTATTAACCTTATTACTAAAAGGTTTTCTCCTAGCTACCCGGCCATTATAATTGTGTTTCCTTAACACATTTCTTACCGTTTCGGGATTAGCTTTCTTTGCTAGATGTATTTCCGCTTCAGCAGCAAGTCTGGGAGCGCTTAACTAGGGTTTTTGTTTGATTTGTCGCATAAGCCATCGTTCATCCGCGTCGGAAAATATTTTTCTTTTGCTTGGTTTTGCTACATTTTGAAAAGTTTCTGTACCTCCATATCGCTTTATGATGTTAAACACTGTAGATTTTGGTTTATTTACTATTTCCGCAATATTTCTCACGGTTTTTCCTGATTACGAATGTTCTAATATCAGTTTTCTGATTTGTGGCGATGTTTGTGAACCCCGTGGCGCCATATTTAAATTTTCTTTAAAAACTTATCAAAAATTAATCTGTAATATACTCTAGCAACTTTTAAACAAAAAATTTTTGCAAAATGTTCCGTTATAAAGCCTAGATTATATAGTGATGGCACCTGTCCCATTATTACTTTGTACTGCATTTTTAACTTATTGTGAATAATTATTTATAAATTAATTTTGACAAACTTAAGAATCATAATCTTTTGAGATGGCAATTAGCACAGTGTTAGCTACACAAAAGCATGAAAATTTTGCATTAAAATCAGTTAACATAGTGCTTAATTATCTCCACATAAATCATTTTAGCTTTGTCCCAATATTACTTTGATTCACTGTATATGACAAACTTGAAAGCTCGTCGATTTCTGATGAAATGGTGAAACAAATTACCAAAAAAATTAATTTGTTCTGCGTAAAACTAGAACAAAAGTGGAAAAAGTGTCATAGAAAGACAAATGTATTCAAAAGCCAAAACCAGGCATGGCTAAATGCTGAATTAAACATTGTGGTAGATGGCATTTTAGAAAAGGCAACAAGTGGCGCTGTTGGACGTCCTCGTGTACCATTCAGCGAAAAATCGGAATTTGGAAAAAGAAAAGAAGCGGCAGAGCTTTCAAATGCGAAAGCTGATACAAGTCTTCTCGTTCGTGCAGCATCAACATCAGCACGTAAAGAAGGTGATACCGATTTGGCTGCAATACTAAAAGAAAGTATTCAAAGTCCAACAAGACCATCAAAAATGCGTAAAATTTGTGACGAGCATCCTAAGAAGCCAATTCCATTTACTGCGGATGAGGCTTTAGCCTTCCACCTTGAACATAATTTGTCTAAAGAGCAGTATAATGCAATACGCCAGGAAAGCAAATTAAGGAATTGTGATATATATCCTCATTATAGTAAAATAACTGCCGCGAAAATGAAATGCCGTCCGGAGGGTACAAAAGCAGCAGAGAACCTTGTGAATGTTCCTCTTCAATCTATTCTATCGCATACAGCAGAAAGAATTGTACAAATGCAAAAAGAAGTTTTTATTGCTGAAATGGAAGAGGAGAAGACTGAGTTTTTAAGCACAGAACTAATATTTAGTTCCGGCTTTGATAGTAGTACTGGTCAAGCCCAGTTTAAGCAAGCATTTAGTGAACAAAGTTTGTCAAGTAGCTGTGACGCGTCCCTTTTTGCTACCACAGTTATTCCCTTAAGATTAGCGCTACAATCGGGAAAACCAATCTGGAATAATCGCACACCGCAGTCTGTAAGATTTTGTCGTCCTATTAAACTGGAGTTCACAAAAGAAACGAAAGAAGTGGTTTTAAAGGAAAATTTGGACCTACAAAAAGAAATTGACAATTTAAGAAACTTGCAAGTATCACTTGGTGATGGAAAATTCGTCGAAGTAACATTCAAATTATTTTTGACATTAATTGATGGAAAAATTTTGAACATTTTAACCGGAAACAAATCAAACCAGGCTTGCCCTATTTGTTATGCTACACCAAAACACTTTATGAACACGTTTGATTATAAAAGTGAAATATTCCGTGCAAAAGAAGAAAACCTAAAGTTTGGGCTTAGCCCACTTCATTGCTGGATAAGAGTTTTTGAGTTTATTTTACATATAGGATACAAATGTAAGGTACAAAAGTGGCAAATACGAGGAGCTGACAAGTCAATTGTATTGAAAAAGAAAACTGATGTGCAAAACGATTTTTGGAAAAAACTTGGACTTCGCGTGGATATGCCCAGAATAGGTGGCTCAGGATCTACTAACGACGGAAACACTGCTCGCCGAGCTTTCGCTGAACATGAAATTTTTTCAGAAATAACTGGTGTAGATAAGGATATTATATTTAGGTTCAAAATAATACTGATTTGTTTATCCTGTCAGTTCGAAATAAATTTAGAGAAATTTGAATTATATTGTTTTGAAACAGCAAAAGTTTTTCAGGAGCGATATCCCTGGTTGCCAATGACTTCTACGGTTCATAAAATGTTAATTCACTCAAAGCAAATAATAGAAAATGCTCCACTTCCAATTGGATTTTTTGGAGAAGCTGCTGAATCTCGTCATAAAATATACAAAGCCGATCGCTTACATCACGCACGTAGAAACACCCGCATCAATAACCTACTAGATGTATTTAATAGAGCCATGGATACCTCAGATCCATTAATTTCCACAACATTTTTAAACAGACGCATTCAAAAAAGAACACGTTCCACGTTACCACCTGAAGCAATTGAACTATTATGTTGCTGCGAACCAACAGAAGAACTTCACCATAACGAACAAGACGACGAAATTAATGAAAGTGAAGAAGCCTCCTTAGAATTAATTTTACAAAATGAATTGGATATAAACAATTAATAAGTATTTTATTATTAAAAAACAAATTAACTAATTCTATACACTGTGTTTAAATTAATGGGTGCTAGAGGGTTAATTTTTGGTCAGTTATGGGTTAAATTCCATTTTTTTATTGTAACCATCCATAATTATATAATCCATATAATAACTGTTTCGATTACTCTTATAATGTAGTCGTAATTAATTTAACACAGAAAAAGTAGTCATTTGACCTAATGTGCATTGGTATGGATAAAATCAAGTAAGATGAAAACATTCTCATTGCTTGTTTTCCCAGGGATGGAGTTCTTGTGCAAATGAATTTTTTTTTAATAACTTTGAAAAATATTTTTATAACTTTCGAATATGTTATTTTCGTGGTCAAAATTTTTAGTGTACTTTTGGAAAATATACGTATATTTTTATAAAATTGTGCTGTCGTGGTCTAAAATGTACATTTTAATTTTATAATTGGTATAAATTTATGAAACCAGTTTTCCCTCCCTGGCGTTCTCACATTTGTATACATAAAAATGCATCCCTGATCTAATGGTGCGTGGTTTTTGAAAAATTTTAAAAAATGAAGAGAGCCATACGACTGTCAAATTTTCATCCGTATTTTCTCTCAAAATCTTATGGTTTCATTACATATTACGTTTAGACGATCCGACTTGTGCTCTTCTACACAAAAATTTGACATGTCGTACGACAGATCTTATGGTCTAAAGCACCCTTAAGTAGCACCTTTGAGTGTAACTTACCACCAAATTATTCTATATTGTGATTGGTCAGTTAATTCAAATCTGTAGCATTCTAATTGTAAAGAGGAAGACTTATAATAGAAAATTATATAGTTATGTAAGTTAGAAGGGCTAAGTTAAAAATGTGAGATTAGTATATAAACCCAGAAATTATTCAATAAAAAAGACTTTGATTTATCAACTTAAATCGGCACCATCTGCCAAGTTCTTATTTCGAATCCTCAAATTCTTTTGACAGTTCCTTTGAACGCCTCGTTTATAGTTGTAACCCTATCAGCTGTTTAAAATAAATAAGGTTTATAGGGACTAAACACATATCATCACCCTACACATTCCACGGCGATCCTTCCTGCACGCAACTTTTGAGCAATTTAAAAGTAAATTTATTTATCGAGATAGGCCCGCTCTTCTTAAGAATAGGTACCAGCTGTTTTCTTGCCCTTAATTAAAAAAAAAATGCCCAGAAAATTTGCAAGCATACTCACATAACATTTTAAAAGCGTATTAGTAAAACAATGAGAGAATTTTAAAGGCAAAAATTAAACGTGTAACCCTCATGTAAGAGAGTATATATTACAGAAAAGTTATATCAATACGCTTTTGGTATCTCATTCGAACTTTTTTTGAAATTATGTTGCTATATAAAATTTTAAAAATTTAGTAAAAATACTCTGTCAAAAACCGACAAAATTTTAAAAAACTTGCAAAATTACACGGGACTTACACGTTCAATTTTTGCCTTTCAAATTTTAATATTTCCTATTTTATTACCAATACATACTATTTACTACTACTAATCCTACACTATTAATTTTAACTATTAAAATAATAAACAAATAATCGCCTTCAGGCGACTTTCAGCTGCCGCTGACCATATTTGTTGCTAGCCGGCGACCGCCAACAACTATCGGCTTCGCCTTCTAGAGACGAAACGGGTTCTTGTTGCTTTGTTTGTGTGTATATTCAAATTAAGAATGAGAAAACAAAACGTACTGACAGTACATGCACATGAGTACTCGCGAGACAGATAATTTAAAATTTAAAAGCACAAGCACTACCCAATAAACCAATTTTTAAGCAAAATATAACTATTGGAGAATAAGCTTATCATAAGACATTTTTAATAACCTTTTATAAACGTACTTATTATTTGCTTGTATCTGTTAAAAATGACAACTGTTTTCCTAAATATGTATGTTTACTATACACTTGTCTTACAAATAGTTTTACAAGCACACTTGTAAAAGACTTATGCCCACTATAGTTTCATAAATTTTTTTTTAACGATGTCCCGTTATATGGCATCATAAACTTCGCATTGTTTGCAAAATGCCTCAGTTAAGTTTATTTCTTTCAAGTGTAAAGTGTTTAAAAGAAAAAAGTGAATTAGAAAAAGTAAAAATTTAATTAAAAAATAATGCCATATAAATTTAAACAAAGTGTTCGAAGCGAATCCAAAGAAATTGTTGATTTGCTTCTAAATATAAAGAAAAGAAAGAATGAATATTCTTTTGAAGCTCTACTTGATTCAAGTTAAGTTGAAACTTCTTATATTCAAGATGACTCCTTCAGTGATGAAAATATAGAGCAAAGTGAAAACAAGGCATAAGAAGTAATGCTTTTTAATATGCTTAAAGGGTATTAATTAACATTTTTGTTTATTTTCTCTAATTTGCAGATGCTGCAATTTCTATTGGTGTTGGGGAAGATGAATACACCAAAAGTACAAAATCATTTTTCCAATTTGCGAAAAACCGCCAAGAGTACGGAAAAAAATATGACTCAACATCAAAAATATCTAAATAAATACAAATGTACAATGTATGTATATGTACATACACATTTGTAGAAATAATTTTTTAATAAAATGAATGAATTATATATGTGCATATGTATATAATTTAATAAATATATTTTCGACAAAAAGGATTAATAAAAATAATTTAATAAAAAAAAAAAATTGGATGAAAGCTAAAGCACTAGCAGCGTGTCATCTTTGGTGCAAATTGCTTACCAACTCAAACCTTGCAACTATTTGCATCAAACATGTAATACTGCTTATGACTAACTTATTATAAGCTTACAAAAATATTACCAATGTAAGCTTATTGTAACTATGATTAGTAAACTATTTTTCTGTAAGCTTGTTATATACTTAACTTCTAAGCTTTTTGTAAGCACTGAGTAGTAACATTATCGCAAGGGATCAGTTTTCTTAATTAAATAATTATTAACAACCCTTTTACAATACTTTTCACAATAAATTTCTAAGCTTACGGCTTATAGTTATAAACTTGTTATAAGCTATTTCTATATAGTTTTGGTTTATTGGGTAAACTCAAACGCCAGTTCATCAATGTGTGTGTGTTCTGCGAATGTATGTATATAATGTTTCTTGTCTAAAATCTTTATTAAAAAAATAAAATAAATAAATTAACAATGCTACAGGCATGGACAAATATCTCATTGCCTATTTCCATTTATATATATATATATATATATATATATATATATATATATATATATATTAACTGAATTTATTTTGGGAATATTCATTTATATATATGATTCTAATTGTGCTTTTTCCCTTATAAACTATATGTGAAATTTATTATTACATACCTTATGATATTCTCATACAGTATGAAAAATATCATAAAGAATTTTATTACAAAAGCAACTCAATAATTGAGGAGGAAAGCATATCCATATAGTACTATTTCGCTAACGCTTACTTAGCTCATCAGTGGATTTTCCTAATTTCTGAATACAAACCCAAGATCTATATGTTTAAAATTCAATTATTCAAACGAGAATTGTTTGAATATTAAACATACAAACCAAAAAATCTATAAACAAATATATAACAATCCATGAGTTTACTTTTATAACACACACACATTTCTATTTTTAGTTTTTTATTCTCATCTACGCTAGGCTTGCCATCGGCCAGCATAACTAATGTATTTTGAATCAAATGAAAAAATTAAACAAATCAAAAGAATATCAAAATTTAATACCGTGCACATGTAGTATTTTATATTAACTGAATTTATTATTTATATATGGCTATCCAAAAAAAAATATTCACAGGGTAGTTATTTTATATTTACATTCGGTATTGAGAAATGTCAGAAAAAATTAAAAAAAGAAGATAGAAGAGAGGAATAAAAAATACTAAACATGAAGCAAAAGATTCATGTATGGACACTGCTGCAGTTTCAAAAGAGAATTCAAAAAACTTTTGCAGCAAAAACTCAACAGTATGGACGGGGACTTAAAGAATTTTTGAGGGCTGCGGAGCGCACCAATTTAATCTAGTATATGCCAAAATCTGAACGGAGAAAAACGGCACGGCCACTTCATATGTTCTGTCTGTTATCAAAACAAATTCTTTAAATGTAAATAAGACCAAAATATATTTATTTATATAGTATATATATATATATATATATATGATTCTAATTGTGCTTTTTCCCTTATAAACTATATGTGAAATTTATTATTACATACCTTATGATATTCTCATACAGTATGAAAATTATCATGAAGCATTTATATATAATATATAAATAATATAATTTGAAGCAAAATGGACGCTAGGAAAAATTATATAATAATTTTTATATATTTTTGATTATATTTCACAAAAAATTAACAATAAAACAGAGTAGCTATTATTATGATAGATGTTAACAGTATACCAAACGAAAAGAAATAAAATGAAACGTCAAATACACCTCATGTCAAAAGATGCAAATAAGAAATTCAACAAAAACTGCATGTACATGAAACAGCGTACATACTTCTACTTCTCTTCCCCTTCTCATCAACAAACTCAAAAGTTTTGCAGCATATGCTTCACAGTATGGACGGGGACTAAGGAAAATTATTTTAATTTTACTCAAAATTTTTAAACACTTTTTTTATTATGCACTTAATATAACGCGTAAATACATATTTAAGTATGTATGCATTGTTTTAGTTTTTATTTACTTAAGGAGATATAAAATAAACTATATTTGTTTCACTCAATTTTTAATGTTTTTATTTCCGCAAAAACTCCTAAAGCTTTTTACTTGCATCTAATAAAAAAAGAGCTTTTATTTTACAGTATAAATAACAACTTTAAATTCATATTACTACTAAACCGATCTTAATAAAATTAAGATAGTGCAAATCTGTGGTGAAAAAAACTTTAATACTATATAAGTATGTATGTCTGTAAACACTTATGTACATATGCATGTATGTATATCTTTTCAAAACCGATGCAATAGTGCAGCAGTAAAAGGGATTACAAAAACATGTTTGCATATTAATATATACTATGTACATTGATTATACCTCTGATTTAATTAGGATATTAAAATTCAAAATAAAAACAAATAACAAAGAAAGAAAAAATAAAATAATCGAAGTAATTCAATTTCGCAAAAATAAAAAATTTTAAAAAAGATTTTTAACGAGTTTATTTCCATATTTGCATTAGAAAACCCATTCCCGTAAGTATAAAGAAATCATAAAACCTAATATAGAAAAGCCCCAACTTACAAAATTGTAACTTTACATGAGAACGAAAAATATAAAAGAAACTGTTATACAATGCAATTATCAAAATGCAAATGGTTGTAAAGCCGTTATTACAGTGATAGTTACAATAAATTTTCGTGATAAGATGAATGGAAGTCGCAAAAATTAATTTAAAAAAAATTTTGATAATCTAGGATCTTTCTGAGACAAACGATATGTACATACATACACATATTACATTTACATCAGTCTATTTTTTTGGCGTCGTAAGCAAAAATATAACAAACACTTTATTACATACTAAATTCCATGAAGATTATGAAATTAATTTATATACATATCTTTTACTTTTTTCTAATGTTCTCTTCATCACAGATTTAGTGGAGTACGCTTTTCATTTTTGACACCAAATAAAAGAAAGATTATAAGAATAATATAACTGCAACTTGACGTGAAGCGAATTTTTGATATTCTACCCATGATCCAGTGATGCCAAATTTTTGGGTGCAAAAGGCACATTAAAATTAAAATAAACCCAATTTCCATTTGGGGTCTTTTACATTATGGAAATTGAAAGAGGAAGGGTTAAGTGTGTACGACAAGAGTCTCTGTACCGGAAATTTTTTGTTTCTCTTTTCTACTTTACGCAATTTTCATCTTGTTGCTTCGTATTATGATTCCTACTATTAGTCCCCGTCCATATTGTGAAACATTTGCTGCAAAACTTTTTTGAATTCTCTTTTGAAGCTTCAGCAGTGTCCATACATGAAACTTTTGCTTCATGTTTAGTATTTTTTATTCCTCCCTTCTATCTTCTTTCTTTAATTTTTTTTGACATTTCTCAATACCGAATGTAAATATAAAATAACTACCCTGTGATAGAAGGTGTGAATATTTTTTTTTGGAGACACATTTGAAACACAAGGTATAATTTGAAGCAAAATGGACGCTAAGAAGAAAAATTATATAATAATTTTTATATAATTTTATATTTCTTTTTTAAATTTTTGATTATATTTCACAATAAATTAACAATAAAACAGTGTAGCTATTATTATGATGATCTTAACAGTATACGAAACGAAAAGAAATAAAATGAAACGTCAAATACACTTCATCTCAAAAGCTGCAAATAAGAAATTCAACAAAACCTGCATGTACATGAAACAGCGTACATACTTCCACTCCTCTTCCCCTTCTCGTCGACAAACTCAAAAGTTTTGCAGCAAATGTTTCACAATATGGACGGGGACTTAGCGAATTCGTCTTGCACAAGATATATTTCAAGGTTTATTAATACAAGGTTGTCGCAAGGCGAATTCGTCAATTCGCTCTTTGTCCAAACATCAAATTTTTTGTATACATGTGATTTGATAAATTTAATTTAACCTAAAAAGAACGTGTCAAATTCGTGTAATATGAGTTCAAATTAAATTAATTAATACTAAAAGTAATATATTCTGCATTCTTATTATTATAGTATTATATTAGTCTCACTTCTATTTTTATTTTGACCTTTATAAAAATTTTTTAGTTATATTTATTTTTGAGCGATGGTTTTTTTTATGAAAAGTGGTTAACCATTTTTTTTTTTCTAATATTTCGCTACCAAATAGGTAGCATCGTCAGGAAATAATAATTTTTATTAACAAAAATATTTTTTTTTAATTAAGAAAAAGAAAATATTTTTGAAAGAAAGAAACATTTTTTTGTCATTGATATTAAAAATATTCTTTATACACATGTATAAATGTGTGTATGTAGAGACGAAACTTTTTCCCACAATGTCTAAAATATATTTATATGTAGAAATCGAGACAATTATTGAAGAGATTGATTTTGAAGAAACTATAAACCAAGATTAAAATTACGACAGTAAATTTTCGGAGGATGCGGATTTTATTCTATAATACAAGTACTGCTTTGAAAGAAAAAAAAGCAAGTAAGAGATATAAATTGCCAAATATAATATGCAATGGGTTTATATGTGCCTCTGCAGCACATTTTGGTTGGACTCGTTACAAAGTTTATCTGACTTGATTAGGGTCAACAAGGTGGTGTTGAATGGAGTTGTTGTACTACCACAAATGCTGTTTGTTTGAGATATGTCAAAAGCAACTAGTTCAAATGTTACCAAAACAATGTGTTTTTGGAGTTTTTTCTACAAACGTAGGTACAGCCAAGAATGATTAAATAAAGATTACGCCTTGCGCATGATTTACCGTTTGATGACGTTTGCATCCCCTCGAAGAGATTGCCAAATGTTTATTATATGCAAAACTAATACTTTCTCGTACAAAATTTATATTTTATACTACATTTGGCAACTCTTCACACAATTTACTCAGAGAGATCTCAAACAAGCAAATGAAATCGATTTTATCAAAGTTAAAGTTTTGTGTTGAATTTTATAATAAATTGTGCTATATTTTACAATAAATATATTTAAATAATTATTAAATAATAAATAAGTGTAAAAAACTTGCTTTATAAAGCTCATAAGCTGTAAACAAAAAACACAAATAGAAGTGAAAAGAGAACAAAAAGAGCAAGCATGAAATGCGCAGTGGGCAATTGCAAACAAAGTAACAGCAAAAAAACAAGTGAGAAATTAATTGTGTTACAATGTAATATTGCTATCAAAATTTTTTTGTTTTCATAAAGCTGTGCCATTATATAGTTTTCCAAGAGATGAAGCTCAAAGGAAGTTATGGGTGAAATTTTGCAAGCGTGTAAAGCCTGTAAATGTTGAAAAAGAAAAAATTTGTGCTTTACATTTTAAGCAAGAGGATTTTGAAAGAAATTTAATATATGAAATGGGTAAGTTACCACATAATCAATTCTTTAAGTCCGTTAATAAGTCGTTATAGGATTTAGTAAACGAAGTACTAAGAAATTAAAACCCAATGCAGTTCCGTCCTTAGAAAATAATATTATTGATAGTGAAAAGAAAACTGCTTATGGCACTGAAGAAGATGAAACAAAAAAACAAATAAATTATCAAAAAAGTTTAAAAGTAAAATGTGTAAATGCCGAATTGCTGACTGACACTGAAGAAGATGGCCTCCAAAGTTACACTAAAACTTTGGAATTGAAAATGTATGTTAGTATTTAAAAAAACAACAAATAATTATTTAAATCGTTTCTAGAGAATCACTTCTTAAGGAGAATTGTTCGCTGAAAACGGCAAAAAGTCAATGTGATGTGACAATAAAAAATTTATCTTGTCGTATCTTAACAAAACTTTTATGTTTTTAGTACATTTGGGGTCAAAAAAAGTACAATTTTAAAATTGTCAATTATCATCTCCGATATAAACAGAGTTGTAAAAAATTTACATTTCTTTTTTTCTGGTAAATTTTATGGTTTTTTCGTTTTCTTACTTTTGTACATTTTGCTCTCTTATTGAGAGTAATTATAGCTTACTCTCATTTTACCGAACTTTACCCATGATCTAAATATATAAGGTCTGCTTGATATTGAATGACAGCTGCCATTTTTTTTTAATTTGACGTCATCGTCGGGAAATGTTTTGTTGTGGTTAAATGGAAATTTAAAAGATAGTGATTAAAATTATTATTATTACATATTTATTAAGAAAATCAAAGGATTATTTTATTGACAATTAATTAAAAAAAATGTGAACTGAGTTAGAGCAAAAAAAAAAGAGTTTTTAATAAACAATTTGTGTAGAAAGTGATAAAATTTATTTGGACAATGAAATACTGTGTGGTAAAAGATTGTAAAAGCTCGAAGCAGGATGATTAAAATCTAAAATATTTTACGTTTCCAAAAGATCCAGAAATACAGAAAGTGTGGATCAATGCATGCGGTAAAAAAAATGTTAACTGGAAATCAGGAACAATTTGTTATAGACATTTTACGAATAATGATTGGCGTTTAAAGGATATATTATTGAACACCCAATAAGAAAAAGATTGTTAGATGCGAAGGCTGTCCCATCTTTAAATATCCATGTAAACAGCATTTTACCAGTCGAAAGATCGAAACGATACGTAAAAAGAGCAAACAAACAAATTGTAAAGGAAGCAATTGGTGAATTTGATTTAAAGTAAATACAATTTTTTTAAAATCCACTTTTTTTAATGAAATAATATTTACAATTATTTATAGTCTGCAGAAAAGAAGAAAGTATTGAAAATATTGAAAATATTGAAAATGAAAATCCAAATAAGTCAGTTGCAGTTCAAACAGAGGGCTCTATAAACCCTGCCAATAATTTATGGGAAACATATTAAAATTAGAAAATATATTTAAGGAAATTAATAATAATACTTTAAGTTTTCGAAATAATTATTTAAAATACCATAACATTAAATGTGATAACATAGATGTGCCTGAAAATGTAAAATCGTTATTTTTTAAAAGTCGTTTATATTTTAGAATAAGAAATTTAAACAAAATATTAATACAAGAAAAAAACGATAAAAGAAAATTAAAAAAGACTATAACATAACAATTTAATTTGTTTTATTTATTTTACCTTTAAAATTGCAAAATATTTCAACAAAAAAACAAACCCCATACATATTAAAAACAAATCTCGACGGTGACGTCACAGTAAAAATAATTTGAACTGTCAAGCAGACCTTATATATATACCCGTGAAGATAACAAACTTTTCCAACAAACTATTTTATTTACATAGAGAGAGAGAAAAAATCCTCTCTTGTGCTGAATTCAATGCAGATTTCCGGCTTTACAGACAAGTACTGCCAAATTTTTTAGTATGCAAAATGTTAATTAGTATGGCACCACACTTATAATTTATTATATTTTGGATTTTATCAAACTTTCTGTGGAAGGTAACAAACTTTTTGAGTCACTTGCAATTAATTTTTATATTTTAAAGAAATTATTTAATTAAGTAAGAACATTATGATTAAAAATTAGAAAATTACGATTCGGAAAAAATTCAAAAATTATGTATAAGGAAAATAAAACACCAGTTCTTAATAAATACAATCACTCACTGTTTCAAAGCTCTTTCACTCACTACACTGTAAGGCCTATAGCTCCGAAACTAGGACTTGTGCCAAAAATCGCCCTATACCGGGTGATAGGTCTAAGTATTTACTACATTGTGCCATCATTCGTTTTCGGCCCAATGGTTGTGCCTTCGAACAAAATTTTTCAAATACTGTTTCAAGGCGATTTCGCGCACTACACTGTAAGGCCTATAGCTCCGAAACTAGGACTTGTGCCAAAAATCGCCCTATACCGGGTGATAGGTCTAAGTATTTACTACATTGTGCCATCATTCGTTTTTGGCCCAATGGTTGTGCCTTCGAACAAAATTTTTCAAATACTGTTTCAAGGCGATTTCGCGCACTACACTGTAAGGCCTATAGCTCCGAAACTAGGACTTGTGCCAAAAATCGCCCTATACCGGGTGATAGGTCTAAGTATTTACTACATTGTGCCATCATTTGTTTTCGGCCCAATGGTTGTGCCTTCGAACAAAATTTTTCAAATACTGTTTCAAGGCGATTTCGCGCAATACACTGTAAGGCCTATAGCTCCGAAACTAGGACTTGTGCCAAAAATCGCCCTATACCGGGTGATAGGTCTAAGTATTTACTACATTGTGCCATCATTTGTTTTCGGCCCAATGGTTGTGCCTTCGAACAAAATTTTTCAAATACTGTTTCAAGGCGATTTCGCGCAATACACTGTAAGGCCTATAGCTCCGAAACTAGGACTTGTGCCAAAAATCGCCCTATACCGGGTGATAGGTCTAAGTATTTACTACATTATGCCATCATTCGTTTTCGGCCCAATGGTTGTGCCTTCGAACAAAATTTTTCAAATACTGTTTCAAGGCGATTTCGCGCAATACACTGTAAGGCCTATAGCTCCGAAACTAGGACTTGTGCCAAAAATCGCCCTATACCGGGTGATAGGTCTAAGTATTTACTACATTGTGCTATGCGGGAAACCTTTAGTTAGCGAAGCCGGTGTGTGTTATACCATAGAGGAGAAAATCTTTAAGCCCGGCCGAAGGCCGGCTATGCGAGAAACCTTTAGTAAGCGAAGCCGGTGTGTGTTATATCATAGAGGAGAAAATCCTTAAGCCCGGCCGAAGGCCGTTTATGCGGGAAACCTTTAGTTAGCAAACCCGGTGTGTGTTATATTATAGAGGAGAAAATACTTAAGCCCGGCCGAAGGAAACATTACATTTAATTTGTAAAACTAAAAAAAAAAATTTATTAACTCTATACAAAATATGGCAAAATATTACTGCTTTTCTTAAACACTGTTTTGACATTGCATACGGATGTTTAGGAAGGCAGCCATACCCATATTGTTGCAATGAATCAAACACATATGAAAATGGCAAAATATATCCACGACTTTGTAGGTCAGTAACTCCCAAACTATGCGTTGCCGAAGATTTTTGTACTAAACTTTTTTTTCTTAGAATTTAATTTTCTATCACCTAATATAATTTTTTTTAAATTTGGAGTGGCTTCCTTAAACTAGATTTGTTCCCAACATAAAGTTGTTCTATCGGAATTGCACCAAACCGATGATGCAGCAAAGCAACTTTAACTATCAAACCACGGTATGTATGTTTGTGTGCCGGCACGTTTGTCTATTGATGAATTAGAGAGTTTCGAAATGGTGGTGGTGGTGGAGTTTAATGAAAAATTTTACGGATGTACCCAGCAATAATCAACCCAGTATTTTATCAAGGAATTTCACAATAAAGGGCGCTTTGTTAAAACCACAGAAAATGTATGTGCATTGGAATTAACTTGGGTTTTGCCTCCGATGGCAAAATTGTATAAATGTAACCCTGATCACTTTCTCATCTAATTGGTTATTATGGTTAAGGCAGTTTGTCTGCTTATTTAAGAAAAGGTTAGTTTATTTTGTTTTTACTGATTATCTAATGGCTGCTAACATTTGCAAATGTTGTTTTCTTTTTAAGACTCTGGGGCTTATAGCTAATAGCTGGAGTAGATGAATCTGGTTTCGATACAAATTACATTTAAGCCCTTATAAATTTGCGCATTTACCTAACTGACAGTGCTTTTCAACATTTGAACGATATTTTGTCAACAATTTTGGCTTACATACAGCTTTGTGGTCATTATGATTTCTTAAAAGCTTATAAAGAATTGTCTAGCATAGAGGCCACCAGTTTTCGCTTTGCTGCTCAAGAGCCTGGCTTTGACGATGTACAAAATCTAGTGGTTCTCTCAAAATACTATCCGCCCAACCATATTCTAATGAAATTTGAATATTTTTGAATGAATAAAATGAAAAAAATTATATGAAAAATTGATAAGTTCAATAATGACAAAGAAAGTTTAATAATGTTAAATTTGTGCTAAGAGCCATTTGAAATATTACATTTATTTATTTATTTCTTAATAGATTTTTATTTCAAAAATAGAAACCGAAACTGAATAAATAAATGTTACACCGATACAATTAAATGTAAATTAATTGTTTTTATTTAAAACGAAAAAACTAAATTCTACTACAGAAAGTATTTTTAATTAATAATAATTATTTTCCATTTCTCATCCCATCCAAAACCAAGTACCACATATTCACGCACTCGTTGAACATATATGTATGTACATATCGCACCCTAAATACAAAAGTGACACAACTCAAAATTTTCCAAAATGTACTTTTTTCCGTAAAATAATTCACAGTACTAATAGCAATCCTTAAAAATTCGTAAGTTCCCATTTTACAATATAACTTTGAAAATGGTATAATATTAGGTCAGTTGCTTTAGTTTGTGCCACCTGTGTAGACTTTTCCGGAACATTTGGAGCTTATATGCTTCTGTGCACCATAAAACGCAATGTTGGCTCCTAAAAAATTTAAATATAATGTATGGTTGGACATTGACTTGTATTTTGTGATTCCCGTACTTTTGTAAATTTTTTAGTTTTATTGAGATTTATTTGAAAAAAATGGTATGGATGCTGACCATAAAAAATAACTGCCAACACACTTAGCATAGTACCTCCTCGGTTGTGTGGAAAACTGTGCATATTTGCTACACTTTCTACAATGTTGCAGAGATTTTCTCCTCTACGGTCTTTGCTAACTAAAGTATTACTTCATGACCACCATTTGGCCGGCCGCAGGACTTTTCTCCTGGAACCGAAAGTGAATAGTTATTTTTTATATTTTTAATTAATGTACTCTCTTAAAAAAATAATACCGGCCCTAAACCTTTTTTACAACCGAAACCGAGCTGCATACTCGGGAAATTTGGCATATATAACTTAAATTCCATATTCACTTTAGAATATTTTTTTTCTTGGACCGGCACTCACGGGATGCATTTTATAGAAACTTAAATGGTATGAGGGTATAATCCACTGCTAGTTTGTTGTACATCATAGCATAATTCTGTCAACAATGACGGTCGTATCACCGGTCAAATGACCGTCACTGTTATTGTAGGGAAGCTAAACTTAGCTATTTGGCTGGTCTGTTCATTCGACAGGCCAAACGACAAAGTTTGTGAAAAAGTTGTGGAAAGTGGTTGTGAATAATTTAATAATTAAATATTATATTAAGAAAAATCGAAAATATATTTTTGCTATAATTAATTTAAATTACTGAACAACGTTTAATCATATGAATATACCTTGGTACTTAATATTTAGTGGAGTAAAGTAGTACTTTTGCAATGCAAAGTGTACTGAAAAAAGTACAATTGTACGAGTTTGATTATCCCTGATTTTCGTTGAAAGTTTAATGTGATGGATGACAGTTTACCGAAAAAAAACTATTTGTGAAAGAATTTATTTAAAAAAACTAGTATTGAAAGTATTTATTTAATTATATTTATTTTTGAGCCATGGTCTTTTTTATGAAAAGTTTTTAACAATTATTTATTTTTCAATATTTCGCTACCAAATAGGTAGCATTGTTAAGAAATAATAATTTGTATTAACAAAAATATTTATTTAAAAAATGGTATTTTTTATGAAAAGTTTTTAACAATTTATAGTATAAATAACAAAATTGTTTGTAATTGTGTTATTAATTGTAAAAATGTTATAAATTAATAAATAATGTAATTAATGTTTATTATAAACAAACTGATTGTTTGTTCTTCATGCCAAAACTAGCTCGAAGAAAAAGTACGGGCATTCTCGTGCGTGAAGAACAAGAACATTACTCTCTCAAACCCTCTCTCATTTACCCAATTTTTGCGTAAGAAAACGCTTTTGGGTAAGATGGCTATAGGCACAACCATTGGGCCGAAAACGAATGATGGCACAATGTAGTAAATACTTAGACCTATCACCCGGTATAGGGCGATTTTTGGCACAAGTCCTAGTTTCGGAGCTATAGGCCTTACAGTGTAGTGAGTGAAATAGCTCTGAAACAGTGAGTGATTGTATTTATTAAGAACTTGTGTTTTATTTTCCTTATACATAATTTTTGAATTTTTTCCGAATCGTAATTTTCTAATTTTTAATCATAACGTTCTTACTTAATTAAATAATTTCTTTAAAATATAAAAATTTATTGCAAGTGACTCAAAAAGTTTGTTACCTTCCACAGAAAGTTTGATGAAATCCAAAAATATAATAAATTATAAGTGTGCTGCCATACTAATTAATATTTTGTATACTAAAAAATTTGGCAGTACTTGTCTGTAAAGCCGGAAATCTGCATTGAATTCAGCACAAGAGAGGATTTTTTCTCTCTCTCTATGTAAATAAAATAGTTTCTTGAAAAAGTTTGTTATCTTCACGGGTATCAGACCTTTTATAACCATTTGTTTGACAAACTGCATGAATTACGTAAACAATGGTTTAGGCCTATTGGGGACGCCAGCCATTAAAAACAATTGGCAACGCACTGAGTGTAGTACCTCTATGGTAGTGTGGAAATTTACACATGGTCTACTTATTGAGATCAATTTACTATTTTGAATCCATCAAAAATTTGGAAATCATTCATTCTAAATCATGTGATTGCACTCTTTTACACCTCATTGGTGTAGTAAGTGCAAACTTTATTGTGATTTTCGAAATACGTATATAAATTGAAAACTTGATAGCAGTTATCATTTTATATTGTTTTTTGTAAATATTGTAAATTGCCAATCTTAATTAAAATTTATATTGGTGTAAAGGAAAGTATAGTCCGACTGAGACTGATCGAATTTTGGTTTTTAAAATTTTAAATAATCGGAGAATGCAAACAGAATAAACTATTAGACTTTATTATTCACATATTTTTGTTCATCATTTAAAATTGCAATTATGTGATTGTAGTAGCATTGAGTAATTTAGGATATCTATAAAAATTTTATGAAAATAAAATTATTAACATGTTTATTTGTAAATTTATATTTGTTTGTTTCTCAACTGTTTCAATAAATGGTTTAAACAAAGTAAAATATACTTAAAATTAAATATTCAATAACAAATTTAGCATAAAAATTTAAAAGACAAAACATTACAAGCTTGATAGCAGGGATCTAACAATTAGCGTGAGCATGTAGTTTGATAAAAAGAACCATAATCTAATTTCGAAACTTTATTGAATATAAATAATTATAGATATTACTAATTTATAAAAAACAAAATATACATATAAAGCAGTTAGGATTATTTTATAAATGTTTTTTTTTTATAAGTAGACAGCATATGCACGTATAAATTAGTTCAAAGACCAGATCTGTTAGATTTAACTTCTCGAAAAAAATTTAATTATAATATAATTTAATTTAATTATAATAATTTATATTCAAAGTAACGAAATGCGATACTATATTTACCAAAACGTTTGTACTTTTAAAGGAATCTTTAATAGTGAAACAGTATAGAGAAGCTTAAATAAATTAAATTTCTATTTGTGGCTTATCTTCAAATTTTATAATTTCCACCTTAGTTATCTTTTTACGATCTGGAGTACCAGTTTGTAAAACTTTAACTTTTTGATAAACATTTAGAGAATTTAGCCAAAAACTTCGATCTCCACCTGTTTCCAGTGTGGGTTTTGCTGAATGAGTAAATAAATAAATAAAATAAATTACTGTATAAAAATATGTTGTATATGAAAATTGACTAAGCGAGTACAAATCAATAAACTTCTTTAATTATAGTGAAAAACTTACCTCCTTCGGAACAAATCAGTGCGCCAATGTTTACATGTTACACTGGCTTTAAGGTCTTCAGTTTTTAAATTTTCGTATATTTGGCCCAATACCAATGATGGTAGATCCTCTTCCCATTTCGTCAATGTAGAATTCATATCCACTTTAGGCATACAGTTACACGTTAAAAATAGATTATAATAAATTGGGAAGCAAAGATTACAGTTGGGGAAGGAAATTGTCTTCAGTAATTTGTTGAGCATAAAAGAACTCTTAAGGTGGTGATAAGGTGTACCTTTATTTAGTTTCTCACAATTTCTTCTTTGGTTTATTATCTTGTCCTATTGAAAATAAGAATTTTATTAATATATACGGACATTTTACATTATATTAGGTCCGTTCGTGTACTCAAAGCGTTTTCTTACGCAAAAATTGAGTAAATGAGAGAGGTTTTGAGAGAGTAATGCTATTGTTCTTCTCGCACGAGAATGCCCGTACTTTTTCTTCGGGCTAGTTTGGGCATGAAGAACAAGCAATCAGTGTGTTTATAATAAACATTGAAAATAACAAAGCAAAATTACAAATGTCACAAACAGCTGACAGACATTAAAAAAGTTGTGTTAAAAATTTTTCTTAACAATAATTAATTACAAACATTTTTGTTATTTATACCATAAATTGTTAAAAACTTTTCATAAAAAATACCATTTTTTTAAATAAATATTTTTGTTAATACAAATTACTATTTCCTAACGATGCTACCTATTTGGTAGCGAAATATTGAAAAATAAATAATTGTTAAAAACTTTTCATAAAAAAGACCATCGCTGAAAAATAAATATAATTAAATAAATTCTTTCAATACTTGTTTTTTTAAATAAATTCTTTCAAAATAGTTTTTTTTCGGTAAACTGTCATCAATCACATTAAACTTTCAATGAAAATCAGGGATAATCAAGCTCGTACAATTGTACTTTTTTCAGTACACTTTGCATTGCAAAAGTACTACTTTAATCCACTAAATATTAAGTACCAAGGTATATTCATATGATTATACGTTGTTCAGTAATTTAAATTAATTATAGCAAAAATATATTTTCGACTTTTCTTAATATAATATTTAATTATTAAGTTATTCACAACCACTTTCCACAACTTTTTCACAAACTTTGTCGTTTGAATGAACTGACCAGCGAAATAGCTAATAAGTTTAGTTTCCCTACAATAACAGTGACGGCCATTTGACCGGTGATACGACCGTCATTGTTGACAGAATTATAGGTTACTGCGTAGAACAAAGTTTCTATAATTTTCTCAATGGCAATATGAGAAAAATTTCCGAAACTTCTGGGTGCATGTGATAGTTAGCGTTGATGAATAAATCGATCTCTGCTGACCGGTCAGCATGGACGAATATATCGAACACTGCTGACTAGTCAGCGTTAACGGATATATCGGTCACTGTTAACGGATATCACAATTAAAGTGAAACACTATTTATTTCAATTCTTTATATTGATTTTATTTCAATATTCTAATATATATGTACATACATATGCATATAAAGAAGAAATGTAATATAATATAAAATAGAAATATGCATCAGAACCTTGGAGTGGGCCATCATCTGTGAATTTTTTCTTAATATAATTGCCCACAATTATTTAAAATATACAAATATTAAAACAAACTATTCAGGGATTCGCATAAAAATTAATTCTATCCATCAGCAAAGACAACATATGTCGTTGTTAAAACGTGTCGCCGAGTGCCGAACACAAAAACGATGCTCTCTTCCACACCCGTAACATGCTACCAAACTAAATGTTTTCTCGTCTAAACTCAGTCGTACGGAGCTTCAAAAACTATAGTCCGAATTATAAGTTTACATACGAATAAAATTATCATTTCTGTAAAATTGAAGAATTTGCGAAAATTTAAGAATACTTTTGTAATGAACTGCATTAATTTTTAACTATTCGACAACACGTTGGTTGTCTCGCAACGAGGTGGTCTCTCGACTAATAGGAACTCCTTCAGTATTACTTTAATTTGATTGATTTCGAAACAAATTCTCAATATTGAAGAACTCATTTTATTTTATCTTTCTGTTACTAATAGTTAATAATAGTAAAACTTAACACAACTTTTATGTTTTTAGAACATTTGGGGTCAAAAAAGTACAATTTTAAAATTGTCAAATATCATCTCCGATATAAACAGAGCTGTAAAAAATTTACATTTCTTTTTTTCTGGTAAATTTTATGGTTTTTTTGCGTTTTCTTACTTTTGTACATTTTGCTCTCTTATTGAGAGTAATTATAGCTTATTCTCATTATACCGAACTTTCCCAGAACGTTAACGTACAGACCTATTATGTACATATTTAATCATTTATTGTTTGTAACTTAAATCTAATTAAAAATGAAATAAAAAATTAAAAACTTACCTATAATGTTGCTGCTAAAGGGCCATTCAGACTATTATACAAGTATTAAGACTTTCATCACATTTTACGATACAGAAATCTAAATACATTTAATGCGACTGTCAAAAAATCTAACGTAAACTGACATTTTGTATTCACACCATCACACTTGAAATAGAGAGAAAATACAAAAAAAAAACCAGAAGTTAGAAAACAATTTTTAATAAACAAAAGTATTTTAAAATTAAAAAAAGGAAAAGTCATGTTATTTCAAAAAAGAAATAAATGTAAATTTGTGGGAGTTTTGATGGCTTTAGCTATAATAAAGAAACACAAGCAGCATGCGCATATTGAATTATTATTACTGGCTAACGGCGGCAGGTTTTTTTACGTAGATGGCAAACGAGCCGGCTCTTGAAAGTATGCAGCAGTTAAAATATTCGATTTAGATAAAGGAAATAAATCAAATGAATAATATTAAAAAAGCTTTTAAGACGAAATATATTTCTATGCGATTAAAATTTTAAAAATGTTGGGGGTTTATATGAAGAAAAAAAAACCAGAAAATGGACGGGACGCCACCGGCGGCGGAACAGTTGGCTTGTGAATTTTAATCAGATGAAAAGTATTATCGTTTAGAAAATTTTCAAAAAATGAGAATGTATTATGGGATGTCAATTTTTTATCGTAATACTTGTGGTTTTCATAACATTTTTTTTTTTTTTTTTTTTTTTACTTGGACCGGCACTCAGGGGGTGACCCCTACACATGCGATGCATTGTGCTGGAACTAGGAAAATTGGTTATGGGAAGGAGGATAGACGGAGTAGTGTTTATTGACATTTGATTTAAATCTTCCCATGCTAAAAGTGACAGGAAACACCTCTGCGGGTAGTCTATTCCACATACGTGCCGTTCGGCCAAAAAACGCATTTTCCCTGTAATGCGTAGTGCGAGTCGCCTTCAAATCGACCACAAATGGATGCGCTCTTAATGATGAACGCGTCGTGCGCGCGAATAACCGGGTTTCGGGAACAAGTTCCCTGATTTCATTAGAACACATCACGTTATAGTAACGATAGAACAACGAAACGCACCCCACATTGCGACGATGCTCAAGAGAGTCAATAGAGTTGGCTACCCTACTGTCTCCTATGAGTTTCTTCGCCCTTTCTTGTACACGGTCGAGTAACTTCAAAATAGTCTTTGAAGCACCGGCCCACACATGAGAGTTGTATTCCATTTTCGGTCGGATGTAGGCGGTATAAATAGTGAGGAGATCAGATGGGGTGAAGTATGTCTTACACCGCCTTAAAAAGCCTAGGCACTTGAATGCTTCCTTTGAGACCTGAAAAATGTGCTCAGTCCATCGGACATCACACTGATATTTCATGCCAAGAACATCAAGAGCTTCTGATTCCTCAATGTTTATGCCACCCATTTTTACAGATGAGGCAGCGTGATCGTGCACCCGGCGGTGTGTTAGCATACAGCATTGGGTCTTTTGGGAATTGAAATCGACCCTGTTCGCGTGACCCCATTCCAATATTCTCGTGAGGTCACCTGTTAGCGAATCATTCATATTCAGCCGCGTCGCCGCGATCATAGTTGATGTCGGCCTACGATCGAATGAATATGAATGGCAGATACTGCTGTCATCTGCGAAAGAGTGGATAGGGTTTGAAGTATGACATAGGAGGTCATTAAGAAAAATCAGAAATAGGGTAGGAGAAAGAATAGAGCCTTGTGGTACCCCTGAATTGATCTTGAACTCGTTTGATGAGATCCCGTCTATAACAACTCTTATAGCGCGATCCTTGAGAAAGCTCGATATAAATCGAGAGAAGATATCACCAGATATTTCATAAGATGGAAATTTAGCATACTCTCCATTACTTTAGAAATGGTAGAGCATATTGCGATTGGGCGATAATTTTCAGGGTTGCTTGCCTCTCCCTTCTTGGGGATCGGCGTAACATTTGCAACTTTCCAGCACGACGGAAATTCACCTGCATGATAGAGGGTGCTGAAAAGGATTGCCAGAGGACGCGATAACGTCGAAGAGCACTGCTTCAAGACCAGTGCCGGAATTCCATCCGGGCCAGGAGACTTATTTATGTTGAGGTCCGATAAAACCCTTTTAACTGCACGAGCCCGAAAGTATATCTTTGGCATAGTTACGGATACACGCTCGGATGCGGGCAGTGGTTGATTGCTTTCCGGCAGGTGAGAATTACCTGCAAACATTTCAGCTAGGAGGTTAGCTTTATCAACCGGGTCAGTGAATATTTGATCAGCCTTTAAAAGAGACGGAATAGAAGAACTAGCATTTCCCTTAACTCTTTTAACGAATGACCAAAAGCTTTTACTTCCCCGTGGGGCAGTAAGAACTTTAGCGCGAAGACTCTGCTCGTACAAAGCTTTTGCACGTCTTAGCACTTTGGCACACGAAGTTCTCGCCCTTTTGCGCATCATATCAGTATCTGCGTTTTTATTATTCCGCCAGACACTAAATGCTTCCTCTCTGGATCTGACTGCAAGTCTGCACGTCTGATTAAACCAAGACTTTGGTCTAGGCCTAATCGAAATTTGCTTCGATGGTATGAACGTTTTCATACCAAGCATTATTATATTTTGGACCATTTTAGCCATGGCATTGACATCATTGTCGAGGAAGCAGAGCCTCTAATTGAAATGCCGAAAGAAATCGTTGAGCTCAGCCCAACGTGCCTTTTCGTAAATATATTTCAAACGTTTCATAGCTGGCGGTGAAATGCCTCGAAGTTCCGCAAACGAAAAGGAGGCAGAAATGGTGCAATGATTCTAATTACCGAGAGGTGCGCTAATGTTCATTTCTTACTTTTCAGGGTGTGAAGTGAGAAAAAGGTCGAGGGTGTTGTGTTGGTGCCCGTCAACACATGAAATATGTGTTGGTTCATTCACTAATTGCGCAAGGTGATTGTGCGCTGCGAATAGCTCAGCATATTGGCCTTCTGGAGTTGTATTGCTCGAATGGCGGAGCCACGATAAATTATGGACATTGAAATCGCCAGCAATAACGATTTCACTGTTCGGGTAATTTTCGAGGATCCCCGATATATTGTCGGAAAGGGCATCGAAGTTCTGTATAGTTTTCTCCCTTTCCGTGTTTGGGCTTCTGTAAAGAAACCCCCTAACTCTGTTCGGTGATTCCTTTTTCTTCTAAATTCCTCAATATTATTGTTTTGTTTTGATTTTTATTTTCTAGATGTGAAAATTAGCCGTATTTTTCATCTACTTTATGCTCACAATTTCGCAATTTTTAGCACGACAATGTTACAAACATAGGTTATAGGAATCTGTGGTTACAAAACACAACAATGTGGTGTTTTGTGTTATGAAAAGTATGTACTATGAAAATTAATTTCATTTATTAAAACAAATAGATACCAAAAAATCACAAGATCACTAAAATGTTATTTTATTGGCTTATGCACAACAAATTTCTTTTTGGTAATTTTTTAGCTTCGCTATGTTTTTTTTTTTGCTATATTAACACAAAACACGATTAGAACCACAAAACACCATTAAAACAAGCTCCACTATGTTTTTTTTTACTATAATATTAACACAAAACACAATTAAAACAAAGAAAACCTCAAGAAATTATAAATTTGTTCTTGTGCACAAATTGCGGCTTATGTATGTTAACAAAATTTTTCATCACAAAACACCAAAATACTGACAAATTTCTTTTTGGTAATTTTTTAGCTTCGCTATGTTTTTTTTTTGCTACATTAACACAAAACACTATTAAAACAAGCTTCACTATGTTTTTACCTATAATATTAACACAAAACACAATTAAAACCAATAAAACCACAAGAAATTATAAATTTGTTCTTATGCACAAAATGTGGCTTATGTTTACATTTTTCTTTTGTTTACTTTTCATCTTTCGTAAAATTGAATATTTATCTCTTTCTCCCCCTATTTAAAGAAAAGCTGATTTAAATTTTTTCAGACCCCTAGCTGACACTTCTAGGTATTCTATGGACACAGGCTCTATTGACTAGATAGCGACGGATGTTTGTTATTTTTTTTCAGGAATTCTTGTCCGGCATACTTTCCGGCTTTTCGTTTCAAATTCAACAGAGTGAAAAATTGTTTCTGTTTACAACGCACAATCTCACACATTTTTATTATCTCAAAGTCAGCGACTAGTACATATTCATAGCGGTTTGTTTATAATTTTTTTAAAATTTAAAGTAAACAAAATGCTTTTGATGATGTTCCGTGCATTTTATGTTTTATACAGATATTTTATTTGAAGTTTTTTATTCACATCAAACTACTATGGACTGAATTTCTAATTGATTACGTTTAGCACTATTTTGACAATCGACATTTAAATTTTTTATTTATAAAAAGTTTAATAAATAAATAAATTTCCGTACAAAATTCTATAGAGCAAAAAAAATTATAAATACAGCAGTAAATATTTTCAAAAACAGTTTTTTAATAATTATAATAATATAATTATTATTAAAAAGAATTATAATTTCCTATTATTCCTGATGATGTTAACAAGCTGTTAACGAAATATCGAATAATAAGAAACAAAATAAGATAAAAAAAGACCTCAGGCTTAATAAATATATATCAAAAAATATAAAGAAAATTATAATGTTTTTAATGTCTTTAAAAAAAAATACAATTTTTTATTTGAAAATTTAAAATATTGCATATGAAAATATTCAATATTAACCATCTACCAGTGTTGGCACTTCGGGTGACAGTGGCCGGATCAGACTTTTTATGGCTCTTTTTCGCGTCATTGTGCTAATAACTCCCGCAGAAACCTGGGGGCTAATTCTCGCATTCGTGATCGAAATTAATTTCGATAGCGTACAATTTTCTAATGATGTTACTCGATACGAAACGAATCGAATTTTTAGTTCAGTGTTGTAAAGAATTTATATGAATATGCTTTACAACACTGAATTAAATGGAGAAAATTGGGAACAAATCTAGTTTATGGAAGCCACTCCAAATTTAAAAAAAATTATCTTAGGTGATAGAAAATTAAGAAAAAAAAGTTTAATACAAAAATCTTCGGCAACGCATAGTTTGGGAGTTACGGACCTACAAAGTCGTCGATATATTTTGCCATTTTCATTATAAGTGTTTAATTCATTGCAATAATATTGGTATGGCTGCCTTCCTAAACATCCGTATGCAATGTCAAAACAGTGTTTAAGAAAAGCAGTAATATTTTGCCATATTTTGTATAGAGTTAATAAATTTCTTTTTTTTATGGTATAACACACACTGGCTTCGCTAACTAAAGGTTGTCTGCATAGCCGGGCTTCGGCCGGGTTTAAGGATTGTCTCCTCTATGGTATAACACACACCGACTTCGCTAACTAAAGGTTTTCTGCATAACCGGCCTTTGACGGCGCCTAAGAATTTTCACCTCTACACATTTTATCATCCCAAAATGTGAAATTTTACCATCATGTGATCGGCATTTTCACAAGCTTTCCAATGATACCCATATTGACCCAATAAGCTAAGAAATATTAAACACGATGACATTTTTATTGTAAAACTTCCGAGGCCCATAACTCGGAAAATATGCGTTTCCGAAGGTTTTTGCACTAAACTTTTTTTTATTAAAATTAAATTTTCTATCAGATAAGTTACCTTTTTTTAAATTCGGAGTGGCTTCCATAAACTAGATTTAAGCCGAAAATTGTAAACAAATAAATAAACGATGGAATAAATGACCAAATAACCATAGTTGGAAAACAAATTCGTGATAATATTAAAATAGCTTTATTTAATAATTAAATAATATATCAATATTATAACCATATATTAATACCTACATATATATTAAAAAAAAAAAAAACTTCTATTAAAAAATTCATATTTATTGAAACCAAAAAAATTAAAGCCTAGAAAAGTTTTATGTACATAGGGATTTAGGTCAAAAATAGCTATTTTTATTTTTTATTGCATTTTGTTACCCATATTAAGTGTTTCTAACTCCTTTCTTCGTATTTGCAACTCCATTTCTTTAATTTGTTTTTTTAAGTATTGCTCCCCTTCCTTAATTTTTAGGCTTTTCTTTTTCATTTCAATTAACTAATTACTTAGTTTGACATTCTCTTCTTTTAATTCGAGGTCTTGTTTTTTTATTTCTATAAGCGAATCTAATCTCTTTAGCATCTCCTTCTGGTAGTTCTCGGGAGTCATCATAGTTTTGGTTTCCCTTTTCTTTACGCTACTTTTTTTATGTCTCCATATATTATTTTTCTTTTTTCTGGCACTGATTCTTCTAAATCATCATCTTCTGTACATGAGGAGTGGTTACTGTCCAAAACTAAAGACGAAGAAGTGCATGGCAAGTCATTATTGAGATCTTCAGGCGCTATTATATTAAATTCATCACCTAAAGGTTTTAAGTTTGACTTTGGCTCCGTTTGTGTTTTTAAAACTGATCCAAAGCTTTTCACAGCCTTCAGACCCTCAACAGCGACTTCTATGCCAGCAGCAGCCAAGATTTGTTCCTCTACTTGAGTTAGAGTTTTTTCTTCATACGGGCCACCACCGGTTCTTTTCTTCGAAGATTTATTAAAAGAAAACTTCTTTTTTACATTTTGTTTTTGATCAGCGTATACCTAAACAAAAAAATCATTACTAAAAGTAAAACAATTTTTTCTTGTTATATTACCTTCCGCCACATTTTCACATCTTTTATTGGTGGACCAGAAGCATTAAGTTTCGCGGCTGGTTGCTCCCAAGATTGGTTAGCCCTCGCTTTCCCTTGCGAACTATTCGGTAAAAGGCTTTTTGCCAAATCGGTGTGATTTGCCATAAAATTCCCAAGGATCTCCTTTTGAGAATAATTTATTTTTGTTAACTTTGACCTAGAAATATATCAATTTAGTTAAAAAAAAAATAAATTCATAAATTTTTAACTTACATTTTCTTTTCTGTACACTTTTATACTTTAAAAAGTAAACTCGAATGATGATTTGCTAACGAATTTATACTCGCAAGGTTGCATTCGAAATGTACCTCGTTATCGAATGCCATCATTAGAAATTTCGATACTCGATACACGATATCGAATGAGAGAATCCCAAAAGTAAGAAAACTCGCACGTTCGAATAAAATTTCGCTCGTATACGGATGCGAGAATCAGCCCCCTGATAAAAGCTATATTGTGGATTGGTATAGTTGCTGTTGGACTGTTTGGTGATGAAGGCGTAGCACTGATCACCGAGCAGTCTCTCAGGCGGCAACTAGTTCATTGGTGTCGCCAATATAAATAACAGACAATTTATTTTATTTTTCTTGCGTAAACTATGACAGGCCGTTTCAGAATTGACTTCTGCAACATACGTGGTTTAAAGGCAATTTTTTTTTCTGTATATGCGCACGTTTGTCTCCATTGGCCGAATGTTTTCGACTTAAGTGAAGCCCAGGTGTCTAAGGATGCTGATCCACATGATTTTCACATACCTGGGTATCACCTTCTACCCCTGTTCATTCTTCATAGGGGCCTTGCAGTATACATACGCAATGAAGTTGTGTACCAGTGCCAGCAATCCTTAGGCACGAATGATCCCGAATTTAGCTGTCTATGGGTTAAATTTAAAATCAGAGAAAATCTTTTGCACTTCGGGTTTCTTTACAGAAGCCTAAATATGGAAATGGAAAAAAACTATATACAGCTTCGATATCCGACTCCTTATCAGAGATACTAGAAAATTATCCGAACAGTGAAATCGTTATTGCTGGTGATTTCAGCGTTCATAATTTATCATGGCTTCGTCATTCGAGCCATGCAACTTCAGAGGGCCAATATGTTGAGTGATTCGCGACGCACAATCACCTAGCGCAACTAGTGAATGAGCCAACATATATTCCGTGTATTGACGGGCACAAATCAAACATCCTCACCTCTTTCTCACTTCACAATCAGATAAGTATGAAGTGAATATTAGCGCACCTTTCGAAAATTCGGATCACTGAACCATTTCTGACTCCTTTTCGATTGCGGAACTTTGTAACGTTTCACCCCCAGCTACGAAACGTTTAAAATATATTTTCGAAAAGGCGCGTTGGGCTGAGCTCAACGATTTCTTTCGGCATTTCAATTGGAAGCTCTGCTTCCTTGACAATGACGTCAATGCCATGGCAGAAATGGTTGAAAATATAATATTGCTCGTTATGAAAACTTTCATACCATCGAAGCAAAATTTCGATTAAACACAGACCGAAGTCATGGTTTATTCAGACGTGAAGACTTGCAGTCAGATCCAGAGAGGAAGCATTTAATATCTGGCGAAATGACAAAAACGCGGATACTGATATTGTTAATTGGATTTGTGGTTTTCTTGCAAGCACTTGTAGCCAGAAGAATGTTAATTTAAAATGTTTAGGTCTTCTCAAGCACTTGTAACTTGGAGGCGGAGGCAATGATCCAACCGAATAAAGTGTTTTGTAAGATGAGCAAATTCATTGTTAACTTGATTTGTCCACCTATTAATAATTGGTGATAGAATTCGGCACCCAATAAAACACCTATCTTGTCGGGGCGATTGAAATCCGGATCAGCTAGTGTAATATTCTCGGGAATTTTCCAGTGATTGATGTGAATCACTTGCGATGGTTGAGGAGAAATTATTTGTTTAAGAACAGCTGCTTCAAGTCGTTTACTATAGTTATTGTATCTTGAATGCAACTTGACGTTGACTCGATTATACACCTTGGTGCTGCTGGATCCAATTCCACTTATGGTGATGGAGGTTGATGCCGTTGGAAGGCCAAGCCGTTTTACAAGGCGTTCGCTAACAAAGTTGAGTTGTGATCCAGAGTCAACAAGTGCTCTGCATTGTACCTTCTTTCCATTTGCGCTAATTGAAATTACTGCCGTACTAAGAAGTACGTAGCTATTTGATACACAGTGTTTTGAAGAGGTAAGTGATGCGGCTTCGTTGTTTAAAGGTACTATCCCTTTGTCTATTGGTGAACGATCTTTAAATGCATGATTTGTTGAAGTATATGTGTTGCTTATCTGACCTGAATGTTCAAGATGCAGAAACGTATTGTGCCTTTTGAAGAACCTTGTGCAACTTCTCCGTATGCAGATTTTTGCGCTGTATCCTGTGCAATTAACGCAGTATTTCAGTTTTTGAATGAATTGGAGTCGTGCAGTGGGTGATAGCTGAATAAATTTTTTACATGCAAATAAGAATTCTTACACATGATACAAGAGTCGCTTCGTTGGGTTTCTGCTGTAATGGAAGCGCACACTCTGGACCTTGTAGGTGTAGATTTATCCTTTTCAGCCATTGCTTCCATGGACTGAAAGTGTCCTTTCAAGAATTCTAAAAATCCTTTGACAGTTGGCACTTCTCGTGGTTGGAGAAGCGATTGTTCATAACGAAGGCGTGTCGCGTAATCTATAATCAATAACAAATGGACCAAGAGTGGGCCCCATGAAGATGTATCAATTCGGAGGTTTTGTAATGATAAAAGACATTCCTGAGTTTTATCATGTAGTGACTTGTAGTTATCGCTCGTTTTTTTTTTTGGTACATCCACCAATTCTTGTATGAGTTTACTGACTAGTAATCTTCTGTTGTTGTAGCGCTCGATTACTATTGCCCAGGCTGCCTCGAAATTCTCTGCAGTAGTGCTGAAGTGTTTTACCGAATTCGCAGCTTCTCCCACCAAATGTTTTTTTAGGTACCACTTTTTTTAACGCTAGGTATTGGTTGCATAACTATTAGGAACGAAAACAAGTCGTGAAACTCCTTCCACTTTAAATAATTCCCATCAAAGTTAGGTAACGTTGTTTTGGGAATCGGTACTGCCATATGTTCTGGTTGTGCACTATTTTTGTCAGAGTAGAGAGGGCTTGTTGGGTTGATTGTGCAGGAATTCATTGTCTTTCGTAACTTCGCTTCCAGCTGGATAAATCGCTCTATATTATAACCTTAACTCACCGGATCTTCGCTCATTTCCGCTATATCATAGTGTAGCTCCTCAATATTTTGCCATAGTTTAATCGCAACTGGCATATCCTCATTTGTAACATCGTCAGATAATAGTCGATCTAGTGATGCTATCATGGCAGCTTGTCGTCGAATGTTTCTCATAAGTTCACTAGTACCAGTGGCTGTTGTTTTAAATTGTTTTGGTTGCTCTTGACTCTCTGGTGGCCCCCTTGATTCAATTGGGGCCACCTTCAATATTGCCTGTTGAAACACCTGCTTGTATTGTTGCACGATGTCAATTATGGCTTTGTAATAGTAGTCGCTGAAGTATTTGTGCTCCAGCGGTATGTCTTCTAGTAACCGAATTTGATTATCGGTTGTCTCAAAATCCGGCCACTCTTCATCCAGTTTTCTTAGCCGCTCTTGAAAATAGCTGATGGATACCTTTCTCGTTGCTGGATCCTTTTTGAAGTTGCGGATGATTGTTTCAATCCGATTTGTCTGTTGACCAGTTCACTGAATGAGGCCATGATTGAGTAGTTGAATAGCGTCCTTTTGCGGATTCAAACTTGTTTGTCCTGCGCTTAGATACAGGATCACGTCGGGGTCACCAAAAATGTTAATAATTGTTTGTGGTTTTCTTGCAAGCAGTTGTAGCCTGAAGAATGTTAATTTAAAATGTTTAGGTCCTCTCAAGCACCTATAACTTGGAGGCGGAGCTCAAATACAACAATTGATAAGTTGTCTTATTATAAAAGAACTCTGTCTTTCAACTTTATTGAACCTTATTTTATACAAATAAAAGTGCTTAATAATTAAACTAAAATAATTAAAATACCTAATCAACATTAAATAAAATTGTGCAATAACCGACCTATTTCCATACAAAATTGCAAGTACAAACATTCGGTTATTGACTTCGTCAAAAATGCAGAATATGAAATCAATATTGACTTGATTTCACATACTGCAGACGGTTGAGCAATAAAATAAATATTGTGATTCAATAATAAAAAACGTGTATGTGTGTTAATAAACTATAAGTATTAACAGATATGATGCGCAAAACGGCGAGATCTTCGTGCGCCAAAGTGCCAAGACGTCAAAATATTCTGTACGAGCAGCGTCTTCGCACTACAGTTCTTTCTGCACAACGGGGCAGTAAAAGCTTTTGGTCTTTCCTAAAACTAGTGAAGGAAAATGCTAGTTCTTCTATTCCGGCTCTTTTGAAGGATGACCAATTATTCACTGACACGGTTGAAAAAGCTAACCTACTAGCTGAAATGTTTGCAAGTAACTCTCACTTGCCGAAGAGCAATCAATCACTGCCCGCTTTCTTGAGTGTATCCGTAACTATGCCAAAGATATACTTTCGAGCTCGCGCAGTTAAAAGGGTTTCAACGAACCTCAACAGAAACAAGTCTCCTGGGCCGGATGGAATTCCTGCACTGGTCCTCAAATAGTGTTCTTCGACGTTATCGCGTCCTTTGGCAATCTTTTTCAGCACTGTACTATACAGGTCAATTCCCTTCGGGCTGGAAGATTGCAAATGTAACCTGAAAATTACCGCCCGATCGCAATCTGTTCCGCGTTTTCCAAAGTGATGGAAATATTTAGAGTCCAACAATTTACTGAACGACCGTCAATACGGCTTCCGTTGAGGACGGTCTACGAGCGACTTATTGGCCTTCCGCTCGGAAAAAAGGTGCAGTTCTATTCATCATTTTGGCGAAAGTAAAGTCGTGGCTCTGGATATTTCTAAAGCATTTGATAGAGTGTGGCATGGGGCATTTTTGTCCAAACTTATTGCTATTGGTGTCGGTGATATCTTCTCTCAATTTCTGTCGAGTTTTCTCAGGGATCGCGCTATAAGAGTTGTTATAGACAGGATCTCATCTAACGAGAATCAGACAAACTCAGGGGTACCGCAGGGCTACACTTTTTCTCCTACCCTATTTCTAGTATTTCTTAATGACCTCCTATGTCAAACTTACAACCCTAACCACACTTTCGCAGATGACCAACATCGACTATGAGCACGTCGCTGAGGCAGAATATGAGTGACTCATTGAATTGTGACCTCACTATTTATACCGCCTACATCCGACCGAAAATGGAATACAACTCTCATATATTGGCCGGTGCTTCAAAAACTATTTTGAAGTTACTCGACAGTGTACAGGAGAGAGCGAAGAAACTCATTGTCGACGGTAAGGTAACCAACTCCATTGACTTCCTTGAGCATCGTCGCAATGTGGGGTATATTTCGTTGTCATATCGGTACTACAATGGGATATGCTCTAGTGAAATCAGGGAACTAATTCTCGAAACCCGTTCATTCCAGCGTACAACACGTTCATCGTTAAGGGCGCATCCACTTGTTGCCGATTTGGCGGCAAATCGCACTACGCATTACAGGGAGAACTCTTTTTTCGGCCGAACATCGCGTATGTGGAACAAACTCTCTGCCGATGTCTTTCCTGTCAGTTTTGACATGGGAAAATTCAAATGAAATGTCCATAAACACTATTACCTCTATCCTCCTTTCCATAACCTAAATTCCTAGTTCCAGCACAATGCACATCATGTGTAGGGGTCATCACCCGAGCACTGGTCCAAAATAAAACAAGTAAGAGTACTATATTCGGCTGTGCCGAATCTTAGATACCTTTCACTGACTCCATTTATTTCTGATATTCGCCTGAATTGCCGGATAGTCGTTTAGTAGTGCCGAATTTTTACTTAATTGTTGGATCTGGTTCAAAGGACCAGACCTTTTCAATCAATATATAACTTCAAACAGCCAAGTCATCACGCAAACCAAATTTCACCGTAAAGCTACCAAAAACGAATATGGCTTACGCCATTCTTGCGTGATCAGTTCTTTCAAACAGAGGCTTCCACCATTTTTTGCTTTACGGGTCTCTTTCACCAAACATATTTAAACACAATTTAATTTAATTAATGATCTTTATTTAAAGTATGTTTAAAAAAATTTTATTTTCACCAACTGAAATAATGAAACACAAGAAAGTATGGTAACGCTCTGATATTTAATATGATAGCGTCGACTTACAGCTTTTTAAAAAGCTGTTTAAAAGCTATTTGAAAGCTGTTTCATGCTGTTGCAAAATCAATATTTAAAGCAGAGTGCTGGCTACTTAAACAATATTTAAATATTCAATGAGTATATCTAGATGAAAATGAAAATCGACATTTAAATATGAATTGATATTTAAATAGAATTGGAGAAATAGGCTCTAAGTATTTCATACATTTAAAAGGAAGACTCAAATATTACTTAGATTTTATAAAAGTAAAAGATTCCGCAAATAGTTTATTTTTAGTAAATAAAACAAATCCGTCTGAAGAATAAAACAAACAACTAGTTTCCATTGAAAATTTGTTATTGGGATGTGTGAACAGCAGAAACATTGGTCTTTATAGATTTATAGGTAATATATAACACGAGAAAACATAAAAATATGTTTTTAAAAACATGTTCCTACGATGTATAGTTTTTGAGTAAAGAATTTTTTCTAATTTCAGACAAGTTTTTTTTGATTGTTCACATTTTGAGGATTACAGCATTTTCTTTTTCCTACATCGCGATATGGGTGTATATATTCACATGTATTAATTATAAATTAAATTTTTTTTTTTGAGGTAAATACTTTTATAATATAAAAACTATAAGTGTTTCATTTAACGCTTCCTGCATATTTGCCTATGTAAAGGGTGGTTAAATTTCAAGGGCCGATGTTGATTTTGAATAAAACACAAACTATTTAGGAAATTATTGTAATTTTATTTTATTATGATATATTGGTATTACTCAATTATGTATGGAACAAAATATCGGCCAAATGGGCGCCGCGACCACGGCGGCACACCTCCATCCGATGGTCCAAATTTTCGATGACCCTGAGGCATAATGGAGGTTCTATGCCGTTAATGTGCCGAATTATCTCATCCTTTAGCTCTTGAATTGTTGCTGGCTTATCGACGTACACCTTTTCTTTCAAATAACCCCAAAGAAAAAAGTCCAACGGTGTCAAATCACATGATCTTGGCGGCCAATTGACATCGCCATTACGTGAGATAACACGGCCATTGAATTTGTTGCGCAAAAGAGCCATTGTTTCGTTAGCTGTGTGGCAAGTGGCACCGTCCTGCTGAAACCACATATCGTCCACATCCATATCTTCCAATTCGGGCCATAAAAAGTTCGTTATCATCTCACGATAGCGAACACCATTCACAGTAACTGCCTGACCGGCCTCATTTTGGAAAAAATACGGCCCGATGATGCCGCCAGCCCATAAACCGCACCAAACAGTCACTCTTTGTGGGTGCATTGGTTTTTCGACAATCACTCTTGGATTCTCATTCGCCCAAATGCGGCAATTCTGTTTATTGACGAATCCACTGAGGTGAAAATGTGCCTCATCACTGAAGATGATTTTCTTCGAAAATTGATCATCCACTGTTGCCGTGGTCGCGGCGCCCATTTGGCCGATATTTTGTTCCATACATAATTGAGTAATACCATCATATCATAATAAAATAAAATTACAATAATTTCCTAAATAGTTTGTGTTTTATTCAAAATCAACATCGGCCCTTGAAATTTAACCACCCTTTATATGTGTATATATAGGCAAATTATTTTAGTAAACTTATATGGAAATACTTACATATTGTCACATGAAACATAATACCGTATGTGGCAAACAATTCAAAATTAGGGTTTCAATTAATTAATGCCGACATTATAGTCAACTAGAAAACGACGTTGCAACTTATCAATACTGTTTTTTTTTAATTTTATTCATCATGTAAAATTTAAAAATTTGTGGGTGCATGTTTTCGCGCAATACACTGTAAGGCCTATAGCTCCGAAACTAGGACTTGTGCCAAAAATCGCCCTATACCGGGTGATAGGTCTAAGTATTTACTACATTATGCCATCATTCGTTTTCGGCCCAATGGTTGTGCCTTCGAACAAAATTTTTCAAATACTGTTTCAAGGCGATTTCGCGCAATACACTGTAAGGCCTATAGCTCCGAAACTAGGACTTGTGCCAAAAATCGCCCTATACCGGGTGATAGGTCTAAGTATTTACTACATTGTGCTATGCGGGAAACCTTTAGTTAGCGAAGCCGGTGTGTGTTATACCATAGACGAGAAAATCTTTAAGCCCGGCCGAAGGCCGGCTATGCGAGAAACCTTTAGTAAGCGAAGCCGGTGTGTGTTATATCATAGAGGAGAAAATCCTTAAGCCCGGCCGAAGGCCGTTTATGCGGGAAACCTTTAGTTAGCAAACCCGGTGTGTGTTATATTATAGAGGAGAAAATACTTAAGCCCGGCCGAAGGAAACATTACATTTAATTTGTAAAACTAAAAAAAAAAATTTATTAACTCTATACAAAATATGGCAAAATATTACTGCTTTTCTTAAACACTGTTTTGACATTGCATACGGATGTTTAGGAAGGCAGCCATACCCATATTGTTGCAATGAATCAAACACATATGAAAATGGCAAAATATATCCACGACTTTGTAGGTCAGTAACTCCCAAACTATGCGTTGCCGAAGATTTTTGTACTAAACTTTTTTTTCTTAGAATTTAATTTTCTATCACCTAATATAATTTTTTTTAAATTTGGAGTGGCTTCCTTAAACTAGATTTGTTCCCAACATAAAGTTGTTCTATCGGAATTGCACCAAACCGATGATGCAGCAAAGCAACTTTAACTATCAAACCACGGTATGTATGTTTGTGTGCCGGCACGTTTGTCTATTGATGAATTAGAGAGTTTCGAAATGGTGGTGGTGGTGGAGTTTAATGAAAAATTTTACGGATGTACCCAGCAATAATCAACCCAGTATTTTATCAAGGAATTTCACAATAAAGGGCGCTTTGTTAAAACCACAGAAAATGTATGTGCATTGGAATTAACTTGGGTTTTGCCTCCGATGGCAAAATTGTATAAATGTAACCCTGATCACTTTCTCATCTAATTGGTTATTATGGTTAAGGCAGTTTGTCTGCTTATTTAAGAAAAGGTTAGTTTATTTTGTTTTTACTGATTATCTAATGGCTGCTAACATTTGCAAATGTTGTTTTCTTTTTAAGACTCTGGGGCTTATAGCTAATAGCTGGAGTAGATGAATCTGGTTTCGATACAAATTACATTTAAGCCCTTATAAATTTGCGCATTTACCTAACTGACAGTGCTTTTCAACATTTGAACGATATTTTGTCAACAATTTTGGCTTACATACAGCTTTGTGGTCATTATGATTTCTTAAAAGCTTATAAAGAATTGTCTAGCATAGAGGCCACCAGTTTTCGCTTTGCTGCTCAAGAGCCTGGCTTTGACGATGTACAAAATCTAGTGGTTCTCTCAAAATACTATCCGCCCAACCATATTCTAATGAAATTTGAATATTTTTGAATGAATAAAATGAAAAAAATTATATGAAAAATTGATAAGTTCAATAATGACAAAGAAAGTTTAATAATGTTAAATTTGTGCTAAGAGCCATTTGAAATATTACATTTATTTATTTATTTCTTAATAGATTTTTATTTCAAAAATAGAAACCGAAACTGAATAAATAAATGTTACACCGATACAATTAAATGTAAATTAATTGTTTTTATTTAAAACGAAAAAACTAAATTCTACTACAGAAAGTATTTTTAATTAATAATAATTATTTTCCATTTCTCATCCCATCCAAAACCAAGTACCACATATTCACGCACTCGTTGAACATATATGTATGTACATATCGCACCCTAAATACAAAAGTGACACAACTCAAAATTTTCCAAAATGTACTTTTTTCCGTAAAATAATTCACAGTACTAATAGCAATCCTTAAAAATTCGTAAGTTCCCATTTTACAATATAACTTTGAAAATGGTATAATATTAGGTCAGTTGCTTTAGTTTGTGCCACCTGTGTAGACTTTTCCGGAACATTTGGAGCTTATATGCTTCTGTGCACCATAAAACGCAATGTTGGCTCCTAAAAAATTTAAATATAATGTATGGTTGGACATTGACTTGTATTTTGTGATTCCCGTACTTTTGTAAATTTTTTAGTTTTATTGAGATTTATTTGAAAAAAATGGTATGGATGCTGACCATAAAAAATAACTGCCAACACACTTAGCATAGTACCTCCTCGGTTGTGTGGAAAACTGTGCATATTTGCTACACTTTCTACAATGTTGCAGAGATTTTCTCCTCTACGGTCTTTGCTAACTAAAGTATTACTTCATGACCACCATTTGGCCGGCCGCAGGACTTTTCTCCTGGAACCGAAAGTGAATAGTTATTTTTTATATTTTTAATTAATGTACTCTCTTAAAAAAATAATACCGGCCCTAAACCTTTTTTACAACCGAAACCGAGCTGCATACTCGGGAAATTTGGCATATATAACTTAAATTCCATATTCACTTTAGAATATTTTTTTTCTTGGACCGGCACTCACGGGATGCATTTTATAGAAACTTAAATGGTATGAGGGTATAATCCACTGCTAGTTTGTTGTACATCATAGCATAATTCTGTCAACAATGACGGTCGTATCACCGGTCAAATGACCGTCACTGTTATTGTAGGGAAGCTAAACTTAGCTATTTGGCTGGTCTGTTCATTCGACAGGCCAAACGACAAAGTTTGTGAAAAAGTTGTGGAAAGTGGTTGTGAATAATTTAATAATTAAATATTATATTAAGAAAAATCGAAAATATATTTTTGCTATAATTAATTTAAATTACTGAACAACGTTTAATCATATGAATATACCTTGGTACTTAATATTTAGTGGAGTAAAGTAGTACTTTTGCAATGCAAAGTGTACTGAAAAAAGTACAATTGTACGAGTTTGATTATCCCTGATTTTCGTTGAAAGTTTAATGTGATGGATGACAGTTTACCGAAAAAAAACTATTTGTGAAAGAATTTATTTAAAAAAACTAGTATTGAAAGTATTTATTTAATTATATTTATTTTTGAGCCATGGTCTTTTTTATGAAAAGTTTTTAACAATTATTTATTTTTCAATATTTCGCTACCAAATAGGTAGCATTGTTAAGAAATAATAATTTGTATTAACAAAAATATTTATTTAAAAAATGGTATTTTTTATGAAAAGTTTTTAACAATTTATAGTATAAATAACAAAATTGTTTGTAATTGTGTTATTAATTGTAAAAATGTTATAAATTAATAAATAATGTAATTAATGTTTATTATAAACAAACTGATTGTTTGTTCTTCATGCCAAAACTAGCTCGAAGAAAAAGTACGGGCATTCTCGTGCGTGAAGAACAAGAACATTACTCTCTCAAACCCTCTCTCATTTACCCAATTTTTGCGTAAGAAAACGCTTTTGGGTAAGATTTTGATTAAACGAACAGACCTATAATAGGCTATAGGCACAACCATTGGGCCGAAAACGAATGATGGCACAATGTAGTAAATACTTAGACCTATCACCCGGTATAGGGCGATTTTTGGCACAAGTCCTAGTTTCGGAGCTATAGGCCTTACAGTGTAGTGAGTGAAATAGCTCTGAAACAGTGAGTGATTGTATTTATTAAGAACTTGTGTTTTATTTTCCTTATACATAATTTTTGAATTTTTTCCGAATCGTAATTTTCTAATTTTTAATCATAACGTTCTTACTTAATTAAATAATTTCTTTAAAATATAAAAATTTATTGCAAGTGACTCAAAAAGTTTGTTACCTTCCACAGAAAGTTTGATGAAATCCAAAAATATAATAAATTATAAGTGTGCTGCCATACTAATTAATATTTTGTATACTAAAAAATTTGGCAGTACTTGTCTGTAAAGCCGGAAATCTGCATTGAATTCAGCACAAGAGAGGATTTTTTCTCTCTCTCTATGTAAATAAAATAGTTTCTTGAAAAAGTTTGTTATCTTCACGGGTATCAGACCTTTTATAACCATTTGTTTGACAAACTGCATGAATTACGTAAACAATGGTTTAGGCCTATTGGGGACGCCAGCCATTAAAAACAATTGGCAACGCACTGAGTGTAGTACCTCTATGGTAGTGTGGAAATTTACACATGGTCTACTTATTGAGATCAATTTACTATTTTGAATCCATCAAAAATTTGGAAATCATTCATTCTAAATCATGTGATTGCACTCTTTTACACCTCATTGGTGTAGTAAGTGCAAACTTTATTGTGATTTTCGAAATACGTATATAAATTGAAAACTTGATAGCAGTTATCATTTTATATTGTTTTTTGTAAATATTGTAAATTGCCAATCTTAATTAAAATTTATATTGGTGTAAAGGAAAGTATAGTCCGACTGAGACTGATCGAATTTTGGTTTTTAAAATTTTAAATAATCGGAGAATGCAAACAGAATAAACTATTAGACTTTATTATTCACATATTTTTGTTCATCATTTAAAATTGCAATTATGTGATTGTAGTAGCATTGAGTAATTTAGGATATCTATAAAAATTTTATGAAAATAAAATTATTAACATGTTTATTTGTAAATTTATATTTGTTTGTTTCTCAACTGTTTCAATAAATGGTTTAAACAAAGTAAAATATACTTAAAATTAAATATTCAATAACAAATTTAGCATAAAAATTTAAAAGACAAAACATTACAAGCTTGATAGCAGGGATCTAACAATTAGCGTGAGCATGTAGTTTGATAAAAAGAACCATAATCTAATTTCGAAACTTTATTGAATATAAATAATTATAGATATTACTAATTTATAAAAAACAAAATATACATATAAAGCAGTTAGGATTATTTTATAAATGTTTTTTTTTTATAAGTAGACAGCATATGCACGTATAAATTAGTTCAAAGACCAGATCTGTTAGATTTAACTTCTCGAAAAAAATTTAATTATAATATAATTTAATTTAATTATAATAATTTATATTCAAAGTAACGAAATGCGATACTATATTTACCAAAACGTTTGTACTTTTAAAGGAATCTTTAATAGTGAAACAGTATAGAGAAGCTTAAATAAATTAAATTTCTATTTGTAGCTTATCTTCAAATTTTATAATTTCCACCTTAGTTATCTTTTTACGATCTGGAGTACCAGTTTGTAAAACTTTAACTTTTTGATAAACATTTAGAGAATTTAGCCAAAAACTTCGATCTCCACCTGTTTCCAGTGTGGGTTTTGCTGAATGAGTAAATAAATAAATAAAATAAATTACTGTATAAAAATATGTTGTATATGAAAATTGACTAAGCGAGTACAAATCAATAAACTTCTTTAATTATAGTGAAAAACTTACCTCCTTCGGAACAAATCAGTGCGCCAATGTTTACATGTTACACTGGCTTTAAGGTCTTCAGTTTTTAAATTTTCGTATATTTGGCCCAATACCAATGATGGTAGATCCTCTTCCCATTTCGTCAATGTAGAATTCATATCCACTTTAGGCATACAGTTACACGTTAAAAATAGATTATAATAAATTGGGAAGCAAAGATTACAGTTGGGGAAGGAAATTGTCTTCAGTAATTTGTTGAGCATAAAAGAACTCTTAAGGTGGTGATAAGGTGTACCTTTATTTAGTTTCTCACAATTTCTTCTTTGGTTTATTATCTTGTCCTATTGAAAATAAGAATTTTATTAATATATACGGACATTTTACATTATATTAGGTCCGTTCGTGTACTCAAAGCGTTTTCTTACGCAAAAATTGAGTAAATGAGAGAGGTTTTGAGAGAGTAATGCTATTGTTCTTCTCGCACGAGAATGCCCGTACTTTTTCTTCGGGCTAGTTTGGGCATGAAGAACAAGCAATCAGTGTGTTTATAATAAACATTGAAAATAACAAAGCAAAATTACAAATGTCACAAACAGCTGACAGACATTAAAAAAGTTGTGTTAAAAATTTTTCTGAACAATAATTAATTACAAACATTTTTGTTATTTATACCATAAATTGTTAAAAACTTTTCATAAAAAATACCATTTTTTTAAATAAATATTTTTGTTAATACAAATTACTATTTCCTAACGATGCTACCTATTTGGTAGCGAAATATTGAAAAATAAATAATTGTTAAAAACTTTTCATAAAAAAGACCATCGCTGAAAAATAAATATAATTAAATAAATTCTTTCAATACTTGTTTTTTTAAATAAATTCTTTCAAAATAGTTTTTTTTCGGTAAACTGTCATCAATCACATTAAACTTTCAATGAAAATCAGGGATAATCAAGCTCGTACAATTGTACTTTTTTCAGTACACTTTGCATTGCAAAAGTACTACTTTAATCCACTAAATATTAAGTACCAAGGTATATTCATATGATTATACGTTGTTCAGTAATTTAAATTAATTATAGCAAAAATATATTTTCGACTTTTCTTAATATAATATTTAATTATTAAGTTATTCACAACCACTTTCCACAACTTTTTCACAAACTTTGTCGTTTGAATGAACTGACCAGCGAAATAGCTAATAAGTTTAGTTTCCCTACAATAACAGTGACGGCCATTTGACCGGTGATACGACCGTCATTGTTGACAGAATTATAGGTTACTGCGTAGAACAAAGTTTCTATAATTTTCTCAATGGCAATATGAGAAAAATTTCCGAAACTTCTGGGTGCATGTGATAGTTAGCGTTGATGAATAAATCGATCTCTGCTGACCGGTCAGCATGGACGAATATATCGAACACTGCTGACTAGTCAGCGTTAACGGATATATCGGTCACTGTTAACGGATATCACAATTAAAGTGAAACACTATTTATTTCAATTCTTTATATTGATTTTATTTCAATATTCTAATATATATGTACATACATATGCATATAAAGAAGAAATGTAATATAATATAAAATAGAAATATGCATCAGAACCTTGGAGTGGGCCATCATCTGTGAATTTTTTCTTAATATAATTGCCCACAATTATTTAAAATATACAAATATTAAAACAAACTATTCAGGGATTCGCATAAAAATTAATTCTATCCATCAGCAAAGACAACATATGTCGTTGTTAAAACGTGTCGCCGAGTGCCGAACACAAAAACGATGCTCTCTTCCACACCCGTAACATGCTACCAAACTAAATGTTTTCTCGTCTAAACTCAGTCGTACGGAGCTTCAAAAACTATAGTCCGAATTATAAGTTTACATACGAATAAAATTATCATTTCTGTAAAATTGAAGAATTTGCGAAAATTTAAGAATACTTTTGTAATGAACTGCATTAATTTTTAACTATTCGACAACACGTTGGTTGTCTCGCAACGAGGTGGTCTCTCGACTAATAGGAACTCCTTCAGTATTACTTTAATTTGATTGATTTCGAAACAAATTCTCAATATTGAAGAACTCATTTTATTTTATCTTTCTGTTACTAATAGTTAATAATAGTAAAACTTAACACAACTTTTATGTTTTTAGAACATTTGGGGTCAAAAAAGTACAATTTTAAAATTGTCAAATATCATCTCCGATATAAACAGAGCTGTAAAAAATTTACATTTCTTTTTTTCTGGTAAATTTTATGGTTTTTTTGCGTTTTCTTACTTTTGTACATTTTGCTCTCTTATTGAGAGTAATTATAGCTTATTCTCATTATACCGAACTTTCCCAGAACGTTAACGTACAGACCTATTATGTACATATTTAATCATTTATTGTTTGTAACTTAAATCTAATTAAAAATGAAATAAAAAATTAAAAACTTACCTATAATGTTGCTGCTAAAGGGCCATTCAGACTATTATACAAGTATTAAGACTTTCATCACATTTTACGATACAGAAATCTAAATACATTTAATGCGACTGTCAAAAAATCTAACGTAAACTGACATTTTGTATTCACACCATCACACTTGAAATAGAGAGAAAATACAAAAAAAAAACCAGAAGTTAGAAAACAATTTTTAATAAACAAAAGTATTTTAAAATTAAAAAAAGGAAAAGTCATGTTATTTCAAAAAAGAAATAAATGTAAATTTGTGGGAGTTTTGATGGCTTTAGCTATAATAAAGAAACACAAGCAGCATGCGCATATTGAATTATTATTACTGGCTAACGGCGGCAGGTTTTTTTACGTAGATGGCAAACGAGCCGGCTCTTGAAAGTATGCAGCAGTTAAAATATTCGATTTAGATAAAGGAAATAAATCAAATGAATAATATTAAAAAAGCTTTTAAGACGAAATATATTTCTATGCGATTAAAATTTTAAAAATGTTGGGGGTTTATATGAAGAAAAAAAAACCAGAAAATGGACGGGACGCCACCGGCGGCGGAACAGTTGGCTTGTGAATTTTAATCAGATGAAAAGTATTATCGTTTAGAAAATTTTCAAAAAATGAGAATGTATTATGGGATGTCAATTTTTTATCGTAATACTTGTGGTTTTCATAACATTTTTTTTTTTTTTTTTTTTTTTACTTGGACCGGCACTCAGGGGGTGACCCCTACACATGCGATGCATTGTGCTGGAACTAGGAAAATTGGTTATGGGAAGGAGGATAGACGGAGTAGTGTTTATTGACATTTGATTTAAATCTTCCCATGCTAAAAGTGACAGGAAACACCTCTGCGGGTAGTCTATTCCACATACGTGCCGTTCGGCCAAAAAACGCATTTTCCCTGTAATGCGTAGTGCGAGTCGCCTTCAAATCGACCACAAATGGATGCGCTCTTAATGATGAACGCGTCGTGCGCGCGAATAACCGGGTTTCGGGAACAAGTTCCCTGATTTCATTAGAACACATCACGTTATAGTAACGATAGAACAACGAAACGCACCCCACATTGCGACGATGCTCAAGAGAGTCAATAGAGTTGGCTACCCTACTGTCTCCTATGAGTTTCTTCGCCCTTTCTTGTACACGGTCGAGTAACTTCAAAATAGTCTTTGAAGCACCGGCCCACACATGAGAGTTGTATTCCATTTTCGGTCGGATGTAGGCGGTATAAATAGTGAGGAGATCAGATGGGGTGAAGTATGTCTTACACCGCCTTAAAAAGCCTAGGCACTTGAATGCTTCCTTTGAGACCTGAAAAATGTGCTCAGTCCATCGGACATCACACTGATATTTCATGCCAAGAACATCAAGAGCTTCTGATTCCTCAATGTTTATGCCACCCATTTTTACAGATGAGGCAGCGTGATCGTGCACCCGGCGGTGTGTTAGCATACAGCATTGGGTCTTTTGGGAATTGAAATCGACCCTGTTCGCGTGACCCCATTCCAATATTCTCGTGAGGTCACCTGTTAGCGAATCATTCATATTCAGCCGCGTCGCCGCGATCATAGTTGATGTCGGCCTACGATCGAATGAATATGAATGGCAGATACTGCTGTCATCTGCGAAAGAGTGGATAGGGTTTGAAGTATGACATAGGAGGTCATTAAGAAAAATCAGAAATAGGGTAGGAGAAAGAATAGAGCCTTGTGGTACCCCTGAATTGATCTTGAACTCGTTTGATGAGATCCCGTCTATAACAACTCTTATAGCGCGATCCTTGAGAAAGCTCGATATAAATCGAGAGAAGATATCACCAGATATTTCATAAGATGGAAATTTAGCATACTCTCCATTACTTTAGAAATGGTAGAGCATATTGCGATTGGGCGATAATTTTCAGGGTTGCTTGCCTCTCCCTTCTTGGGGATCGGCGTAACATTTGCAACTTTCCAGCACGACGGAAATTCACCTGCATGATAGAGGGTGCTGAAAAGGATTGCCAGAGGACGCGATAACGTCGAAGAGCACTGCTTCAAGACCAGTGCCGGAATTCCATCCGGGCCAGGAGACTTATTTATGTTGAGGTCCGATAAAACCCTTTTAACTGCACGAGCCCGAAAGTATATCTTTGGCATAGTTACGGATACACGCTCGGATGCGGGCAGTGGTTGATTGCTTTCCGGCAGGTGAGAATTACCTGCAAACATTTCAGCTAGGAGGTTAGCTTTATCAACCGGGTCAGTGAATATTTGATCAGCCTTTAAAAGAGACGGAATAGAAGAACTAGCATTTCCCTTAACTCTTTTAACGAATGACCAAAAGCTTTTACTTCCCCGTGGGGCAGTAAGAACTTTAGCGCGAAGACTCTGCTCGTACAAAGCTTTTGCACGTCTTAGCACTTTGGCACACGAAGTTCTCGCCCTTTTGCGCATCATATCAGTATCTGCGTTTTTATTATTCCGCCAGACACTAAATGCTTCCTCTCTGGATCTGACTGCAAGTCTGCACGTCTGATTAAACCAAGACTTTGGTCTAGGCCTAATCGAAATTTGCTTCGATGGTATGAACGTTTTCATACCAAGCATTATTATATTTTGGACCATTTTAGCCATGGCATTGACATCATTGTCGAGGAAGCAGAGCCTCTAATTGAAATGCCGAAAGAAATCGTTGAGCTCAGCCCAACGTGCCTTTTCGTAAATATATTTCAAACGTTTCATAGCTGGCGGTGAAACGCCTCGAAGTTCCGCAAACGAAAAGGAGGCAGAAATGGTGCAATGATTCTAATTACCGAGAGGTGCGCTAATGTTCATTTCTTACATTCAGGGTGTGAAGTGAGAAAAAGGTCGAGGGTGTTGTGTTGGTGCCCGTCAACACATGAAATATGTGTTGGTTCATTCACTAATTGCGCAAGGTGATTGTGCGCTGCGAATAGCTCAGCATATTGGCCTTCTGGAGTTGTATTGCTCGAATGGCGGAGCCACGATAAATTATGGACATTGAAATCGCCAGCAATAACGATTTCACTGTTCGGGTAATTTTCGAGGATCCCCGATATATTGTCGGAAAGGGCATCGAAGTTCTGTATAGTTTTCTCCCTTTCCGTGTTTGGGCTTCTGTAAAGAAACCCCCTAACTCTGTTCGGTGATTCCTTTTTCTTCTAAATTCCTCAATATTATTGTTTTGTTTTGATTTTTATTTTCTAGATGTGAAAATTAGCCGTATTTTTCATCTACTTTATGCTCACAATTTCGCAATTTTTAGCACGACAATGTTACAAACATAGGTTATAGGAATCTGTGGTTACAAAACACAACAATGTGGTGTTTTGTGTTATGAAAATTATGTACTATGAAAATTAATTTCATTTATTAAAACAAATAGATACCAAAAAATCACAAGATCACTAAAATGTTATTTTATTGGCTTATGCACAACAAATTTCTTTTTGGTAATTTTTTAGCTTCGCTATGTTTTTTTTTTTTGCTATATTAACACAAAACACGATTAGAACCACAAAACACCATTAAAACAAGCTCCACTATGTTTTTTTTTACTATAATATTAACACAAAACACAATTAAAACAAAGAAAACCTCAAGAAATTATAAATTTGTTCTTGTGCACAAATTGCGGCTTATGTATGTTAACAAAATTTTTCATCACAAAACACCAAAATACTGACAAATTTCTTTTTGGTAATTTTTTAGCTTCGCTATGTTTTTTTTTTGCTACATTAACACAAAACACTATTAAAACAAGCTTCACTATGTTTTTACCTATAATATTAACACAAAACACAATTAAAACCAATAAAACCACAAGAAATTATAAATTTGTTCTTATGCACAAAATGTGGCTTATGTTTACATTTTTCTTTTGTTTACTTTTCATCTTTCGTAAAATTGAATATTTATCTCTTTCTCCCCCTATTTAAAGAAAAGCTGATTTAAATTTTTTCAGACCCCTAGCTGACACTTCTAGGTATTCTATGGACACAGGCTCTATTGACTAGATAGCGACGGATGTTTGTTATTTTTTTTCAGGAATTCTTGTCCGGCATACTTTCCGGCTTTTCGTTTCAAATTCAACAGAGTGAAAAATTGTTTCTGTTTACAACGCACAATCTCACACATTTTTATTATCTCAAAGTCAGCGACTAGTACATATTCATAGCGGTTTGTTTATAATTTTTTTAAAATTTAAAGTAAACAAAATGCTTTTGATGATGTTCCGTGCATTTTATGTTTTATACAGATATTTTATTTGAAGTTTTTTATTCACATCAAACTACTATGGACTGAATTTCTAATTGATTACGTTTAGCACTATTTTGACAATCGACATTTAAATTTTTTATTTATAAAAAGTTTAATAAATAAATAAATTTCCGTACAAAATTCTATAGAGCAAAAAAAATTATAAATACAGCAGTAAATATTTTCAAAAACAGTTTTTTAATAATTATAATAATATAATTATTATTAAAAAGAATTATAATTTCCTATTATTCCTGATGATGTTAACAAGCTGTTAACGAAATATCGAATAATAAGAAACAAAATAAGATAAAAAAAGACCTCAGGCTTAATAAATATATATCAAAAAATATAAAGAAAATTATAATGTTTTTAATGTCTTTAAAAAAAAATACAATTTTTTATTTGAAAATTTAAAATATTGCATATGAAAATATTCAATATTAACCATCTACCAGTGTTGGCACTTCGGGTGACAGTGGCCGGATCAGACTTTTTATGGCTCTTTTTCGCGTCATTGTGCTAATAACTCCCGCAGAAACCTGGGGGCTAATTCTCGCATTCGTGATCGAAATTAATTTCGATAGCGTACAATTTTCTAATGATGTTACTCGATACGAAACGAATCGAATTTTTAGTTCAGTGTTGTAAAGAATTTATATGAATATGCTTTACAACACTGAATTAAATGGAGAAAATTGGGAACAAATCTAGTTTATGGAAGCCACTCCAAATTTAAAAAAAATTATCTTAGGTGATAGAAAATTAAGAAAAAAAAGTTTAATACAAAAATCTTCGGCAACGCATAGTTTGGGAGTTACGGACCTACAAAGTCGTCGATATATTTTGCCATTTTCATTATAAGTGTTTAATTCATTGCAATAATATTGGTATGGCTGCCTTCCTAAACATCCGTATGCAATGTCAAAACAGTGTTTAAGAAAAGCAGTAATATTTTGCCATATTTTGTATAGAGTTAATAAATTTCTTTTTTTTATGGTATAACACACACTGGCTTCGCTAACTAAAGGTTGTCTGCATAGCCGGGCTTCGGCCGGGTTTAAGGATTGTCTCCTCTATGGTATAACACACACCGACTTCGCTAACTAAAGGTTTTCTGCATAACCGGCCTTTGACGGCGCCTAAGAATTTTCACCTCTACACATTTTATCATCCCAAAATGTGAAATTTTACCATCATGTGATCGGCATTTTCACAAGCTTTCCAATGATACTCATATTGACCCAATAAGCTAAGAAATATTAAACACGATGACATTTTTATTGTAAAACTTCCGAGGCCCATAACTCGGAAAATATGAGTTTCCGAAGGTTTTTGCACTAAACTTTTTTTTATTAAAATTAAATTTTCTATCAGATAAGTTACCTTTTTTTAAATTCGGAGTGGCTTCCATAAACTAGATTTAAGCCGAAAATTGTAAACAAATAAATAAACGATGGAATAAATGACCAAATAACCATAGTTGGAAAACAAATTCGTGATAATATTAAAATAGCTTTATTTAATAATTAAATAATATATCAATATTATAACCATATATTAATACCTACATATATATTAAAAAAAAAAAAAACTTCTATTAAAAAATTCATATTTATTGAAACCAAAAAAATTAAAGCCTATAAAAGTTTTATGTACATAGGGATTTAGGTCAAAAATAGCTATTTTTATTTTTTATTGCATTTTGTTACCCATATTAAGTGTTTCTAACTCCTTTCTTCGTATTTGCAACTCCATTTCTTTAATTTGTTTTTTTAAGTATTGCTCCCCTTCCTTAATTTTTAGGCTTTTCTTTTTCATTTCAATTAACTAATTACTTAGTTTGACATTCTCTTGTTTTAATTCGAGGTCTTGTTTTTTTATTTCTATAAGCGAATCTAATCTCTTTAGCATCTCCTTCTGGTAGTTCTCGGGAGTCATCATAGTTTTGGTTTCCCTTTTCTTTACGCTACTTTTTTTATGTCTCCATATATTATTTTTCTTTTTTCTGGCACTGATTCTTCTAAATCATCATCTTCTGTACATGAGGAGTGGTTACTGTCCAAAACTAAAGACGAAGAAGTGCATGGCAAGTCATTATTGAGATCTTCAGGCGCTATTATATTAAATTCATCACCTAAAGGTTTTAAGTTTGACTTTGGCTCCGTTTGTGTTTTTAAAACTGATCCAAAGCTTTTCACAGCCTTCAGACCCTCAACAGCGACTTCTATGCCAGCAGCAGCCAAGATTTGTTCCTCTACTTGAGTTAGAGTTTTTTCTTCATACGGGCCACCACCGGTTCTTTTCTTCGAAGATTTATTAAAAGAAAACTTCTTTTTTACATTTTGTTTTTGATCAGCGTATACCTAAACAAAAAAATCATTACTAAAAGTAAAACAATTTTTTCTTGTTATATTACCTTCCGCCACATTTTCACATCTTTTATTGGTGGACCAGAAGCATTAAGTTTCGCGGCTGGTTGCTCCCAAGATTGGTTAGCCCTCGCTTTCCCTTGCGAACTATTCGGTAAAAGGCTTTTTGCCAAATCGGTGTGATTTGCCATAAAATTCCCAAGGATCTCCTTTTGAGAATAATTTATTTTTGTTAACTTTGACCTAGAAATATATCAATTTAGTTAAAAAAAAAATAAATTCATAAATTTTTAACTTACATTTTCTTTTCTGTACACTTTTATACTTTAAAAAGTAAACTCGAATGATGATTTGCTAACGAATTTATACTCGCAAGGTTGCATTCGAAATGTACCTCGTTATCGAATGCCATCATTAGAAATTTCGATACTCGATACACGATATCGAATGAGAGAATCCCAAAAGTAAGAAAACTCGCACGTTCGAATAAAATTTCGCTCGTATACGGATGCGAGAATCAGCCCCCTGATAAAAGCTATATTGTGGATTGGTATAGTTGCTGTTGGACTGTTTGGTGATGAAGGCGTAGCACTGATCACCGAGCAGTCTCTCAGGCGGCAACTAGTTCATTGGTGTCGCCAATATAAATAACAGACAATTTATTTTATTTTTCTTGCGTAAACTATGACAGGCCGTTTCAGAATTGACTTCTGCAACATACGTGGTTTAAAGGCAATTTTTTTTTCTGTATATGCGCACGTTTGTCTCCATTGGCCGAATGTTTTCGACTTAAGTGAAGCCCAGGTGTCTAAGGATGCTGATCCACATGATTTTCACATACCTGGGTATCACCTTCTACCCCTGTTCATTCTTCATAGGGGCCTTGCAGTATACATACGCAATGAAGTTGTGTACCAGTGCCAGCAATCCTTAGGCACGAATGATCCCGAATTTAGCTGTCTATGGGTTAAATTTAAAATCAGAGAAAATCTTTTGCACTTCGGGTTTCTTTACAGAAGCCTAAATATGGAAATGGAAAAAAACTATATACAGCTTCGATATCCGACTCCTTATCAGAGATACTAGAAAATTATCCGAACAGTGAAATCGTTATTGCTGGTGATTTCAGCGTTCATAATTTATCATGGCTTCGTCATTCGAGCCATGCAACTTCAGAGGGCCAATATGTTGAGTTATTCGCGACGCACAATCACCTAGCGCAACTAGTGAATGAGCCAACATATATTCCGTGTATTGACGGGCACAAATCAAACATCCTCACCTCTTTCTCACTTCACAATCAGATAAGTATGAAGTGAATATTAGCGCACCTTTCGAAAATTCGGATCACTGAACCATTTCTGACTCCTTTTCGATTGCGGAACTTTGTAACGTTTCACCCCCAGCTACGAAACGTTTAAAATATATTTTCGAAAAGGCGCGTTGGGCTGAGCTCAACGATTTCTTTCGGCATTTCAATTGGAAGCTCTGCTTCCTTGACAATGACGTCAATGCCATGGCAGAAATGGTTGAAAATATAATATTGCTCGTTATGAAAACTTTCATACCATCGAAGCAAAATTTCGATTAAACACAGACCGAAGTCATGGTTTATTCAGACGTGAAGACTTGCAGTCAGATCCAGAGAGGAAGCATTTAATATCTGGCGAAATGACAAAAACGCGGATACTGATATTGTTAATTGGATTTGTGGTTTTCTTGCAAGCACTTGTAGCCAGAAGAATGTTAATTTAAAATGTTTAGGTCTTCTCAAGCACTTGTAACTTGGAGGCGGAGGCAATGATCCAACCGAATAAAGTGTTTTGTAAGATGAGCAAATTCATTGTTAACTTGATTTGTCCACCTATTAATAATTGGTGATAGAATTCGGCACCCAATAAAACACCTATCTTGTCGGGGCGATTGAAATCCGGATCAGCTAGTGTAATATTCTCGGGAATTTTCCAGTGATTGATGTGAATCACTTGCGATGGTTGAGGAGAAATTATTTGTTTAAGAACAGCTGCTTCAAGTCGTTTACTATAGTTATTGTATCTTGAATGCAACTTGACGTTGACTCGATTATACACCTTGGTGCTGCTGGATCCAATTCCACTTATGGTGATGGAGGTTGATGCCGTTGGAAGGCCAAGCCGTTTTACAAGGCGTTCGCTAACAAAGTTGAGTTGTGATCCAGAGTCAACAAGTGCTCTGCATTGTACCTTCTTTCCATTTGCGCTAATTGAAATTACTGCCGTACTAAGAAGTACGTAGCTATTTGATACACAGTGTTTTGAAGAGGTAAGTGATGCGGCTTCGTTGTTTAAAGGTACTATCCCTTTGTCTATTGGTGAACGATCTTTAAATGCATGATTTGTTGAAGTATATGTGTTGCTTATCTGACCTGAATGTTCAAGATGCAGAAACGTATTGTGCCTTTTGAAGAACCTTGTGCAACTTCTCCGTATGCAGATTTTTGCGCTGTATCCTGTGCAATTAACGCAGTATTTCAGTTTTTGAATGAATTGGAGTCGTGCAGTGGGTGATAGCTGAATAAATTTTTTACATGCAAATAAGAATTCTTACACATGATACAAGAGTCGCTTCGTTGGGTTTCTGCTGTAATGGAAGCGCACACTCTGGACCTTGTAGGTGTAGATTTATCCTTTTCAGCCATTGCTTCCATGGACTGAAAGTGTCCTTTCAAGAATTCTAAAAATCCTTTGACAGTTGGCACTTCTCGTGGTTGGAGAAGCGATTGTTCATAACGAAGGCGTGTCGCGTAATCTATAATCAATAACAAATGGACCAAGAGTGGGCCCCATGAAGATGTATCAATTCGGAGGTTTTGTAATGATAAAAGACATTCCTGAGTTTTATCATGTAGTGACTTGTAGTTATCGCTCGTTTTTTTTTTTGGTACATCCACCAATTCTTGTATGAGTTTACTGACTAGTAATCTTCTGTTGTTGTAGCGCTCGATTACTATTGCCCAGGCTGCCTCGAAATTCTCTGCAGTAGTGCTGAAGTGTTTTACCGAATTCGCAGCTTCTCCCACCAAATGTTTTTTTAGGTACCACTTTTTTTAACGCTAGGTATTGGTTGCATAACTATTAGGAACGAAAACAAGTCGTGAAACTCCTTCCACTTTAAATAATTCCCATCAAAGTTAGGTAACGTTGTTTTGGGAATCGGTACTGCCATATGTTCTGGTTGTGCACTATTTTTGTCAGAGTAGAGAGGGCTTGTTGGGTTGATTGTGCAGGAATTCATTGTCTTTCGTAACTTCGCTTCCAGCTGGATAAATCGCTCTATATTATAACCTTAACTCACCGGATCTTCGCTCATTTCCGCTATATCATAGTGTAGCTCCTCAATATTTTGCCATAGTTTAATCGCAACTGGCATATCCTCATTTGTAACATCGTCAGATAATAGTCGATCTAGTGATGCTATCATGGCAGCTTGTCGTCGAATGTTTCTCATAAGTTCACTAGTACCAGTGGCTGTTGTTTTAAATTGTTTTGGTTGCTCTTGACTCTCTGGTGGCCCCCTTGATTCAATTGGGGCCACCTTCAATATTGCCTGTTGAAACACCTGCTTGTATTGTTGCACGATGTCAATTATGGCTTTGTAATAGTAGTCGCTGAAGTATTTGTGCTCCAGCGGTATGTCTTCTAGTAACCGAATTTGATTATCGGTTGTCTCAAAATCCGGCCACTCTTCATCCAGTTTTCTTAGCCGCTCTTGAAAATAGCTGATGGATACCTTTCTCGTTGCTGGATCCTTTTTGAAGTTGCGGATGATTGTTTCAATCCGATTTGTCTGTTGACCAGTTCACTGAATGAGGCCATGATTGAGTAGTTGAATAGCGTCCTTTTGCGGATTCAAACTTGTTTGTCCTGCGCTTAGATACAGGATCACGTCGGGGTCACCAAAAATGTTAATAATTGTTTGTGGTTTTCTTGCAAGCAGTTGTAGCCTGAAGAATGTTAATTTAAAATGTTTAGGTCCTCTCAAGCACCTATAACTTGGAGGCGGAGCTCAAATACAACAATTGATAAGTTGTCTTATTATAAAAGAACTCTGTCTTTCAACTTTATTGAACCTTATTTTATACAAATAAAAGTGCTTAATAATTAAACTAAAATAATTAAAATACCTAATCAACATTAAATAAAATTGTGCAATAACCGACCTATTTCCATACAAAATTGCAAGTACAAACATTCGGTTATTGACTTCGTCAAAAATGCAGAATATGAAATCAATATTGACTTGATTTCACATACTGCAGACGGTTGAGCAATAAAATAAATATTGTGATTCAATAATAAAAAACGTGTATGTGTGTTAATAAACTATAAGTATTAACAGATATGATGCGCAAAACGGCGAGATCTTCGTGCGCCAAAGTGCCAAGACGTCAAAATATTCTGTACGAGCAGCGTCTTCGCACTACAGTTCTTTCTGCACAACGGGGCAGTAAAAGCTTTTGGTCTTTCCTAAAACTAGTGAAGGAAAATGCTAGTTCTTCTATTCCGGCTCTTTTGAAGGATGACCAATTATTCACTGACACGGTTGAAAAAGCTAACCTACTAGCTGAAATGTTTGCAAGTAACTCTCACTTGCCGAAGAGCAATCAATCACTGCCCGCTTTCTTGAGTGTATCCGTAACTATGCCAAAGATATACTTTCGAGCTCGCGCAGTTAAAAGGGTTTCAACGAACCTCAACAGAAACAAGTCTCCTGGGCCGGATGGAATTCCTGCACTGGTCCTCAAATAGTGTTCTTCGACGTTATCGCGTCCTTTGGCAATCTTTTTCAGCACTGTACTATACAGGTCAATTCCCTTCGGGCTGGAAGATTGCAAATGTAACCTGAAAATTACCGCCCGATCGCAATCTGTTCCGCGTTTTCCAAAGTGATGGAAATATTTAGAGTCCAACAATTTACTGAACGACCGTCAATACGGCTTCCGTTGAGGACGGTCTACGAGCGACTTATTGGCCTTCCGCTCGGAAAAAAGGTGCAGTTCTATTCATCATTTTGGCGAAAGTAAAGTCGTGGCTCTGGATATTTCTAAAGCATTTGATAGAGTGTGGCATGGGGCATTTTTGTCCAAACTTATTGCTATTGGTGTCGGTGATATCTTCTCTCAATTTCTGTCGAGTTTTCTCAGGGATCGCGCTATAAGAGTTGTTATAGACAGGATCTCATCTAACGAGAATCAGACAAACTCAGGGGTACCGCAGGGCTACACTTTTTCTCCTACCCTATTTCTAGTATTTCTTAATGACCTCCTATGTCAAACTTACAACCCTAACCACACTTTCGCAGATGACCAACATCGACTATGAGCACGTCGCTGAGGCAGAATATGAGTGACTCATTGAATTGTGACCTCACTATTTATACCGCCTACATCCGACCGAAAATGGAATACAACTCTCATATATTGGCCGGTGCTTCAAAAACTATTTTGAAGTTACTCGACAGTGTACAGGAGAGAGCGAAGAAACTCATTGTCGACGGTAAGGTAACCAACTCCATTGACTTCCTTGAGCATCGTCGCAATGTGGGGTATATTTCGTTGTCATATCGGTACTACAATGGGATATGCTCTAGTGAAATCAGGGAACTAATTCTCGAAACCCGTTCATTCCAGCGTACAACACGTTCATCGTTAAGGGCGCATCCACTTGTTGCCGATTTGGCGGCAAATCGCACTACGCATTACAGGGAGAACTCTTTTTTCGGCCGAACATCGCGTATGTGGAACAAACTCTCTGCCGATGTCTTTCCTGTCAGTTTTGACATGGGAAAATTCAAATGAAATGTCCATAAACACTATTACCTCTATCCTCCTTTCCATAACCTAAATTCCTAGTTCCAGCACAATGCACATCATGTGTAGGGGTCATCACCCGAGCACTGGTCCAAAATAAAACAAGTAAGAGTACTATATTCGGCTGTGCCGAATCTTAGATACCTTTCACTGACTCCATTTATTTCTGATATTCGCCTGAATTGCCGGATAGTCGTTTAGTAGTGCCGAATTTTTACTTAATTGTTGGATCTGGTTCAAAGGACCAGACCTTTTCAATCAATATATAACTTCAAACAGCCAAGTCATCACGCAAACCAAATTTCACCGTAAAGCTACCAAAAACGAATATGGCTTACGCCATTCTTGCGTGATCAGTTCTTTCAAACAGAGGCTTCCACCATTTTTTGCTTTACGGGTCTCTTTCACCAAACATATTTAAACACAATTTAATTTAATTAATGATCTTTATTTAAAGTATGTTTAAAAAAATTTTATTTTCACCAACTGAAATAATGAAACACAAGAAAGTATGGTAACGCTCTGATATTTAATATGATAGCGTCGACTTACAGCTTTTTAAAAAGCTGTTTAAAAGCTATTTGAAAGCTGTTTCATGCTGTTGCAAAATCAATATTTAAAGCAGAGTGCTGGCTACTTAAACAATATTTAAATATTCAATGAGTATATCTAGATGAAAATGAAAATCGACATTTAAATATGAATTGATATTTAAATAGAATTGGAGAAATAGGCTCTAAGTATTTCATACATTTAAAAGGAAGACTCAAATATTACTTAGATTTTATAAAAGTAAAAGATTCCGCAAATAGTTTATTTTTAGTAAATAAAACAAATCCGTCTGAAGAATAAAACAAACAACTAGTTTCCATAGAAAATTTGTTATTGGGATGTGTGAACAGCAGAAACATTGGTCTTTATAGATTTATAGGTAATATATAACACGAGAAAACATAAAAATATGTTTTTAAAAACATGTTCCTACGATGTATAGTTTTTGAGTAAAGAATTTTTTCTAATTTCAGACAAGTTTTTTTTGATTGTTCACATTTTGAGGATTACAGCATTTTCTTTTTCCTACATCGCGATATGGGTGTATATATTCACATGTATTAATTATAAATTAAATTTTTTTTTTTGAGGTAAATACTTTTATAATATAAAAACTATAAGTGTTTCATTTAACGCTTCCTGCATATTTGCCTATGTAAAGGGTGGTTAAATTTCAAGGGCCGATGTTGATTTTGAATAAAACACAAACTATTTAGGAAATTATTGTAATTTTATTTTATTATGATATATTGGTATTACTCAATTATGTATGGAACAAAATATCGGCCAAATGGGCGCCGCGACCACGGCGGCACACCTCCATCCGATGGTCCAAATTTTCGATGACCCTGAGGCATAATGGAGGTTCTATGCCGTTAATGTGCCGAATTATCTCATCCTTTAGCTCTTGAATTGTTGCTGGCTTATCGACGTACACCTTTTCTTTCAAATAACCCCAAAGAAAAAAGTCCAACGGTGTCAAATCACATGATCTTGGCGGCCAATTGACATCGCCATTACGTGAGATAACACGGCCATTGAATTTGTTGCGCAAAAGAGCCATTGTTTCGTTAGCTTCGTCCACATCCATATCTTCCAATTCGGGCCATAAAAAGTTCGTTATCATCTCACGATAGCGAACACCATTCACAGTAACTGCCTGAGCGGCCTCATTTTGGAAAAAATACGGCCCGATGATGCCGCCAGCCCATAAACCGCACCAAACAGTCACTCTTTGTGGGTGCATTGGTTTTTCGACAATCACTCTTGGATTCTCATTCGCCCAAATGCGGCAATTCTGTTTATTGACGAATCCACTGAGGTGAAAATGTGCCTCATCACTGAAGATGATTTTCTTCGAAAATTGATCATCCACTGTTGCCGTGGTCGCGGCGCCCATTTGGCCGATATTTTGTTCCATACATAATTGAGTAATACCAATATATCATAATAAAATAAAATTACAATAATTTCCTAAATAGTTTGTGTTTTATTCAAAATCAACATCGGCCCTTGAAATTTAACCACCCTTTATATGTGTATATATAGGCAAATTATTTTAGTAAACTTATATGGAAATACTTACATATTGTCACATGAAACATAATACCGTATGTGGCAAACAATTCAAAATTAGGGTTTCAATTAATTAATGCCGACATTATAGTCAACTAGAAAACGACGTTGCAACTTATCAATACTGTTTTTTTTTAATTTTATTCATCATGTAAAATTTAAAAATTTGTGGGTGCATGTTTCGACGCGTTAATTGATTATAGACCCACATACATACATATATATTATTAAATATTAAAATTTCAATACTTAGAATTAGAGGAATACACTTATTTTCAAAACTATTGTTTTCTTCCGGCCATATGCTTGTTCTTATTTTCAAATTCCGTATATTTATATTGAATATATTTTTACAATATATTGGAAACTAAATCACATTGGACGAATGATCCCAATTTTGTACAATAATTTTTATGCACCAAACAAGCGCTTTTCATTTCAAATGGAAATACGAAGCAACGAAAAAAAAAATGTATTTTCTTTACACATTCTTCCTTACGGTAAATTATATCAGGGCACAACTGCTGTTCCTTTAGATGAGCTATGAATGTTTGTTTTGTAAATTAAAAAAAAAATTTATTTGACTTTTTTCCAATTAATGTGTAGCAAAATTATTAATTTCTATAACCAGTAAAAAAAAGAAACGCAAGTTCTGAGGGACAGCTATGATTCGAACTCATTCAAACAAATTTTCTTTTCGATACAATGCTCTTTGCTACCTCATCCATCGACCGAAAGAAATTCACTGTTCGTCAAAATAAGGTTTTTTTTTGCATATAGAAATGCTCAAAAAGCAATGCTACTCTTGGCTTCTAAAAAATTGTTTCTAAAAACTGGCACCATGAGTTTATGAGTGCTAAGAATGTATTTGTTTCACCAGACCCCATATACATATATGGTAAAATTTCTTTAGATGTATTGCTAAAAAGGGTCGTTGCACGACTTGTGTTACTGTATTTCTTCTGTATACTTCTTACTTACATACATAACATGACTCGAACCACCATCAGACTTCACCAAAACGCCATCCATATACTCAGTCACGTCACCCATCAAGACCGCTGAGTTTGTTATAACTTATCTAGACTAAATCATACCACAATTTTCCCACTAATACTATCAAATACACTAACACAAGTCGTGTAACGACCCTTTTTAGCAATACATCTAAAGAAATTTTACCATATATGTATACGGAGTCTGATGAAACAAATACATTCTTAGCACTCATAAACTCATGGTGCCAGTTTTTATAAACAATTTTTTAGAAGCCAAACCTCCTCATTCTTTTTTGCTAATTTTATAAATATGTACATTCATGCGAAAGAGTAGTAGCATTGCTTTTTGAGCATTTCAGTATGCAAAAAAAAATCTTATTTTGACGAACAGTGTTGCCACGAAATAATGTTGGGATAGAGGACATACAGATGATTATCCGATTTTTATTTATATATATTTAAAATTTTACATGTAAACAAAAACAAAAAACTGAGACAAGTTGAATTGAATTGATTGGTATGATTGTTAAAATAAGTAGTAGGAAAGACTTATGGTGATTTCTTTTCTGAACAAATATGTTGCCCTTTCGATGGATAACATTTTCTACAGTTTGCCCACACCTTTAAAAAGTGATACATTTTTTACTGCCACAATGGTACAAAATATTTGAGATTTAATATTAATGTATACTTAGCGTTTCACTGTTTCTACGGTTTTTAGCACCATTTTATCAATAAAAATCGTCAGCAACATTGTTTTCTAATCATCTGCTATTACCTAGAACAAACTGCAAAAACTTTAAACCGAAAATTTATCAAAAAAGTTTACATTGAAATAAATAATAAATTAAACAGAATCTTCTTCTAACAAAAGTCTGACGGACTCTAGTCAAAGTGAAGAGTATATTGATTTTCATAATTCTTTTTTGTATAAAAAAGTACTTCACAAAGATGTAAAAAAGGTTAGTATATCACCCCGACTTGAGATTAGAGGGTCAAATATGTTGCATATTTTGCCAGTTATTTGTGCAACATATTTAGAAAGGAACGAAATAGCTTTTTTTAATGTTACATATTTTTTAGAATGGAACAGAAACAGTAACGAAATGTAGCATATATGTAACATTTTTGTCAGAAAAGAAAACGCCATTAATTGTTCTTCGCTACACCAAAAAAATTTATAATAAATAATTTTATTTTTACAATTTCTGTTAAAAAAACATTTTACAAAATTTCAAAAAAGGTCGAATGTTTTCTTACGTCTTACGTCTATGTGTGACTGTTTTTTGAACACTAACGCACACTAATACAAATATTGCCGCGGATATTAATACGTGTCGCATCGGCTTAACGAAAGAAAATATTAAATCTAACAGTGAAAATGCTGAAATTGCTACAATGGCGGATTATGTATGCGAGCCAATGGCTTTGAATGTGAGTTTTTATTTTAAAAATATGTTCAAATAAATACGTGGTATCGAGATGCTAACTATTCAAAATTAAAATACGCCAACTGAGCAACCTAAATATGCCAAACTTTAAAATTACAGAATTGTCTGCTGCTTTATGAATTATTATTCAATTTAAATTCATAAACTTTTTTTTTTGGATGTAAAAAATGTATAATAACTGATTTTTCATGGAAATTTATTTATTAATTCTTTAATGAATGAAATGAACTAAAATATAAATAAATTTAAATGAATTCGGCAGTAAGAAATTGTTGCATTAAAGAAGAAGCCTCAAATAAAATCGAAAATGCGTTTTGGCATAATTTTTACCAGAAACAAATAAGCGTCTCAAATTTGTACGACGAAAAAAAGTTACTTACGCTGTACGTTTTTTGAACAATAATAGTGTCTTCTTTGCTGTACAGCTACCAAAAATGAATATTATGATGCATTTGTGGCTTACACTATTCTTGCGTAATCGGATCTTTCAAACAGAGGCTTACACCATTTTGTGCTGTAAGTATTTGATACATTTAAATGAAGTACTCAAATATTACTTATATTTTATGGAAGTAGAAGATTCCGCAAATAGTTTATTTTTACTAAATAAAGCAAATCTGTCTGAAGAATAAGAAAAATTCTTATTGTGAAAAAATCATGTTTATGAATAATCACAATATTTCTTATTTTATTCATTTTTTCTTTTTCCTGTAAAGGTATAAAATTTAAAGATTTGCCCTTTTGCATTTCACTAATAAAAAGTCACATTCAACATTGTTCCCATTATACCATAATCACTACATTGCAAATTGTACATTGTAAATTGTAAAAAATAATTCTAATTTGATATCAATTTATCTCATCATTATTTCCCAGCAACACTGCTCTTCAAACTCAGATTTTTTTTGGGTTATTAAGGAAAAAAAACAAAATGTACCATTTTAAAGCGAATGCTACATGCTTACTACTGAAATGCTGAAAAATATTTTGAGACGCAATAAATGAAATAATTTTACAGTCACGGGTAAAGAAATCGACGGGTTTTCATTAAAATTAAATCACAACATAATTTTGGTTTTAAAAAAATTTATAACAATGGAGTTCGCACTGAACTGGGAATTAGATTTTTTCAAAATTTTAAGCACAGAATGTATTAAAAATTTTCCGATTTTACATAATTTATAATAAAATTTATATAATAATAATAAAAGAAATAGCATTCAGTGTAAACATTGCCAATGTTTGCAAATTTGAATTAAAAATTTTATCAACGAAAAATCAAGTTCTACATTTGTGCTAGTTATGGCAGTTTCATAAAAAGAAATATTATTTTCTACACTGATGTTTACCGTGCTTTCATTTTGCGCCATTAATAAGCAAAAAAATGTGGTGTGGCTTCTGGCTCAAGCATTCAAATTTTATGCTTGTTTTTGTTGTTTGTCTTTGAGCGTAATTATTTTTCCCTCATTTCAGTAATGCTGCTAGTATGTAAAAAAAAGTAATAAAAATACCCAAAAAAATTCCCACTTCTGATATATACTCGTATGAATAATAATTGTTATTAAAGCCCGTATGACACTAAATTTATTTTTCATTAATTAATATAAATCTATCAATAGAAAGGGACAGCAAAGCCAGAAAAAAAGAAATACAATATACACTTAGTCACAAAACTCTACATATGATTTCGAAATTGCATTTAATCTGATCGTTATTTTATATGTGAAGTAAAATTTTTGAAAATTCTTACTTGTAAGTATTTAACAGGGCACATTTATTAATTTATTTAAAACAGAAACTTAGATATAGAATAACTTCCTCCACTTCTCACTTGATAATGATTTTAAGAGACGAAAGGGAAATATTTCCCCGAAATAACAAAAAAATCATTTTTTTCGATGCCTAAAAGGCTTAAAGAAGTTTAAGATGCAAAAAAGACCATACAATCCATTGAATATTTTCTAAGTCACCCCAAAGTTTTTATAATGTATCATATGTAGACTTTTGCTTTTATAAAATTTATTATATTTTTCATTCTATAATATTAAATAGCGTGAATTTTTATTTTTTATTTTCTGTAAAGATCGTTAATCCTATGAAATAAAAAAGTTTAACAACTTTTTTGTATTTCTCTGAAAAATTAAAATTTATTGAAGAAATTAAATTGTATGTAGAGTTTTGCAACTAAGTGTATAATATTTATATTTTTTAAGTGTTGCCTTCTTATTTCCATTAAAAAAAAACGCTGAAGAAAAATACTGCCATTAATATCAGTGCACTCATCTACACAAATAGAAAAATATTTACAGTTTATTATTCTAGTTTTAATATTAGAATAAATGAATGCACTAATTTGTTCCGTGCGTTGGCATACTAAGCTTTCAGATTTACCGAAGTAATTTTCGGCAAACAAAAAATCATTTTCATTTTCATTCATCAAGATGCTACAAGAGCTCCCAACTACAGTAGTTAAAAGAATTCTCCACATCTTCAAAGCGATATTGTGCATTGAATACTTTCCATCTAAATGGAAGATATCACTAATAACTATGATACCTAAGCCAGGTAAAGACCACACCAGAGTTGAGTCCTACAGGCCAATTAGCCTTTTGCCAAATTTATCTAAGCTTTTTGAAAAATTATTAGCTATCAAGTTAAAGTAAATCATTAGCGAAAAGCGTCCAGACCATCAGTTTGGCTTTCGAAGTAAACACAGCACAACTGAGCAAACACATAGACTTGTGAATGTTATAAAGCATACCCTAGAAGAAAAAAAGTACTGCTCAGCCCTCTTTATCGATGTTTCCCAAGCTTTTGATAAAGTGTGGCATAAGGGATTAATATATAAACTGACCCAGTACCTTCCTGAAAATATTTGTAAGCTACTGGAAAGTTACCTGCTTTGTCGCAAATTTATTTTAAAACAAGGTGATTGGCTGTCATCACCGCAGCCGATTGAAGCTGGAGTTCCCCAAGGCAGCATATTAGGTCCATTGCTGTACTTGATATACACCGCAGATTTGCCAACAGTCGCTAACATCCATACCTCAACTTTTGCCGATGATACAGCTTTCTTAAGCATTCACGAAAGTGCTGACGAAGCATCTCGTCGCCTACAGCACCAAACTTCGCAGCTGGAAAGCTGGCTAAAAAAATGGCGAATCAAAGTTAATGAGAATAAGTGCGTACATATAACCTTCACCCTGCGCAGAGACACATGTCCTCCTATTCTGATCAACAACCAGTTAATACCTCAACGTTTGGAGGTCAAGTATCTAGGGATGCACATTGATAGACGGCTAACATGGAAACAGCACATCGATGCAAAATTAACTCAAATGAAATTAAAAGCAACTCAACTAAATTGGCTTATTGGTCGAAATTCTGTGCTAAAACTGGACTGTAAGCTTTTGCTTTACAAAGCAATTTTAAAACCAATATGGAGCTATGGTATCCAGCTATGGGGCACTGCCTCAGCTTCCAATATAGAAAAAATTCAAAGGTGTCAAAACAAAATACTGAGAATGATAACAGATGCGCCGTGGTATATAAAAAATTCTAACATACACAAGGATTTAAATATTCCGACAGTCAAACAAGAGATAACAACATACGCAACGTCATACCTAACCAAACTCCAAGATCATCCAAATATACTAGCCCGAAATATTTTAAGCGAAAGAGGGTTCATTCGACTGAAAAGAAGGGATACTCTTTCCCTAGCCCGAACGTAGTAGACGCGGAAATAAAACTATACGAGCAATAAATAATTTTGTACAGCTAGGCTGTACTTAATAATAATTAGCAATTAGTTCTTAAGATTTGAATACTTATTGTTAGTTCAATTGATTTTGAAGATTCAATAAATAATATATATTGTGTAAAAAAAAAAAAAAAAAAAAAATATTCATTCAACATTGCAGAGTCTAGTAAAAAACTAAAGGGTAGTTAAATTGTAAGGGCCGATGTTGAATGTGAACCACACCTAAACGCCAAGCTTTTTTCCGAATTTTATTTGACATTTCTCTATTTCAGACTTACTCAATTTGAACCATGGAGAGATACACAATCCAACAACGTGTTAAAGTTATCCAGACTTATTATCAAAATGGGCGTTCAAATCAAAATGCATATCGTGCACTTCGTGATTTTTTTGGTCAATTTGATCGTCCAAATGTGCGTACAATCGCAAAAATCGTGGAAAAATTCGAGCAAACCGGGTCTGTAGAAGATGTGAGAACACCAGTGCATGCTCGTACAGCTCGTACTGCAGAAAATATTGCTGCTGTTCGCGATAGTGTGGCTGAAGAGCCGTCCACCTCAACTCGTCGTCGTGCCCAACAATTGCACCTCTCACGCTCGTCGTTGATAAACATTATGCATAAAGACTTGCATTTACACGCTTACAAGGTGCAATTGGCTCAAGAACAAACGTCGTGAATGGGCAGAATGGTGGCAAGAAATGGCAACAGTGGATGATAAATTTTCGAAGAAAATCATCTTCAGTGATGAGGCACATTTTCACCTCAGTGGATTCGTCAATAAACAGAATTGCCGCATTTGGGCGAATGAGAATCCAAGAGTGATTGTCGAAAAACCAATGCACCCACAAAGAGTGACTGTTTGGTGCGGTTTATGGGCTGGCGGCATCACCGATATTTTATTCCATACATAATTGAGTAATACCAATATATCATAATAAAATAAAATTACAATAATTTCATAAATAGTTTGTGTTTTATTCAAAATCAACATCGGCCCTTGAAATTTAACCACCCTTTACTACACAATCTGCTCATATCTATAAATAATAATATAGTGGCAGCCTTGGATTTCAAGTAACATGCGAATACACAACCCGCATGCTTCAATAATCACTGAAGACCATAAACTACAACTAGACGCGACACAAACATTTTAGTGCTGCCAGGTCTCAAGCTTCGTGCGAGAGGGACAACAAATAGTTTTTTAAAAATGTTGCTTTCTTTGTCGTACGAAGCTTGTGAAATTTTCTTTTGGTTGACAGAAAATAAATTTTTTTGTAAAATATTGGAGCAAATTGGAAATAATTTTCCAATTTCCTCCAATATCATGACCAAAGTTGGTAATATGTAGACATAAATATTATAGATTATTTTGTCTACATGTTACCAAAAGTGAAAACAAGCAAAACAACACAAAAGCGGATGTAGAAGCCGGTGAACAAAAACCAAAAGGTAAGTACATACATATGTATTTAATTAAAAAGTAATTATATAAATGCTTTTACTATATTATATTTAAATTTTTTAGGAGCCAACATTGCGTTTTATGGTGCACAGAAGCATATAAGCTTCACATGTTCCGGAAAAGTCTAGACAGGTAGGTGATATATGTACATGTTATCAAATTGAATTTTAGGCCCTAATAAAAAATTTGTGTTTCAGGCAATACATGACATCGACGCCAAAGAATGGATTTATGGAATAAAAGCAGCTATAAGAAGTAAGATAACTGGCTCAGTAGGAGTAGCAAGGTAAGTCATACATTTTCTATTGAGTGCTAGTGTCGCAAGTTCTAAAACCCACCCCCAAAAGTGTTACTGTGCTTTAAAATACAAACGTCCAGTTATTTTATTAAGCACAAAACCAATTGGAACAAATGTGTTTAGTGCTAAACAATATGTTATTATAAGCAAAAGAAGTTCCAGTTGATTTTGTGATTAACAAAAACAACAAAGTGTATTTGTGTTTTATAAAATAGCAAAAGCCAGTTGGTTTGTGATTGACGAAAGCAACTGGACCAAAGGTTTTTAAACATTTGTGATTATCTACCCCAAAAGTGTTAGTGTGTTATGAAATACAAACGTTCCGTTGGTTTATTAAGCACAAAACCAATTGGACCAAAATTGTTTAGTGCTAATAAATTTGTTAGCATAAGAAAAAGAAGTTCCAGTTGATTTTGTGATTAATAAAAGCAACCAAATGTGTTTGTGTTTTATAAAATAGCAATGGCCAGTTGGTTTGCGATTGACAAAACAAACTGGACCAAAAGTTTTTAAATATATTTGATTACCTACCCCAAAAGTGTTAGTGTGTTATGAAATACAAACGTTCCGTTGGTTTATTAAGCACAAAACCAATTGGACCAAAATTGTTTAGTGCTAATAAATTTGTTAGCATAAGAAAAAGAAGTTCCAGTTGATTTTGTGATTAATAAAAGCAACCAAATGTGTTTGTGTTTTATAAAATAGCAATGGCCAGTTGGTTTGTGATTGACAAAACAAACTGGACCAAAAGTTTTTAAATATATGTATATGATTACCACAATGAACATTATATATAATTGGTCCTTCTCAGGACCACCAAAAAATAAACAAAATATATATAAAAATTGTTATATGTTATGTATGTATATGCCTTTTTATTTTATTTCATTCATAATACATATACAATTAGGCCATTTTAATTACCTATTTCAATTTCCAATTTTATAACAAAAAATTTCTTTTCTTTTTCGTTTTATATGTTAAACGAGTGCGTGAATATGTGGTGCTGGATTTTGGATCGTAGATGAGATGGGCAATGCAAGCAACTACAGCCAGAAGAAATCGGAACAAATTTGCAGTTCTTAAAAATAAAATACTTGCTGTAATATACAATTATATTTAAAATAAAAACAATTTTATGAAAAAATTATTTTATGAATCGAATTTCTATGCAGTTTTATTTTTATCGGCATTTACATTTTAATTTTTGCAGTTTCTGTTAAGTTTTTTCTGCTGAAGAAAATTTAAGTCATTTGAGTTTATGTTGGTTTAACAATTAACCTTGAACAATTGGTTTTTGCATAAGGGGGTAATTCCATTATCTTATTGTTTCGTTAAACAAAAATACATATATACATGCGTTTTAACATTATTTATTTGAAAGAATACATAAATTGGAATTTAAAAAAAATTTAAATATTAATATTTCGTTCTAATACAAATATACTTATATAATACAATTATAAATAACACAATTTCACAATCCTCCATATATATACATAGAACAGAGGCCGATTTGATAAAAATTTCCAACTATCGTATTGCAGTCTTTCTCGTTTAGAAGATTGCAGCGTATGCAATGATATCCTTGCACTGTACGAGCTTTAACATATTTTGTCTACGAATGAAATTAAAAGAATAAATTGTTTTACAAAAAGCCAACAAAAAACCTATTTTTAGAGTTTGAGTACCTACTTAATTTTATGGCAGTTTAATGTGGTCAGCACGGCATTCATGATATAAACTTTCCTGCACCAACTTTTGCATGTGCAGTTGTGTGTGTAGTTGTCCGCCAACCATATCTTTTAGTGTTATATCGTTTACGCTTTTTAATTTAAGTATTATCGTCCAAGTTATGTTTTCCAAAACACAAAAACGAATATACCTAAAAAAATATAAAAGAAGCTTTTAGAAAATAAAATATTATTTCATATCGTTTTTTAATATTGCATGCTTTTTTACGTACTTGTTTGTAAGAATGCCTTATTTTAATGTTTTTTGAAAACCTCTAATTAAAACATTTTTGAAAGCAGTTTTTTGTGAATCAAATCTGTGGCCTCTATTCTTGTTTGTAGGCAAAAGTTGTTGACAAACATCCACACTCCAGTTAGTAGTTGTAAGCCCCAGAGTCTTAAAAGCAAAACAACATTTGCAAATGTTAGCAGCTATTAAATAAACAGTTAAAAGAAAATAAACTTACCTTTTTCTTAAACAAGCACACAAACTGCCTTCACTATAACAGCCAATTAGATGAGAAAGTGATCAGATCAGGGTTACATTTATACAATTTTGCCATCGGTGGCAAAACCCAAGTTAATTCCAATGCACATACATTTTCTGTGGTTTTAACAAAGCGCACTTCATTGTAAAATTCCTTGTTAAAATACTGGGTAGATTATTGCTGGGTATATCCGTAAAATGTTTCATGAAACTTCACCACCACCACCACCTCGAAACTCTTTAATTCATCAATAGACAAACGTGCCGGCACACAAACATACATACCATGGTTTGTTAGTTAAAGTTGCTTTGCTGCATCATCGGTTTGGAACAATTTTATCTTGCTTTTAAAACTAACCAACCATCCAATAATATATAATCTAATGCATTACTTGCATTTCCACTCTTGCCGGAAATTTCAGTCAAAGTTTTAGAACTTATTACACATACTTTTTTTGTTGTACGCATATAATATAACACTTTCACTTGCACATTAACTTTGTATAATATTTTTTAAACCGCGGATTTAAGATTTCATTCATAAAATTGAAATATTAACTAAAAAACAAATTTTTCCCAAAAAATTCACACATTTTGCTACTCAAAATTTATTTTACATTGCAAAACATCTGTTTTTAAAAGTATAGGTATAACCACAGAGGTCTAAACAGAGTTCTCAAAAGTGACAGTTGTAAAAGCCCCGTATCAGCTGTTGGACCAAACCGAAAGTTATGAACAGGAATGGGGAATTCAATGTATAAGAAGCAACAAATATAGATTGCTGTGTTGAACATCTGTTCAAAAAATTATTAGAATTTTTGGTTGACAAAATTGTTGCAAAAAGCACAATTTTTGTAAACTTTATTTAATTATGGTGAATTAACTTGATATTTTAGCAAGAAAATGTGGATTATCTTTTAAGCAATTGGTAAGTACCTTATTTAAATATATAAAGTGATTTCCAACAACCTATTTTTCACAATATCACACATTTTCTTTAACAGGCATCAGTGCAGCAAATCAAATGGACGCCTTTCATTGAATGTGAAAATATATTAAAAGGAAATTGCATCAGAATATGATGTACGGCTCAGCATTTGGAGCAGGTTTTGGTCCTCAAAGCTTACCGCTTGGAATGAGTTTACCATATTCAGCACCACCTACAAATTATTCCACATACCATCAAATGACGGGAATACCAGTGCCTAAATTCCACGATGTAATGCTCCAGCAAGAGAATTTGACATGTGTGATATGACTTTTTCTTCTGCCAGTGATTTAGCCACGCATGTTCGTTATCGTCATCTAAAGTGTATGGAATGCGATTACCTATGTGTGCGGGAATCCGACCTTAATCAACATGTTCAGTTGATACATAGCCAGGAAGTTCATCGTTGTGAGGAACCGGGATGTACTTATGCGGTTAAAACATTTCAAGCCTTACGAAGGGTAAGTGCTGTACTAGATAATTTATTTGAATTATTTCTGTTATGGTAAAAAAAAGTAAAAGCATGCAAAAGAATAAGCAATGATATATGCAGTTTCGTTTTTTAAATCAGTGGACTGGTCATAAGTGCAACCTTAGTTAAAAGTGAATTTCCAGACTTCTAATTCTTTAAAAACAATACCATTGTTTTTATACAATAAACGTAAATAAATTATGTTATAGTTAATGTTTTTAAATATTGAAACTGTTTTTTACTCATCGTACATTTACTAACTTTTTGTTATGCATATTTTATATACATAATTAATTAATTTGTTATGAAAATATAATGTTATTTTTTTCGTTCATTTAGCACTACCTGGAAATACATAAAAACACTACTTTCATATAAATTTGTCGCTGTTGTGAACAAGCCTTTAAGAATGGTAAAACTCTATCTTCTCATCCCAAGAAACATGACTTTAAACTTCCCTCCGGTCACCGACGATTTACCTAACGGATAGATGAGAAAGGCTTTTATCGATTAGAAACAACACGTATTAAAAGTTTATTTGTAATTGATTTGCTTTGTAATTTGCTTGCTTTGTATTCAAATAAATTGCAATGTAACACGTCATAACTATCTCTCGCAATTACAACATACCATAATGTGAAGCAACTAATGAAAACACATACAAAAGAATAATACAATATTATGTGCATATTTTTTTTTATTTCACTTAAATGATTTTTGAATAAAATTTACAAATAAAAAATTAAATTTACACATTTTTTATTTAATTGAATTTTGAATTTTTGTGGTAGCTTTTACATTTCTGGATGAACAAATTGGTACTGTCTGAAAATATATAAAAAAAATTATAAGTTTTTTTACAATAATATGATTTTAACAAACAAAAAAGACTTACCTGTGCTCATCCTTCAGGAAGTGATGTAATTCCTACCAGGGTCAACCCAGTGATTGTAGATTATTTCAATTCTCGGCACGTTCAGCGGGCAATAGTGGTATATGAAAATAGAAAAAAAATTATTTATCACTTAAAATCACAAAAATATATAAATAATGTTGATTTTTTTTCGACCTTTACCACAGAAGGAATAAAGATGATTTTAGTATTCAGTGGACAATGAAAAATGCAAAGCAATGCTCGCTGTTCTACAAGGGACTACAGCTATATAATACATTGCCAAATATAAAAATATATTTACATATCGCACTGCCGCCTTTGCTAACAAAAGCTTCAAATTTAAAAAATTTCATGCAGAGGTTTTGTTAGCGAAGCCGACGTTTGGAAATTTATGTTTATAAATAATTTCAGAATTTATTAACAATTTTACTAAATTCTGAAATATATTTTCAATATGATACCCATATTGCCCATATTCGATGGAAAATACACCCTTTATTCACAAGTTTGGAATGGAACTTCGGAGGCACATAACTCGGAAACTAAAGGTTTCCGGTCACTTTTTTATTTTATTTCTTCCTCTTATTTTTTAATTTTGTATAGGGTGGAATACTTTTTTGTGGATCCGGGAGGGTGCCCTAAACTTTGGATACGCCCAAACTTCATATGCATACATATTGCTTATGTATTTAAGAAAAATTTAAAGACTTACCTTTTTGCATCTCTCGGGAAACGATGCACTTTATCCACTCCCGTGCATCCCATTATGCAGCTTCCACTCCTGTCAATTACAATAATATAAAATACAAATATAAAATGTTATAATAATATTTATTTTAGTACTTACATTTTTTCAGCAAACAAAAACCTTTTTTTCAATTAAGTGTGTATGCTTATAAAAACACACACACACACACAAAATTACACCACAAGATTATTTAAAAATTATATTTATTATTAAGAAATTCAACATTTAACTTTTTATTTATTTAATCTAAACTTTTTAAATGGAATTATTAATATAAATGTCCACAACGAAATTTGACAATTGGACAAAATGTAAGAGATAGCACTATGATTTATAGATTTGCTATCACTTCCTTAAATTTGTCCAATCGACATCTCCGTTTTAGTCATACAAACTCTGTTTTAGTTTTGATATGTCGTGTCTAGTTAGCCTATGGGTATAACCATTGCTTTTAATACATTGCTTATGACGCGCGAGAAGATAACAAACTTTTTCAACAAACTTTTCCAAAAAATTAACAGAGAAAGAGAGAAAAATTTTATTTTATGCAGACTGCAAAGAGTATGTTAACATTTTGTAGATTAGTGCTGCCAAATATATATGGCAGCACACTTCACTTTGGTTGGCAAAATGTGTAAAATTTTTGGGAAAAATTTGACTTTTTATTAATATTTCCCTTTTTATGAATGAAATGTGAAATCCGCGGTTTGAAAAATATTATAAAAAGTTAATGTGCAAATGAAAGTGTAATATTCTATGTGCACAACAAAAAAAGTATGTGTAATGAGTTCTAAAACTTTGACTGAAATTTCCGGCAAGAGTGGAAATGCAAGTGATACTTTAGATTTTATATTATTGGCTGGTTGGTTACTTTTAAAAGCAACATATGGCTTAAATTTAGTTTATGGAAGCCACTCCGAATTAGAAAAAAGTTACCTCATCTGATAGAAAATTTAATTTTAAGAAAAAAGAGTTTAGTGCAAAAATCTTCGGCAACGCATATTTTCGAGTTATGGGCCTCGGAAGTTTTACAATAAAAATGTCATTGTGTTTAATATTTCTTAGCTTATTGGGTCAATATGGGTATCATTGAAAAGCTTGTGAAAATGCCGATCACATCATGGTAAAATTTCACATTTTGGGATGATAAAATGTGTAGCGGTGAAAATTCTTAGGCGCCGTCAAAGGCCGGTTATGCAGAAAATCTCTAGTTAGCGAAGCCGGTGTGTGTTGTACCATAGAGGAGAAAATCCTTAAGCCCGGCCGAAGGCCGGCTATGCGGGAAACCTTTAGTTAGCGAAGCCGGTGTGTGTTATACCATAGAAGAGAAAATCTTTAAGCCCGGCCGAAGGCCGGCTATGCGAGAAACCTTTAGTAAGCGAAGCCGGTGTGTGTTATATCATAGAGGAGAAAATCCTTAAGCCCGGCCGAAGGCCGTTTATGCGGGAAACCTTTAGTTAGCGAACCCGGTGTGTTTTATATTATAGAGGAGAAAATACTTAAGCCCGGCCGAAGGAAACATTACATTTAATTTGTAAAACTAAAAAAAAAAAATTTATTAACTCTATACAAAATATGGCAAAATATTACTGCTTTTCTTAAACACTGTTTTGACATTGCATACGGATGTTTAGGAAGGCAGCCATACCCATATTGTTGCAATGAATCAAACACTTATAATGAAAATGGCAAAATATATCCACGACTTTGTAGGTCAGTAACTCCCAAACTATGCGTTGCCGAAGATTTTTGTACTAAACTTTTTTTTTCTTAGAATTTAATTTTCTATCACCTAATATAATTTTTTTTAAATTTGGAGTGGCTTCCTTAAACTAGATTTGTTCCCAACATAAAGTTGTTCTATCGGAATTGCACCAAACCGATGATGCAGCAAAGCAACTTTAACTATCAAACCACGGTATGTATGTTTGTGTGCCGGCACGTTTGTCTATTGATGAATTAGAGAGTTTCGAAATGGTGGTGGTGGTGGAGTTTAATGAAAAATTTTACGGATGTACCCAGCAATAATCAACTCAGTATTTTAACAAGGAATTTCACAATAAAGTGCGCTTTGTTAAAACCACAGAAAATGTATGTGCATTGGAATTAACTTGGGTTTTGCCACCGATGGCAAAATTGTATAAATGTAACCCTGATCACTTTCTCATCTAATTGGTTATTATGGTTAAGGCAGTTTGTGTGCTTATTTAAGAAAAGGTTAGTTTATTTTGTTTTTACTGATTATCTAATGGCTGCTAACATTTGCAAATGTTGTTTTCTTTTTAAGACTCTGGGGCTTATAGCTAATAGCTGGAGTAGATGAATCTGGTTTCGATACAAATTACATTTAAGCCCTTATAAATTTGCGCATTTACCTAACTGACAGTGCTTTTCAACATTTGAACGATATTTTGTCAACAATTTTGGCTTACATACAGCTTTGTGGTCATTATGATTTTTTAAAAGCTTATGAAGAATTGTCTAGCATAGAGGCCACCAGTTTTCGCTTTGCTGCTCAAGAGCCTGGCTTTGACGATGTACAAAATCTAGTGGTTCTCTCAAAATACTATCCGCCCAACCATATTCTAATGAAATTTGAATATTTTTGAATGAATAAAATGAAAAAAATTATATGAAAAATTGATAAGTTCAATAATGACAAAGAAAGTTTAATAATGTTAAATTTGTGCTAAGAGCCATTTGAAATATTACATTTATTTATTTATTTCTTAATAGATTTTTATTTCAAAAATAGAAACCGAAACTGAATAAATAAATGTTACACCGATACAATTAAATGTAAATTAATTGTTTTTATTTAAAACGAAAAAACTAAATTCTACTACAGAAAGTATTTTTAATTAATAATAATTATTTTCCATTTCTTCTGTCTGCATTTGTTTCCATTTCTCATCCCATCCAAAACCAAGTACCACATATTCACGCACTCGTTGAACATATATATAAAAGAAAATAAAAACAAATAAATTTTTTTAATTTTTTATTATAAAAACGGAAAACGAAATAATTAAAAATTAAATTTTAACAATCTGTTTCATGATGTTTGTTCTATTTGGTTTTGGAGCCGATAGCCACGGCAGCTAGTGAAAATGTATGACTTACCTTGCTACTCCTACTGAGCCAGTTATGCTACTTCTTATAGCTGCTTTTATTACATAAATCTATTCTTTGGCGTCGATCTCATTTATTGCCTGAAACACATATTATTTATTAGGGCCTAAAATTGCAATTTGATAACATGTACATACACTAGTGGCACAAACTAAAGCAACTTACCTGGTGTTATACTATTTTCATTGCAATATTGTAAAAAACGAACTTAAGGATTTTTAAGGATTACTATTACAAATCTTTAGGGGTATATTAATTTATTAGAAAAATTTTTTTGAAAAAAAAAATATTTTGTTAAAAAAAAATAAAAGAAACATAAAAATACTTCATATTTAGATGGCAAAAACTAAAGCAACTCTTACAAAATTTTTTAAATTTTGCCACATATCTTAATAATTATTCGCATATCCATTGTTTTGCAAAACAGCGGCACATCTGCGAGGCATTGAAGTGATTAATTTACCGATTTCGTTTTCTGAAATGCTTCCCATGCTTCTTTTATTTGGAGGAAAAAATTTCGTTTATTAGACCCTTGATCACGTTTTATTTTTCTGTCCACCATGTCCCACAAGTTTTTAAATCGGGTGACTGGGCGGGCCATTTAAGTAAATTAATATTTTCATCTTGAATCCAGGACTTAACATGTTTCGATGTATGTTTTGAATCATTATCGTGCTGAAAGATCCATCCAGCAGGCATTTCCTTTATTGCAAATGGCAACATGACAGTTTCCAAAATATTTTTGTAGAGGTAGCGGTCCATAGTTTCGCTTATTTCATACCGAGGTCCGACTCCATTGAGTGAAAAACATCCCCACACCATTGCATTACCACCGCCATGCTTAACAGTTCTCTTACAATACCTCGGATCTAACCGCTTATTTACAGGTCTTCGAACACTTATTTTTTTTGAATCAGATCCTTTCAGGTTAAATTTAGATTCATCGGAAAACAATATTTTTGGCCATTCTTCAACACTCCAGTGTAAATGTGTCTTAGCAAATTCGATTCTCGCCTTACGATTCTTTGGTGAAATAAACGGCTTTTTTGCAACTTTTCTAGAACGCACTCCTGCTTTTAAAGCTCTGTCTCGCACTGTTCTTGCTGTAAGATTTAAATCTAATTTGTTAGCAATATTTTGCGATGAGACAAACGGATTTTTTTTTGATTTCTCGGATGATCATTTGGTCCTCGTGAGCTGACGTTTTACGAGGTCTTCACTGAACCAGTTGATACAAATTTTTTAATAAGACGACAAATACCCGATTTATTTATGTTGAATCTTTCTGAGAGACTTTTTTGTGTAATTCCACAATTATATTGTTTTATTATTTCATTTTCAATATACGAATTATATTTATTTCTCGCCATTTAATTAATAGTATTAATTTTTATGAAAGTTTTAAGAACAGTTGCTTTAGTTTTTGCCATCCAAATCTGAGTAATTTTAATTTTTTCTTTATTTTTTTTATACTTAAAATGTTTTTTTTTTAAGTTATTTGTTTAATTAATATAGTCCTAACACCTTGTAATAGCAATCCTTAAAAATTCGTAAGTTCCCATTTTACAATATAACTTTGAAAATGGTATAATATTAGGTCAGTTGCTTTAGTTTGTGCCACTAGTGTATATCACCTACTTATGTAGACTTTTCCGGAACATTTGGAGCTTATATGCTTCTGTGCACCATAAAACGCAATGTTGGCTCCTAAAAAATTTAAATATAATGTATGGTTGGACATTGACTTGTATTTTGAGATTCCCGTACTTTTGTAAATTTTTTAGTTTTATTGAGATTTATTTGAAAAAAAAATATGGTATGGATGCTGACCATAAAAAATAACTGCCAACGCACTTAGCATAGTACCTCCTGGGTTGTGTGAAAACTCTGCATATTTGCTACACATTCTACAATGTTGCAGAGATTTTCTCCTCTACGGTCTTTGCTAACTAAAGTATTAATTCATGATCATGGCCGGCCGCAGGACTTTTCTCCTGGAACCGAAAGTGAATAGTTATTTTTTATATTTTTAATTAATGTACTCTCTTAAAAAAATAATACCGGCCCTAAACCTTTTTTACAACCGAAACCGAGCTGCATACTCGGGAAATTTGGCATATATAACTTAAATTCCATATTCACTTTAGAATATTTTTTTTCTTGGACCGGCACTCATGGGATGACCCCTACACATGCGATGCATTTTATAGAAACTTAAATGGTATGAGGGTATAATCCACTGCTAGTTTGTTGTACATCATAGCATAATTCTGTCAACAATGACGGTCGTACACCGGTCAAATGACCATCACTGTTATTGTAGGGAAGCTAAACTTATTAGCTATTTCGCTGGTCAGTTCATTCGACAGGCCAAACGACAAAGTTTGTGAAAAAGTTGTGGAAAGTGGTTGTGAATAATTTAATAATTAAATATTATATTAAGAAAAATCGAAAATATATTTTTGCTATAATTAATTTAAATTACTGAACAACGTATAATCATATGAATATACCTTGGTACTTAATATTTAGTGGAGTAAAGTAGTACTCTTGCAATGCAAATTGTACTGAAGAAAGTACAATTGTACAAGGTTGATTATCCCTGATTTTCGTTGAAAGTTTCATGTGATGGATGACAGTTTACAGAAAAAAAACTATTTGTGAAAGAATTTATTTAAAAAAACTAGTATTGAAAGTATTTATTTAATTATATTTATTTTTGAGCCATGGTCTTTTTTTGAAAAGTTTTTAACAATTATTTATTTTTCAATATTTCGCTACCAAATAGGTAGCATTGTTAAGAAATAATAATTTGTATTAACAAAAATATTTATTTAAAAAAATGGTATTTTTTATGGAAAGTTTTTAACAATTTATGGTATAAATAACAAAAATGTTTGTAATTATGTTATTAATTGTAAAAATGTTATAAATTAATAAATAGTGTAATTAATGTTTATTATAAACAAACTGATTGCTTGTTCTTCATGCCAAAACTAGCCCGAAGAAAAAGTACGGGCATTCTCGTGCGTGAAGAACAAGAACATTACTCTCTCAAACCCTCTCTCATTTACCCAATTTTTGCGTAAAAAACGCTTTTGGGTAAGATTTTGATTAAACGAACCAATTTTGAGTAAACGAACAGACCTATAATAGGCTATAGCCCTTACAGTGTAGTACTGCCAAATTTTTTAGTATGCAAAATGTTAATTAGTATGGCAGCACACTTATAATTTATTATATTTTTGGATTTCATCAAACTTTCTGTGGAAGGTAACAAACTTTTTGAGTCACTTGCAACAAATTTTTATATTTTAAAGAAATTATTTAATTAAGTAAGAACGTTATGATTAAAAATTAGAAAATTACGATTCGGAAAAAATTCAAAAATTATGTATAAGGAAAATAAAACACCAGTTCTTAATAAATACAATCACTCACTGTTTCAAAGCTATTTCACCCACTACACTGTAAGGCCTATAGCTCCGAAACTAGGACTTGTGCCAAAAATCGCCCTATACCGGATGATAGGTCTAGGTATTTGCTACATTTTGCCATCATTCGTTTTCGCCCCAATGGTTGTGCCTTCGAACAAAATTTTTTAAATACTATTTCAAGGCGATTTCACTCACTACACTGTAAGGCCTATAGCTCCGAAACTAGGACTTGTGCCAAAAATCGCCCTATACCGGGTGATAGGTCTAAGTATTTACTACATTGTGCCATCATTCGTTTTTGGCCCAATGGTTGTGCCTTCGAACAAAATTTTTCAAATACTGTTTCAAGGCGATTTCGCGCACTACACTGTAAGGCCTATAGCTCCGAAACTAGGACTTGTGCCAAAAATCGCCCTATACCGGGTGATAGGTCTAAGTATTTACTACATTGTGCCATCATTCGTTTTTGGCCCAATGGTTGTGCCTTCGAACAAAATTTTTCAAATACTGTTTCAAGGCGATTTCGCGCACTACACTGTAAGGCCTATAGCTCCGAAACTAGGACTTGTGCCAAAAATCGCCCTATACCGGGTGATAGGTCTAAGTATTTACTACATTGTGCCATCATTCGTTTTTGGCCCAATGGTTGTGCCTTCGAACAAAATTTTTCAAATACTGTTTCAAGGCGATTTCGCGCACTACACTGTAAGGCCTATAGCTCCGAAACTAGGACTTGTGCCAAAAATCGCCCTATACCGGGTGATAGGTCTAAGTATTTACTACATTGTGCCATCATTCGTTTTTGGCCCAATGGTTGTGCCTTCGAACAAAATTTTTCAAATACTGTTTCAAGGCGATTTCACGCACTACACTGTAAACAGTATTTGAAAAATTTTGTTCGAAGGCACAACCATTGGGCCAAAAACGAATGATGGCACAATGTAGTAAATACTTAGACCTATCACCCGGTATAGGGCGATTTTTGGCACAAGTCCTAGTTTCGGAGCTATAGGCCTTACAGTGTAGTGCGCGAAATCGCCTTGAAACAGTATTTGAAAAATTTTGTTCGAAGGCACAACCATTGGGCCAAAAACGAATGATGGCACAATGTAGTAAATACTTAGACCTATCACCCGGTATAGGGCGATTTTTGGCACAAGTCCTAGTTTCGGAGCTATAGGCCTTACAGTGTAGTGCGCGAAATCGCCTTGAAACAGTATTTGAAAAATTTTGTTCGAAGGCACAACCATTGGGCCAAAAACGAATGATGGCACAATGTAGCAAATACCTATCATCCGGTATAGGGCGATTTTTGGCACAAGTCCTAGTTTCGGAGCTATAGGCCTTACAGTGTAGTACTGCCAAATTTTTTAGTATGCAAAATGTTAATTAGTATGGCAGCACACTTATAATTTATTATATTTTTGGATTTCATCAAACTTTCTGTGGAAAGTTCGTGGTCTGTTCGTTTACTCAAAATTGGTTCGTTTAATCAAAATCTTACCCAAAAGCGTTTTCTTACGCAAAAATTGGGTAAATGACAGAGGGTTTGAGAGAGTAATGTTCTTGTTCTTCACGCACGAGAATGCCCGTACTTTTTCTTCGGGCTAGTTTTGGCATGAAGAACAAGCACCCAGTTTGTTTATAATAAACATTAATTACACTATTTATTAATTTATAACATTTTTACAATTAATAACATAATTACAAACATTTTTGTTATTTATACCATAAATTGTTAAAAACTTTTCATAAAAAATACCATTTTTTTAAATAAATATTTTTGTTAATACAAATTATTATTTCTTAACAATGCTACCTATTTGGTAGCGAAATATTGAAAACTAAATAATTGTTAAAAACTTTTCATAAAAAAGACCATGGCTCAAAAATAAATATAATTAAATAAATACTTTCAATACTAGTTTTTTTAAATAAATTCTTTCGGTAAACTGTCATCCATCACATTAAACTTTCAACGAAAATCAGGGATAATCAAACTCGTACAATTGTACTTTTTTCAGTACTCTTTGCATTGCAAAAGTACTACTTTACTCCACTAAATATTAAGTACCAAGGTATATTCATATGATTAAACGTTGTTCAGTAATTTAAATTAATTATAGAAAAAATATATTTTCGATTTTTCTTAATATAATATTTAATTATTAAATTATTCACAACCACTTTCCACAACTTTTTCACAAACTTTGTCGTTTGGCCTGTCGAATGAACAGACCAGCGAAATAGCTAATAAGTTTAGCTTCCCTACAATAACAGTGACGGTCATTTGACCGTTGATACGACCGTCATTGTTGACAGAATTATGCTATGATGTACAACAAACTAGCAGTGGATTATACCCTCATACAATTTAAGTTTCTATAAAATGCATCGCATGTGTAGGGGTCATCCCGTGAGTGCCGGTCCAAGAAAAAAAATATTCTAAAGTGAATATGGAATTTAAGTTATATATGCCAAATTTCCCGAGTATGCAGCTCGGTTTCGGTTGTAAAAAAGGTTTAGGGCCGGTATTATTTTTTTAAGAGAGTACATTAATTAAAAATATAAAAAATAACTATTCACTTTCGGTTCCAGGAGAAAAGTCCTGCGGCCGCCCAAATGGTGGTCATGAAGTAATACTTTAGTTAGCAAAGACCGTAGAGGAGAAAATCTCTGCAACATTGTAGAAAGTGTAGCAAATATGCACAGTTTTCCACACAACCGAGGAGGTACTATGCTAAGTGCGTTGGCAGTTATTTTTTATGGTCAGCATCCATACCATATTTTTTTTTCAAATAAATCTCAATAAAACTAAAAAATTTACAAAAGTACGGGAATCACAAAATACAAGTCAATGTCCAACCATACATTATATTTAAATTTTTTAGGAGCCAACATTGCGTTTTATGGTGCACAGAAGCATATAAGCTCCAAATGTTCCGGAAAAGTCTACACAGGTAGGTGATATACACTAGTCGCACAAACTAAAGCAACTGACCTAATATTATACCATTTTCAAAGTTATATTGTAAAATGGGAACTTACGAATTTTTAAGGATTGCTATTAAGAGGTGTTAGGACTATATTAATTAAACAAATAACTTAAAAAAAAAAAACATTTTAAGTATAAAAAAAATAAAGAAGAAATAAAAATGACTCAGATTTGGATGGCAAAAACTAAAGCAACTGTTCTTAAAACTTTCATAAAAATTAATACTATTAATTAAATGGCGATAAATAAATATAATTCGTATATTAAAAAATAAAACAATATAATAGTGGAATTACACAAAAAAGTCTCTCAGAAAGATTCAACATAAATAAATCGGGTATTTGTCGTCTTATTAAAAAATTTGTATCAACTGGTTCAGTGGAGACCATTCATAGTGGTGGAAGACCTCGTAAAACGTCAGATCACGAGGACCAAATGATCATCCGAGAAATCAGAAAAGATCCGTTTGTCTCATCGCAAAATATTGCTAGCAAATTAGATTTAAATCTTACAGCAAGAACAGTGCGAGACAGAGCTTTAAAAACAGGAATGCGTTCTAGAAAAGTTGCAAAAAAGCCGTTTATTTCACCAAAGAATCGTAAGGCGAGAATCGAATTTGCTAAGACACATTTACACTGGAGTGTTGAAGAATGGCAAAAAATATTGTTTTCCGATGAATCTAAATTTAACCTGAAAGGATCTGATTCAAAAAAAATAAGTGTTCGATGACCTGTAAATAAGCGGTTAGATCCGAGGTATTGTAAGAGAACTGTTAAGCATGGCGGTGGTAATGTAATGGTGTGGGGATGTTTTTCACTCAATGGAGTCGGACCTCGGTATGAAATAAGCGAAACTATGGACCGCTACCTCTACAAAAATATTTTGGAAACTGTCATGTTGCCATTTGCAATAAAGGAAATGCCTGCTGGATGGATCTTTCAGCACGATAATGATTCAAAACATACATCGAAACATGTTAAGTCCTGGATTCAAGATGAAAATATTAATTTACTTAAATGGCCCGCCCAGTCACCCGATTTAAAAACTTGTGGGACATGGTGGACAGAAAAATAAAACGTGATCAAGGGTCTAATAAACGAAATTTTTTCCTCCAAATAAAAGAAGCATGGGAAGCATTTCAGAAAACGAAATCGGTAAATTAATCACTTCAATGCCTCGCAGATGTGCCGCTGTTTTGCAAAACAATGGATATGCGAATAATTATTAAGATATGTGGCAAAATTTAAAAAATTTTGTAAGAGTTGCTTTAGTTTTTGCCATCTAAATATGAAGTATTTTTATGTTTCTTTTATTTTTTTTTAACAAAATATTTTTTTTTTCAAAAAAATTTTTCTAATAAATTAATATACCCCTAAAGATTTGTAATAGTAATCCTTAAAAATCCTTAAGTTCGTTTTTTACAATATTGCAATGAAAATAGTATAACACCAGGTAAGTTGCTTTAGTTTGTGCCACTAGTGTATGTACATGTTATCAAATTGCAATTTTAGGCCCTAATAAATAATATGTGTTTCAGGCAATAAATGAGATCGACGCCAAAGAATAGATTTATGTAATAAAATCAGCTATAAGAAGTAGCATAACTGGCTCAGTAGGAGTAGCAAGGTAAGTCATACATTTTCACTAGCTGCCGTGGCTATCGGCTCCAAAACCAAATAGAACAAACATCATGAAACAGATTGTTAAAATTTAATTTTTAATTATTTCGTTTTCCGTTTTTATAATAAAAAATTAAAAAAATTTATTTGTTTTTATTTTCTTTTATATATATGTTCAACGAGTGCGTGAATATGTGGTACTTGGTTTTGGATGGGATGAGAAATGGAAACAAATGCAGACAGAAGAAATGGAAAATAATTATTATTAATTAAAAATACTTTCTGTAGTAGAATTTAGTTTTTTCTTTTTAAATAAAAACAATTAATTTACATTTAATTGTATCGGTGTAACATTTATTTATTCAGTTTCGGTTTCTATTTTTGAAATAAAAATCTATTAAGAAATAAATAAATAAATGTAATATTTCAAATGGCTCTTAGCACAAATTTAACATTATTAAACTTTCTTTGTCATTATTGAACTTATCAATTTTTCATATAATTTTTTTCATTTTATTCATTCAAAAATATTCAAATTTCATTAGAATATGGTTGGGCGGATAGTATTTTGAGAGAACCACTAGATTTTGTACATCGTCAAAGCCAGGCTCTTGAGCAGCAAAGCGAAAACTGGTGGCCTCTATGCTAGACAATTCTTCATAAGCTTTTAAAAAATCATAATGACCACAAAGCTGTATGTAAGCCAAAATTGTTGACAAAATATCGTTCAAATATTGAAAAGCACTGTCAGTTAGGTAAATGCGCAAATTTATAAGGGCTTAAATGTAATTTGTATCGAAACCAGATTCATCTACTCCAGCTATTAGCTATAAGCCCCAGAGTCTTAAAAAGAAAACAACATTTGCAAATGTTAGCAGCCATTAGATAATCAGTAAAAACAAAATAAACTAACCTTTTCTTAAATAAGCACACAAACTGCCTTAACCATAATAACCAATTAGATGAGAAAGTGATCAGGGTTACATTTATACAATTTTGCCATCGGTGGCAAAACCCAAGTTAATTCCAATGCACATACATTTTCTGTGGTTTTAACAAAGCGCACTTTATTGTGAAATTCCTTGTTAAAATACTGAGTTGATTATTGCTGGGTACATCCGTAAAATTTTTCATTAAACTCCACCACCACCACCATTTCGAAACTCTCTAATTCATCAATAGACAAACGTGCCGGCACACAAACATACATACCGTGGTTTGATAGTTAAAGTTGCTTTGCTGCATCATCGGTTTGGTGCAATTCCGATAGAACAACTTTATGTTGGGAACAAATCTAGTTTAAGGAAGCCACTCCAAATTTAAAAAAAATTATATTAGGTGATAGAAAATTAAATTCTAAGAAAAAAAAGTTTAGTACAAAAATCTTCGGCAACGCATAGTTTGGGAGTTACTGACCTACAAAGTCGTGGATATATTTTGCCATTTTCATTATAAGTGTTTGATTCATTGCAACAATATGGGTATGGCTGCCTTCCTAAACATCCGTATGCAATGTCAAAACAGTGTTTAAGAAAAGCAGTAATATTTTGCCATATTTTGTATAGAGTTAATAAATTTTTTTTTTTTAGTTTTACAAATTAAATGTAATGTTTCCTTCGGCCGGGCTTAAGTATTTTCTCCTCTATAATATAAAACACACCGGGTTCGCTAACTAAAGGTTTCCCGCATAAACGGCCTTCGGCCGGGCTTAAGGATTTTCTCCTCTATGATATAACACACACCGGCTTCGCTTACTAAAGGTTTCTCGCATAGCCGGCCTTCGGCCGGGCTTAAAGATTTTCTCTTCTATGGTATAACACACACCGGCTTCGCTAACTAAAGGTTTCCCGCATAGCCGGCCTTCGGCCGGGCTTAAGGATTTTCTCCTCTATGGTACAACACACACCGGCTTCGCTAACTAGAGATTTTCTGCATAACCGGCCTTTGACGGCGCCTAAGAATTTTCACCGCTACACATTTTATCATCCCAAAATGTGAAATTTTACCATGATGTGATCGGCATTTTCACAAGCTTTTCAATGATACCCATATTGACCCAATAAGCTAAGAAATATTAAACACAATGACATTTTTATTGTAAAACTTCCGAGGCCCATAACTCGGAAAATATGCGTTGCCGAAGATTTTTGCACTAAACTCTTTTTTCTTAAAATTAAATTTTCTATCAGATGAGGTAACTTTTTTCTAATTCGGAGTGGCTTCCATAAACTAAATTTAAGCCATATGTTGCTTTTAAAAGTAACCAACCAGCCAATAATATAAAATCTAAAGTATCACTTGCATTTCCACTCTTGCCGGAAATTTCAGTCAAAGTTTTAGAACTCATTACACATACTTTTTTTGTTGTGCACATAGAATATTACACTTTCATTTGCACATTAACTTTTTATAATATTTTTCAAACCGCGGATTTCACATTTCATTCATAAAAAGGGAAATATTAATAAAAAGTCAAATTTTTCCCAAAAATTTTACACATTTTGCCAACCAAAGTGAAGTGTGCTGCCATATATATTTGGCAGCACTAATCTACAAAATGTTAACATACTCTTTGCAGTCTGCATAAAATAAAATTTTTCTCTCTTTCTCTGTTAATTTTTTGGAAAAGTTTGTTGAAAAAGTTTGTTATCTTCTCGCGCGTATGATTATACCCATGATCTAAATATATAAGGTCTGCTTGATATTGAATGACAGCTGCCATTTTTTTTTGACGTCATCGTCGGGAAATGTTTTGTTGTGGTTAAATGGAAATTTAAAAGCTAGTGATTAAAATTATTATTATTACATATTTATTAAGAAAATTAAAGGATTATTTTATTGACAATTAATTAAAAATAAATGTGAACTGAGTTAGAGCAAAAAAAAAGAGTTTTTAATAAACAATTTGTGTAGAAAGTGATAAAATTTATTTGGACAATGAAATACTGTGTGGTAAAAGATTGTAAAAGCTCGAAGCAGGGTGATAAAAATCTAAAATATTTTACGTTTCCAAAAGATCCAGAAATAAAGAAAGTGTGGATCAATGCATGCGGTAAAAAAAATGTTAACTGAGGGTGGCGATGGCACGATGGATGGTAGTCTGCACGTTGACTACGAATCCAAAAACAGACCTGGGTTCAACCCCAGTTTCAGACTAAAAATTTTAAAATAAAAATAAACATCTCGCATTTTTCTGATGTTGCATTAGTGTGTCTTTGTGTGTCAGTTGTTGTCGGAAGGTTTCAGTGGCGAAGGCATAGTCACTGGTCACTGAACAATACCGGCTTCAGCTGATAGCAATCCACAATCACATCTGAACGCCCTCCTTCGTCGGTATTGTGTACCACCGGTGAAGTAAAATAATAATAAAAATGGCTACTGAACCGAAGCTTCAGCGCTGCTACGAGTATAAACAAAGAACGTGCGAAAGCAGAGCTGCAAAAATAATAATAATTTCAGCTTCACCTCCTGTCGTTTCTCCTACTATCCCTTTCCAATAGTTCCAGCACAATGCTTTGCATGTGTAGGAGTTATCTCCTGAGTGCTGGTCCTAGATAAAAAAAAAAAAAAAAAAAATCTGGAACAATTTGTTCTAGACATTTTACGAATAATGATTGGCGTTTAAAGGATATATTATTGAACACGCCAATAAGAAAAAGATTGTTAGATGCGAAGGCTGTCTCATCTTTAAATATCCATGTAAACAGCATTTTACCAGTCGAAAGATCGAAACGATACGTAAAAAGAGCAAACAATCAAATTGTAAAGGAAGCAATTGGTGAATTTGATTTAAAGTAAATACAATTTTTTTAAAATCCACTTTTTTTAATGAAATAATATTTACAATTATTTATAGTCTGCAGAAATTACAAGAAGAAAGTATTGAAAATATTGAAAATGAAAATCCAAATAAGTCAGTTTCAGTTCAAACATCTATAAACCCTGCCAAGAATTTAAGGGAAACATATTAAAATTAGAAAATATATTTAAGGAAATTAATAATAATACTTTAAGTCTTCGAAATAATTATTTAAAATACCACAACATTAAATGTGATAACATAGATGTGCCTGAAAATGTAAAATCGTTATTTTTTAAAAGTCGTTTATATTTTAGAATAAGAAATTTAAACAAAATATTAATACAAGAAAAAAATGAAAAAAGAAAATTAAAAAAGACTATAACATAACAATTTAATTTGTTTTATTTATTTTACCTTTAAAATTGCAAAATATTTCAACAAAAAAACAAACCCCATACATATTAAAAACAAATCTCGACGGTGACGTCACAGTAAAAATAATTTGAACTGTCAAGCAGACCTTATATATTTAGATCATGGGTTATACCCATACTTTTAAAAACAGATGTTTTTTTTTCCTGTGGCAAAATGTGTGAAATGTTTGCGAAAAATTTGATTTTTTATTAATATTTCCCTTTTTATGACTGAAATGTGAAATCCGCGGTTTAAAAAATATTATGAAAAGTTATTGTGCAAATGAAAGTCTAATATTCTATGCGCACAACAAAAAAAGTATGTGTAATTTTTTTTTTATTATTATTATTAGTATTAAAATACTTTATATTAACATGTTCGAATAATTAACAATTATATAAATATAAATATAATATTTTAAAAATTTTTATATAAAACTGATTATAAATTTACATTAATTGCATTTACACTAAATCTTACAAAATGTACACACTTTTTATTGAATATATTATTGTTAACTTTATTTTTCATATTATTTGGCAAATAATTGAAAAGCTGAAAACCTTTATAGAATATTGTTCTTTGCATTTCTGTTGATGTAGCCTTCTGAATGCACAAATCATCCGCATTTCTAAGTCCATAAGGTTGACTCTCACTCAAGTATTTTATTTGTTCACTAAGATATTCCGTCGCCTCTCCTTGCTTAATATTTCTTATAAATTTAAGAGTGTTGAACTGCAATCTTTGCTTAATTGTCATCCATTTGAGGTTGTTAAGCATTGTGTTTATTTGTGCATACCGATTATATTTTAATATTATTCTCATTGCTGTATTTAGCAATTTTTGCATTCTTTCTATCTGCATTGTGCTGCTACATGTATATATGTAAAGGGTGTACGGTGCCGATAGTACCCGTAATACCGACTACTAATCAGCAATACGAAAAAGGAAGAAGAAAAAACGGACGATCTAGATGTAACAAGAAAGAAGTTTTTGGCAGTTTTTTTTAAAAGAATTGAAAAGAGCAAGTTGTTTATATCGCCGTGAAGATTGTGAAAAGTTGCATAAGTAAAATTTAAGTTGATACAAATTAAAAAGGATTAAAGTTGCCTAACGTTAAAGTATAAGATACCGTTTGCTAAAAAATAAAAACAAAAGTTGAAAAAAGTTGTAATTAAATAAAAGCTGAGGTTAAAGTTGACATTAAAAGAATATTAAAGAGCTAATATTAACTAAACTAATGTCTAAACTCATATTTACTATTTACATTAAAATCTAATACCTACAATCTACATAAATTAATATTTAATATTTAAAACTACATTCTACCGAATTAAAATTGGAATACCTATCTATTTATTTTACATTTACCTACCTATTATACCTGAAATACATATAATTCAACTTAAAAACCATACTTCACTGTGTTTTTATGTGAAACCAAGAAAATTAAAATCTTACATATACAATTGACGAACCAAATTCAAAATGAGGTTTAATTAAAGTGTTATATATATTAATCGCGGTAGCTTTTTGCTTTTTGGATCTAATTCTTTTGAGAAAAAGGATTTTTTTACCAATTTTTTAACATATATAGACTATGCGTTCATTAAATTTTAGTTTTTTGTCTAAGATATCCAAGATATTTTATGTAGTCTACTTTTTCAATTACTATGTTTGAATCCATATTTATTTCCATTATTTTAGTATTATTTTCATTTAGTTTAAGCTTATTCATATTTAACCACTTTGATATTTTATTAATATAATGTGTCATATTTGTATGACACTCCTCATCAGTATTGGCAGTATTAAATAAAAGGGTATCGTCAGCACACATAGTTATTTTACATTTTTCCAAAATATTAGGCAAGTCATTTATATAAATAACAAACAGCAGGGCACCCAGTATTGATCCTTGTGAACCACCAAAATCATTATTTTTATTATTATTATTTTGCCTGAATGCACACCATTCACCTTTGTTGTTTGCTTCCTGGTTTTTAAATAGGATTGAAACCACTCCAACTATCTGGCTCTTACTCCATACATATACATCTTCCTAATCATTATTTCCCTGTCAATTGTGTCGAAAGCTCTCTTGAAATCAAGAAATATTGCCATCACTTTTTTATTGTTGCCAATTCCTTTCCATTTACTTATAACATAATTTACATTCGTCTCACAAGAATACGTTTTGCGGAATCCTGATTGATATTTGGTCAGTATATTGTTTGAATTAAGATATTCTTCATGCTGATCCTTCACCACTTTTTCCAAAATTTTTTCGCAAGTTTTTAAAGTATTAATTGGCCTAAACTCGGCACATTTTTTTGTTTTTGGAACTTTCTCAGTTGGTACTACCATTGTTTCCTTCCACCTTTCGGGAAAAATTCCTGTCTCTATCGACTCATTTATTATTTTTAATAATGTATTATTAATAATGTATAACCCGCACATTCCAATTATCAAGAATAATTTTATTTGATATCATTTCATGGTTAGCCTTGTTCTTCATTTGCTTTATTATATTCTTAAGTTCTAAAATATTTATTGCACGGAATTTAAACATATTGGTCATACTAAGTGTTATTTGGTTTGTATATTGCACTTCATCTATTGACTACCTTACATCTTAAGTGCTATCTACTAAATATGTATTAAATTTATTAGCTATTTCTTGGTGATTATTATATTCTTTTTGGTCAAATATTAATATTATTTTAAATTTTATTAAGTACTGGCTCTTTAATTTTTTTCCACATCTGTTTTTGATCAATAGCGTTGTTTATTTTATTATTTATATAGTCGTTTTTTCTGTTTTCAATTTGTACTTTATATTTGTTTCTTATTATTTTGTATTTAGTCCATGTTTCTGGAGTGTTTGATGATTTAGCGCGTAAATATTTAATTATTTTTTCTCTTTTCAGTGATTGCAACCCTGAATTGAACCATTTTTTTACATTATTGTACTCCTGCACCATTTTTTTATTGTACATTTTACTACCGCTTCTTTTAAACTACCATCAAATATGATAACGATCAACGTTCAATTTATTTGTGAACTTATTTTGAAATACTGTACACTTTCTATCATTTGTATGATGATTTTTATCCAATCCCAAATTAAGCTTGTTGTTTACTTTTGCTCAGTTTATACATTTCATTATGTTTTCATTACTCTGGTAATTTTGTGTGCCATGTTGCCCATGTTGCCCATGACATCTTACGCAAAATTCCTGATTTTTGCAATCTTTCGCCAAGTGGTTATATCCTCTACATTTCCTACACTGCGTTATTTCCGTTCCGTCATAAACTTTGCACCTCTCCCATCCAATATTAACTATTGACAGTTCCATAACTTTGTGATAAGCCTCATTATCAATTTTTAATCTTATGTTATACAGCGTTCTATTTCCAACCTTCACATTGTATTTTTAATAAGCTTAATATTAGCATTTGCTAGAGTTGGGTTCTGTTTTTTTAATTTTTTAATTATTTCTCCTTCATCATGGTTGAATGACAAGCCTGTTATTTTTATTTTTAATTCAAATGGGTTTGGCACCTTCACTTCGTAATCGTTTGATATTTTATCTTGGATAGCCTTCTTTATTTTATCTCTTTCTTCACTGATTTCGCTTTGTATAACAATCGTTCCATTTTTTCTACTTTCCATGTCTGTAATTTTCAAATCAGCTGGATTAACTTTACTTCATTCTTCTTTTGTTTTTTCCACTGATTGCTTTTCTTTTGGCTTCACAATTAGGGGAACTCTTTTGCTTGTACCTGGCAACACTTTTACTGAATCTGCATATGACATTTTTGTTGTTTTACTGTTTTTCTTATTAATACTTTTTTAATTTCTTTACATACCTTGATTTTTTTCTTCTATTGTTTGTTGTTATTTCAACATCTTTTATAGTAGAAAACAATTTTTTAACGTCTTCTACATTTTTTAAAAACGATCTTTGATATGAGATAATTTTTTTCATCCTGTCGTCATAGCGTCTTATTGCTTAATTTCATTTTCATTTTCCTTTATAGAAGTTTTGAATTCATGTTTATATTCAACCAAGATTTGTTTGTTTCTACTCACTTCATCCTGTATTTCTTTTAGGACCATATCGACATTTTGTATGTACTGCATACAGTCCTCACAAATAAATCTTAAATAGGAGTTTACCACCAACATTCGGGATGCATATTGGTCTATACCACAACATTTATTGGACGTATGAAAAACTCTATTACATACACCCATATACTGTATTCCTATTTCACCAATTGCTTGTCTGCACTTGTTGCAGTCAGGCATTTTGATTGTTGTTATTTAAATTAACAAAATGTTTTTATTATTTTTATAATTTCAACTACCACGACTTTGTATATAGTTTTTCTTCTTTTTAATATTTAATTAATTTTTTTAAGTAAATATTATTATTAATTAATTTGTTTTTTAATCCGCAACTAAATTAATTTGCTCAAACGCTTTCGAACCGTTATAAATACTTGCGTTCTAAGTTCTAAAACTTTGGCTGAAATTTCCGGCAACAGTGGAAATGCAAGTAATGCATTAGATTTTATATTATTGGCTGGTTGGTTAGTTTTAAAAGCAACATCGGAATTGCACCAAACGGATGATGCAGCAAAGCAACTTTAACTAGCAAACCACGGTAGTACATATGTTTGTGTGCTGGCACGTTTGTCTATTGATGAATTAGAGAGTTCCGAAGTTTCATGAAACATTTTACGGATATACCCAGCAATAATCGACCCAGTATTTTAACAAGGAATTTCACGATGAAGTGTGCTTTGTTAAAACCACAGAAAATGTATGTGCCTTGGAATTAACTTGGATTGTGCCACCGATGGCAAAATTGTATAAATGTAACCCTGATCACTTTCTCATCTAATTGGTTATTATGGTTAAGGCAGTTTGTCTGCTTATTTAAGAAAAAGTTAGTTTATTTTGTTTTTACTGATTATCTAATGGCTGCTAACATTTGCAAATGTTGTTTTCCTTTTAAGACTCTGGGGCTTACAGCTAATAGCTGGAGTAGATGAATCTGGTTTCGATACAAATTACATTTAAGCCCTTTTCAATTTGCGCATTTACCTAACTGACAGTGCTTTTCAACATTTGAACGATATTTTGTCAACAATTTTTGTTTACACAGCTTTGTGGTCTTTATGATTTCTTAAAAGCTTATGAGAATTGTCTAGCATAGAGGGCACCAGTTTTCGCTTTGCTTCTCAAGAGCCTTCCTTTAACGATGTACAAACTCTAGTGGTTCTCTCAAAATATTCTAATGAAATTTGAATATTTTTGAATGAATAAAATGAAAAAAATGATATGCAAAATTGATAAGTTCAATAATGACAAAGAAAAAGTGCTAAGTCCAATAATGTTAAAATTGTGCTAAGAGCCATTTGAATTATTAAATTTTTTTTTTCTTTTTTAATAGATTTTTCCATTTTAAAATTTCATAAATTGGACTGAAGGCAAAGCTTGTTTTAGTATAACTTAATTTTCACGATTATTTCATTTTTTTAAAATCATTTTTTAATTTCAAAAATAGAAACCGAAACTGAATAAATAAATGTTACACAGATACAATTTAATGTAAATTAATTGTTTTTATTTAAAAAAAAAACTAAATTCTACTACGGAAAGTATTTTTAATTAATAATAATTATTTTCCATTTCTTCTGGCTGGAGTTGTTTCCATTTCTCATCTCATCCAAAACCAAGTATCACATATTCACGCACTCGTTGAACATATATATAAAAAAAAATAAAAACAAATTTTTGTAATTTTTAATTATAAAAACGGAAAACGAAATAATTAAAAATTAAATTTTAACAATCTCTTTCAAAATGTTTCTTCTATTTTGTTTTGTGAATCATTGCTATTTTATAAAACACAAACCACTTTGTTGCTTTTGTTAATCACAAAATCAACTGGAATTTCTTTTGCTTATGCTAACAAATTGTTTAGCACTAAACGAAGAATAAACGCTATCTAACTAGGGTTAAAGAAACCCCAAATATTTTTTATCTGAATCATGAAATAAAATTAACTATTATTTGTTCATTGCATTTTTGGATAACTTTAAATTTTACTTCATTATTGTTTAATTATAAACCAGCTGATTGCTTGTTCTTCACGCCCAAATTAGCCCGAAGAAAAGTACGGGCGTTTTCGTGCGTGTAGAACAAGAATATTAATCTCTCCAAACCTCTCTCATTTACCCAATTTTTGCGTAAGAAAATACACCTAATATGTGGCCAAAGTTGGTAATGGTATTAATACAAAGGTCTCTAGCACCGTGACTACGCTGATATATTCCGCACGTGGCCAAAGTTAAATCTATAGAATGCTACCCCTACGTCGCCTACGGCCCGGTGCACTACACTACATACAAATATTAGCTTCCAATCAACAATATAATAGTGAGTGCAAACTTCTAATAATAAGTTATAGCAACATGGAAAAGAATAAATAATAAATTTTATTAATCTCACAAATAAAAAACTGCACAGCTGAATATACAATGGTAGCTAATCTATCAAAACAGCGTAAATATATTTTGGTTGTATCGGGACACCAGCAAGGCTTTGGAAGCAATTACAAAGTTTAAAACTTTCATGATCATTTGTTCAATAATTGTAATTTGAAATAATCTCTCAGAAAACAAACATTCTAACTTTAGCTGGAATGCTATATATCAATGTAATCTCAGTGAACTAAATGTTGTTTAAAGCTTAATTACATGATGTGATGAAAGAAATTTAAAACATTAATAAATTATATCAAGATGATAATAATGCGTTATGCTATATAATAAGTTAATGTTAAGTTTTTATAAATGAAGTTGCAAAATATTACAATATTTTTAAAGTACAATATTTTATAGTAAAATGTTGAATTATGAAATATATATATTTTATGCGACACGTTAGTTTATTTTGTAACATTTAGGAACTCAATAAAACCAAAATTTATGAGGGATTAAAAAATACTACTACTAAGTATAAATAAGAACACAAAAACTATATTTTATATTAAAATTCAATAAAATTTATCGATTTTAAATGAAATATATCAATGTAATTATTCTTACTTCTACAAGTTGTTAATAATAATCAGCTACGTGATGAATATAGAATTAAAGATAATAATGTAAAAATGTTATCTTTTTCACTTTTCAACACATTAATTATTATTGAAGAACAATGAAAAATTATAACAAAATTTTATTTTCAACATATTTAAATAAATTTTGACGTTTCAAATAATTTTCACCTTTGTATAAAAACCGACTGGTAGTGCGATTCAACAACAAATTTTAACAATTCTTTGGTTAAAAATAGTTAACACCAAAATAAACGATTCTGCTATTCACTAACATTTTTTAACCATTTGTGTTATCGTTAAGTGTTATCTTTAACAGCTGTGTCGTTAACTTATCCACAGAACTTTTTTAGGTGTTTATTTAAACACAAAGTAAACTCCTGAACAAAAAATTACAATTTTAATTTTAAATTGCATTCAGAGAATACCATCATAATTCTAATTACATCATTATATATATTTCGCCAACCCCCCAAACTGTGGATGGCCCTAAGTATGATGGTATGCGTTTTCTTCCTCGGGACCAATTATAATTATAAAATTATAATTTCCTATTATTCCTGATGATGTTAACGAAATATCGAATAATAAAACCAAATAAAATAAAAGAAAAAGACCTCAAGCTTAATAAATATATTTCAAAAAAATATAATAAAAAAGGTCAATTAATAATATAATTAAAAATAAAATTAATTTTAATACTTAGCTTCATAACACAAAACACCACATTGTTGTGTTTTGTAACATTGTTCTGCAAAAAATTGCGAAATTGTGGGCATAAAGTAGATGAAAAATACGGCAAATTTTCACATCTAGAAAATAACATTCAAAACAAAACCACAATATTTCGGAATTTATTCAAATTTAATTTATTAACAACTTTGAAAATGCTTATTCGAATACAAGTACTAAATAATTAGGTCAAGCACAAAAGAACAGCTTGCTATAATTTATGCAAAATCTTACTTTAAGCTTGTTGTTATTATTTTAACTATTTTGTTGTAGTATATAATAAGAAAGAAAAAATATATGTATAGTTCAGTTCAGTTCCAAGTGCTTAAAGGTCTACGATAAAAATTAGTACGGTTCAAATTCAACTGTTTGAGTAATACTAATCAAATCGTAATTTCAATTTATATATGTAATATATATGTATTTATATGCACACACATGTAATATATTAATTTATATACACATACATATATATTATATATAAAGCTACTAACATTAAAATAGCAGTACCATTACATTTCATTAAAAAAAATCATACATATCATAAGATATGCATTTAATCCAAAGTTTTCAGTAATATTTTAATACTACATCTTACAACAAAAAACAACAAAAAAAAAAAAGAAATATACGAGTAATTCAGTTTCACAAAAAAAAGTTATGAGCAAAACTGAAAATTTATAACTAACATTAAAATAGCAGTAGCTATGACTATTAGTGTCTTTTTTAAATATTACAAAAAAAAATTGTAGAAATACCATTTTGTATTAAATTTATTATCTATTGTTAAAACTTTGTGGAATAAGGATTAAGGTCGGGAGACTGTGGTGACCACTCCATGACCTCAATTCTATTGGCTTGAAATCATTCATTAGCTCTTTTACTTGTGTGTTTTGGGTCGTTGTCTTGCAGGAAGACCCATATTAGTGGCGTTTCTTCTATGTGGCAGCATGATAGTTTGTAATATGTCAACATAGACATGTTGATCCATTATACCATTTTTTTTATATATAGGACCAACATAGGCTTGCCAGATGGCCTGGATTCGCCTGCATTTTTCAGTTTTTTATGTCTGGTCCAGTTTCCAGTTTTATCGTGGAATGACTTATCAGAGCTTCCAAAAGCCTTACAGATTTCAAATTTAATTCACAACGATTTATTGTATACTGACTTCTACTGCCTGCGAGGGGTATTTGATAATTTGCCAAAAAATATTCCAATTGATAAGATATGTTCCGTCTTTTTTCAAATATGTGATAAAAATAAAGTACAAAATCTGTATAAATTGGTCTCATTCGTTCTTGCCATTACCAATAAGCAATGCTTTTTGCGAAAGGACTTTTAGTATTTTAAATAATTTATGTTCTCAAGAGAGACATAGAATGTCTTTCGATTTAATAAAGGCTGAAATTTTAATAAGATTAAACTGTAATGAAAGTTGCAAAGATTTTCAAACTTTTTTGCATACAAGTAAAGCAAAAGAGTTAATAAATTCTGTAAATAAAAAAACAAAATATATGTGGCAAAAAAGTAGTTATACTTTTTTATTTAAGTTACTATGTACCTATATATAAATATGTACTTAAATATAACGTAAGACTGAATTTAATTGTTATGTTTACGTGTTTTTATATTATTTGAATTTATTTTATAAGCCACAAAACTTTAAGAATTTAATTTGTCAGCGGAAATAGTGCCACTGGGAAGTTTTTGTTATTGTATAAATATTTCAATGTCAATGTTTTCTGCAACTGAAGTGTTATTTGAACATTCAGCTAAACTTCACTGGGAAAATGAATTATGAATTGATTTTATTCGTTTTTAAATTATTGCTGAGCAATAGAATATTTTAGTATATAAGGTGGTATAATTTGTAAATAAAATTTAGAATTGTTTTTAGATTAACAAGTTACCTTTGTTTCTATTATCGGCTCTCAAACAAAGGGCATCTTAATGCTCGGCTAATGCGGCAGCAGTGCTCAGAAAATACTGACTACCAAAAGACGGAACGAACTGACATACCATTATTTATCAACTATAATCACCACATGGCGATCCTGCCAAAGTAATCACTTTTTTAATGACAACCCAGGAGGAGATAGATGACATTTTCAGGAAGTGGGAAGAATATATTGCACAACCTGTGGGGGAAATAACGGAACAGCCTCCAATCATTCAACCGACACCAAGGGAAGCTGGTCCCAAACCCATAACAATAGAACGATGCAAGGAAAGACAGGCAAAATATAAAGAGTTAAAACAGACTACCCTTATAAGGAAAAAACGAGGGGGTAAGAAGTGAAAGTTCGAGCAAATCTGCTCCGACCTGCAACGTGTCATAAATATAAGGAAGGGCACCCAAAAGAAGATTCTCATCGCACTAAAGAAGAAAGGCTGGAGAGACTGACACTAGATACTCTCGAGGTAACGAAGAAAAATTATACATACAATTAAAGGGGAAAATTAGCAAAGTCTAGGAATATAACTTGGGAATTAAATAAATGTAGAGAATAATTTTGAATCTTTCAAAACACTAATAGTAGTAGCAATAGTATTGTATATTGTACATAAAGTAAACAGATATTTTAAAAATTATATAATAAAACATGATAAAACAATAATATTGTTACAGCATAAGTTTGAATTAAAGGGAAATATAAAAGATATATTGAAAAATTTAAAGAAAAGTCCAAAAAAGCATTCAGAGTAAGTTAGAAGTTATGATAGAATCAAAAAGGATTTCCAAGCAAAAGTATTCGAAGAAAAGGATGAAGAAAAGTTATATGCTTTAAGAATAGAATTTAATAATATCTATATAAGGATTAAAACATATTTGTTGGAGAATCCAAAAGAAGTGGAAACCAATTCAAATAACAACAGTCAAATACAAAAGTCAATAAATATGGCGACACAACATTTTAACTTAGAAGTTGCTTTAAAAATAATTCCAGAGTTCACGGGTAACTATCGAGAACTTAGATCTTTTTTCACTTTATAGGATTATTTAAAACCAGTTTAGCAGCGGATCAGGAAACACAACTTTAGGAATTTATCTTTAATGTCAAGTTGAATAGTACTGTAAGGACTGCACTAGGGACTTTTACGCCAACAACCTTCGACGATTTGAGGAAATTACTTACTGATAGGTACAAAATAACGAGGACTGACGCGCAGATACAAGCCACGCTTAGCACTTATAGTCAAAAAAATTTGAATGTCCACAGTTCAGACAGACGCAATAAGAAATCTGTATTGACGATTTTTAAGAATGGCTTGAACGGGGAATTAAAACCAACAATTTTTGCATCCAGCCCAAAGGACTTGAATGACGCTGGACATTTGGGACTGGAGTAGGAAAAGGACTTTTCGAGGAATGGATGGATGGGACCCTCGGGGCGCCTCCTGTGACCGAGGATGGGGACTGGAGGACAGTCACCTCGGGGAGGAGTGGACAGGGGATGGGGACACCCGCGGGGGACGGTGAGGGTGCACCCCGCCCGGGCTGTCGGTTGCGACCGTGGCGTGCGAGGCCCGAGGCGGTGCTCATAAAGCCCGCGTAGGGACACACCTATGCGGATGTGCTGAGGAATATGCGTGGCAGCGTGACGGGCGACGCGAAGGGGGTACGGTACGACAGAAAGACGGGGGCCGGTGACATCCTGTTGGAGCTTGAGAGGGGGGATAGGATTGACCCGGAGTTTGTGCGGCGTCTGAGAGGCACTGTGCGCGAGACGGCATCGATCGCGGAACTGAAACCGAGCGCGACCGTGGAGATGTGGGGTCTTGACTCCTTGAGGAGGAGGTAGAGACGCGGTCCGTGGTCTGCTCGCCGGGCGCCAGGAGCAGCTACGCGTTAGGGTTACGGCACCGGACGTGCACGAACAGGTTCGGGCGTATGTGACCTTGTCGGTGGAGGGCGCCTCGAAACTCGTCGGTATTGGCTACGTACGTATCGGGTGGATTAGGGCTAGGATACGGACGTGCAAAAGTGTCGGTAGGTGTTATCGGTGCTTTGGGGCGGGACACACCCAGGCGAATTGTACTTGGACGGACAGGAGGCATTTGTGTATCAGATGCGGGGAAAAAGAACACAAGATTGACTGTAGAGCGGTCCCCAAGTGTGTCCGGTGCTCGGACGCGGTAGGACTGATCACCTGCCGGGCTCGAAGGGCTGCCCGCTATCCCGCAGATGATGAGGGTGCTCCAGGCGAATATGCACAGGAGCACGACGGCAGATGCTTTACTATGGCAGATGGTTGCCGAGAGGGTCGCGGACGCGGTCGTTATCAGCGAGCAATACGGGCGGATACACCGAGGATTCTGGGTCGGGGAAGAGATGGGTACAGTGGCGCTCTGGTTACCGGGAGTCGTGACCTCGCGGCTGCGCGGTACGGGATCGGCTGCGGTTACGCGTGGGCTCGGATCGGCGATTTTGCGCTGGTGAGCTGTTACCTCACTCCTAGCGATAGTGTGGGGCGGTTTAGGGCGAAGATGGCCGCTATCGAGAACACTCTGGTTGGTATGGTCGGACCCTTTGTGGTGGCCGGTGATTTTAATGCCAGGGGTGTAGAGTGGGGTGACCCGACGACGAGCACGAAGGGAGGTGCGTTCTGGACATGGCGGGCAGGTTGGGCCTGGTGGTCATGAATACCGGTGGCGCGACAACCTTCAGGAGGCCGGGGTGCGAGTTCACCACTCCTGACATCACTTTGGTATCTGAGAATCTGACTGGGATGATCGAAGGATGGAGGGTGCTAGAGGAGTATACTGGGAGTGATCACGGTGGTTTTGGACGGTGGGGGCGATGCTGACTCCCTGGCGGCTGCTATGATGCGGCGCATTGTCCGCGGATGCAATGTATCGATGTCCAGCTTGTCGCGGCGAGCGGCGAGGCGACCTGTGTACTAGTGGACGCCGGAGATTGCTGGGCTCAGGCGGGACTGCCTCCGCATTGGGAGAGTCTACGCTAGGGCTAGGCGGGCCGGCGAGGCTCTGCTGGAGGCCCAGAAGTACAAGCGTTCTCGCGGGGCGTTACGTCGCAAGAGGGCGAAATGGGAGGAACTTCGCAGCGACCTGAACCGTGATCCATGGGGACTCGGCTATAGGATCGCGACGGGTAAATTGGGCGCGAACGTGCTGGTGTGCAATTGGACGGCGCGCGGATCGACGGGATTGTTGGGGACTATTCCCCACGCACCCTCCGCTTGGCGGCGAACATGGGCCCTACACCGATGGGGTGCCACCGCCCTTTACCGAGGGAGAGCTGAGGGTTGCCGCCGGGGCTCTTAGGACGGGTAAGACCCCTGGCCCGGATGGGGTACCGTCGGAGGTATGCATTCGGAATGCATTCAACAAGCCTGTTGAAGGGCTGATTATCTGGAGGCGCTACGGGGGAGGTTCCGTACTCCCGAATACTTGTTGAGAATTCTGCGTAGTTAGCTGGACGATCGGATGCTGCTGTACGATACGCCGGCGGGGCGGAGGAGCAAAGCGATCACGTCCGGCGCGGTTCAGGGATTTGTGCTAGGCCCGGACCTATGGAATCTGGCCTACGATGGGATCTTTGGTGTGGAAATGCCCGAGGATACCCAATTCGTGGAATACGCGCATGATATAGCGGCGATGATCTTGGGGCGGGATATGGATGACGCCAGGGGGAAGCTGAACCGGGTCATGATTAGGACTTGGATGTGGCTTGAGGACCACGGCTTGGAATTGGCCGGGAGAAGACCGAGGTGGGGTGACCCAGAGTGCGGTAAGGTATTTGGGCGTCAGACTCGACTGCAGGCTTACTTACTGGGCGCAGATACGACATGTGGCGACTAAGGCGGTATGGATGACTGGCATGTTGAGCAGACTCATGGCGAACACAGAGCAAGAGAAGGCTGATTATGGCAGTCATGAATTCCATATTTCTGCATGGGAGCGAGATTTGGGGTGATGTACTGGGTGAGAGAACCAAACGCACTGTGGCGGTACTGCGGACGGCGCCCCTTACGGTTGCTTCGGCTTGCACGGTCTCGGCCGCTGCGGTCCTAGTGATATGTGGGGAAATACACATAGACCTCTTGGCGCGCGAGCGGAGGGAGGCGTGGAACTCGAAGGAGGCGCCCTGGTGTTGGTGCTATTGGTCTGAGACCCCAAACTGTCCGGCGGAGGTAGGACAGGTGGACCGCGGAGACGGTCGGCAGGTAGACGGCTAGGCTCGTATAAATATGGATTCGAAGGAAATTTGGACAAGTTAACTACTTCCTGACATAATTCCTCTCGGGCCATGTATACTTCCGAAATTACCTGTACCGGATGGGCAGGGCAGATGGTCCCGACTGCATTTAATGTGGTATTACGGATGATGATGCAGAACACACTTTCTTCGACTGCATCAGATGGCATACTGAAAGAAATGCAATGGCGCAGCGGCTTGGCGGGTTCACTCCTGCCGGCATGATAAGGAGGATGCTCGATTGCGAGGACAATTGGGACTCTGTGGCGCAATACGTAGGGTACGTTCTACGGAGAAAGAAGGACCTCGATACGTTGCTGCATAGCAGGGCCCCCTCTGACGGGGACCAGGGAATACGGGCCGGGGGCATGGTGCCGGCTGCAAACTTGGCGGACCCAGACGTGGGTGAGTAAGGGCGGTCCTGATTGGGACGTCGCTCTGGGCCTTCCCGAAGTAATGCGGAAAGCGGTCTCGGGAAAGAATCTACACAGAGGAGGAGGGAATTTTTTAGTGCTAACACCACTCAACGCAGATGACGACGGTCTCTGTAAGTGCGAAGGCATTTTCAACCCTACCTCACACGCCAAAAAAAAAAAAAAAAAGAAAAAAAAAATTGTAACAATCGTTATAATAACAATAGTAACAATCGTTATAATGATAATAACAATGATAACAATCGTAATAATGATAATAACAATAGCAACAATAGTTATAATGATAATAACAATAGTAACAATAGTAACAATCGTTATAATGACAATAACAATAGTAACAATCGTTATAAACACCGTAATAACAATATATATGTACACTGTGTACAGGAAAACTCCCAGAACCGGGAAAACTGCCAGATACTGGAAGTGATTCGAGGAACTATATAAGCTCACTATACGGACTGGAAATGAAACTCAGTAATGTTTTCCAAATTTCGGACAATACCAATTACATAAATTTGGCTTTATTTAAAAATTTAGATCTGACATTTTTGATAGACACAGATTTCGACATTTCCTTATGCAAGATAAGCGCTTTGGATGAAGATTTAATAGTTATTGATAGGGAACAATCGATTGGCTTCACGGGAATTACTCAGGAAAGGATTAAATCAATAGGAACATCGGAAATACACTATAATATATATGATGAAATAGGCGATCATAGGTTTCATATTGTTGACAAGAATTTTTCAAGACCAACAAATGGCATTTTAGGGAGAGATTTCTTTACGAAATTTTTATGTAAAATAGATTATGAAACATTCTCGCTCACTTTAGGAGATGAAGAGATAACAATACCCATGAAAACACGGATCAATAGAGACTATAGTCTAAGAATAGAAAAACGCTCGGAGAAAATACACCCCATTCAAATGAATATAAGTGAAGATAGTATTATTCTCAGCAGGGAAATTGAACCAGGTGTATACATTGGTAACACTGTGTAGCGGGAAATGCCATGTAAGGGTGTTGAACACAACAGATAACGATGTCGTTTTCAGGAACATTAAGCTGGACATAGAACCACTGGAAAAGTATACTTTTGTAGCACGATTGGATAGAAAGGGTAAGGAGCATTTTGATGATGAAAGGTTTCGAAAATTATTGGATACTTTTAGGATTGACATTGACGATTACAAGGCAAGGGCAGAATTAATACAGATTTTTAGGGATTATCATAATATTTTTCTTCTAGAAGGGGATACATTATCTTCAAATAATTTTTACACACAGAATTTTAAAGTTTCTGATGATACAATAGTATTCATTAAAAATTACAGGCTACCTCACGCACAATCTGGGGAGATAAATACACAAGTACAACAGTTATTAGATGACGATATCATCGAACCATCTAATGGTGCTTACAATTCATCTTTGTTAGTGGTACCGAAAAAGACTGAAGGTGGAAAGGAAAAATGGAGACTAGTAGTATATTTTAGACAGCTGAACAAGAAAATAGTGAACGACAAATTTCTTTTGACAAGATTGGAAGATGTATTGGATAGACTTGGTAGAGCCAAATATTTTTCAACTTTGGATATGACAAGTTCTTTGCTTCAGATAAATTTTGTCGAGGATTCAAGACATTTAACTGCGTAATGGTCACTATCAATTTAAGAGACTTCCATTTGGTTTAAAGATTTCAGCCAATAGTTTCCAAAGGATGCTAACAATATCACTTAGTGGATTAGATTCCAAAGCATTTTTATACGTTGACGATATATTTGTATTTGGTTGTAGTCTGAAACATCACAATGATAACCTCAGAAGTATATTCGAACGTTTGTCAAGATACAATTTGAAATTTGAACGCATCACAGTGTGTGTTCTTGAAACCGGAGGTGATATATTTGGGACATCAGATAACAAAGGAAGGTATACGACAGACCCTTCTAAACATAAAGCGATAGAACAGTACCCTATTCCGAGGGATAAGGATGAAGTTAAAAGATTTGTGGCATTTTGCATCTACAACAGACGTTTCATAAGGAATTTCGCGGAAATTACAAAATGTCTGAATGACCAGACTAAAAAGAGTAAGACGTTTGAGTGGACGAGGAATGTCAAAAGGCTTTTGAATTACTGAAGGAAAAATTGATAAATCCACCCATCTTGAAATATCTGGATTTTGAACGACCATTCATACTGGCCACTGATGCATCGAATTATGCATTGGGAGCGGTTTTATCACAAAGAAAAATAGGAGAAGACTTGCCAATTTCTTATGCCAGCAAGACGTTAGGAAAACATGATTTAAATAAGCCCGTAATAGAAAAGGAACTTCTAGCCATACATTGGGGAATATAATTCTTCAGACCTTACCTATTTGGTAGAAAATATATTGTAGTAACAGGTCACAAAACGTTAGTTTCACTTTTTACTCACAAGAACCCGTCGTCAACATTGACCCGTATACGTATAGATTTATCGGACTATGATTTCGAGATTATATATAAGAAGGGTAGGATCAATACAAATGCAGACGGTTTGTCTAGGATAACACTGAATTCGGAAATGTTTAGGAAGATGATTCCGATAGAAGACGACATTAACAAACCGACAAGAATTTTGGTAACACGTGGAATGCAGGCAAAAAGGATTTCTGAAAATATACAACTAAATAACATAAGTAACATATCCCAAGCGCACAATGAAGATCATATATCGGAATGTACGTCCTTACAGGATATAAAAAATATTCGCGATTTAAAATTTAATATTATTGAAACAGGTATACAAAGGGGGAGAAATACGGAAGATAAACATGGTACTTTAGAGTGCATTAACAATACTTTTGTGATGAATGTTGATGATGATCTAGCAAAATACGTTTTGTCTCTAGACAAATTAATAATTCATATGCATAAGCAAAATATTAAAAATCTCGCTCTTTCATGCGAAGATAGAATTTTTGAGCTCATATTAATTGCATATTTAAAGAAAATTTATAATGTAAACATCATATTGTATAAACCATTGCAACATATTAGGAATAGAAAATCCCAAATGAATATTATTAAAGGATTCCACGATTCACCAATATCAGGACATTTTGGTATTAGAAAAACAGTCTTGATATTAAAACAACGTTATGTATGGACAAATATGAGTAGAATGGTTAGAGATTACATAAACAAATGCGATAAATGCTTGAGGATTAAACAATCTAAACACAGTAGAGAGGAGATGATAATTACTGACAACCCAAACAGTAGTTTTGAGGTAATAGAAATAGATACGGTTGGACCATTGAGAATGACAAATAATATAGGTACATTTTCACAATGCAGTGTGAATTGACCAAATATATAGTAGCACACCCAATTGAGGCGAAAGACGCAAAAACTATAGCTAAAACTTTAGTTGAGCAGTTTATTTTAAAATATGGATGTTTTAAGATTCTGAAATCTCATAGGGGTACAGAATTTCGGAACGAACTGTTGAGGGAAGTTCGTAATTTACTAAACATAGATCAGAAATTCTCAACACCATGCCATCACCAATCCATAGGCACACTGGAACGCAATTATCGTGTTCTAAACGAATATTTATTGAATTTTGTAGATGATTATACATTTGCATATAATACAACACCACACATTAACAATAATTATTCACCTTATGAATTGATTTGTGGCAAATAAGCATCATTGCCAACAGATAAAATAAAAAAACAAAGATAAATGTTACAATATTGAAAATTATGCTAACGAAGTAAAAATAAGATTAAGAAAATCCTTGGAACATGCCAAAGAACTTATAAATATTGCTAAGAAACAATCAAAAATAACGTATGACAGAAATATAAATGAAAGTAATATTCAAGTTGGAGATTTAGTATTAGTAAAATTAGAATCTAGAAAAAAGAATCAAAGCCCATATAGGGGACCGTATCAAATAGTTAAAAGATTAGGAGTAAATTCTTTATTAAATGTAAATTCTATGGAAAAACTTTTTCACAATAATATACTTAAATTATATACCAAACATTAACCCGAATTCTCCTAGCGTCGTCATATAACGACGAAAACATTAGCAGTTTCAATTATTTGCGAAACAGTTATTATCTGTTTGAAAGAAGTGAAACCAAAACACGTGTGTTGTATATTGATTCTTTTTTCATAAAAAAACTTACTTCAAAGTTGTGGTGCAAAGTGTTCACATGCAGTAAAATTTTTATTGTTACAGTAATTATCGCTTATAAGCACGTCGGTTATTTGTAATTTTCTATTCGTATTTAAAATAGCGCAATTATTTTTAATATATGCATTTCTCGCTTTTATGCACCGTAAACAAATATCCATTTTTTTTAAATCTATGAAAAAAATGCTCATATATGCAGGGTACATTTTAAGTTTATTTTCCTCAAATTAAAATTTGTCCATAAATTTTCCAACCGCAAATAAAAAGTTCCGTCTCTATTAATGCCTTAAGTTTACATCTGTGTGTAAAACCAGCTGTTTAATTCAATTCAATTCAGTACGTTAGACATATTAGGTGTGTTCGTTTACCATCTTACCCAAAAGCGTTTTCTTACGCAAAAATTGGGTAAATGAGAGAGGTTTTGAGAGAGTAATGTTCTTGTTCTTCACGCACGAGAATGCCCGTCCTTTTTTTCGGGCTAGTTTGGGCATGAAGAACAAGCATCAGTTTGTTTATAATAAACATTGAAAATAACAAAGCAAAATTACAAATGTCCCAAACAGCTGCCAGACATTAAAAAAGTTGTGTTAAAAATTTTTCTTAACAATAATTAATTACAAATATTTTTGTTATTTATACCATAAATTGTTAAAAACTTTTCATAAAAAAGACGATTTTTTTAAATAAATATTTTTGTTACTACAAATTATTATTTCCTAACGATGCTACCTATTTGGTAGCGAAATATTGAAAAATAAATAATTGTTAAAAACTTTTCATAAAAAAGACCATCGCTGAATAATAAACATAATTAAATAAATTCTTTCAATACTTGTTTTTTTAAATAAATTATTTCACAAATAGTTTTTTTTCGGTAAACTGTCATCAATCACATTAGACTTCCAATGAAAATCAGGGATAATCAAGCTCGTACAATTGTACTTTTTTCAGTATACTTTGCATTGCAAAAGTACTACTTTACTCCACTAAATATTAAGTACCAAAGTATATTCATATGATTATACGTTGTTCAGTAATTTAAATTAATTATAGCAAACATATATTTTCGATTTTTCTTAATATAATATTTAATTATTAAATTATTCACAACCACTTTCCACAACTATTTCATAAACTTTGACGTTTGGCCTGTTGAATGAAGTGACCAGCGAAATAGCTCATAAGTTTAGCTGCCCTACAAGAGCATTGACGGTCATATGACCGTCATTGCTGACAGAATTATCGGTCATTGCGTAGAACAAAGTTTATATCATTTTCTTAAGGGCAGTATGAGAAAAATGACCGAAACTTCTGTGTGCATGTGATAGTCAGCGTTGATGCATATATATCGCTCACTGTAGACGGATATCCCAATTGAAATGAAACACTATTTATTTCAATTCTTTACGTTGATTTTATTTCAATATTCTTATATGTACATATGTATATAAAAAAAAGAAATGTAATATAATATAAAATAGAAATATCCATCAGAACCTTGGAGTGGGCCATCATCTGTGAATTTTTTCTTAACATAATTGCCCACAATTATTTAAAATATACAAATATTAAAACAAATTATTCAGGGATTCGCATAAAAATCCATCGGAAAAGACAACATATGTCGTTGTTAAAACGTGTCGCCGAGTACCGAACACAAAAACGATGCTCTCTTTCACACCTGTAACATGCTACCAAACTAAATGTTTTCTCGTCTAAACTCAGTCGTACGGAGCTTCAAAAACTATAGTTCGAATTATAAGTTTACAAACGAGCAAAATTATCCTGTCTGTAAAATTGATGAATTTGCGAAAATTCCAGAATACTTTTGTAATGAACTGCATTAATTTTTAACTATTCAACAACACGTTGGTTGTCTCGCAACGAGGTGGTCTCTCGATTAATAGGAACTCCTTCAGTATTACTTTAATTTGATTGATTTCGAAACAAATTCTCAATATTCAAAAACTCATTTTATTTTATCTCTCTGTTACTAATAGTTAATAATAGTAAAACTTAACACAACTTTTATGTTTTTAGTACCTTTGGGGTCAAAGAAGTACAATTTTAAAATTGTCATATATCTTCTCCGATATAAACAGAGCTGTAAAAAATTTACATTTCTTTTTTCTGGTAAATTTTATGGTTTTTTTCGTTTTCTTACTTTTGTACATTTTGCTCTCTTATTGAGAGTAATTATAGCTTACTCTCATTTTACCGAACTTTACCCAAAAAGTAAACGTACAAACCTATTAACGTACTGCTGTGGAAAAATTTTTGAAAATAGATGAAAGAAAACAAAATATTTACATAAATACAAATGAGTGAAAGGAAAAAAATTAATTTGTCTGTGAAACAAAAGGTTAAAATAATCAATGAACTTAAGGAGTGCACAAAACAAGAAATTTGTAAAAAAATATGGTGTATCTATAGACACGGTCAATCAAATTATAAGAAATAAAAGTTAAATTATTCAAAAAAGTAAAACGATCAATAATTTGTCCAGAAAGAGAAAGCGTTCAGGAAAGTTTAAAAAAGTGGATCAATCCATTTGAAAATGGTTTGACCAAATGCGTGTATCCGGTGCCGTAGTGTCCAGCAATATGATCATAGAAACGGCAAAACAATTTGCCATTTCATTAAATGAAAATGAGTTTGGTCCAAGTGTTGGCTGGCTATACCGATGGCAAAGAAGAGAAGGCATAAAGTTAAAAAAAATTCATGGAGAAGCAGCAGCAGCTGATGAAAATGGTGCTAAAGATTTTCAAAAAATTATTCCAAGTTTGATCAGCGAGTACATTCCCGACAACATATTTAATGCCGATGAAACTGGCCTTCTTTTTAGAGCATTGCCTTCTTCTACCATTAGTAAGAACAATTTCAACATTTCCGGCATGAAATCGCCCAAGGATCGCATTACAATTTTACTTTTATGCAATGCAACTTGTCACGATAAGAAAATGTTTGCCATAGGTAAACCGAAAAATACAAGATGTTTCAAAAATAGAGAATTGCCTATAAAATATTTTTCGCAGAAAAAGGCTTGGATGACACAAGACATTTGGAAGGAAATAGTGATATCCTTTGACGAGGAAATGGTACGACAAAATCGCCAAGTTAATATGAATTCAAATTAAATTAAACCAAATGCAAATTAAATTTGGTTTTTCTTTAAATAGAAATTAAATTTTAGTTATACATATACCGGAGTTTTTTTTATACATGCACCACTGATACATAAAAGCGATTTTTTATATAAGCACTGCCGATGCATATAAAAGAATTTTCGCATATGCATTTCTCGTTTATAAGCACAAAAAGTCGTCCAAAATTATAAATGCATATAAGCAATAAATATTGTATTGCTTTTTGAAAAAATTATAAAATATGAGCTCGGCTGAAAAAATAATATAAATTTAAAATTTATAGTAACAGGTAAGTTCTTTTTCAACAAACCCTCTTCGAGTTGTAAAAAAAAACTTGTGTTTTTTGAGAATATATTTGGTTGTCGTCATATGACGACACTATGAAAAAATGAGTACTTATTTTTTTTTTTGCTTCCGAATTTGTTTTGTAGTAAGTTTCTTAGCGTAGCAGAAATTTTTGATATTTTGGAGGAAGAAGGTGAGTCAAACGATTTTAACATCGAGCCTCCAGAAGTTAATGTCTTAACTGATGAAGATTCAGATGAGGAAAACGATGGTAATATCAATAGTCTATCCCGTACACAACTTCTAGCACCTGCCGAAATAAAACATAACAGACAACTTTCTACAGAACCCCAGCAGCAAGAAATCAAAAGAAAGAAAGTACAGGGAAATAAACAAAATGAATATGCAATTATATGGAAACTAGGAGGAAAAACTTCAAAACCTTGGCAAAATGCTTGGCTTTAGCATGAAATTAAGACCCTAAGCTAAGACAGAAGAGCTTTCGCAGGGACTTAGCCATGTCGTATATCTTGTTAGAGAATAATGCTCTAAAGGGTCCTGGAAGAACATCGAAAGTCCAACCTGGAGCTGATTCCATGAGATATGATGGATATGTGCACTACGTGCAAAAAACAAGTAATAATAAACAGAGACGATTTGCTGGTGATAAATGCAAGTCAACTGCAAGGACTGAATGCCAAAAATGTGATAAAGGTTTATGTATTGATTGCTTCGCCATTTATCATCAAAAATCATAAACATATTTTTATTTATTATTTGTAAACTTTGAATTAGATGCAATGAAAAAGAAATAAAAGCATTAAAACCAAAATTAATCTGAAACTTTTTTGTAGCAATATTGTATCTATATTTTTCTAGCGTCGTCATATGACGACACCCATTTTCTCAAAATCTGGACCAGATAGGCCAATTCTTTCTTTTTAGATGTATTAAAAATAATCCAGATATAGAGTAAATCAAATATTATAACATTCGCGTGCGTATTTCTAAAACCGGGAAAATTCGGGTTAAGATAATAGTAATATTTAATATTAAGATACAATTTACTTAAAACATTAATATAAGTTAAAAATAATATTTACTATTAAGATTTAATTTAATTCTTTTCAAAGATAAATCAAATCTTGAGGACAATAGTGTAGTGCACCTATACTCATCCTAACCACATGTACATTTTGTAGTGTACCTATACTCATACCAACCACACGTACATTTTGTAGTGTACCTATACTCATACTAACCACTGTAGTAATTTAAGAACTTTATTTGTTTGAATTTATTTTATAAGTCACTAAACTTTATGAATTTAATTTGTCAGCGCAAATAGTGCCACTGGGAAGTTTTTGTTATTGTATAAATATTTCAATGTCAATGTTTTCTGCAACTGATGTGTTATTTGAACATTCAGCTAAATTTCACTGGAAAAATGAATTATGAATTGATTTTATTCGTTTTTAAATATTGCTGACCAATAGAACATTTTAGTATATAAGCTGGTATAATTTGTAAATAAAATTTAGAATTGATTTTAGATTAACAAGTTACCTTTGTTTCTATTATCGGCTCTCAAATAAAGGGCATCTTAATGCTCGGCTAATGCGGCAGCAGTGCTCAGAAAATAATGACTACCAAAAGACGGAACGAACTGACATACCATTATTTATCAACTATAGCCACCACGTAGGAAAAACAACCCCATATCATAATTTTTTACCCGCCATGCTATACTGTGGTTGGCAAGAAGTGGAGGGTGGCCGTCGAACGTGTTGTATGCAACCAGAACCTCCAAATAAGACAATTTTTGATTCGTCCGTCCACAAAATATTTCAACATTTGCTTGCAGGCCAACCAGCATGATTTTTGGCAAACTCTATGCGCTTGTTTTTTTTTTTTGTGAGGGGCTTCTTCCTTTGACTTCGAGCTTTCAGGTTTGCATCGAAGCCTTCTTCTTACAGTCATATCACTAAAGGGTGCTTTAGACCCTAAGATCTGTCGTACGACATGTCAAATTTTTGTGTAGAAGAGCACAAATCGGATCGTCTAAACGTAATATGTAATGAAACTATAAGATTTTGAGAGAAAATACGGATGAAAATTTGACAGTCGTATGGCTCTTGGTTTTTTAAAATTTTTCAAAAACCAACACACACCATTAGATCAGGGATGCATTTTTATGTAAACAAATGTGAGAAAGCCAGAGAGGGAAAACTGGTTTCATAAATTTATACCAATTATAAAATCGAAATGTACATTTTAGACCACGACAGCACAATTTTATAAAAATATACGTATATTTTCTAAAAGTACACTAAAAATTTTGACCACGAAAATAACATATTCCAAAGTTATAAAAATATTTTTCAGTTATTAAAAAAAAAATTCATTTGCACAAGAACTCCATCCCTGGGAAAACAAGCAAACAGATGTAGTTAAATTAAATGAGAATGTTTTCATCTTACTTGATTTTATCCATACCAATGGTGTAAAAGGGCTAGGCTAGGTGTATACTAGGGCTAGGCGGGCCGGCGAGGCTCTACTGGAGGCCCAAGAGTACAAGCGGTCCCGCGGGGCGTTGCGTCGCGCGATTATGGCGAGCAAGAGGGCGAAATGGGATGAGATGTCGGATAGACAGCATGGCTTCAGACCTGACAGGTCAACGCTCGGGGCGATTGCTGACGTGGTTGAGTGCTTCGAACGCGCTCAGAGCGAGAGGCGCTATTATCGGAAGCGCATAGTTGTCCTGGCAACACTCGACGTTCGGAATGCCTTCAACAGCCTACGATGGGCTGATGTTCTAGAGGCGCTACGGGGGAGGTTTCGTATTCCCGGATACTTGTATAGAATTCTCCGTAGTTATGTGGACGATCGGGTACTGTTGTACGATACGCCGACGGGGCGGAGGAGCAGGACGATCACGTCCGGCGCGGCCCAGGGATCTGTGCTGGGCCCGGACCTATGGAATCTGACCTACGATGGGATCTTTGGGGTGGAAATGCCCGAGGATGCTCAGCTCGTGGGATACGCGGATGATATAGCGGCGGTGATCTTGGCGCGGGATATGGATGACGCCAGTGAGAAGCTGAACCGGGTCATGATTAGGACCCGGATGTGGCTTGAGGACCACGGCTTGGAATTGGCCGGGGAGAAGACCGAGGTGATGTTGATGACGCGGGCACACATACCACTCGATGTCGGCATGCAGATAGGGGATGTGTCTCTGGTTACCCAGAGTGCCATAAGGTATTTGGGCGTCAGACTCGACTGTAGGCTGACTTACTGGGCCCAAATACGGCATGTGGCGACTAAGGCGGCGAAGATGACTGGCATGTTGAGCAGACTCATGGCGAATGTCGGAGGCCCGACACAGAGCAAGAGGAGGCTGATTATGGCGGTCACGAAGTCGATCTTGCTGCATGGGAGCGAGATTTGGGGAAATGTACTGGGTGAGAGAACCAAACGCAGGGTACTCGAGGCGGTACAGCGGACGGCGGCCCTTAGGGTTGCTTCGGCTTACCGCACGGTCTCGGGCGCTGCGGTCCTGGTGATATGTGGGGAAATACCCATAGACCTCTAGGCGCGCGAGGGGGGAGGGCCCTGGTGTTGGTGCTATTGGTCTGAGACCCCAAACTGTCCGGCGATGGCAGGACAGGTGGACCGCGGACACGGTCGGCAGGTGGACGGCGAGGCTCATTCCCTGCGTGGAAGTATGGATTCGGAGGAAATTTGGGGAAGTTAACTACTTCCTGACACAATTCCTCTCGGGCCACGGATACTTCCGAAAGTACCTGTATCGGATGGGCAGAGCAGATGGTCCCGACTGCATTTACTGTGGTATTACGGATGATGATGCAGAACACACTTTCTTCGACTGCACCAGGTGGCATACTGAGAGAGGTGCAATGGCGCAGCGGGTTCGCTCCTGCCACCGTGATAGGGAGGATGCTCGATTGTGAAGACAATTGGGACGCTGTGGCACAGTACGTGGGATACGTTCTGCGGAGGAAGAAGAGGGACCTCGATGCGCTGCTGCATAGCGGGGCCCCCTCTGACGGGGACCAGGCGATACGGGCCGGGGCCATGGCGCCGGCTGCAAACTTTGCGGACCCAGACGTGGGTGAGTGAGAGTGGTCCTGTTTGGGACGTGGCTCTGGGCCTTCCCGAAGTAATGCGGAAAGCGGTCCCGGGGAGGAATCTACCCAGAGGAGGAGGAGGCATTTTCAAACCTACCTCACACGCCAAAAAAAAAAAATGGTGTAAAAGCCAGAAAACAACCATTCGATTTTTACTCTTTTTTTGAAATACGGATGCACCCAGTGAAATTTTTGCTACATACATCTTCGATTTGAGACCAATGACAATGTAAGCAAGACCCATCCAATGTCTGTATACAATTTCTATTTACATTTACACAGCGATGGCGTAGGCTGTAAGATTTATCCAACACAATATACATTGTAAGCGAAGGTTGGATGGGTCCAACACAATATACATTGTAAGCGAATGTTGGATGGGTCTAACTATTATGGTGAATTCGGAGTGCAATAAGATGTATCTGAATGCCATTGATCTTGGAATGAATTTTAACTATTGCATAATTAAATTAGGAACTCATTTTTTTCAATATTTTGTAATTTCGGAATTTTGTTTCAAACGTACACTTTCTATTTTCTTTAGTCTTCTTAAATTTCTTTTACTAAATCCACTCATTTTATTCTTTACAACAAATAAAAATACAAAACATACATACATATGTATATAAATTAACACATAAATAAAAATAAAACAGTCACTTACCTTTTTTAATTATTTTTATTTAATAATTTATAACAATATTACCACAAAAAATGCCGCTAACACTTCACTTTAAAAAACACTTATGAACTTGATACAAATTTTACTTTGGAATAATAATAAAAATGAAAAAGAAAGAATAACGGAAAAATTACTTCAGAAAAAAGAACAAAATTCATAATTAAAACGAAATGACAATATGATACAATACAAAGCAATCCAAATCAGATGGTAATGCGATGCAAAATTTTTATTTGTGTTTGTTTTGATCTTCATTTCTAATAAACATTTAACTTTACAATTGGATGGGAAAAAGACAAATCCGAATCAGATGCGAGTTGTAAGGGCTTAACTATTTTCGTTTTATTTTCCCTATTGACATAATATTAACAATCGGATGGCTTTCAGTTTGTAATGAGTAACCGGACTGCTGGGCAATTTCATTTTATTTTCTCGCTCATTTTACGTACGACAAATCTTATGGTCTAAAGCACCCTTAACCGCTATTTTCAGTGTTACCATGCTTTTAAAAAACTGATTTTCAAAAACAGTATACAAAGTTTCCAGATAATTTTCGTAAAATAAATTAGCATTTTTAGTCGTTTAGAAACAGTATACGTCGTTTCAAAAATTTTATCAAGGGTACTGCTATTTTCATGTTTGCAGCTGTAAGTTTCCTTTATTTTTTATTCAATAATGATCCTTGTTTTTCGTTCGTTTCTATAATAAAGATAATTTGTTTTTTTTTTTGCCACGATTTCTTCTTTTTGAAGGGGACAGCCTCGTTTTTTTCGCCCTAACGCATTTTCGCATGATTCCTTCATTTTCAAGGGGAAAGTGTCAGCTTGCAGAATATATAGTTGTGGTATATATGATTAAAATGTTCCCGTAAAATTTTTACAGGTTTTTAAATTCTAAATTCGACGCTATCTTGGCGCAGGTGCCAAATAATAATATGATGCAATGCAGACGGTAGTATGACATAATTTTTTGTATAGTAGGGCAAAATACAACACTTTTAAAACTGAATCTTTTATTGGGCCAAATAATTTTTAATATGTTTATTTATATTCTTCAGCACTAAGTTATCCATATTCTGACTGTAATGTTAATGAAAATTGTCCTTTTGGAATAGATGTACCATGATACCAAATTCGGGTATCTACCAATACTTAAAGTAAAAATTAGTTATAAAATGTAATTAATAGATAAATTTATGAATATGTATATATTTAATACCTGCATCCCCAGATTCCACCACAAATGAGAAAGTGTGGCAAACTTGATCACACTCGGGTGTTGGAGCCAATAACCAATGTTTGTTGCCTACCATTTGAGCCTGCCACAATAAGCGATGTTTATGATCCAACTTTAAAAGCATAAATCATATGCTATTCTTTATCAAAAATTCATAAAAACTATGACTTACATGCATATAGGAACCCAATTCGTAACCGAGAAATACATAATCTGTATTGGACAATTCAGCATCTGCGGGCAAAAAATGAGGCCTTTCGTATAATTGTCTCAAATCACTCAAGACGCCGAGGTGGCAACTACTCCAACCCACGTACCATACAGAACCATGGCTTAAGTTTTCTCTTTCTTCTGGCATATTCAAAACATCTTTGATGGATTTAAAATCGGAATGAAAATGCAAAAAATCACAATTTTTATCCAAAGAACCAGGATGACGTTCATAAATTTTGCGCAAAAGCTTTAAGTTCAATTGTTTGGTTGCTGGCCAATGACTTACGGCATTTTTTATTACTATAGGTAGAGACGAATAATCATACGGTGCAAATTCTTTCCTGGTCATATTTTCCAGTATCAAAGGCCCTTTTACTCCTTTGCAATAGGCACAATCGCTAATTGGTCTTGTAGCTTCCCAAACTAAATGGTTGTTTGGAAGGAAACATTTGACACTCAAGAGAAAAATAATACCATGATAGACAATCGGCGTTAAAAGCATAACAAAGGCCATTATACCAAAAGTGTACCACATATTAACGCGATTTGGTTGCAGTTCTATGTGGCGAGACTTGCGGTACGCCTCTTCTAAATCTTCCTTGGATACCAATCCTGTTCGCAAAGCGCCATCATGTAAAGTATATAATTTATCGATGAAATCCTCATTCAAATGTTCTTTACATCGTAAAGCAGACTGTCTTGCTGATGCAGTTTGTCGATTCCAAAACTGAGAAGTAAATTAAAAAGTTAAAAATTTAAATGCATTTACATGTGCACTATATACATAATATTCATAAGCTAATAGACCTCTGTGATATTTACCAAAAACATTACAATTACAAATTCATTCAAGGCAGCTTCAACTAGGTAGTAGCGTTTGGTAGTTTTGTACTACATTACAACAAACAACGCATTTTGGTGTGTGTAAATTTATTTTCTATGTCAAAAACATGTACTGAAATAGAAAAGAATTTGTACACTTGTATCAGACCTTCTCTTAATTGTGAACAATTTTGACCCTTATTGAAATAAATTATAGTTTACCCTCATTTTTCCGAACTTTACCAGAAAAGTAAAAAAAAACACATATTAGGTATGTTCGTTTACTTTTCTGTTAAAGTTCGGTAAAAAGAGAGTAAGCCATAATTTTCCATAATAAGAGACCAAAATGTACAAAAGTCCCCGTCCATACTGTTGAGTTTTTGCTGCAAAAGTTTTTTGAATTCTCTTTTGAAACTGCAGCCGTGTCCATACATGAATGTTTTGCTTCATGTTTAGTATGTTTTATTCCTCCGTTCTATCTTCTTTTTTTAATTTTTTTGACATTTCTCAATACCGAATGTAAATATAAAATAACTACCCTGTGATAGAAGGTGTGCATATTTTTTTTGGATAGACATTTGAAGCACAAGGTATAATTTGAAGCAAAATGGATGCTAAGAAGAAAAATTTTATAATTAATAATTTTTTTTTTTGGTTAAAAGACAGTTTTATTTTTTTTAAATTTTTTATTATATTTCACAAAAAATTAACATACGCAACCCGTCTAAACTAAAACAGGGTAGCTATTATTATGATAGATGTTAACAGTATACCAAACGAATCTCTTTTGAAACTGCAGCAGTGTCCATACATGAATCTTTTGCTTCATGTTTAGTATTTTTTATTCCTCCCTTCTATTTTCTTTTTTTAATTTTTTTTGACATTTCTCAATACCGAATGTAAATATTAAATAACTATCCTGTGATAGAAGGAGTGAATATTTTTTTTTGGATCGACATTTGTAGCACAAGGTATAATTTGAAGCAAAATGGACGCTAAGAAGAAAAATTATATAATAATTTTTATATAATTTTATATTTTTTTTTTTAAATTTTTGATTATATTTCACAAAAAATTAACAATAAAACAGGGTAGCTATTATTATGATAGATGTTAACAGTATACCAAACGAAAAGAAATAAAATGAAACGTCAAATACACCTCATGTCAAAAGAAGCATATAAGAAGTCCAACAAAAACTGCATGTACATGAAACAGAGTACCTACTTCCACTCCTCTTACCCTTCTCGGCTATTTACTCCAAAGGTTTGCAGCAAATGTTTCATAGTATGGACGGGGACAAAGTATGCAAACGCAAAAACCATAATAGTTACCACATAATAGGTCTGTTCAACGTGTATAATAAAAACACTTGCATCGTTGGTAACGGTTGTAAAATGTAGACAAAAATAAATAAAAAAAAAAAGTAAACGCCATTTTTTATTAAATTAAGTGATAAATATGCACAAATATATGTACTTACATTATGAAATTTATTTAAAAATTCTCTTTTAAATTAAAAACTTTTGTCGTTTCTTTACAAATTTTCTGATTAATTTCTTAGTATTATATATAAATAAAAAACAGCCGATAATTTAATTCTAGGCCGAACTAACCCAAAGAAAAACTTCGTGCAACTTTGTACAGAAAATTAAAAATTTTACTCTCTAATTTTATATCAAAATTGCACAAAAATTCTTAATAATTGCTGGCACGCTTTTGGGTAAATTTAGAGGATTCCATCTTATACGTAGTTCACTTGTTGATAAGCATTTCTCGCAATTGAACTGATCTAGATTCTGAATATATATAGTCAAATTCATGCGCAATATAACTCCCCATTTATATAGTAGCGCTGTAATAATATTATAACTATTACTTTTTCATAAACATTATTTCTAGCTTATTTGATGCCTACAAATATGTGAAATGTATTATTACATACTTCATGTTATTCTCATGAAGTATTTTTTTATAAAAGCAAACTCAACAACTGAGGAGGAAAGCATATACATATACATATATATGTATATATATAGAGAGAAGAAAAATCTAAAAATAGAAATATGTATGTGTTATAAAAAAAGTAAACTAATGGATTGTTATGTTTTTGTTTATAAATTTTGGATTTTTTGTTCGGTATTCAACTTTAATTCTCTATTGATTAGTTGAATTTTGAACATAAGAATCTTGAATTTGTAGTCAGAAGAAAAAATACGGGCGTTCTCGTGCGAGAAGAACAAGGATATTACTCTCTCATTTACCCAATTTTTGCGTAAGAAAACGTTTGTTGGTAGAATTGGGAGCCGAACGTCACAGTTTGTTTACTTTTGTGAGAAAGTTAAGAAAACTGGTTTGTAAATAATTTAATAATTATAATAATATAATACTATAATAATAAGAATGCAATATATATTACTTTTTGTAATAATTAATTTAATTTTAACTCATATTACATTAATTTAACACGTTCTTTTTAGGTTATGCTATATTTAACGAAACACATGTATACAAGAAATTTGACGTTTGGACAAAAAGCGAATTGAGGAATTCGCCTTGCGACAACCTTGTAAAAATAAACCTTGGGCACATTTGCATAAAAAAAGCTTTGTATAAATGAAAGAAAGGAAACTTAACTACGCAAGGCGAATTCATACCAGGCGAAATCGTTCCTACAACAACAGCATTTTTTGTTTATAAATACAAGAATTTTATTTATGTTGTAAAAGAGTTTTTAAAACGTTGTGAAGAACACAACTTTGACAACTGAACAGAAATCAGCTGATGAGAATTTTAGCTAATGCAGTCACATTGTATGAATTCGCATTGGAACTACGCTGCTCAAAGAGCTCACTGCAATGACTGACTCACTTCATTTACTTGGGTGAATCGTTCAATTGAACTAGGTCGTACAAAACTACATAACTCTATAAGCAACCCGTAAAGTTGTATTTTTTAACCGTGTTTCTCCAGCGTTTTTGAATTCAGAATTGATGTTGCTTTATGGTTTACTTCTTGATTGTAGTCTTTATGTCAAAATATGCAACATGATTTATAAACGTGTGCATAAACTTGTTGCATCGTCTGTAGCAACCAATAGTTTTATTATTTGTGGTTATCACAGGCTTAGTTATTTTATTTTAATAGCCTATGTTTTTAAAATTTGCAATTCATTATTCATTTATAATAAATTATATATAACTCTGTTGCCGCAGAGCTATTGAAAAGAACCGCAATAACCCTTAATGTAATTCTTTCTTTGTTTAGAACACTGTTATTGAATATATCTTGTGAAGTTTAGAAATCTTAATTACATATATCGTACGTTTATATCATCAAGCAAATCAGAATAATCATGTTGTTCATATATTTGAGAAATACTGTCTTAAATTTCAATCCATACGATATGATGGGCAAACGAAAGCTAGCAACATATTTGAGATATAGTCCTTCAACGGTAAGTGCAGTTGTATACCTAATAAAGTTATATAATCGATAAAAATTTGTTGACGATGCTAGGTTAATGGACATAATAGTGCAGAATTTCATACGCGTAATGTTATTTTTTTTTCGCAATTACTGGAGCAACACTTATATTAAGAAACTATGGTTTAAATATACACTATTTTTTTTGTAACCTTGGACCAGCACTCCGGAGATGAGCCCTACACATGCGGTGCATGATAGGAGGTGAAGCATCACTATATTACAACACTGCTTTTTGCACGTTATTTGTTTTTGTAGCAGTGTTGTAACGTCTCTGATGTCAAGTAGACGTATTTCATATTGAAGGTTCGTCTTTAGTAGCTATTTTTAATAATTATTTTACTTCGCTGGTGCTGCACAATACCGACGAAGAAGGGCGTTCTGATGTGCCTGTGGATTGGATACAGCTGAAGCTGTTCAGTGACCAGTGACTATGCCTTCACCACTGAAAACACAACAACAGACACAAAGACACACAAATGCACATCAGAAAAAATGCTAGATGTTTTTATGAGTCTGAAACTGGGTTGAACACAGGAAAAGTTTTTCGTTTTGTAATCAACGTGCAGACTACTTCGACCATCGCCACCCTCAACTATGGAGAAAATGTATATTTACATTTAAAAGTTAGAATTATAGATTGTAGTAAAATTTTGTATTTAACTGTTCTTTCAATTGTTCAACGTTAGTCAAAATTCATTACGATTGTTTATTATATGGTTTAGCTGGACTTTATGCGCATTTCTTTTGGTGCTAATACCAATATTTTCTGTAGACATTTAACCAAATTCTTGAGAAAAGCTAAGAAATTATTGTTGTATAAGTGTGAAATTTCTAAGCTTTTTTGAAATTATTACAAAATTAGAAAACTTTTTTTTATTAAAAAAGGGTACATTAATTAAAAATAAAGTTACAAGAAAACACAAGGTCAAGTATTGGAACAGTAGGTCTGAAAATAGCAGTATGTAATAGGAATCTTTATGAATCAGTCGTAAAACTGCTTTGTGCTGAAAAAAAGCTCACGCGTCATCGTAATTATTTCTAAAGTGCCGTCAGGCCTGTTTTTGTTGTTTGGTCTTTCGCGAGTTTTGCGTGTCACTCGCACAGGTTGACCGATCAGACACAATAAACTGTATCCTTTTACGGTTCTTTGTGGTATTTTCTCTGTTAACCATGTTGCTACTTCCTATCTAATGGCATAGTTCGTTTACAGTTAGTCACAGAAGTAATTTTTATAATACTGCTAACATCTATGCAAATCTATAATATGTAGACAAATACATATATAAATATAATTAAATTAAAATGTAAAAAATAATAATGAAAGAATGCTCACACAAGCGCAAAAGAAGTTTTGAACATTTGAAATTGATTTTCCCATAGGTCCATTGTCTAGGTACTACATATTGCACGTTTTGCGGAATTGTTGGACGAATAGTTTACCTTGCAGTTCTTTATATTATATGTACATATGTAAATGCAATTTAAAAACCTGTTGAGTTATTTTGTGTGACGCATAGGAAAAGTTTCAAATAAATTCCTTAATAAGTGAAACAGCCTATCGTTCAATTCAATATATGTATATAGTGGTATTAATTTAAATATATATAAGTAGGTATATAAAAGAAAAGTTATTCTTCATTCAAAAGTGTTCACATGAAATGTATTTCAGTGCAATAATTTTGATATTTGATAAACACAGAATCAACGTTACCATTTTTCAAGGTTTTTAAATGCGAAAAAGTTTTTAAGTTGTTAGCTTCAAAAATGATTTTTGGAACAAATCAGCCGCTCCAAATATAAAAAAAATTATCTTAGGTTATAGAAAATTTAATTCTAAGAAAAAGTTTAGTGCAAAAATCCTCGGCAACGCATAGTTTGGGAGTTACGGACCTACAAAGTCGTCGATATATTTTGCCATTTTCATTGTAAGTCTTTGATTCATTACAAAAGGAAATATTTTATTACATAGTAAATGAGTAAATTAACGTTATTTTTATTAAAAATGATAGCAAAACACAAAAACATACTTATATTATATGTATATATATGTATGCAAATGTGTATGACATGATCATTTGTAACGTAAATATGGAGATTACAAGATCTATCAAAATTTTTGAAATTTTTAATAACTATTTAGAGGGGCCTGTTCCTGTAGAGTTAATTCCCATTTTGGTAGATTGGGAATTAATTCCAAAAGAAGGCTTCGCTAAGTAAAGGTTTTCTGCATAGCCGGCCTTCGGCTATAAGCTATAAGCTAAGAAATATTGAACACAATGACATTTTTATTGTAAAATTTCCGAGGCCCATAACTCGGAAAAAATGCGTTGCCGAAGGTTTTTGCACTAAACTTTTTTTTCTTAAAATTAAATTTTCTATCAGATAAGTTACCTTTTTTTAAATTCGGAGTGGTTTCCATAAACTAGATTTAAGCCTAATTTTTTTTTTAAATTAATTAAAATTTTTAAGTTTTCTTTTTTAATTTACAGTGAGTCAAAGTAATATTGGGACAAAGCTAAAATGATTTATGTGGAGATAATTAAGCACTATGTTAACTGATTTTAATGCAAAATTTTCATGCTTTTGTGTAGCTAACACTGTGCTAATTGCCATCTCAAAAGATTATGATTCTTAAGTTTGTCAAAATTAATTTATAAATAATTATTCACAATAAGTTAAAAATGAAGTACAAAGTAATAATGGGACAGGTGGCATCACTATATAATCTAGGCTTTATAACGGAACATTTTGCAAAAATTTTTTGTTTAAAAGTTGCTAGAGTGTATTACAGATTAATTTTTGATAAGTTTTTAAAGAAAATTAAAATATGGCGCCACGGGGCTCACAAACATCGCCTCAAATCAGAAAACTGATATTAGAACATTCGAAATCAGGAAAAACCGTGAGAAATATTGCGGAAATAGTAAATAAACCAAAATCTACAGTGTTTAACATCATAAAACGATATGGAGGTACAGAAACTTTTAAAAATGTAGCAAAACCAAGCAAAAGAAAAATATTTTCCGACGCGGATGAACGATGGCTTATGCGACAAATCAAACAAAAACCCTACTTAAGCGCTCCCAGACTTGCTGCTGAAGCGGAAATACATCTAGCAAAGAAAGCTAAACCCGAAACGGTAAGAAATGTGTTAAGGAAACACAATTATAATGGCCGGGTAGCTAGGAGAAAACCTTTTATTAATAAGGTTAATAAGCTTAAACGAGTGCGCTTTGCTAAAGACCACAGAAACAAGGATTTATCATTCTGGAATAAGGTAATATTCACTGACGAAAGCAAATATAACATATTCAGATCGGATGGAAGGTCATTCGTGTGGAGAAAACCAAATGAAGAACTGTCAGAAAACAATTTGAGACCCACTGTTAAACATGGCTTGGGGTCAGTTATGGTGTGGGGTGCAATATCAGCAGCTGGTCCCGGTAACCTTCACATTATTGAAGGAATTATGAATCATAAATATTATATTAACATCCTGCGTGCTAATCTTGCAGAAACAGCAGAGAAATTGGGACTGGCGAATGATTATTACTTCTACCAAGACAATGACCCCAAGCATAAGGCTCACAATGTAAGGTGTTGGTTGCTTTACAATTGCCCACATGTGTTCGAAACGCCTCCGCAATCACCCGATCTCAATCCGATAGAGCACGTATGGGCCTGTTTAGAAGAAAAATTAAGAAATTACCAAATAAGTTGCAAATCGGACCTAATTAGTGCTCTGAAAGAGGAATGGGGTAGAATAACCCCACAATTCTGTCAAAAACTTGTGAAATCTATGCCGTATCGATTGAAGGCTGTAATAGAGAAAAAAGGCCTTCCAACTAAATATTAAACATTATATATTTAATACTTAACTTGTTACTTTATTACATTGTCCCATTATTACTTTGACAAGATTTTCTGTGTTGTTTTAGTTTTTTTGTTTTTATATCCCAGTGGCGGTACTCAATGTATTTTTTATTTATGTTCTTAATAAATAATAAAAATAAAAGTATAAATATAATTTTATTTTCTTCTTAAACCAATAAGTTCAAAAAAATTATTCGAAAGTTATTGGATAAACAGCTTGTCCCATTATAACATTGAGTCACTGTACATTATTTATGATGAAAATATTATTTGATGTTGCCATGTAATGTAAACGATCTTATAATTTTTCACCTTATGATTGCAACAGTAGGTCTGTTCGTTTACTTTTCTGGTAAAGTTCGGTAAAATGAGAGTAAGCCATAATTTATCTCAATAAGAGACCAAAATGTACAAATGTAAGAAAACTCAAAAAACCATGAAGGTGGCGATGGCACGATCGATGGTAGTCTGCACGTTGACTACACAACCAAAAAACAGACCTGGGTTCAACCCCAGTTTCAGACAAAAAAAATTTTTAAATAAAAATAAACATCTCGCATTTTTCTGATGTGCATTAGTGTGTCTTTGTGTGTTAGTTGTTGTCGGAAAGTTTCAGTGGCGAAGGCATAGTCACTGGTCACTAAACAATACCGGCTTCAGCTGATAGCAATCCACAATCACATCAGAACGCCCTCCTTCGTCGGTATTGTGTAGCACCGTCGAAGTAAAATAATAATAAAAATAGCTACTAAACCGAAGCTTCAGCACTGCTACGAGTATAAAAACAAAAGAACGTGCGAAAGCAGAGCTGCAAAATAATTAATTAAGCTTCACCTCCTGTCGTTTCTCCTACTATCCCTTTCCTATAGTTCCCAGCACAATGCTTCGCATGTGTAGGAGTCATCTCCTGAGTGCTGGTCCTAGATAAAAAAAAAATATTTAATGCACAAATATATGTACTTACATTTTGAAATTTATTTAAAAAATCTTTTTTAAATTTTTAAATTAAAAACTTTTGTCGTTTCTTTGCAAATTTTCTGATTAATTTTTTAGTATCATATATAAATAAAAAACAGCCGATAATTTAATTCTTGACCGAACTTACCCAAAGAAAAAGTTCGTGCAACTTTGTACAGAAAATTAAAAATTTTACTCTCTAACTTTATTTCAAAATTATACAAAAATTGTTAATAATTACTGGCACGCTTTTGGGTAAATTTCGAGGATTCCATCTTACACGTAGTTCACTTGTTGATAAGCATTTCTCGCAATTGAACTGATCTAGATTCTGAATATATAAAGTCAAATTCATGCGCAATATAACTTCCAATTTATATAGTAGTGCTCTAATAATATTTTGTTATTTGTTGCCTACAAATATGTGAAATGTATTATTACATACTTCATGTTATTCTCATAAAGTATTTTTTTATAAAAGCAAACTCAACAACTGAGGAGGAAAGCATATACATATACATATATATGTATATATATAGATGGGAAGAAAAATCTAAAAATTGAAATATGTATGTGTTATAAAAAAAGTAAACTAATGGATTGTTATTTTTTTGTTTATAAATTTTTGGTTTTTTGTTCGGTATTCAACTTCAATTCTCGATTGATTATGTGTCCTTCTAGACGCAAAAACATAAATACATACATTTAAATTTCATTAAAATCGGTTAGATGGTCTCGTTGGCGTGGAAATTGCCCCTACCTTCCCTCGTGGTCTTAGTTTTAAAAAAAGTAATACCCTATAACCTTCCCAGAGTTGCATAATTAGCAATGTGTCTTTTAAACTCAAATACATCCAAGTTTTAAAGTTCATCAAAATCGGCTATGTCGTTTTGGAGGCGCAGAAATTTCCCCCCTATTGCCCTCCTGGTCCTACTTTTGACAATGTACAGGGTGTCTGGTGGCAAATTTATATTTTTAAATACGATTATTTCAAAAAGTGCGGAGGGGGCAAATTTATATTTTTAAATACGATTATTTCAAAAAGTGCGGAGGGAGGGTGGCGCCGCACAGAGGGTTAGAATAGCCTGTTTTCTTGGATTAATTAAAAAAAAATTTTAAGTATCGTCAAAATTTTTTTTTCCCGGTTAGAGTATATAAAATTCTATATCACTTGTCGTTAAAATAAATGTCAAAAGTGCTCTGGTGTTTTTGTAGTGAAACTTCAAAGTCAAACTTTATAGAAATTTTTGTGCAAAAAAGGTTGAAAAAAGTGAAAACTTTCCCGTTGAAAATTTTATTTAGTTTAAAAAGTATTGCAAAAGTTAACAATTTTTCAATGGAACCATCAAGTTCAGGTTATTTTGCAAATACTTCGTTAACATTTGCGTATCAAATTGTGTGTGGAAGTGTTTTAGATTTAGTTATTTATATTGGAAATGCCAAAAAAATTAGCATTTTTATATTTTAAATGGATATATAGTTATTATTGGTCCACATTCGTGTCATAATTTTTAGTTTATATTAAAGAGGACATAAATCTGTATTATATTGCAAAATTTTACGCTGCCTTTTTGTGCCTTTTAGAAACTATGCATTGTTTAATACAAGTGTTGCAGCAGTCAAATTAGTTAAAATCACATTGATCTCGCGACTGCTGCTATTGTTGTGTGTTGTTGTTTTTCATGTTACTTTTTTCTATTTATTTGTGCTCTTCTTTTCAGTATATTAAGTCTCCGTCCATACTGTTGAGTTTTTGCTGCAAAAATTTTTTGAATTCTCTTTTGAAACTGCAGCAGTGTCCATACATGAATCTTTTGCTTCATGTTTAGTATTTTTTATTCCTCCCTTCTATTTTCTTTTTTTAATTTTTTTTGACATTTCTTAATACCGAATGTAAATATAAAATAACTAGCCTGGATAGAAGGTGTGAATATTTTTTTTTGGATAGACATTTGAAGCACAAGGTATAATTTGAAGCAAAATGGACGCTAAGAAGAAAAATTATATAATAATTTTTATATAATTTTATATTTTTTTTTTTAAATTTTTGATTATATTTCACAAAAAATTAACAATAAAACAGGGTAGCTATTTGTACGATGAGAATTGTCTTCCCCACCGGCAGCTATATAGAGCAATTTAATACTTAAAATTGTTGTCTATATGCCACTGAAAAATGTTATTTGGGCAGTGATATATTGCCAAAGGAATTATGACCGTGAACTTAATTGAAAGACGAGATTATATGTTTCACTATTATTTACAAGGGCCACCACTGTTGTTGTTGTAATGCACCAATTAAATTACTGCAATTTATATATATACACGTATCTACATATGAATTCATTTATACACGGCATAAAAAATAACGCAACAAAAAAATGCATTGCATTCTTTTCGGCAACAACAAAATACCTTAAGTTAACTGAGAAACAACTATTAATTTTTAACTGTTAATTGACAAGGTAGGTGACAGTGGTTTCGATGTGTCAAATTGATTGTCGATGTTATGCGGTGACCTAACATCCCGGCCCCGTTGAAAGGACACTTTCAAGAACAGGGTAGTAGAGCCAATCTATGGATAGGGCGACGTATAACTCCCTTTGTTGTTTTAATATCGACGACTCGGACACGATCATCTCTACCACGAAATATGTTAATGATTTTTCCCATGAGCCATTGTTGCGGAGGTAAGTTGTCTTCTTTGATAATAACTAGAGAACCAGCAATGATGTTAGGGTTAGATTTAGTCCATTTGTTGCGAGTCTGGAGTTCATTTAGATAGTCATGAGACCATTTTTTCCAAAAATGTTGTTTGATGGCGCTTATTCGAGCCCGATAGTCCAGATTGTTCAATTCCTTGGAAAGGACATCACGTTCTGGCAAACCACGAAGGGGAGCGCCTATCAGGAAATGGCCTGGCGTGAGGGCTTCAAAGTCACTGGGATCAGAAGACAGAGGTGATATTGGTCTTGAATTTAAAATAGCCTCTATCTCGATCATGGCAGTTGAGAGTTCCTCGTATGTTAGCCTTGCGCTAGCCAGTGTCCTTGTAAAATGACTCTTAGCCGATTTGACGACCGCCTCCCACAAGCCGCCAAAATGTGGTGCCCTAGGGGGAATAAAGCGAAAATTAATAAATTGGTTTGAACAATAATTTATTATAATATTTGAGTTTTTGGGCTCAAAAAGGAACGATTTTAATTGAGCCAACAAAATTTGTGGCATTGTCACAGAATATATCTGTGGGCAGACCTCTTCGACCAATTAACCTCTTCAGAGCGGCAATGAATGCGTCAGTAGATAGGTCGGAGACAGCTTCGGTGTGTACCGCCTTGGTTGCGAGACATACAAAAACAGCAACGTACGTTTTATACGGAATTTTACCTCTGAGTCTGAGATATGTGTTGAATGGACCACAAAAGTCTACAGCACAACGTGCAAATGGCCTTGACGGATTAAGTCGTTCTACAGGCAAATTTCCCATCATTTGTTGCAGCAGTTTTGGTCGATATCGAATGCACTGTGTGCAGGAATTAACAATGCGACGGCATAAGTTTCCTGAATTGATGATCCAAAATTTCTGGCGAACCAATGATATTAAAGCTTTGGGTCCAGCATGATAATTAAGAATGTGTAGATGTCGCACGTAGCAGTTGACAAAATGATTTTTGCTGGGCAAAATTATGGGGTGTTTTTGACCATCTGAAATAGCGGCAAATTCTAATCGACCACCCACTTTGAGCAAACTGAATCCATTCGATGAATCCAGGAAAGGGTTAAGACACTTTAGAGCACCTTGAGGATCTTTTTTCTTCTTCGCTCGATTTATGTCATCTTGAAAATATTCCCTCTGCAGAATAAGGATAATTCTGTACAATGCGTTTTCTAATTCTTGGGGCTGTAACGAATTCGAACGAGGAATATTAGTTTTAACCTTTTGAGCAAAACGAAATATCCATGCCACAATACGAATCATTTTCAAATATGAGCTGAATTTTTCAAGCGAATCAAGTATATAATTAGATTTTGTGCCAATACAAAGTTCAGTTTTTCGTTTTTCTTTATCAAGTTCTTGTTGATTATCCTCAGAGAGTTCTTTCATTTTATTTGAAGGCCAGCATGTGGGGTTGAAGGCGAGGAATTCTGGTCCTTTAAACCAGATAGAAGATGTGAGCTCTTCTACAGTTGAGCCTCGAGAAACGATGTCAGCGGGATTGAAATGTGTTGGAACATGCCGCCAAGTACAACCATTAGTGAGATCCTGTATTTCTGATACCCTGTTGCCCACGAAAACGGATAATGTTGAAGAATGTTGTTTAAGCCAGTGTAAAACAAGTTGAGAATCAGTCCATAGAATTGTTTCAAGAGTTGGCGTTGTAAATATTTTTCTGATTTTTTCATACAATTTTGCCAAAATATTTGCGCCACAAAGTTCAAGTTTTGGCAATGATTTCCTTTTTGTAGGTGCTACTCTAGACTTGGCTGTGAAAAGATGAACAGAAACCTCTCCCGAAGAATTTGTAGTTCGAAGAAAAACGAGGTATTTGAAAAGAATTTAAGGAGTTGAGACTTGAAACAAATGATTTCCAGGCCAAGTGAAATTCTTGAGGTAGGGCTTCGTCCCAACTTATTTTAAGAATCCACAATTCTTGCATGATGATTTTAGCTTTAATAAGAAGAAAGTCCTATCGGATCAAAAAGAGACGACGAGAGCGACAAAATTGTTCGTTTAGTAGTTTTTCTTCATTTGGTGTTTTAGGCGAAAACGTAAATAGATAAATGTCTTTTTGCTGATCCCATGTTACACCGAGAGCGCTGGTTATAGAAGAATCTTTTATGTTTAGGTCCTTTATAGTTTTGTCATCTTGAAAATCTTTATGATTTGAATGCCATTTATCTAATTGAAAACCACCACGGTGTAGAATTTCACTCACTTCTTCCTTTATTTGAGTCAGCTCTTCAAGTGTGTCCGCACCTCCTAGCAAATCATCTACGTAAAACGACGACTTTATAACCTTTGCACCAATTCCAAACTGGTCCATGTGCTGATCAGCAAGGTAATGAATACTTTTTATGGCAAGGTAAGGCGCGGCTGACATTCCATAGGTGACAGTATTCAGCTGATATGTCCGCAGTTCTTCCTCTTCCGAGTTTCTCCACAAGATAAAGGGTGGTTAAATTTCAAGGGCCGATGTTGATTTTGAAAAAAACACAAACTATTTAGGAAATTATTGTAATTTTATTTTATTATGATATATTGGTATTACTCAATTATGTATGGAACAAAATATTGGCCAAATGGGCGCCGCGACCACGGCGGCACACCTCCATCCGATGGTCCAAATTTTCGATGACCCTGAGGCATAATGGAGGTTCTATGCCGTTAATGTGCCGAATTATCTCATCCTTTAGCTCTTGAATTGTTGCTGGCTTATCGACGTACACCTTTTCTTTCAAATAACCCCATACCCATTTGGCCGATATTTTGTTCCATACATAATTGAGTAATACCAATATATCATAATAAAATAAAATTACAATAATTTCCTAAATAGTTTGTGTTTTATTCAAAATCAACATCGGCCCTTGAAATTTAACCACCCTTTATATTGGAACTTTCTGTCGTGTGCATCAATTAGAACTTGCCGATACATTTTCACGATATCAGCTGTGATAGCATAGCGATGCAGTCGAAAACGTCGTAAGATGATGTACAATTCATCCTGAATTGTTGGGCCAACCATTAGGATATCATTGAGTGACCTTTGAGATGATGGGGCAGCGGAGGCATCAAATACCACTCTTAATTTCGTTGAGGTGCTGTTAAGCTTGAAAACACAATGATAAGGTATAAAGTAATGGGGTTCATTTATGCGAGGATTTCGAACCATAGTCATGTGTCCAAAATCCTCATATTCCTTCATGAATGCCGCATATTGCGAATTTGGAGCGCTATCACGAGCAAAACGCCTTTCTTGAGACGTAAACCTTTTTAAAGCCATATTTCGTGAAAAGCCTAAAACATTAGCAGAGTCCTTAAAAGGTAACTTAACAACAATTCTTCCAGAGGATTCACGATAAACGGTGTCATTGAAAAAGTTTTCACAATCAGACTGCTCTGGAGTCAAAATGGTTGGATTAGATTGGATTTCTTCTATCTCCCACAAACGTTGTAGATTAAGATCAACCTCTTCTTCAACAGAAAGCATATAAGAGCCAGAAGTGTTGATTTGATTAGAGTTATACCGGCCAGCTATGATCCATCCAAAAAGCGTGTTTTGCAACCTTGGTAAATTAGAGCCAAGTTTAATTTGACCAACCGACCAAATATCGAAAAAAGTTTCAGTACCAATGAGCAAATCGATTTGTTTTGATTTGAAAAACTTTTCATCGGCAAGCTTAGTATTGTTGGGCAAATTCCACGAAGAGACATCTATTTCAGACTCAGGCTGATATGAAATATGAGGGGTAATACAAAATGACAATGGAACTTCAAAGTCTGTAATTCGAGATTTAACAAATGCTGATGCCCGAAATTTACTTATACTGTGAGTGTTACCGATACTAGCGACTTCAGTAGTTTGTCTTATACGAGGGAGGTGCAATTTTTTAGAAAACTCATCAGTAATAAAATTTAATTGGGAGCAGGAATCTAATAAGGCGCGTCCCAATTAGAAATGACCAGTAGCGTCACGGACGAGAACCGTGACAGTACCAAGAAGTACCTGTTCCAACGAGGATTTTTCAAGATGAGTATGCACTGAAGCAGATGATTCATTCGTGGCAAGACGAGAAGTAGATGGCTCAGCAGTTGGGGACGAGGGCCTAGAAGATGCTTGAGACCGATGAAGCAAGCTATGATGCGAACGAGAACAAAATTTGCACTTGAATGAGGAAGAGCAGTTGTTTACTTGATGCCCTTTGGATAAGCAATTAACGCAAAGTGCTAGTTTTTTAATATTTTCAAAACGTTTAGAGACGTCCATGCCTTTAAAGCGAGGACAACGACTAATGGTATGGTCACCCTTTGAGCAAAGTGCACAGATGCGTTTTGAAACCGAAAAAGTATAACCAGGCTTTGATTGTCTATGGTTTGACTTACTAGACTGGTGATTTTCTGACTTACGTGACAATTGTGTGTGGCTATCGTCAATTGATTCTAAAAATTGGCACCTTCTTTCTAAGACCTTGGAGCAGTCATCCCATGATGGCAGTTTTGTGAAATCTAAGGAGTCCTTCCACTTTCGTTTTGTGTCATCATCAGCCTTCTGCATTACTATATGTATGAGCATCGCATTAGTAATGTCGCTATGTGAACCAAGAGACAAAAGTGAACCGTAAAGAGCTGAGACATTATCGACTAGACTACGTAATTCTGAACAATTGTTTTTAGACATGACAGGAAGTTCAAAAAGAGTTTTAATATTTTCCACAAAAATCATTGAGCTATTATCAAAGCGTGCCTTTAGCCTTTCGAGAACCTTTGGATAATTTTCATTTGTAATTTGGAATGCCTTGACCGTTTCCAATGCTTGCCCATGGAGACAATTTAGCAAATGGTTGAATTTTTCAATATTCGATAAGCCATGTTCACGATCAATGATTTGGTTGAATGAAGTTATAAAATTTTTATAGTCACTGTACTTACCACTAAATGTGGGCAATTTAAGTTGAGGCAATTTATTGTGAGAGACAGGAAAACAAATTGTTGAATCAGACACTGTTGTATTATGAACATCTTCACCAAGCTGCGATTGTATATTCAGTTTTGCTGCGATATACAAATCTTCGATTTCGGGCCTTCCATTATCATCTAAGTCATATCTTTCAATTTGGGTTTGATATGTCAATATCTGCTTAAAATATGACTCCAATATCCCCAGACGGCACTTCAATTCGGCGGGCGAAAGTGTCTTCCCTTCACCCTTTCCATTCGCTTCAATTTGGTTTTTGATGCGGGTAAGGCTTTTCTTTGTATTAGCCCGTTGTTGTTTCATCTCCTCCAAAGTCATTGTTATAATCACACCAGTTTTTTTCTGTTAGGTTCACCTGTTCACAATCTTATTTAATTTGTATTGTTTTCGAATCTTTCAATTATAATTAATAAGTTCCACTTCGACAAACGACCGAGCATACAAATGTATGTACTTCAACGAAAAATGTCAATGAAATTATTCACGGGTCACACAACGAGAATTATTCGAGAAATTAATATATATATATCACGTGCCCCACGTTGGGCGCCAAAATGTACGATGAGAATTGTCTTCCCCACCGGCAGCTATATAGAGCAATTTAATACTTAAAATTGTTGTATATATGCCACTGAAAAATGTTATTTGGGCAGTGATATATTGCCAAAGGAATTATGACCGTGAACTTAATTGAAAGACGAGATGATATGTTTCACTCTTTATTGTTACTATGCCAATGATTTCTTTGTACAAAATTCATTTACTTAAACCTAAAACAATATTATTTACAAGGGCCACCACTGTTGTTGTTGTAATGCACCAATTAAATTACTGCAATTTATATACATACACGTATCTACATATGAATTCATTAAACACGGCATAAAAAATAACGCAACAAAAAACATACAAAAAAATGCATTGCATTCTTTTCAGCAACAACAAAATACCTTAAGTTAACTGAGAAACAACTATTAATTTTTAACTGTTAATTGACAAGGTAGGTGACAGTGGTTTCGATGTGTCAAATTGATTGTCGATGTTATGCGGTGACCTAACACTAATATTATGATAGATGTTAACAGTATACCAAACGAAAAGAAATAAAATGAAACGTCAAATACACCTCATGTCAAAAGATGCAAATAAGAAATTCAACAAAAACTGCATGTACATGAAACAGCGTACATATTTCCACTACTCTTCCCCTTCTCATCACCAAACTCAAAAGTTTTGCAGCATATGCTTCACAGTATGGACGGGGACTAATGGTGTTATTTTTGTTTCTTTTAATAATATTCTTTGTTTCAATAATATTTTGTTTTTGTTTATTTTTTTGACAAATAGTGATAGTGTTGTGCAGTTTCAAGTAATCGGCTAAAAGGGATTTTTGAAATTTTTTTTTATAGAAACAAGTTCGAACGTTGTTTTTTATACTCGTCGAAGCTTATTTGATATTATGATGAATTCAAGCGCTCAAACAATGAATGACAAGATGAAATTTTTAGCTGAAAAAATCAAAAAACGCACCAACTGCTCTGAGGATAATATGTGTGATTTTAATAAAAGAATTTGTGTTTTCTTTTATGAATTTAAATCTAGGTGGACTAGAGCGCATAGAATGGAAATGAGGTTTCCCAGTCAGCATTTGGAAGATTGTTTTGGCAGAAATCACCAAACTGAGTCTTTTAAGACTACCTCAGATGACTAAAAACGGATTAATCAGTTGTGCGCTTAAAAAAAGAAGCGAAAATGAATCCGACAAATGCTTGGAAAGCGACTTGTTTAAAAAACGCAAACAATATGTATAGAATGTGCGCAATCATAAATTCATCATGAAGATGTCCGAAATGTGACTGTATTAAGAATTTTTATTTTTATTTTGGAGTCATATTTAGCGCATCTTGACGATGAAAAATTGTTTCTTATGGTTTTTGCTACTGTTTATAACGGGACAAATTTTCTTACTGATTTTGAAAGAAATGAGTTTTGTGAATTTATGTTTATTTGTGTGGTAAGCTCATGGTGCAAAGAACAATAAAAGTTGATTAAATTAAAGAGTAATAAATAAATAATGAAAAAAATAAAAGAATATACTTTCTTTATGTTATACCAAATAAAACAAGACTCACTAACGGCTAGTAATATGACTGTAAAATGGCTTGAAAAAGTGTTGTAATTGATTGTAAGTAGTATTGCAAACTGCCTCGAAATTGAGTCAGAAACACGAGTCATAAAAGACTCGTTTTGAAGAGTCGTATCTAGGGTACCATTTTCTCCCGACAAAACAGTCGTTTTCGATTCAGAAACGTGCGCATAAATGATTAATTTAATCGCGAAGAAGAATAAAAAAGACTCGAATATGATCAATAATTAATTAAAATGCTGACTGGGTTTATTACTCAAAATAAAATCTGGTTGGAATCCTCTATTGGTTTTACTCTTGCCCCGACTGCAAAACGTGGTCGAAAAGAAATTAGTTTTACCGAGTCCAGTGGTTGGAGTAAATATAAAAAAACAAAGATTTTAAGAGACACCATATCATTGCCAGAGTTACTTTATGCTTCACATGTTAAATTACAAAGCGCAGGTTATGTCGAGGAATCAAAAGTGTTGCGAGCCATATATGAAAAGTGTTGCAAGGGCATAAATTTTAAAAAAAAGTTGAAACAACCACTTCCCACCTTGAAAATATCGACTTTTTGTTGAAACGTATCCTTGGTACAATATGCCTCCCACTTTGCACAAGTATTTTATTCACGGACCCGAAATTGTGTCAAATGCCATTTTACCAATTGGGCAGTTATCAGAAGAAGCGCAAGAAGCTCGAAATAAAGATTTTAAAAAATATAGGGAGTTTCATTCACGAAAGTGCAGTCACGAAAAATCAAACCAAGACATTTTTTGATAACCTCTGACCCAATTATTTCAAGCATGCGAAAATTGCCTACAAAGAAGGTTCAAAGCTTGCCAGAGGAGGCAATTGATTTAATTGTACCTGCAGCTCCGAACAAGAACTATTTCAGTGATGTTGAAGTTGCTGATGATGATGATGATGATGATGATGATGATGATGATGATGATGATGATGATGATGATGATGATAATGATGTTGATGATAATGATGATGATGATGTTGATGATTAACTTTAAGATGTATAAAATGTAATGTTTAAGTTCTCATACTGTACTCCTTGCACTATATATGTACCTACACTGATATTTGGCATTATTTAATAAAATTATACTCAAATATACTTTGAAAACATTTTTTTTTACTTATTTTAATGGTATTAACTGAAAAATAAAGAAAAATTATCCGAACATAGCTTCCCTGATTTGATCCAAGAAAACATGCTATTCTAACCCACTGTGCGCCGTTGGAATTATCGATTGTGCGGATTTGTCAGTCACGATGTCGCAGTGGTCGAGTGAGCATCGCGCGTTCGCTTTGGAAACATTTTTTAAGAGTAATGATTCTTACGTAATTGCTCGTCGAGAATTTTGTTCAAAGTTCGGTATTCGGCAAATAAGTGATGGACCGAGTGTAAATTTAATTCGTTCGTGGGTGCAGGGATTCAGCGCAACTGCTTCGGCTATGAATGCCCCACGGCCAGGGTCCAAGAACTGAAAAAAGTGACTGATTTACGAAAAATTTTTGTGAAACTATGTTGGAGCGTTTTCGCACTGTAAATCCCATTTTTTGGAAAGACGAGGCTTATTTTCACTTAAACGGCCACGTTAATAAGCAAAACTGCCGTCACTGGTTTCCAAGAAGAAGAGAGTTCTTAACTATTGTCTTGGCTACAATTTTTGTCTTAGTATTGGATCGAAAATCTCAATGGTTTGGCTGTTATAGGCCAAAATATCCAAAAAAAACGTGACAAAAATCTGATCAAGTCAAAATGGTGAAGCTCGATTTTCACCGTAGACGTATGGTCTAGTGGACTTTTTTGCTTAATACAATCCCAAGAATCAGAAACGCGAAGCGCCCATTAAAATTTTCAAATCGCCCCACCCTAGTGTATAGCCTATGAGCATTTTTAGATGCAGATCTACGTATGTTCTAAATTTTATTAAAATCGGTTTGAACGTTTCGGCCCTATCGCCCTCACGGTCCTACTTTTAAAAAAAGTAGTTCTCTATAACCTTCCCGGAGTTGCACAGAATAAGTGCACCAAATTTCATCGTGATTGGTCCATAAATGACGAAGTTAAATTCGTTTATATTGTAAAATCTGTTGAAAACCATGTGGAAGGAGTAGCATAATTAAAAAAGTAGGCGTAAAGGCGTGATTAAAAAAAGTAGCCTATAATTCATTCTAGAGTCCCAATTATATGGTGTGGAAATTTCAGGAACATCCGTCCAGCGGTTTGGGCTCCTATAAGGTACAAACACACAAACACACAAACAAACAAACAAACAAATAAACACACATTCACTTTTATGTATATACTTATATTAAAGAAAACCCAAATAATTTTAAACTAAATCATGAAATGAAATTAACTATTTATTCATTGCATTATTGGGAAACTTTTAATTTTACTTCATAATTGTTTACTTATGAACCAGCTGATTGCTTGTTCTTCTTGCCCAAACTAGCCCGCAGAAAAAGTACGTGCTGTTTCGTGCAAAAAGAACAAGAATATGCCTCAAAACGTCTCTCATTTACCTAATTTTTGTGTAAGAAAGCGCTTTCTGGTAAGATTGGTATTCCGCGGTGCTCAATTTAGAGTAAAAAAACACCTATTTTGACACTTTTGTGGGAAAAAGTTTTTTGTTGAAAAATTAAGTTTTTTCTTTAAGTAAAAAGTTTTCCCTAAAAAATATATGGTAACGCTGCATAGAATTACAAAACAGAGTTCACTACATTGGGATTGAATCAGGGCTATGAAATTCTTCAATAATATCCTTCGTCAGAACATCTTGCTGCATTTTGGACGGATTTAACATATTGTATACCGATTATATTTCCTCATATTTCTGCCGAATGTAATGGTAACGAATGTCGATATGCTTACTTTTCTTTTGTACTGTTGGATTCTTTACCATAAACGCTGCAGCCTGGTTGTCACATAAAATATGTGTAGGTTTGTCCATATATTGCGTAAACCCCATTTCACTTATCAGACCGCGAATAAAAGCAACTTCTCTACTTCCCAGATATAGCGCTATATATTCGGCCTCTATGGTACTGGACATTTAGTTATAATATTTCCACTGGCCCAAGATGTTGCTGCAGGCTTGCAGTCAGCCATACCCCATTTTTTCTATATTTCTTCAGTGCATTTATTTTGATGAATACTTATATCACCTCGTAGACCATCACGATGTATTTCCATACCAAGGTAAAATGATACTGGGCATCGGTCTATACCTTCTATCGCATGGTTCAGATTTTCAATTATTGTCATCTCTAATTCAATTGAGCAAGCTATTAACATATCATCAACGTATAAGGCAATTGTACATAATGTGTTGCCATTGCTCTTTAGATATAAACAAGTGTCAGATTTACATCTATTAAATATCATTTATTCTTTTGTTCCACTCGCGTCCCGGTTGTTTTAAACCATATAAAGCCTTTGTTAACTTACATACCTTGTTTGGGTGGTTTTTATTTTCCAACATTGGTGGTTGAACAATATACACCTCTCCTTTAGATTACCATTTAAATTCGCAGCCACTATGTCAACATGGTTCACCAACAATTTGTGCTTCGCTGCTAAGGCTAACAATAACCTTATTGTAGAATACCTTACCACAGGAGCAAAAGTTTCTTGGAAATCAACAAAATAAAATAGAAATAAAAGATAAAAGGTCATTAAGTTTACTTTTGAATTGTATATATGTATGCTCATTTTTGCACTATTCCATCTTTCCATTATATGTGTCAAAAACCGACAATTACCATTTTGAGAAGCTCATCAAAACTGTTTTGGCATGGTTTTAGCTGAATATTGGCATGATTTCAAAAATTATCGTTTCTGAACTGATAAACAATAAAAATAGTCATAATAATCATTACTCTTAATTACTAAATGTAATTAATTAATTTAATAATAATGACAACAATAATGATAATAACCTCGAGCATTATAATTAAATTAATTCGTAATTTCTAAATTAATTCCTAATTTTTTTCGAAAAAGTTTATTGTGTATTGTGTAGCATCGGTGAAGTAAAATAATTCTAAATGAGGTCATCTCCTCAGTGCTGGTCCTAGTTAAAAAAAAAATGTGTGAGATTTGGCAACCCTAGTAAAAATCTCTTTGACTGTAAAAAAGCCAATCTGAGACTACTATTAAACATTAGTTTCAAATACTTAATCACTCTGTACTCTACAAGGGATAAAGCTTGCAGATTGCTAAAAAGAAAAAATTGTCCACTTCCACGTCCACTTCGGTAAGAACTTTGCAAAGATGGGCACATGAAATTAGATCGACAGGTAATTTAAAGCCTGTCGCAAAATTATTGTCTACAGCTAATTAAATTTAGGAAACGGGAAAGCTACGTGGTTTAAGGTTTGATGTCATGAAGGTAAAAAATGTACTACTACGACAGGCAAACAGACTCTTTGTTAGAACCAGTCCAGTTATGTCCAGTTGGCTTTGTTGAGACGATATTTAGCTACATATACAATTTAAAGTACTTTTACAAAAGTTTTTCTTTTCCATTAACAGGTATAGTGGTAAAATGGAAACAACCAATATTTTATGGTTATGATTGTCAAATGACAAAAATAATACTAATTGATATATGTATGTATGTAAAGAGTTTGTGTCTAATTTCCAAAATGAGAACACAAATGTGTAGTTTTTATTTCACTGTATTTAAAATGTTTAGAAATAAAGTTTAAATAATTCAATATGTTTAAAAAAGGGTTTTGAAATAAAGATTTAATATTTCGCAATTATTGTTAAGCTTTAGAAGCTATATAAATTAGTAAAGTAATAAAGTAATTTTAAACTTTGAGACATTATCAACTGATCTTCGACTCTAAACTTTAGACAACTTTTAAACAACTTTTATGTTTTACAAACTGATACAACTTTACACAACCTTTCTCTTCAACCGATAATTGAGTACTTATTTTTGCTAGTTCTTCTTCGCTGCTTGTTGCTTTCAAGGTATGGTGAATAGTATAAACTTAACTCCTTAAGGCACTTACATGTATATATATATATTTTTTTTTTATACTGGACCAGCACTCAGGAGATGATCCCTACATATCCGAAGTATTGTGCTGAAACTAGAGGAAAGGTATAGTAGAAGAAATGCCAGCAGGTGAAGCTTTACTATCTTACAACTCTGATTTTCCACGTTCTTTGCTTCATAGTGTAGTAGCGCCTCTGATGTCAAGGAGACTTATTAAAATTTCTAAGCTTCGTTTTTAGTAGCCGTTTTTAGTAATTATTTTACTTCGCCGGTGCTACACAATACCGACAAAGGAGGGCGTTCTGATGTGCCTGTGATGTAATGCGTGTTAAGAAGTGTTATCTGAAAATGAAAAATTTATTTAATGTTCGCCATTATGTTTATTTATACATATTGCAGTATGTTTATTTAACTAAACAAATATTGTTTAGGAGGAAATATTTCTTTGTGGCAATACTGATTTGAAGCAACAAGCGATAACGCAGAATTCTTCTGTGAATGCTCAAGCCAGAATCATAGGCTAATATAGATGCGACATACGGACATGGTCGCTAAAGTTTAATCTCTCTGTCCACTATATGATCAAAAAAAGATAGCAAATCTGCTTTTTTCCGATTTTCCATTTTCAATGTTTTTATCCGCATGTTGACTTTAATTGTGAAAATTCAGAAAAATGTGCAAAGTTTTTAATATTTTGGCGAATTTATATTATTTTTCGTCAAAATATTAATATTAAAAAGGAAAAAAGTGTTCGGTAGTAAACGTATAAAAAAAGTGTTACTATAAGTAAAATCAGTGAAATGTGCGCTTGTGTTTAATTGTAAAAGTGAAAAAGTGTTAGCAAAAAAAATGTAAGATATTTATTTATGTATATTAAATTTAATAAAATGATTCTGAAATAATATTGATAAAATGATAAAAATAAAATTTTATGAGTGGAAGCTGCATAATGCGATGTTAGCCAGGGAAGACTTTTGCATCATTTCCCGAAGAACGATATCAGGCTTTTGTTTTTGACGTGGTCAAATTTTCTGCGAAAATATACTGCAGTGAGGCGGCTCCATAAAAACAATTAGAATAAAATCAATTTTCTATTAACTAAAAATCTATGTTGAATTTGGTGCAACTTCCCTAAAGTATATTTCTTCTTTCTGTGGTATTATAATTCGACGGCTTATTGCAATAGCATCAAAAGCCAACCGAATTAAAACTATATTGTAACCAAGGTCTGTTAGAAAAATATACTTTAATTTGTTAAGAAAAAGTAGAAAACACTTCCACCTAATTATAAAATATTGGTGATAACACCAAATATATGAAAAATACGACGTTTAATTATGTAAATAGGTCTTTCCTACGGGCTAAATAAATAAAAGCAATTATTTCATTGATCTGTGCCAGTGATATGGAATTTGGTGTGTTTTTTTGGCGTTATTAATATTTAAATAAGTGGATGAAATATTATTATTATTTAGAATTTTTTTTAATCGAACTGTAGTTTTATGTAGTTAATATGTAATTAAAGAAATTTTTGTTGTGTTCAACTTCACAGTTAATTTTTCACTATATTGTGAAGAAATTACATTCCTGATTAGAATAAGGCAAAAAAAGAACAGTTAATCTCCAACACTAGCTGACTATAATACGTACTCATCAGTACTCTTTGTGTCAACAGGGAGGTAGTTGTAAAGTCATTAATATCATCTATTTAACACGTCAGAGGTTAGGAAAATGCATACGAGAATAATCGTTACTGTCTACATACTATTAACAAAGCTTGCCAGCTTTGTTGATTTTATGTTCTTAGTAAAGGTTATACTTCATATATTCCCAAAGGACAAAGCTTCTGTTTTCAGTACGGGTGAGAACGAAATTAGTTTTTATACATCTTTTTAACTGTCTTTCCTTATTATTATTTTTTTGGTTTATTAGCCCTCCATCACTTATTCTAATCAGTAATGTAATTTCTTCACAATATTGTGATAAATTAACTGTGAACTTGAACACGACAAAAATTTCATTAATATATTATTATTATTAATTTTATTGTGGCCAAAGCACGACGACCATGAAAGATATATTGTGACACAGCGATCTAGACCAGATAAGGTCGAAAAAAATTTAAATCAATTGTTTTGGCAGAAAACTAACTAATTGATTTTTAATTTTATTTTATATTTTCATTGTCTATTAACTTGCCGAGTATTGTTGAAGGTAAACTACCACTCAACATAAATTCAATATCCAGAATTAGAGTCAACGAACAACATCAATATCTATCTACAGTAAAAATTTCATCTCATCTCATTTTCATTATGAAGTTAGAAATAATCAAATTGTTTTATTTAATTTTGTTTTATTTTGATTTGATACTGTTTTGTTAAAAAAATTTGTAATTTGTAATAAAGTAATAATCATATTTCTCAATATTTTATACTTTAATAAAATATATAGTTGATACTGTTAAGAAGTTAACTGTGAGCACTACGAGCAATTGATTTGATTAAATTTAATTATTTGAATAAAGAGGATAGTTCGTTCTGTCATTAAAAACTTGTGAATACTATTATTTTTTTTCTTGGACCGGCACTGAGGGGATGACCCCTATACATGCGCTGCACTGTGTCGGAACTAGGAAATAAGGTTTTGGGAGAAATGATAGAGGGAGAAGTGTTTATAGACATTTGATTTCAATTTTCCCACGTCAAAAGTGACAGGAAAGACCTCTGCGGGTAGTCCATTCCACATACGTGATTTTAATGAGTCTGAAACTGGGATTGAACCCAGGAAAATTTTTCGTTTCGTAGTCAACGTGCAGACTACTTCAACCATCGCCACCCTCTTTTAAACATTTTTGAACAACACATCTGTTCACGATGGATCAAAGCACCTATGACTACTCATGAGATCCAAAATTCGAAACTGGAAGTTTATACTCGTAACTGGGTTCCTGTGAGCAATGGGATTTGTTGATGGGACCCATGTTCGTATCTGCGCGCCGAGAAAAGACATACAGCATTTGTTCCTTAACAGAAAATGATATCACAGCCTAAACGTTATGATTGTAAGTTTTTTTTTTCTTGAATGTACCAACAAACAACGATTTTAGGGAAGTTTTTCTTTTTATTTCTTGCTCATTGTGGGTCTCATGTTTCAAGTTATTTGTTGTATGTGACGCACGATATCCTCTTGGAAAAGTCATAATGACACCGTTTTGTAATACGACTGAAGGTTCAACGCAAAAAAGTATAATAAAATTCATGCTAAAGCAAGGAACTCTATTGAAAGAACCATTGGAGTCCTGAAAAGAAAGTTTAGATTTTGCTTTCTGCTCGTGGTTTGCTCCGGATAAAGCAATAAAAATGGTTAATGCTTTCTTTTTGAATACAGATCAACAGGAATCCATAGCCGAAGAAAGCAATCCTTTAAAAAGCGGTGAAGCAGAAGGAATAAGGAACATCATAATGCATTCATAGATATAAAATTTGCATTTAATTAAAATATTATTATATTAGAAACAATAAATAAGTAAATAAATTTTTTTTTAAATAGAATTATTTCATTATTTAAAAGATGCAACAAAAACAAAAGCAGTAATTCATTTCATATTTATAAAAAAAATACTACTTCACTAAAAATATTCACAGTTTAAAATCAAATTTATTTAAAAAAAAAATGTGAGTCCAATCACAGGGGAGATGTGTAAACATCTAGTAATGAAATATTTTTTTTTAAGTTGGAAGTACCATTACTACTATTGCGCACTAGATGGTGTTAGTGTATTTCTATGCAGCTCTTAAGTTTCTCTGTACTTCTTGTTGTCCGTATGATTACACTAATACACTCATACACAGCTCACACCGCGTTATCGTTATTACAATCTTACTCAAAATTTGTGATTGCATTGTGAAAAAGATTTTTACCCTTTCCGTATAGGTGTTTACACATCAATAAGTCTTGAAATTCAAATAAAAAAATTCATTTTTGATGGCCACATTCTGCAAAATAAAACATTCACAAACGTCTGAAATTTGTATGGAAAAATATCGTTATTAAACGAATTCCCAATATTTTTTCATACAAATTTAAAATGTTTAGAAACGTTTTATTTTACAAAATGAAGCCATAAATATACATATGTATTTACATTTAGTTATTTCTCGGGTTTTTTCAGTTTTGCTTGCGATATTTTTATCTTTAGTTCTCTCAGAACACTTTTTCTTTCTTAATTTTTTGATTATTTAATATGTAAGCTTTGTATTGTGTGCCTTCGATCTTTTTTAGGGTCCGGAAAATTTCATTTTGTGTTTCTGCCTGCTTTTCAAGCAAAATTTGAGTAGTAGTTTGTCGTCCGTCCGGTACGCACGCAACTTCTAGCGGTTCGCGGTGCGAAATTAAAAAAAAATGAGAAAAAAAATACATAAATTCACAGTGCAAGACGAAAGCTAAAAAAAACAAAAATAATATACATATGTATGATAAACTCAACATGCACAAACAACAATAATAGACCTAATATATAGTGGGAAAATAAAAAAAAAATTAAATATTAAAAGGTTAAAAAAACAACACAACAAAATAAAATAATCTAAACAACTAAACTAACTAAACATTTCCACATACAAAACACAATAACTAAAAGTGAATTAAATGAACCAACAACAATAAAACAACGGAGGAAAAAGATTAACCCCGTTACCCGTGACGGAACGATAACAGAATACACCACTGCTGACACTAACAACCAATGCTGTCACTTCGGGTCACGGTGACCGAATCAGGGCTTTTATGGTTTTCTTTCGTGTCGTGCTAAATCCCTTTACTATAACCGACTAAATCTTTTCTATTGTTGGTGCCATTGTGTTAGTTGCTGCCAGACTGTTTGGTGATGAAGGAGTAACACTGATCTCCGGCAGTCATTCAAGCAGCGATTAGCTCAGTGGCGCTTGCAATAAATAAGATAGACATTTTATTTGACTTTTCTCGCGTTAATCATGACAGGCCGATTCAGAATTGACTTCTGCAACATACGTGGTCTAAGGCAAACTTTGGTGATGAAGGAGTAACACTGATCACCGGCAGTCATTCAAGCAGCGATTAGCTCAGTGGCGTTTGCAATACAGAAGGTAGACATTATATTTTACTTTTCTCGCGTTAATCATGACATGCCGATTCAGAATTGTCTTCTGCAAGATACGTGGCCTAAGGGCAAACGTCTTCTCTGTCTATGCTCACGTTTGTCTCTATCGGCCGAATGTTTTTGCCTTAAGTGAAACCCAGGTGTCTGAAGATGCTGACCCACAGGATTTTCAAATACCTGGGTATCAGCTCTTATCTCTTTTCCATCTGCACAGGTGCCTTGCAATTTATATACGCAATGAGTTTTTGTACCAGTGCCACCAATCTTTAGGCACGCATGATCCCGAATTTAGCTATTTTTGGGTTAAATTCGAAATCAGGCCACATCTTTTGCATTTCGGGTTTCTTTACAGAATCCCAAATACGGAAAGGGAGAAAACTATATACAACTTCGATGCCCTTTCCCACACTATATCGGAGATCTTCGAAAATTACCCGAACAGTGAAATCGTTATTGCTGCTGATTCCAATGTCCATAATTTATCGTGGCTCCGCCATTCGAGCCATAAGACGTGAAAAAGCTTTCTACGAGCAGCGTCTTCGCGCTTAAGTTCTTACCGCCCCACGGGGAAGGAAAAGCTTTTGGTCATAAGTTTTCTTTTTTTTTTATATTGGACCAGCACACATGCGATGCATTGTGCTGATGTCAAGGAGACGTATTAAATTTTGAAGCTTCGTTTTTAGTAGCCATTTTTTTTTGTAATTATTTTACTTCGCCGGGGCTACGCAATACCAACGAAGGAGAGCGTTCTGATATGCCTGTGGATTGGATACAGCTGAAGCCGTTCCTGTTCAGTGATCAGTGACTATGCCTTCGCCACTGAAACCTTCCGACAACAACTGACACAAAGACACACAAATGCACATCAGAAAAAATACGAGATATTTTATGAGTCTAAACTGGGGTTGAACCCAGGACAAATTTTTCGTTTAGTAGTCAACGTGCAGACTACTTCGACCATCGCCCATATCGCACCCTAAATACAAAAGTGACACAACTCAAAATTTTCCAAAATGTACTTTTTTCCGTAAAATAATTCACAGTACACATCTCTAACTACTTCAAAAATTTCTTTCTCATCACTGTTTTCTTTAACTGGAAAAATACCGTTATGTCTGTTTTTATGTTAATTGCATTGCTTACGCACGATCGACTAAAAAGACCTATTTTTAGTTGCGTCAATGTTCTCAAGAAGTGCTGATTACTTTTGTTACACATATAGTGTCTTATTAATTAATTAATTAAAAAAATTTTAGCAAAACCTTCTTCGAAATAGACTTCTTTCATAATGGAACCAATTTTATTTTAAATATTACAATCATTTTTGCATAAACAGTTTTTTGCCTCTCCTGAAAATTTGAGAATTTTGAGTTGTGCCGCTTTTGTATTTAGGGTGCGATATGCATATTCATTGCATATGCAATGCAGACATTACCAAATATTGCACTTGAGAAATTTGGGTTATTTGACACCCCTTAGTTTAATGTAAATGTGTCGGCATTTATAACCGTTTGTTGCGTTACTTGTGTGTCGGCTGTATTGACAAACTGTGCATGCAACACCTCCATTTTTTACAAGAATGTTCATATAACTTGTCTTTTATGGACATTCTTATGTTTTCAAAAAATTCGCTTTTACAATCATTAAAATATTATAAATATATATTTAAATTTTCAGTGCTTAAAATGTATTTTTGTTTTTTTTTGTAAATATAAATTTATTTCCTACTTTTTCAAATTCTTATTTTTAAAATTTTTTTTTTTTTGTTTAAAGTATTCTTAGTAAATATAATTTTTTTTTTTTTGCTTAAATTATTGTATATTATTGTTTTAATTTCTTAAAATATTCCGGAATACAGATACTAAAAGCTTATTATGTATTGTATAAGTTAAGTCTATTTTTATGTACTATTTGTTTTACATTAGTTTTCTTATCCACTATTGTTACATTATTTCTTAAGTCTATATTTTGAATCTTATAAGGTCCTTTATATTGTGGTTCTATTTTGTGACCTGATTCATGCCTAAGTAAAACTAAATCTCCTATTTTAAAATTATGTTCTCTTACATTTCTATCGTAATCTAACTTTTGCCTAATTTTATTTCTATCTAATAATTGTTGGGCTCTCTTATACGCTACTTCTAATCTAAATTTTGATTCCTTTGAGTAATCATCTATATTGTATATATTTATAAATTCACTAAATCTATCTGGAATTTTATCAAAAATTATTTTAAATGGATAATAGTTGTTAAAACAGTAAGTGAAATATTTGAGCCATTCATCCCAATCAGTTTTATCTACAGATATGTATGAACCTACATATTCGTTAAAAGTTCTATGACTTCTTTCTATCGTCCCTAACGTTTGGTGATGGTGTGCTGTGGATGTCCAGTTGTCTATCCCAAGTAATCCACATAGTTCGGTCAGAACAGAATTCTTATACTCTGTGCCCATGTCCGTAATGAACGTCTCCATCGGACAGTAGGTCAAAATAAAGTTTTAAAAAATCGCTTTTGCGACCGTTCTGGCGCTCTTGTCCCTTATAGGAACTGTCACCAAATATTTTGTCAAGTCACATATTATAGTCCTGGAGGTATTGGAGTTATTATTAAAGAATTATTATAATTTGTTACGTTTTTCGTGATATTTTTCCAATAGTAATATCTTTCGATTTTACTTAGAGTTCTAGAAACACCTGAATGACCTCCTTCAGCAGGATTATCATGGTATTCTTTCATTAGTTCTCTCTTACTCCATTTTCGTAATTTTTAATGTGGGTCACCTCATTTAGTAGCGTTATTATCAATTTATTTAAATATTCATTGCCCATATTTTTAAAATCATTAATCGAGATAAATTCGAAAATTTTCTCGCTAGGTGCCACTCGTAATATTCAGTTTATCGGCCACTATTCGAGCCTAGTGAAAAATTGTCCTAAGTCAAAATTCCCTTTAATAAACAAATCTTTAATTTGTATATATGTTAAAACAGATTTGCCTCGTTTAATATAACATCCTTACGGGCTTATCTTTAGTTTATTGTATCTTCATATATATTGGGCGTTTTCAATTGATGCTCTATCCCTGTATCACGTTTTGCCTCATTTTGTGTCCCGTTGGTTTTCAATCCTGTGGTAAATCATTTGCTGCACTTGAATATTTCCTCCTCAACTGATTGCGATGTAGGCAATGTAATTTAATAATGAATTGGGCTGCCAAAAGTGCAATAATCGCCATCAAACATATTTCTATTCCATCAAAATTATAAAAAAATTCTAATCCTTTCCCAATTCTTCCTTTCTCTTCTCTCCTTTTCGCTTTCTTTTCTTTCCTTTTCTCGTCATTTTCAAAGCTATGCTGAACAGTTTAAATTCAAATTAAGTAAGTTTCCATTTTATTCCATAAGTAAAAAAATAATAAAAAAAAAATTTTCTCTCTCTTTTCCTTTTCTATATTCTATATATTACAAATCTATTGGGTTCTTACCCCTAATTATTCCTCTTCGTCCACTCATCAGGTCGATTTCACAATACAAGGGATTGAACAAAAATAATATTCTCTTATTTAAGTACAGCAATTTTATTATTAAAAAAATGTTCCTCTTTTTTTTTTCCTCATTAATCACTTATATATGTATAAATTAAATTTTGCTCGAGCGATGATTTCGCTTATAGGCCCTACCAGTGCGGCTGAAAAGCACATAAGCTAGGTTAAAAATTATTTTTTTGTTTTTCTTACTATCTAGCAGTATTTGCTGGGTTGCTGTTGTTGTTTTTGCCGTTGGTGCCTCATTCTGATGTTGTCGCCTTCTATACCCCTCTATGGTTAATGGTTAAGGTCCTGGCTCCATCATGTCACCTCTTGGCCAGGTGATACCTTCCTTCACGTAGCTGACGGATTGTTGTGGCTGATCCGTCAGGACAAATATGTATTTTTGAAGTGGTGCCTATTCTCGTGCACACACTTTTATTTTTTGGGTGCAATTTTTATGCTGCACTCCCAGGAACTGGCAGGTGACATTTCATAATGCACTCAAATTCTTATGCCTAAGTTTTCTTATAGCTATACATATAAAATAAATTAAATCTACCAGGCAATCATGAATTTTGAGTGATTTCCTAATTCATGATTGAGTGGTTTAAAATTATTAAATATAAATTAATTGTAAATATGAAGCCTGGGAATTATAAGTGTAACGTGATTAGGGTAAAGTTATTTTGGCCGCTTGCCGCTAACAACAACAACATAAACAAATGTCAACTCATATGCATTGCATATTCATTGCATATGCAATGCAGACATTACCAAATATTGCACTTGAGGAATTTGGGTTATTTGACACGCCTTTGTTTAATGTAAATGTGTCGGCATTTATAACCGTTTGTTGCATTACTTGTGTCGGCTGTATTGACAAACTGTGCATGCTACAGTCCTTCCATCCACCATTTCGGCGAAAGTAAGGTAGTGGCTCTTGATACTTCCAAAGCATTTGACGAGTGTGGCATGGAGCACTCTTGTCCAAACATATTGCTTTTGGTGTCGGTGATATCTTCTCTCGATTTATATCGAGCTTTCTCAGGGTTTGTGCTATAAGAGTTGTTATAGACGGGATCTCATCTAACGAGTTCAAGATAAATTCAGGGGTACCAAAGGCTCCATTCTTTCTCTTACCCTATTTCATATTTTTCTTAATGACCTTCTATGTCAAACTTCCAACCCTATCCATTCTTTTGCAGATGACAGCAGTATCTGCTATTCATATTCATTTAATCGTAGGCCTACGTCGAATGTGGTTGCGGCAACGAGGCAGAATATGAATAATTCGCTAAATGGTGACCTCACGAGAATATCGGAATAGGGTCACGCGAACAGGGTCGATTTCAATGCTCAAAAGACCCAATGCTGCTTGCTTATGCACCGACGCATTTTGCATTTTGCGCTACCTCATCTCTAATTATGGCCGGATAAACATCCAGGAATCAGAAGCTCTTGATGTTCTTGGCATGAAAATTCAGTTCGATGGACTGAGTACATTTTTCAGTAGCCACTCTATTGACTCTCTTGAGCATCGTCGCAACGTGGAGTGCGTTTCGTTGTTCTATCGCTACTATATTGGGATGTGTTCTGTTGAAATCAGGGAATTCGTTCCCGAAACCCCGATATTTACGCGCACGACGCGTTCACTAAGAGCGCACTACGCATTACAGAGAAAATTCCTTTTTTGGCCGAACAGCATGTATGTGGAATGGACTACCCGCAGAGGTCTTTCCTGTCACTTTTGACATGGGAAATATTAAATCAAATGTCCATAAACACTACTCCCTCTATCCTTTCTCCCAAAACCTTATTTCCTAGTTCCGGTACAATGCTGCGCTTGTATAGGGGTCATCCCCTGAGTGGCGGTCCAAGAAAATAAAATAACCCTAAAAGAACAGTGATGGTGATGAACAGACCGAATTATCGGTCATTGTGTAGAACAAAGTTTCTATCATTTTCTTAAGAGCAATATGAGAAAAATGACCGTTACTTCTGTGTACATGTGATACTCAGCGTTGATGGATATATCGGTCGCTGCTGACTAGTAAGCCAAAGGCTCGATATGTATATAAAAAAGAAATGGAATGTAATATAAAATAGAAATATCCATAAGAACGTTGGAGTGGGCCATCATCTGTGAACTAAAACAGTCAGATACTTACACTAGCGTTGATCGTCTCCATGCTGGAAAGTTGCGCATGCGCTTGGCTCAAGTTGGGCCTGTTATAATTCAATGGTAGCCTGCCCTTTGCACATCGTCGACTGGTATAGCTCGATTTTTTCGACGCGGATGGTTACTTCCTATTGGCCGAGAAACTGCTGCAGAAGTACATAAAACGAAAAAAGGTGTCATGCAATATGATTAAAAAAATTTATATAAATAATAAGTGCCAAAAATACTCCTATTATAGGTATCATTTTCAAACATCGGTCACGGCTTTATAAGTATGTCAGTACTATTTAATGATAAAATGGGAGTGGTTGATGAGTCGTACCACCACCCCGTACGCTAGCACCCACAGTGACCCCACATATGCAAAACCTTGAGAAAAAAAAGTACGAAACTTGTTTTTCATTCATATGTTAACAACTTTTTTTACAAGATTAATTTAAAAGAATAAAAATATTGACTAATTAAATATGGTATAATATTACATATTAAAAAGTAAGTTAGTAAAAAGCAACCTTAGTATTAGCAATTTTTAAAATGCTATAAAAAAATAAATATGCAGTATTTTTTAATTCTGTGTTTTTTTATTTGAAAAATAAAATATCGTCATACAGTAGCCTTATGGTAGAGGCAACACAGGTTTGAAAGAACTACTTAATCGAAGTGACACCAAAAATTCTCTTATTGAGTACTCTATAGAGGGAACCTTCTATCTGATGAGTACTGTATAGAGAGAACTTCGCAGTTTTTGTGTGATTTTGCACGTAATAAAGCAAAATAGGTACAAAGAAGAAAGCGGGGGTGGCGATGGCACGATGGATGGTAGTCTGCATGTTGACTAGAAATCCAAAAAACAGACCTGGGTTCAACCCGAGTTTCAGACTAAAATTTTAAAATAAAAATAAACATCTCGCATTTTTCTGATGTGATTTAGTGTGGCTTTGTGTATCAGTTGCTGTCGGAAGGTTTCAGTGGCGAAGGCATAGTCACTGGTCACTGATAGCAATCCACAATCGCATCAGAACGGCCTCCTTCGTCGGTATTGTGTAGCACCGGCGAAGTAAAATAATAATAAAAAATGTGCGAAAGCAGAGCTGCAAAATAATTTATTAAGTTTCACCTCCTGTCGTTTCTCCTACTATCCCTTTTCTATAGTTCCAGCACAATGCTTCGCATGTGTAGGAGTCATCTCCTGAGTGCTGGTCCCAGATAAAAAAAAAAGCAAAACTCATGTGCGTATGAATATTACAGTTATTCTACAGAAAAAGAAATGCCTTACTATCACCATTTTTTATTTTTTGATACAAAATAAGAGCAATTAAGTTCACGTGCGTGAGTGGAATAAGTAGATTTACTGAATATATGGGCAAATATAGATGCCGATTGAGCTGATGATGTTGACGATATTATTGATCACACGGATCAAGTTGTTATAGACTTTTATCAGGACGAGCATGACGAAACAAACAACCAAAAAACTAAATGTTGTGATGCTTTGGCTACAATACAACACTTACCCTTTTTGAGATTATGGTTTATAACAGCTAGGTGTTGTTTATGTCACAGAGTTGCAATGTAATTGTAGTACATATTTCCATCAAAAAGCATACATGCACGCCAGGTGTCAAGATAAAAAAAAATTTTAAAAACCTATTCTTCGTCAGAATTAAATAAAACAAAAATATTCATGGATATTAATATTGATCTATATTTTCTTCAACATATTTATCGCTTAAATTCACCGTAAACAGAAAATTAAAAAATGATATACATACATAACAAAAAATTTCAATATCTATTCATGTAAAAAGAGAAAAAATCACAAAAATTTATATAAACTAAAAACAAAAAAAATCTTAGGACTACACAAAAATTATATAATATACATGTAAAGTAAAGCCAGATTATTTAGTTTTAATTATTTATTGAATTCATTAGTTAAACACAAGTAATAAATAATTTGGAATAGTGAGGCTTTTTCCAGTTTTTTAAAAGTTTAATATTTAAAGAACTTTATATAGAACAAATGATTTTATATTAATGAAAATTATATAGTTTTTGAACAAGAATTTAGTTAATGAACTGTACAAGTTTCCAAGCAACTTCAACTTTATACTAATTAGCAACTTTTCTTTCACAACTTTAATATTTTGACAACTTATCTCAACTTTCGCGCACGACCTCTTCTAACAAACTGTTACTGCTTCAATTCTTATCGTTCCCTTTTGCACTACTCGCATGTTCCATATCAGAGAGATATTTAAATTAGTGATGAAACAGATTACTCTTTACATACATACATACATAGTCTGTTCAAAAGAAAAGGTGAATTCTGAATATTTAGAATAGAATTTAATCGAACTACAGTTATTACATATTAATGAAAATTTCCTGTCGTGTTCAAGCTCACAGTTAATTTATCACAATATTGTGAAGAAATTACATTACCTCCTTGTTGACACAAAGAGTACTGATGACATCCGTAGTGGCATAGAAAATACGCATTATACTAAATTAATGTTGGAGATTAACTGTTCTTTTATCCTTATTCTAAGCAAAAAAGTAAACATAATCGCATTTACAAAAATAAAACATTAAAATAACAACTGTTTAAACCATAATCGGGCCCACAATTAAGGCAGCTGAAGCCATTCAAATTTTCGATAAAGCAATCGATTCGACCGCAAACAACAGTAAGTCGCTCGAATAGCATCATTGTTCTCAAAAATATCAGATATATTGCTATGGAAAAAGAAAAAATATTATACTATGTTGGCGTACTTAAATAATATTTCTTAATTATATAATATTTCTTATTTAAAATACATAAATACACTAACGGCCCTTTTCACAATATCCGATTAAAAGTTAACGTGGACTCTAATGGCAACTTTGGCATACAAAACTTGCTGGTAAAGCTCACGTTAAGTTTTAATCGTACATTGTGAAAAGGGCCGTAATTGTACATATTAAGGTACGGTGACATATGGCAAATATTTGCCCAAGAAAACTTAACCACTGTTTTCGGCAACTAATTAGGTAATATTTCATGGGATATAAAAGCCAAAATGGATTAAAGTAATAATTTATTGAAAACCGATGGTGTTTTATTTAAGATAAATATGTATGGAAATATCAGGACGTTTTTTGCTGTTGAAAAATGCTAAGGTTGAACCAAAAAATTTAATAATAAAATGGTTTCGTTTATTTTCTTAGTAGTAATGGTCTTTTATTAATAACACTAATTATTTTAAGCCTAAGGTCTTTTTGTATATTTTATATTTATTTCAATATTTCGCTACTCCTTTATGTAGCTTCTTCAGGAAAATTGGTTTTTGTTTATAATAAAAATTTTTTTTTAAAAATTCACAATATAGGAAAAGTTCTTGTCAATGAAAATTTAAAAAAAAAAAAAAAAAAAAAAAAAAAAATTTTATTTTATTAATTTCAAGTTTGGACTGTAACTTTTGATTAACGTTTTTCTCTGCTTGCTTTTTATTGATTGCCCAATTTCTTCAAAAAACAAAAAATTAATTCAATGCACTGTTTATCCAAAATACCGTTCAAGTGCCAAAATGCAATTGTTCTTTTTTGCAAAGAGCTATGACAACAATAAGAATGTTACATACATTACATATTAAGCATTACACATTAGTAATGAACCTTATTCAAATTTGTGTAATTTTGTTGGTGAAGTAAAAAATGCAACATAAGCAACAATAAATTCCCAGTAGAAATTTTCTATACACAAGTTTAACTCTTAACAACTTGTTTCAAATCAAAATTATAATTAAATAATTATATAACATTATATAAAAAATAAAATTATATAAAAAAATTGTATTGAATTTATTGGTTACGTTTTTTTGGGCAAATATTCGAAATATGTGACCGTACCTATAGGATTCCTTCCTAAACGTCAGCTGTTTTGTAGTGCGAGAATGTCTCATGTTCCTAAACACAACCGTGCAAACTTTGACGTTGGATGTCATTCCTAAAGTCATCAGATGCACAGTTGATGCGCAAATAAACGCAACAAAAGCATCATTTAGATTGACAATGCTTTTAAGCGCCTGACACACGATCAATGTTCAGCTTCAATATTTGTCATTATGTGCGAAAAATAGTCACACATATACGCTCTGTGTAATATTGACGAATATCAAAATGGTTTTGATATTCATCACAATATTGAAGCAGTTTGACGTAGTGTGGCAGTAATGTTGTCAATATTCATTTTATTTCTGGTAACTTTGAGTGCACATCGTAGTTGTGACACATTACAAAAAGAGTAAAAAATGTTTGTAATCAAATTAATTGAAGTATATCGCTCATTAATGGCTTTTTGGGACCTGCAAATTAAAAAATATAGCAACAAAAACAAAGAAAAAAATATCATCAGTGCTTTTTTTTAATAAATAAAAGAATAAATAGATATGTATTTTGCAGACGCTAACTTCAAAAAATGTTTTGCCGACGGTAACTTCTATGTTTGCACTTGAAAAAACCCGAAAAAATGAATACTGATGAGAAATGTTGACGTAGTGTGTCAGAGGCTTCAATATATATACTAGCACAAAGCCAAATATCGAATATGAGGGTGGCGATGGCACGATGGATGGTAGTCTGCACGTTGACTACACAACCAACTGATTCAACCCCAGTTTCAGACAAAAAAATTTTTAAATAAAAATAAACATCTCGCATTTTTCTGATGTGCATTAGTGTGTTTTTGTGTGTCAGTTGTTGTCGGAAGGTTTCAGTGGCGAAGGCATAGTCACTGGTCACTGAACAATACCGGCTTCAGCTGATAGCAATCCACAATCACATCAGAACGCCCTCCTTCGTCGGTATTGTGTAGCACCGGCGAAGTAAAATAATAAAAATAGCTACTAAAGCGAAGCTTCAGCACTGCTACGAGTATAAAAACAAAAGAACGTGCGAAAGCAGAGCTGCAAAATACTTAATTAAGCTTCACATCCTGTCGTTTCTTCTACTATCCCTTTCCTATAGTTCCCAGCACAATGCTTCGCATGTGTAGGAGTCATCTCCTGAGTGCTGGTCCTAGATAAAAAAAAAAAAAAAAAAAAAAATGAGGCAGATTTAGTGCCGTAATTAACAGTTTCTAATTTGTAAATTTGAAGTGGGTCACAAATATTATCTCGCCATAAAATACATTGAAGAAAATTATCTGGATACGAAAGGCCTATGCATCGATACATTTTGCCAATATCTCCCGTTAGGGCAATATTGAACGAGCGAAAGCGTAGCAAAATATCGAAAAGATTGGCTTGGATGGTTGCACCACACATAAGTATGTCATTAAGGGAAAGGCCCGTAGATGTTTTTGCCGATGCATCGAAGACAACACGCAATTTTGTTGTTGTGCTATCCAACTTAGTTACACAATGATGAGGTAGGAAATTTGCCTTAATGTTTTCTGGTAGCTTTTTTACCAAGGACATGTGCTTAAGTTCAACGTATTCTTTAATAAAGGAGCTGTACTGATTTTTTACATCTGGAGAATGATTTAGGCGCATTTCCAATTTTTTAAACCGACGAAGTGCTTGCTGATAAGATTCGCCAAGAGCTGTTGGACTTGTTTTGAATGGCAAACGAACAGTATACTGACCGGAACTCAGACGCTTGAATGTTTTACTAAAAAGTTTTCGCAATCGATTTCTTCTTTTGTTGTTTTTGCGACAACATCGAATTGATTTTCAATTTCCCAAAATCGGTGTAGAAGTTCATCCAAATTATTTTCATAACTAATATTCTGATTTTCATGAATGCTTAATAGGCAGTTTTTTATCTTTTGCAACTGTATACCACCACCAGCAACTACCCAACCTAACTCAGTGTTTTGTAGAAGTGGTAACTCTGTGCCTAAACGAATTTTTCCACCAGATAGTGATTCGAAAAATAAATCTCCACCTATTAATAGGTCAATGTGTTGTGGTTTGAAAAATAACGGATCGGCGAGCTGAATATGCTGTGGAATGTTCCAATTCGAAATGTCTATTGATATTTGAGGTTGATGTTCTACGATAGCAGAGACTATGACAGGTGTCAGCCATGCTGCTTTATTTGAAATTCGGGATTGAATGAAAATAAGAACAACCTTTTCAGCTGGGAAATTTGATTCGCCAATACCAGATATATTTGTAGTTGATCTTTGCGACTTCAGCTGGAGCTTCTTTACGAAATTGGCGGTTATGAAATGAGCTTGTGAGGCTGAGTCGAGAATATCTCTGCACGGAATCAAGGAGCCTACATTATTTTTAACTAGTACTATTGCGGTGGCTAATATTGTTGTTTTTGTATCAAGTTGTTTTTCAAATTTCTTGCTGGAAACTATCAACGATGATTGTGGCAATGATTTTTGTAAATTTACATTTTTTGACGAAGTTGAAGGTTCAAAATCTAAGTGTTGGTGAGTTTTAAAATCGTTATTGAAATTTGCATTAACTTCGCAAGGAGCACAACTCGTTTGTGAATTAAATGTAGCTTCCATATGAAGCAAACTGTTATGCTTTAATGAGCAATGGCGACAGCCATTTGAAATGCATGTTTTAACAGCATTGCCCTTTTTAAGACAGTTCTGACATAAATTCAAGCGTTTAATTTCCTTAAATCTAGCTGATGGTGTCTGGGACAAAAATTGAGGACAATTATAAATTGCATGGGATGTTGAATTGCAAATGGGGCAAACCTTTTGTGAATTAGTTGAGACGACTAAAGACCTTTTACGTTTATTAGTATGATAAATTTGTTTAGACCCCACCTGTTTACTTGAAGATTCATTTACCACTCCATTCTCTACGTTTTCCATAGTTTGGCATCTATTTTGCAAAAACTTCGCCATTTGATCCCAAGTTGGTATTTCATTACCAGGTGTAGTCTCCTCCCATTTTGTTTGTGTTGCAATGTCGAGTTTATGGCCAATGATATGAATTAGCAAGCAATCAGCAATTTGTTCTTTAGCTCCCATTGTAAGTAAAGCTCTTAAATGCGAATTCACACTGTCACTTAATTTCCGCAACTTCCCAACTGAACCAGCTCCCACCTTGCCCATTGCCACGATGTCTCTTATATGAGCCTGAAAATTTTAACGTTTATTATCAAATCTATTCTTTAAAATTTCAATAGCTTTATCAAAATTAGTTTCACTTATTTCCAGCGACCGTATGGCATCCAAAGCAGTACCAGCTAAACATGTTTTTAGATGTTGAAATTGTTCTATTTTTGTTAAATCTTCATCGCTGCCAACAACAGTTTCAAACATTGAAAAGAAATCGGGCCATTCTGTATACACTCTACTAAATGTAGGATGTTGTATGATGGGCAGTCGCGTTTTTTGCACGGGCAACAGAAATGTTGGCTGCGTTTCATTAATAGTAGATTGTCTTACCAATGCTGGTTGTTGACTTGCTTTGGACCGCAGTGACAAAATTTTGCGAGTTATAATTGTTTTTGTTGATGAGTATATGTCCGATACTTGTAATGGTAAGGCACTCTCCATTTCTGTAGCATCTTCCCGTTCTAGCCGGTTATGAGCAGTTTCGAAATCCGCATATACTTTTTGCAGCATCTCTTGTTTCACACATAAGGCCGCTTCATCTAAAGAATCGATGTCACAATTCTGTGCATCATATTAAATACTGACCAATAGATTTTTAAGTTTTATTGTTTTACGTTTGTTGAAAAAATCCTCTTTTGGATCCATACTCATTTCAACTTATCTTCCGCAATCACGTCGGGGTCACCAAAAATGTTGACGTGGATAACAAAATACTCACGTATAATTTGCGAAAACTGGTTCCAAATGAACCCGATGAAATATGTATGTATGTATATAAATTTTTGTTCCTTCGAAAATTATTGAAACAATGTACACGATAGTTGCAATCGAAATTTCAGTTTTTTATTGTTCAAGCACAATGTAGAAAAAAACCAAAGTAACAAAATGAAAGATCATCAAAAAAATCTCTATAAAATTTAATCAACAAGTTCTATTTATAATAAATTAACGAAACTGTTTAATACCGTTAAAATATCTACAGTTGTAAAAATGTAAAGTTATTTCAGCGATAACAAATTTAATAAAACAGGTGACACACTGAGCAAAATAAAAGCGAATATAAATACATTCCAGCGATTCTCAATGCGAGTCCGAACAGTAATATTAGCTAATAAACCAATAAAAGTCCCATTGGAGATTTCAGGGCGAACACAACGACAACTCTAGTTGAAATTTAAATACATTGACGAACTAACATTAGCACTGACACTGACAACAAACTAAACACATTCTAATTATTTTAAAATTTAGTTAATACCTTCCTTTTAATTCAATATTCCTTTTGATTTACTTTCACATAAATTTTTTTTCTTTTGTTTTAATTAATTTAAAGTTTCACTTAATTTTCCACTTTTTACAATGCAAGAATCAACTGTTAACTCCTTCTCTTTTTTTAAGCAACCTTTGACATACAATAATCTGACAACGGTGTGAACCGACAATTTTTGTTAGCAGATAAATTGATTATCTGGCAATGAAATTGTAAGAATTTGTTACAATAGTCTGAACTGACAATTTACCTTTTGCTAACAATTTTTCATTGTGAGTACATTGTCACAGATTTACAATAAGAAAAGTTGAACCCGGAAAGTAATAATCTTTCATACCGATTTTAATGAATTTTAAAACATAGATAGGTCTACATATGCATGTAAGAATACATAGGCTATATATTTTTTTTAAAGTACAGTGAGTCAAAGTAATATTGGGACAAAGCTAAAATGATTTATGTGGAGATAATTAAGCACTATGTTAACTGATTTTAATGCAAAATTTTCATGCTTTTGTGTAGCTAACACTGTGCTAATTGCCATCTCAAAAGATTATGATTCTTAAGTTTGTCAAAATTAATTTATAAATAATTATTCACAATAAGTTAAAAATGAAGTACAAAGTAATAATGGGACAGGTGGCATCACTATATAATCTAGGCTTTATAACGGAACATTTTGCAAAAATTTTTTGTTTAAAAGTTGCTAGAGTGTATTACAGATTAATTTTTGATAAGTTTTTAAAGAAAATTAAAATATGGCGCCACGGGGCTCACAAACATCGCCTCAAATCAGAAAACTGATATTAGAACATTCGAAATCAAGAAAAACCGTGAGAAATATTGCGGAAATAGTAAATAAACCAAAATCTACAGTGTTTAACATCATAAAACGATATGGAGGTACAGAAACTTTTAAAAATGTAGCAAAACCAAGCAAAAGAAAAATATTTTCCGACGCGGATGGACGATGGCTTATGCAACAAATCAAACAAAAACCCTACTTAAGCGCTCCCAGACTTGCTGCTGAAGCGGAAATACATCTAGCAAAGAAAGCTAATCCCGAAACGGTAAGAAATGTGTTAAGGAAACACAATTATAATGGCCGGGTAGCTAGGAGAAAACCTTTTATTAATAAGGTTAATAAGCTTAAACGAGTGCGCTTTGCTAAAGACCACAGAAACAGGGATTTATCATTCTGGAATAAGGTAATATTCACTGACGAAAGCAAATATAACATATTCAGATCGGATGGAAGGTCATTCGTGTGCAGAAGACCAAATGAAGAACTGTCAGAAAAAAATTTGAGACCTACTGTTAAACATGGCTTGGGGTCAGTTATGGTGTGGGGTGCAATATCTGCAGCTGGTCCCGGTAACCTTCACATTATTGAAGGAATTATGGATCATAAATATTATATCAACATCCTGCGTGCTAATCTTGCAGAAACAGCAGAGAAATTAGGACTGGCGAATGATTATTACTTCTACCAAGACAATGACCCCAAGCATAAGGCTCACAATGTAAGGTGTTGGTTGCTTTACAATTGCCCACATGTGCTCGAAACGCCTCCGCAATCACCCGATCTCAATCCGATAGAGCACGTATGGGCCTATTTAGAAGAAAAATTAAGAAATTACCAAATAAGTTGCAAATCGGACCTAATTAGTGCTTGAAAGAGGAATGGGGTAGAATAACCCCATAATTCTGTCAAAAACTTGTGAAATCTATGCCGTATCGATTGAAGGCTGTAATAGAGAAAAAAGGCCTTCCAACTAAATATTAAACATTATATATTTAATACTTAACTTGTTACTTTATTACATTGTCCCATTATTACTTTGACAGGATTTTCTGTGTTGTTTTAGTTTTTTTGTTTTTATATCCCAGTGACGGTAGTCAATGTATTTTTTATTTATGTTCTTAATAAATAATAAAAATAAAAGTATAAATATAATTTTATTTTCTTCTTAAACCAATAAGTTCAAAAAAATAATTCGAAAGTTATTGGATAAACAGCTTGTCCCATTATAACATTGAGTCACTGTAAGTCCACGAAGTGACCTACTAAGTAATATGCCCCTTCCAAACTATCTAACCGATGTTTTTAAAATTTTAAATATAATAGATATATCAGTAGGCTATACACGTAGGGGCCCTCTCCGAAATTTTTCAACTGGTGGAGATAATGAAGTGAGCGAAACCGCAAGTAAAAGCTAGATTATTCATAAAAAGGTAGGATATCAAAAATAATGTGTACATCTCTCATTGGGGAATTAGAACCCTTTGATACATAAAGGACAAAACTATCATTTGATTTTGAAATTTTGTCCACAATTTAATGTAACGTTTGATTTTAAGAATGTATGGAAAGCAATAATGGCATATGTGTTCGTTAAAATTTTTTAAATTTTAAATAGGCTAGTGATCGATGATACAGACAAAATTACATGTGAGAGCTACTAGAAAACAAACTAAAACAAAGAAGAAATAGTAAATTACACTGACAAACACTAGCAGAACGGAACAACATGCTGTTTTCGACGGTAGCTACATCGTTATCTTCAGCGTTCTTCGTGTTTTGTCGACTGTGTGTGGTTATCAATAGTTGTAAATTATTAGATTTATATATTTATTATTTTCTATAAATAGAATACGAGAAATAACCGCAGTTATTTTTTTCCCCTTTCTAAATGACGTTCTAAGTTTAACATCTCTAACTTACAATTATTAGCATTTACTAATTTAAAATTTTGGTATAAATACAAATTATGCATTTACATACATAAATATGTACATATATATTCGGTTTTTGCTGTTAAGGTTGCTGAATGCATTTATATATATTTATGTATGTATGTATAATGTATGCAAATATATACATAAATATATACCATATATTTATGTATGTTAATGCACTCAGTAACCTTAACAGCAAAAACCGATTTCCATTTCCTACTTTTTAGTCTTATTTTTCTTCTTCATAGTAAATTATGTTCTTCTTCATATGAAATGTAACAGCAAAGTTAACATATGAAAGTGTATATATAATTGAATTGATATCTTAAGAAAAAAACAACTATCATAGTCAGGTAGTTCTTATAATACTCGTAATTAATGAATCAAGTACTTTTTGAACATTTTTACTTTATTCTGTTCGTTATGCCAAATATACCAAAATTATACATGTTACGTAGAGAGTTTAAAAGTTACAAAATATGTAACAAATGTACGCCATCACTGATGCAATATTTCTTGGCTCGATGTTGGCAATTTTATAATACGAAATTTTTAAAGTAAAGCTATGTTCACACGATATTATTATAGGATACTAGCTTTTACATGCGGCTTCCCTGCCATTATTATCTCCATCGGTTATACAATTTCGGAAAGGCATATCTTACCCCTACGTCGCCTCCTGGTTCTATTTAAAAAATATATATGTAGCATATGTGTCCTAGACGCAAAAACATAAATACATACATTTAAATTTCATTAAAATCGGTTAGATGGTCTCGTTGGCGTGGAAATTGCCCCTACCTTCCTTCGTGGTCTTAGTTTTAAAAAAATTAATACCCATTGCTCTTCCCATAGTTGCACAATTGCCAATGTGCATCCAAGTTTTAAAGTTCATCAAAATCGGCTATGTAGTTTTGGCGAGGCCGGAATTTTCCCCCTATCGCCCTCTTGGTCCTAGTTTTGATAATGTACATTACCGATGAGCGTTTTTAATGCATATCTATGTTCTAAATTTCATTAAAATCGGTTTAAACGTTTCGGAGGGGTAGAAATTTCCCCCTTATCGCCCTCCTGGTCCTAGTTTAAAAAAAGTAATACCCTATAACCTTCCCGGAGTTGCACAGACTAAGGGCACCAAATTTCATCCAGATTGGTCCACAAATGGCGAAGTTAAGCTCGTTTATATTATAAAATCTGTTAAAAACCATGTGGAAGGAGTAGCATAATTAAAAATGTAGGCGTAAAGGCGCGCGTGAATAAAAAAAAATTTGCCTATAATTCATTCAAGAGTCCCTATTATAAGGTGTAAAAATATCAGGAAGATCGGTCCAGCGGTTTGGGCTCCTATAAAGTACAATCACACAAACAAACAAACACACATTCAGCTTTATATATATAGATGGCATTCTGGTGGCAATGCACTCACAATGAAAAATTGTCACCTAAGTGTAAATTGTCTGTTCAGACTAATCTAAGAAATCTGTACACTTTCATTGTGTTACAATAAATTTATCTGTCAACAAAAATTGTCTGTTCACACGGTTGTCAGATTTCAGTATGGCAAAAGTTGCCAGATCCGATGTTTAACATTGTCTTTTAATATTTATGGGCAGCGTTGCCAACAGAAATATTTATCTGCCAATGGTGTTAATGTACTGTTCACTTAATTAATCAGAATTATGACAATATTATTGGCATACAACGCACGAACAATACATTTTGTGACAATGTTGCCGCACAACAATTGTGAGTTCACACGGTTGTTGAACATTTTATTACAAATGTTCTGTCAATATTGTACTATATGACAATGGAGTGTATATTCCTTAACTGCTTTTATAATGGAAAAAAACCGAAAAATTAAGAGAAATAAGCAAAACAAACTGTCAAATTTTCCCATAATTTTTTATGTCCACGAATGAAAAACAGAAGAAAATGTAAGCAAATTTTGCCATCGAAGGCACATAGTGACCTGATTTTAAGATTACTTATTGAGAATTGTTTTTTGACCAGCGCTCAGGAGATGTCGCCTACGTATGCAATGCATTGCACCGGCACTACTTGGAAAGGTATAGGTAGAGAAGAAACTTCGCATAAGCGTTATTGCTCTGTGTGAGTATACACACAATAGCACAGAATTGCAAAATCACTGGTACATACTGCACTATCTATCTTATATATAAAAATGACATGTTTGTATGTTTGTTTGTGCCACATAGGCAGCTAAACGGGTGAACCGATTAACTTGAAATATTCACAGTATCGCACTGCATATCTGAAAGAAACTATAGCCTATTAAAATTTCAAAAATTCCAACTGGGCGTTGCCACGCTCATATAAAGTAAATATTTATTTTTGTATATCTTGAAAACGTTTGAAGTGAAAGTTTCTGAATATGGTTGAAATGACTTTGTAGTTAAAACAAATCATCAGTCAAAAAATGGAAGAGATTGGACAAGTGGGCGTGGTACCTCCCATACAAACTAAATATTGATTATATTACATCTTGAGAACAGTTAAAGCTAAAGTTTTTATATTTAGTCTCAGTAACTTAATGGTCAGTACAAATCAGCAGTAAAAAAGTGGGCGGAATTGGTCAAGCGGACGTGGTCCTTCCCAATTGTGCGCCCCAAAAAGAGATTACCAAATAACTTCGCTATTTGTGGGCCACCCGAAGCACATCGGGTGTAGCTAGTATAGGTATAAAAAATTTTCAAAAATTTTGTGTGCTAGTTACTAATGCATGATCTTCGTGATTTCAGAAATTTTTAACACAGCCTGCCGTCATTCCAGATTTTAATGACATTTTAAACATGGATATATCTGTGTACAGAACACACATGCGGTATATACCGTTTTTAAAATAGGACTTCTTGTGAAGAAAGGGTCATTTTATGGTTTTCGAAAATTATAAATTTTTTTTTATTGTACCAAGCCTTTTCATTGAATCTTGTTCTGAATTTGAACTGTACGAAGTCATGGTTAAAAGCTAGTCTATAATAAAAACTCAATAAACATAAAAAATAATACATATGTATTTCAAAATTCCTTGAAAATTCGTATTTATAAGAATACATATAAATAATAATGTATTACGACGCACAAATTTTTTTCTAAATATTTACAGCTGTTCCATTAATCACTGATATTTCTTATTCGAACAGAGGGTTTTTATTTATTTTTTTTATTAATCAATTGCTCTATCATAATAACATAAGATAGACATAACAAATTGAAAGAATGTTTTTAATTTTTAAACGACATATACATATAAAATAAACGATTTTTAAGCATTTTTTAAGCGTTTACTTTTAACTTCACTTTCGTTAACTAAACGGCAGTGCTTTCTTGAGTTGTTTATTTAAACTTTAATTTTTTTATTTAAATTTGAAAAAAATATACCCTTATACAGGGTGTCTGGTGGCAAATTTATATTTTTAAATACGATTATTTCAAAAAGTAATAAACGGTGTGGAGGAGGGTGGCGGCGTTGGAATAACCGATTGTTCTTATTTGTTAGTCACGATGTCGCAGTGGTCGAGTGAGCATCGCGCATTAGCTGTGGATACATTTTTTAAGAGTAATAATTCTTACGTAATTGCTCGTCGACAAATTTTTTCATAGTTCGGTATTCGGCAAATAAGTGATGGACCGAATGTAAATTTAACTCCTTCGTGGGTGCTGAGATTCCGCGCAACTGCTTTGGCGATGAATGCCCCACGGCTAGGCCCCAGTAGATCTTCAAGGACTCCCGAAAACATTGAACTGGTTGAAAGCAGTTTACGTGAAAATCCGCGACTTTCTGGGACTTCCAAGAGCAATTATTCATGAAATTTTAAAAGAGGATCTGTATGACATACTCTTTAAAAAGTAAAATCCGCATTTCCATTCTATCGTTCAATGCTCTTAATAAACTTGTGTGTCAATTATTATGTTTTTTATTTAAGTTAGAAATATAAATGTGCTACCAGACACCCTGTACTATTTATTGCCGTAACTTACTTCATAAGTACTTTTTTGTTTTGTCTTAAATGTAATTATACAGCGAATTTTTAATTATTCAAATTCAAATGCTTTTAATTTATATAAGCTTTCAGATTAATAAAAAATACCTGTGTATTCTATAATAAATCTAAATAAGTAATCCCATCAAATATTGCTCAATTTATTTCCTGCTTTGCACAATTTGTGTATTCTTAAAATTGAGTATACATTTTTCTATTTAGTTATTGCCATCACTTCCCACCGTGTAGTTCGTGTTATTTCTATAGTGGTTACATAGATACATACATAAAATATATAAATAAAAATATAAAGTTGTGTATTGAAATGCCAAATACATCTCACGACACTATTTTTAATTTTTGTTAATTAAAAAATAAATTTTTTGTTTTACGCTACAGACGTATGATTAATTTAAAAAATAAGTTTTGAGCACAATAAAAATATCCACACTTCCTGTAATAAGTTAATGCATTATATATGCTGTGTCAGTGTTACTCTTACAAAGATTTCTCTTTAATTTTTTTATGTTTTTAATTTAATTTGTCATCTGCGCATTTCATAAGAGAACCCATGGTCCAATAAACAGGTCATAGCGACAATCCTGATGATTTGTTACAGTGTTGTTTTCTTCGTCAAAAATTGTAAGTCTGTCAAAAGCGTTTTTTTGCGTTTTAATTGTACTAAGTACATACATACATACGCACTTTTTGATATAATTACAGTGCGTTGTTTTTTGTATTTTTGTAGAATCGCGTAGACCTTATAATTGGACCATGGGAAAAACTAACTCATGGCTGCAATGCAAGGTGATTTTTTTTTAAATTTACCCTCCGTGAAATTTGTTTGAATCAAAATTAATATGTAGTTTTGTTTTGAAATGATATTGGTTTTATTTGGCATGTGTACAACTTTATTCTTTCTCCCCAAAATTTAAAATAAGAAAATAAAAAATACAATTAAATTAAAATTATCGCACAATCAAAGAACTCCTTAGCGTTCATGTGAACGTTATTTACTGGTTAATGGGAAATTTTTAGGCATTCAACAAATTTTTGTTACTCCGAATATAATTTAAAATTTTAGTAAAACATAAATACTAAAATAAATTTACAGTTTACTGATTTAAAATTTCCTTCGACATAAAAATATCTTTTTTGTAGTTATGCGTACATAGATATTTATTTTTTTATTAAATCAGTCTTTATTACATCCTTCTGGTTCCATATACTCGTACATATATACATAAAGGTGGGTAAATTCTGTTCGTCAGAAATCGTATAGCAAAAAAGCAAAAATGTAATCTGCGCGATATTCTGAAAAAAATTTTCCGAGAAACCATGGGTCTGTGATCAAATACTATCCCGCGCAAATCGACCTAAAGATTTTCTCTCCCATTATTCTACAAACTGCATAGCTGTGTTAAAAACACTATTACATCATCCAAAAAATACAATATTGCAAATAAAGTGAGACTATTTGTTAAAATCGGTCGAAAGTTGGCAATGTTATGGTACTTTGTATATATATACATACCGGATTCGTTATTTCTAATGCAAATTAATTCATTAGTGCCACTTCAAATGTTTCTGTGAATTTGCGCAGAATAGGATTTGATTTCAGGTTTCTTCGGAAAGTTTCTTATAATTTTCCTTACATTTTATTTTTACTATACGACTTTTCAGTTTTTTTTCATCCATACAATTTGACCAACCCTATTGTACATGCTTGACGTAAAAAATTGTTTTTGTTTTCAAAACAAATAAACCAAAAAATTTGTTTTCAATACAAATGTACGAACGATGTGACATCGGTAAACCGGCAGTAAATTGGATTTTTGGCGGTTATGACTAGTAATGTTTAAAATTGCCAGGTATTCAATTTCTCTGAGTGAACAGTGACATTTCTATTCTAATTTCGAAACAAAAACGTCTGCATTTTAAAAAATTTTTGTAATTACTTGAAAACAAATATAGCAGTTTTAATTACACTTGCCGGTCAAGTCTCATTACAGTGCTTGCAGTAGAAAAACAGAAGAAAAGTTTAATAAACAGAAACATACATATGTATGTACATATGTATGTACATATAGGTAGTTTGTACATAACATGAGGGTGGCGATGGCACGATGGATGGTAGTCTGCACGTTAACTACGAATCCAAAAACAGACATGGGTTCAACCCCAGTTTCAGACCAAAAATTTTAAAATAAAAATAAACATCTCGCATTTTTCTGATGTTGCATTTGTGTGTCTTTGTGTGTCAGTTGTTGTCGGAAGGTTTCAGTGGCGAAGGCATAGTCACTGGTCACTGAACAATACCGGCTTCAGCTGATAGCAATCCACAATCACATCAGAACGCCCTCCTTCGTCGGTATTGTGTAGCACCGGCGAAGTAAATCAATAATAAAAATGGCTACTAAACCGAAGCTTCAGCACTGCTACGAGTATAAACAAAGAACGTGCAAAAGCAGAGCTGCAAAAATAATTAATTAAGCTTCACCTCCTGTCGTTTCTCCTACTATCCCTTTCCTATAGTTCCAGCACAATGCTTCGCATGTGTAGGAGTCATCTCCTGAGTGCTGGTCCTAGATAAAAAAAAAAAAAAAAAAAAAAAAAATTAAAAAGGGTATATTAGATGCATATATTTCCTAACAAAAATTAATAAGAAAGACATAAATGAATGGTCAACTGTCAATTAATTTCGGAAATATTTACAAATTTACAAAACACAAAATACCTTTTTCCCAGCCATTTATTGTGTGTGTGTACTCATCATTAATTCAAATAGAAAGGAGAACTAATATAAAGTAACAGGGTATTTTATATATTTTTGTAAACAATTCCCTCCGGCCGTAGTACCGCGTCCAGCAGCAACATCATCAACAATCACTGCGTAAACATACTGTAGATGATAATAAAGAAACAATAAGAGAAAACAGTTCAAAATTGAAGAACATGAAAACATCAACATCATCATTGTCATCGTCATCAGTATTTTCCCCTTATACTGAGGATGAGTGTATAACAAAAATGCAATTGAAACATTTACAGGCACAAAAACCCAACCAACTGCAGAAACAACAGAAGCACCAACAACAACAACAATATACTACACAACAAATAGATAAGCACCATGCTGCAGCAACAATATCTACATCAAGAAACCCGGTTAATATTCCCTATAATATCGATTGGGTATTTGAGAAATTAAAAAATCCCAATGGACTCTGGTTAATTTTTAGTCAAATTGCCATCTTAGCAGTAGGATTATTCAGTAAAATTGTTCTAGGTAAGTACCCTTATACTTGATTATTTTGTGGGAGGTATTATTATTGTTTATTACCTTTAATGTCATATAATTATGTTTATTTTCTTTCACTATCGCATATTTATTTATAAATATAGATTTTCCATTTTATTTTCAAAATTAAAGGTAAATATGTACTCATATGTATTGTACAAATGATCCTTTTGTACAACATGTTTTTCTGAATCAACTTTTTGTTACTAAATGTGGCATCTCTATTCAGAAGGTGCTTTGTTTTTGCTGTTGTTTTTTTTTGAAAATTTATTGCTTGATATTAAATTTTATTCTTAAAAATAGTAAAGTATTACTACTTGTTCAAGGCGTATCAAACGAGGTGAGTTTTTAAAACAGGCGGCATTTTTTATTGTACCTACGTTTGTACAACAAACGTCAAAAACACATTGTTTTTGTAATATTTGCATTAATTGTTTTTGACATATCGTGAACAAACAGCATGTGTTGTAGTACAACAATCCATTCAACACCACATTGTTAGAGACGCCTTGTACTTGTTGGTTCAATAGTTGCAGTTATGTTAGTATTTAGAAAAACATGGAAATGACATCATTTTGTTTTCTTTCCGTTCAAATTATCAATTGCACCCTTTATTTTCACTTTCGTACGAATTTGTGACACACCTGAATATATTTACAAATATTTACAACAATAATACGAATAATTGAATACAAAATAATAGAACAGTAACAGGAAAAATTTCTATCGCATTAAAATTATGACAGCTATGTATGTACACTAGAGTGTACACAAAACGATTCCCCTTTCCAGATATTGAGTATCTGTATCTTTTCTGTGTCTGTTTTGTATGTATTATATACCTGGTTTTTATATTTTAAAATAAAATATGTCATTACACTTATCAGTATTACTTGTTTTTTATTATATTTCTACTTTAAAATATGCCAAAAAAAACCCAAAATGTATCACTTAATAACAAAATATACGAAGTATGCTCCTGGTACCAGGTCACGTTTTTGGGGCTAAAAGCTGCTGTAACTCGGTTTGACTTGAAATAACGACAATTATGTATATAATATAAATTTTAAAGAACAATATTAGCCTTCATTTGAGATATTAGGCGTGTTTTTATTATTTACAGTTCTGGAGTTATGGCTCCATATGTCAGATTTTTGGCCAAAAATATCGATTTTTCCAAATTTTGAACGACGAGCGGCATGGGTTAGCGTTGTTTAATCGAGCTCAAATTTTGGCTATCTCAATATCTGCAAAGGGGAATCGTTTTGTGGGGTTAAGACGAAAAAAATTCCGTCATCGATTTTTTATGGTCACTCTATTATCAGATTTTACAATATTGTACGATATAGCAATATGGTTGGAATACACTTACAATGAAAAATTGTTGAGACTATTGTAAGAAAAGTGCACAATTTCATTGTCACACAATAAATTTATTTCTCAACAAAAATGTTCTCTTCAAACGGTTGTCAGATCCGATGTTTAACATTTTATCTAAATGTAGGATATGATTTATTGAAGCAAGAGAAGACAACGCTGTACTGTAAAGACGTTTTGCGCATTATAATTATCTTGATTTATTCAGTGGAATTTTTCTATATATTCTATTATATTGTATTTTACTTTTATAAAATTAAAGTCCATAAATTTTGGGGGCTCAACCGATATATTTGAAAAATTCCACACTAAATACGCTCGTAATAATAAATATAATATATAAAATAAATAAAAACTATTTTATGTGCGGAAAGTTTGTGTGCGTGTAAATTTTCGTTGTAAAAGAAAAAACTTCAACACCCGTTACAAAGCACAAAAGAATAACCAAATATAGGAAAATTACATCTTTGCAAATATTTTCCTCCGTTCGAGTGAACTTGCAGAAAAGAGAGTGTTATGCAGCCAAGTGCCAATACATAGACAAAAATTTGACGTTGAATGAACTGACAACAATTTGCAATTTTCTTAACATCAGCCAAAACAAACCAGATTTGAAGCTGCAGATATTTTTGAACTTGAAGAAAGGTAATCTTTTATATACTAGGGCAGACGAAAGCGAAGATTATGACGACGACGATGAACATTTTAACGACGAGTATTTTCAACAAGAACAGGAGAAATTTCAAAAACATAACATACGTGGAAGAGAGAAATGAAAAAACAACCCCTGACTTGACAATGTCTAAATTTGCTTTAAGTTTTCGAGACAGAAGATTCTATAAGAGTATTTGATGGAAGTGATCAAATAGCAATTGAGACATGAGTGGACGAATTTGATGAGACTGCCGCCGTCATGTGTTGGGACGATTTTCAAAAATTTGTGTTTGCAAAGAAGTCAATGAGGGGAGTAGCAAGGCGTTGCATTTTGAGCGAAAGAGGAATTACATCTTGGCGTACATTGAAAAATGCTCTCATTGAGGAATTTAAAACGACGGTATAAAATACCGTCTATATCTATATACTATATTGCAATATTATTACTGAGAATGTGTAGAAAAATCTGAATAGCCCGAATCTGAATGAGGTAAATGTGTTTCTTATTGGTTTCGGACAACGTAAGGATATAATTAAGCCAATCGGAAGTTTAAAATTGAATATCGAATTAGATAGTGAACAATATGAAATGAATTTTTTTGTGGTTTCGAACGAATACATGGATATTGACGTGATAATCGGTGAAGAATTTTATAAATATGCCCAAATTAGAATAGATCGTAGTGGACTTCATTTCGATAAAATTGTATCGGACGACAACGCGGCGCGTATAATGAGAATTAATACTGTCTCTGACAATTTAGAACTTTCTTTTGATAATCGGGCCGGGAAGTGCGCTAGAGAAAAAGTGTTTGAAATAATTAATAACTCTAAACCGCTAAAACTAAAATCGACAGGTATTAAGATGAATATAATTTTGAAAGATGAGAAGCCAATTAATTCTTGTCCGCGTCGGTTGCCGATTTCTGAAAGAAATATTGTTGATCGCACATATTGAGGAGTGGTTGCGAGAAGGTGTAATTGAAAATTCCGATTCGGAATTTAGCAGTCAGGTAGTACTGGTAAGAAAGAGATGGTTTCCCATCTTTCTTTCGAAAGCTGAACAAGGTAATTATTAAGGACAGATTCCCGTTAGCGCTGATCGAAGACCAGCTAGGCAGGCTACAAGAGGCAGAAATTTTTAGCACTATCGATATCACAAATGGGTTATTTTCACGTGTCGGTTGCTGACGACAGTCGAAAATTTACTTCTTTCGTTACCCATAATGAACAATATCAGTTCTGTAAGATGCATTTTGGCTTGTCAAACTCTCCGCCAGTATTTTAGAGATACGTAAATGCTATTTTTCGTCAGTTATCTCTCAAAGGTATTGCTCTACCATACATCGACGATATTATAATCCTGGCTAAAAACGAAGAGAAGCTTTAGAACGTCTTGAACAGGTAATTAAACAGTGTAGTGACTTTGGCTTGGAAATTAACGTGAAGAAGTGCCAATTTTTAAATATAAAAGAAGGACTTCTAGGCTACATAATAGAGAACAAGTGCCAATTTTTAAATATAATAGAAGGACTTCTAGGCTACATAATAGAGAACAAGAAAATTTATCCATCGACTGATAAAATACAGCAGTACTTAAATTCAAAACGCCAGAAATTTTTAAACAACTTCAAAGTTTCCTGGGTTTGGCGGGGTATTTTAGAAAATTTATTTATAATTTTTCTGTTATAGCAAAGCCTTTAAGCGATTTGATATAGCAAAATAGAAAAATTTGAAATGGGAAAAGAGCAACTGGCGTCATTCAACCGACTCAAAGAAGTTTTAAGCGACAAACCGGTACTGAATATTTTTTACCAAAACCGAGAGACAGAAACCCACACCGACACTTCAATGGATGGTTATGGAGCTATACTGTTGCAGCGATCCCCTGATGATGGTGGTTTACATTCCGTTTATTACATGAGTCGAAAGACTACAGAAGCCGAAAGCAAATATATCAGTTACGAATTGGAAATACTCGCCGTTATTGAAGCCTTGAAAAAATTTCGAGTTTATGTGTTAGGTACCAAGTTTAAATTGGTAACTGACTGCAACGCCTTCACCAAAACTTTAGAGAAAAGGGATCTTTGTACTAGAGTCGCCCGCTGGATACTTTTTCTTGAGGAATACGATTACGTTGATGAGTATCGCCAAGGTTCACAAATGCGGCATGTTGACGCTCTCAGTCGCTTTCCTATAATGATTGTCGACGAAGACTTTATTATTACAAAAGTAGCAAAGCCCAGTTTCAAGGCGAAGATTTAAAATGTTTAATGGAAATTCTTACGACTCAACCTACCTACAATGGATATTTTATGAAGCAATCCATTTTGTACAAACTGGTCGACGATCGTGAGTTAATGGTTGTCCCGAGAAATATGCAAAAAGAGGTAATCAAGGCCTCCCATGAGAAACGTCATTTTGGACTTAAAAAGACGTAAGAGCTCCTGATTAATGATTATTATACTTCAAAACTAGACGAAAAGATTCATAGTTGTATTTCGAATTGCACCTCGCGTATATTGTAATAAATCGAAAACGAGGTAAACAGGAGGGCGAACTACATCCATTGCAGAAAAACGACGCCCCATTTCACACATTCCACATAGATTTTCTCGGTCCGTTGGAATCTACAAATAAAAATTACAAACATATTCTGGCCGTTATCGACTCTTTCAAAAAATTTTGCTGCTTATACCCTACTAAGTCAACTACAACTAATGACGTGTTATCTAAATTACAAATGCAGAGTATGATTTTTGGAAATCTTGAACAGATTATTACTGATCATGGTGCAGCGTTTACTTCCGAAGATTTCAGAGAGTACACCAAGAACGAAAATGTAAAGCATATAGCTATGACAACTGGACTGCCACGTGTAAAGGTGAGAGGTTATCACTGCAGTACTGGCGAAATTAAGTATTACTGATCCTTCAAAGTGGTACAAGTACGTTCCTAAGGTTCACCAGATTATTAACTCCACCTATTCTCGAAGTACAGACACTACACAGTTCGAGTTTCTCACTGGAGTCAGGATGAATACCAGGGAGGATTTACAAATAAAGAAACATATCGAACAGGAAATCATCCGAGGCTTTGCCCATGAAAGATTTGAAAAAAGACAGCATGCCAAAGAGAAAATACTTAAAATTCAGAACGAGAATAGAAAATCTTAAAATTCACGACGTAAGATATAAAAAAGGTGATAACGTAGCCATAAAACGTACGCAATTTGGTGGCGAATTGAAGCTTAAGCCGAAGTATTTGGGGCCATATAAAATAACAAAAATTAAACCCAATTATGACGTAGGGAAAGATGGGAGTTGCGAGGTCCTATTCACTCAAGAACGTGTGCTGAATATTTAAAGCCGTGGTGTGACAAGGACGAGACATTCGAGACGAATGTCTACTAGGATGGCCGAGGTGTAGGATATGATTTATTAAAGCAAGAGTGTTAGTAGAGAAGACTACGCACTGTAAAGACGTATTGCGTATTATAATTATCTTGATTTATTCAGTGGCATTTTTCTATAGACTATTATATTATATTTTACTTTTATAAAATTAAAGTTTTCTATATTCTAATAAATAAAACCATATAAATATTTAAGGGCAGCGTTGCCAACAGTAATATTTATCTGCCAATGACTCTAAAATGTGTGGCAATTATGTGTCAATGGAAATGAAGGGTGTTCTTACGATTGTCAGAATTGTGACAATATTATTGTCATACAATACATTTTGTGACAATGTTGCCACACAAAAATTATGAGTTCACACTGTTGAACAGTTTAATACAATTTTTCTATTGCACTATAAGACAATCGTGTGTACATATGTACATGCAATTGTGGCCTACGTCATTGTAATTATTTTTTAAATGCGGTCATGCTTGTATTTGTTGTTTGGCCTTCGAGAGTTTTGCATTTCGCTAGCACTGGTTAATTGATTTACCACAACTAACTCCATCGCTTACTGTACTTTGTGAAATTTTGTTATTAACCACTTCCTCTATAAAAGCATGGTAAGTCACAAAAGCAATTTTAAATTACCCATCGCACTTTTGTGTCATTATATTTTCAAAACTTACCTTGTAGAATATACATATGTATGTAAATAAAATAAATAATTAAACCTACATTCATGAAAAGGCCTTTTAAATAACAATAAACTGAATTCTTGAAATACATATGTATGTACATGCAGGTTTGAATTTTTATAATTATATTTTAATAAGAACAGTTTCTGTTATGTTTTTCCTTCTCCTGTGAAGTTACAATTAAGTTAGTTAAGAATATTCTACATGAGACCAAAGATATATGTACATATGTATGTATTATTGTAGACATTCCGTAATTGCAATACGTTTTGGAGTGAAATGAGCTGTTGTGAGAGCAAATCTTAAATCATTTAAAACGTTTTAGAACGTAACTTAAAACTTTGAAATGTATCTTAAATAATAACGAAATAATTTAGTATTCCTTCAACGAAAGGAATAGTTAAATCTACTAAATTTTTATTAAAGTCTACGTATAGATTTTGAAAATCTACATACGCTTTGTTTGGGAAAACGAATACTCTTAAAATCAAAGAAATTTATTTTGTTAAAAATATATTTTAGTAACTGTTGTTGATTTTAATAAAAATTTGTTAAAAAATAACTTTTGTTAACTGTTTTTTTTTTTGTTTTATTTTTAATTGTGAATAAATTATAAAATTATATATAAATTATATTTTTTTTTGTTTTGATACTTTCCTGTTCCTCGAAAAGAATTTGAAAATAAAATTATAATTATTTATTATATTTCTTTTATTCAACGCGAGTCAAAATTAATTACGATTATTTATTTATGTTTGTTATGGTTTATGATAATACGAAAATCGTCAGTAGACTTTTTAATTCTTGAGAAATTTCAAATGTTTATACAAGAACTCTCATTTTTTTTTTTGAGTTACGAAATATACAAACAGAGTGAACTAATAGCTTCTTCAAAAATTTGCTTTATGCAACAAACATTTTTTTGTTCGATATATATATATTTAATTTTTCTATAGATCCCCTCTACGATTAAGAAAGGCATCTTTTGCTGGAAGTCTGCATGTTGACTACAAAATTAAAAATTCCTGGGTTCGAGTCCAGTTTCAGACTAAGTCATAAAGACATTTCGCATTTTTTCAAATTTTAGAACATTTACAATTACTGCCAATATCCATCCTCGTTGAAGTTGACGCTTGTGGTTCTGATGATCTTGTAGGTGGTTGTTCGTATTCATGTTCTGAGTCTGCATCATCATCCGAGTTAGGCATAATATTGAAGGGAATGTTTTCTTCGGTGTCAGTTTCCATGCATAGATAACAAAAAAAATTAACATTTTATGTATAAGAAAAGCTGTACTATAAATCGGAATTTTTATTTTCTTGTTTATAAAGTTTATAAAGAAAAAAAAACAGCATATTTGTGGATTTGTAATCCACTTATTGAGAAAGTGTTATTTCTTGAGTAGTGTTTATTCGTTCGTCTGGTAGACACGCGTCTTCTTTTGGTCCAAATAAATAAAATTGAAACGGGAATCGAATTTATTATTCACATTAAAAATAAAACAGAACAAGTGCCAAAAAATTAATAAACAAGATAGTGACAAATAGAAAAACACAATAAACATAAACAACTGAAAAAATTCACTTACACGAAAAATTAACAAAAACAATAAACTGAAAATAAAATACAAAAACTATAACAATTAAACAGTGAAAAAACCTGGAGACAAAACAAAAATAAAGTATTCCAAACATATACACGAATGAACAACAACAACTTACACAAAAAACAAATATAAGAAAAGGAAAAGCCCCGTTACCAGTGACGGAACGACATTTAAAATACATCAGTGCTGACACTACCAACCAGTGCTGTCACTTCGGGTCACGGTTACCGGATGAGGTCTTTCATGGCCTTTTTTCGTGGCATTGTGCTAATTCCCTTTACCATACCCGACTAAATCTTTTGCATTTATGGTGCCATTGTGTTGGTTACTGCTAGACTGTTTGGTGATGAAGGAGTAACACTGATCACCGGCAGTCGTTCAAGCAGCGATTAGCTCAGTGGCACCTACAATACAAAAGATAGACATTTTATTTAGGTTTTCTCGCGTTAATCATGACAGGCCGATTTAGAATTAACTTCTGCAACATACGTGATCTAAGGGCAAATTTCTTCTCTGTCTATGTTCACGTTTGTCTCCATCGGCCGGATGTTTTCGCCTTAACTGAAACCCAGGCGTCTGAGGATGCTGACCCACAGGATTTTCACATACCTGGGTATCGCCTCCTATCTCTTTTCTATCTACACAGGGGCCTTGCAATTTATATACGCAATGAAGTTGTGTACCAGTGCCAGCAATCTTTAGACACGCATGATCCTGAATTTAGCTGTCTTTGGGTTAAATTCAAAATCAGGGCACATCTTCTGCATTTCGGGTTTCTTTACAGAAGCCCAAACACGGAAAGGGAGAAGACTATACAGAACTTCGATGCCCTTTCCGACAATATATCGGGGATCCTCGAAAATTACCCGAACAGTGAAATCGTTATTGCTGGTGATTTCAATGTCCATAATTTATCGTGGCTCCGCCATTCGAGCAATACAACTCCAGAAGGCCAATATGCTGAGCTATTCGCAGCGCACAATCACCTTGCGCAATTAGTGAATGAACCAACACATATTTCATGTGTTGACGGGCACCAACACAACACCCTCGACCTTTTTCTCACTTCACACCCTGAAAAGTATGAAATGAACATTAGCGCACCTCTCGGTAATTCGGATCATTGCACCATTTCTGCCTCCTTTTCGTTTGCGGAACTTCGAGGCGTTTCACCGCCAGCTATGAAACGTTTGAAATATATTTACGAAAAGGCACGTTGGGCTGAGCTCAACGATTTCTTTCGGCATTTCAATTGGAGGCTCTGCTTCCTCGACAATGATGTCAATGCCATGGCTAAAATGGTCCAAAATATAATAATGCTTGGTATGAAAACGTTCATACCATCGAAGCAAATTTCGATTAGGCCTAGACCAAAGTCTTGGTTTAATCAGACGTGCAGACTTGCAGTCAGATCCAGAGAGGAAGCATTTAGTGTCTGGCGGAATAATAAAAACGCAGATACTGATATGATGCGCAAAAGGGCGAGAACTTCGTGTGCCAAAGTGCTAAGACGTGCAAAAGCTTTGTACGAGCAGAGTCTTCGCGCTAAAGTTCTTACTGCCCCACGGGGAAGTAAAAGCTTTTGGTCATTCGTTAAAAGAGTTAAGGGAAATGCTAGTTCTTCTATTCCGTCTCTTTTAAAGGCTGATCAAATATTCACTGACCCGGTTGATAAAGCTAACCTCCTAGCTGAAATGTTTGCAGGTAATTCTCTCCTGCCGGAAATCAATCAACCACTGCCCGCACCCGAACGTGTATCCGTAACTATGCCAAAGATATACTTTCGGGCTCGTGCAGTTAAAAGGGTTTTATCGGACCTCAACATAAATAAGTCTCCTGGCCCGGATGGAATTCCGGCACTGGTCTTGAAGCAGTGCTCTTCGACGTTATCGCGTCCTCTGGCAATCCTTTTCAGCACCCTCTATCATGCAGGTGAATTTCCGTCGTGCTGGAAAGTTGTAAATGTTACGCCGATCCCTAATAAGGGAGAGGCAAGCAACCCTGAAAATTATCGCCCAATCGCAATATGCTCTACCATTTCTAAAGTAATGGAGAGTATGCTAAATTTCCATCTTATGAAATATCTGGAGTCCAATAGCTTACTTAACGACCGGCAATATGGCTTCCGTGGAGGACGTTCCACGGGTGATTTATTAGCCTTCCTCTCGGAAAAATGGTGTCGATCCATCCACCATTTTGGCGAAAGTAAGGTAGTGGCTCTAGATATTTCAAAAGCATTCGAGAGAGTGTGGCATGGAGCACTCTTGTCCAAACTTATTGCTTTTGGTGTCGGTGATATCTTCTCTCGATTTATATCGAGCTTTCTCAGGGATCGCGCTATAAGAGTTGTTATAGACGGGATCTCATCAAACGAGTTCAAGATCAATTCAGGGGTACCACAAGGCTCCATTCTTTCTCCTACCCTATTTCTTATTTTTCTTAATGACCTCCAATGTCATACTTCAAACCCTATCCACTCTTTCGCAGATGACAGCAGTATCTGCCATTCATATTCATTCGATCGTAGGCCGACATCAACTATGATCGCGGCGACGCGGCAGAATATGAATGATTCGCTAACAGGTGACCTCACGAGAATATTGGAATGGGGTCACGCGAACAGGGTCGATTTCAATTCCCAAAAGACCCAATGCTGCATGCTAACACACCGCCGTATGCACGATCACGCTGCCTCATCTGTAAAAATGGGTGGCATAAACATTGAGGAATCAGAAGCTTTTGATGTTCTTGGCATGAAAATTCAGTGTGATGTCCGATGGACTGAGCACATTTTTCAGGTCTCAAAGGAAGCATTCAAGTGCCTAGGCTTTTTAAGGCGGTGTAAGACATACTTCACCCCATCTGATCTCCTCACTATTTATACCGCCTACATCCGACCGAAAATGGAATACAACTCTCATGTGTGGGCCGGTGTTCCAAAGACTATTTTGAAGTTACTCGACCGTGTACAAGAAAGGGCGAAGAAACTCATAGGAGACAGTAGGGTAGCAACTCTATTGACTCTCTTGAGCATCGTCGCAACGTGGGGTGCGTTTCGTTGTTCTATCGTTACTATAATGGGATGTGTTCTAATGAAATCAGGGAACTTGTTCCCGAAACCCGGCACGACGCGATCATCATTAAGAGCGCATCCATTTGTGGTCGATTTGAGAGCGACTCGCACTACGCATTACAGGGAAAATTCGTTTTTTGGCCGAACGGCACGTATGTTGAATAGACTACCCGCAGAGGTGTTTCCTGTCACTTTTAGCATGGGAAGATTTAAATCAAATGTCAATAAACACTACTCCCTCTATCCTCCTTCCCATAACCTAATTTCCTAGTTCCAGCACAATGCATCGCATGTGTAGGGGTCATCCCCTGAGTGCCGGTCCAAGACAAAAAAAAAAAAAAAAAAAAAAAAAGGTGAAAAAGGGAATTTTTGCAATTTTTAAGGCACTGGATGCATTTTTTTCGGGTAGGTTTGTTCCCCTTTTTTCTTCATATTCAATATGTACAACTTTGCTTCAGACGTTATACCGAGATGAAACCGTGTTAAATATAAGAAAAGTGGTAAAAATCCACCTTGAGTAAAAAAATTCGTATGGCCATTAAATCCTTTTTTTTCCCATTAACTATAAAGATTTGGAAAAAATGTATAATAAGGTTTAAAGGATATTTTATTCTCGATCCTTCCATGTTTGTCTTAGTCCTATCGAATAACTAGTTTTCGAGTTATTGCAAATTACGTGGTGCAACCTCACAAAAAACAATTTAGATTTTGTTGACCTGTGTTATTAATGCCGCCAAATTGAGAAAACGAATGATGCAGAAGTTCTTATTTTTGGGGCTACTTTCGCGTGCAATTCTCTGAATTGAGTCCCAAATCAATGAGATGAAAAATGTTGTACTGTATATGTAGGTGTCATCCCCTGAGTGCTGATCCAAGATAAAAAAGTAGAGTTTTTCGTTTAGCCTTTTAAATACAATCATTCTTAGCAAAAAAAGTGAATGCGTTCACTATGAATTGGTATTAACATGAGTTCTTATGCACTTCTTTATCTGAAATAATTTTTAAAGCCATATTAAATGGTAACAAGATTATCTCTTTTGAACAGGGACCGAAAATAATTGTATTTTTTCAGAAGAAAACGTTACGCAAAAATGTGTTTTATCTGCTTTAGGTTATTTTTAACCATTATCGTAAGAAATGTTTCATTTTAGTTAACGTAACCACGAGAAAATTTTTTTTGTTATGTATATTCTACACCTAATCCTCTTTGTTCGAGTGCTTGAACATAAAATCGGTTATTAATTAAAATAATTAAAAAAGTAATATTACAACTAAATAAATAATAACATGTCTTGTTCTAAGCCGAAATGCCGTAAAAAATCAGATGACCAAATGGGCTCTTGCTGGTTGTGTGATGCTGTTTACCATGCCAAATGTGTTGACTTGGCGCCTCGAACTGCTGACAATCTGCGGGAAGATAATGGTCTTTGCTGGTGCTGTAAAAAATGTTTGGCTTTTGATATTGAATTTTATTAATTTTTTAAAAATACTCGCTCGCAGTTCAACGATATGATGAATGACTTTAATATCCTTGCTAAAAAATCTTCTTGAGAAAGGTCCTTGCTCTCCAAAAAGAAAGAAGCCATCCGCACCTACTGCAACTCAAATTAATGTTAATGATGTTGAATATGTTCCTAATAATGTGTTACCAGTATCTTCATCCACCCGTTCTACCCCATCGGTTGTTCGCCCTTTGATATCCGAAATTGGCCCTGTAATTGCATCTGAACTATCGTCTGATTATTCCGCCTTACCTACTAATACTATGCCATCTGCTTTGTCATCATCTTCACCTTATAATCCAGGAATTTTACAAAATCTTATTAGCCATATTCCAGTGAACTTAAATCCCTCACCAGCTTTAGCTTCAACTTCCACTTCATCTAACCAAGTCATAAAAACTTCTCAAATTGTACCAAAGCCGTTAAGAGCCATTCCTCCAATTAAAAATAAATCTGTGTTTGTTTCTCGCTTAGCTTCGGAAACTACTGAAGACGTTGAATTTTATATTAGTTCTAAAACTCAATTGAACTGTAACGTTGCAGTGTATAAATTTGTATATTCTCAACAAAGAATTATAGCGAGTTTCAGAATTAATGTAACTGAAGATCTATTTAATTGTATAAATAATACTAATTTTTGGGCGGAGAACACAGTTGTGCGTGCATATGTTTACAGAGAAAAGCAAAGTAGTGCTGTAGAACGCTCAGTTGATCCAAAAAACTAATTAGTCATCCGGAATCAGTATCTATAATATATCAGAACGTCCGTGGAATTAATTCTAAATTGTCCTCATTATTTAACAATAGTTTTGCTTGCAACTATAACATCATCGTTCTTACAGAAACCTGGCTTGTTGAAAATGTTTTAAATACGGAAATATTCTGTGATATGTATCAGATTTATAGGCGTGATCGTGGTGGTAATGTCAAAGGAGGGGTGTCTTGATTGCGGTTTCCATCCATCTGGCATCTCAGTCCTTTATTAATGAATCTGCTATGGATATTGAATTCATTGGTGTCATTGTTAAATTAAAACAAAAACAATTCTTAATTACATGTTCGTATATATGTACCTCCAAATTCACATGAAATTGTATACAGGAAAAATGCCGATGCTATTAAAAATATAGCAAGTTCTGCTTCTCAAAAGGATACTATCATTGCTATGGGTGACTTTAATATGCCAGCTGTAGCGTGGAATTTTTCACATAATGATGGTTACTTTATTACGAATATGCCAACCACGAGAATTTATTATAGTGGGTTTGTAAATGATCTCTTGAATATAAATCTTTATCAATTAAATGGTATTCCAAACGACAACCTTAAAATATTAGATTTAGTTTTTGCCAATGAATGTATCGACATCACGGTTACTCGTTGTGACCTGAAGACTCTCATCATCCGTCAATTGAAATTAATCTTAACGCGTATTTCGACTCTGCTGTGTCAAAATTTAAGAAGGAAGAAAAGAAATTTTGTTTTAAGAAAACCAATTACGATCTGTTAAACCAGGTTTTGTCTAGTACTAACTGGCAAAATATATTTTTGTGCTTTAGCAGAATCTGTAGTCCCAAGGATATTGATACTATGGTTGAAATATTTTACAATAAGGTGTATGGGTTTATGGAACAGTGTATTCCCAAAATCATGGATGCAAATTTTTCGGATCCACCATGAAATACAAAATATTTGTCATCAATTAAGAACAAAAAGAATAAACTTTACAAAAAATATAAATTATCTGGATCCCGTATTGACTATACTAATTACTCTGCAATTCGTGCTCAATACAATTTGTTAAATCAGTCCTGTTACACACAATACTTAAATTAAATTTCGTAATAAATTGAAATATAGTCCAAGGTGTTTCTATACTTTTGTCAACTCTAAAAGACGTTCAATAGCTTTTCCTTCTCTAATGAAGAAGAGGGTGCTGATGGCGAGTAGTCAGCGTGTTGGCTCTGCAACCAGAAAGACCCAGGTTCGATTCCCAGCCGGGTCAAATCAGAAAAAAAATTTTTCTGAGTTTTCTGTGCTACAACACCCTCCTTCGTCGGTATTTGAGCAATAAAACGTCGGCGAAGTAAAATAATAAATAAAATGACTCCATTAGCTTAAAAATAATGCGTCAAAAAACATCAGAGACGCCGCAACTTTGGTTTATAATTAACACGCAACTGCAGAGTTGTGCAACAATTAAGCCCTATCTTCCTACCACTTTCACCACCTGTCTATTTCTTCCCTATCCTTCTCTCTAGTTCCAGTGCAATGCATTGCATATGTAGGGGATAGCACCTGAGCACTGGTCCACTTATTCTGATGTTGCATACGATGATTCAAGACTGTGTTCTACAGAACTGATTAACTCCAGTATGTCAATACCACCTCTTGATGAAGTAACTGTTGTTAATAGTTTGAAAAAGCTGAAATTTTCGTACAAATATGGCCCTGACGGGATTCCGAGCTCATTACTTTTAAATTGTGCAGAAGCTTTTACAAAACCCTTGACATATGTATTCAATTCTTCAATCAAATCTGGATATTTTCCTATATTGTGGAAGGAATCATTTATTCACCCTTATTGTGTTTGGCGTAGTAGAAAAACGACAACTGTCGTAGTTGCTGTCGAATTTACAATCTTATGGTACCGTGTAATATTTTCGACAAGCAAAATTTTGTAAATGAATTATATTGTAAAAGATTGTGATAAATAGAATTATTATGAAACACCCGGTTAAATATCTGTCAAAACATTCATAAATAACAAAAGAAAATTTCAAAAAATAAAACTTCTCCGTGCCATAATTGTTTGTTATTAATTTTTTTTGAAATTAATTTGTGTGAAATGTTGAGCGTAGCTTTTTATTCATCCTCTGACGATGATGAGACAATCAGCATACAGGAAATAAATGCCATGAAGAAGGAGTTAAGACAACAAGTGGATATATTTAAACTCCCTACAAAAAAGATAGTTAAAAATAATAAATAAAATATTTTATTGTTTAATTTGTTTTAATTCAGTTTTTTATTAAAACTTGGATACATAGAAAAAAAAAGTTTACTTTCCTAAATTTTTTAAACACAAAATTAAAAATAAACGAAATGGACATATTCTACATGTACATAATTCAAGAAAAAATAAAATTAAATCGTTTTAAAATAAAATTACATAATTCCATTTTTTAACTCATCGAGTTCAATTTTTCTTTTTTAAGTTCCAGTTCGCTTTTACGAATTTATAAAAGGGCCTTTCTATGTTGATCTTTCTTTTTGAATTCCTCTTTATATAAATTTAATTTCTCTTCCTTAGCTTTAAATATTTTTCTGTTGTAACGTTCAATTTCCGACAGTTTCTGTTTCAGTTCTAAGCACAACTCTTTTTGCAGTTTAACTTGTTCTTCTAAAAGCGTTACTTTTTCTTTATTCTTTGTTTTTCTATTTTTATTAAGCGGTGTTGAAGTACAAGGACAGACGAATACACCAAACACGGTACCGTTTTCACGGCGTCTTTTGTCATAGATTTCAAAGAAAGTGTCGTACTCATTGGCGTTTTCGCCAATCACGGTACCATTTTCAAAAACCGCCTAGTTTTCGCCGCAAAAGCGCCAAACACAATAAGGGTGATTATTCCACTATTTAAAGCTGGATGCAAAAATAATATTGAAAACTATAGAGCAATTGCTAAGCTTAGCACAATACCAAAATTATTTGAGAAAATTATTACTGATCATCTTAGCCACCATGTTTCATCAAGTCTATCTCCGATTCAACACGGTTTTAAAAGTGGTTGCTCAACTGTGACAAATCTCCTGCATTTAACCACGTTAGTAAATAGGGGATTTGTTCAACAAAAACAAACTGATGTTATTTACACCGATTTCAGCAAAGCTTTTGACAAGGTCAATCACAAACTTCTTAGAGAAAAACTTGATATGATGGGATTTACGCACAATAGCTTAAAATGGATTTTTTCGTATTTGACTAATAGAAGGCAAAAAGTTTTTTTCAATGGGCTACTGTCTAAGCCAATTGATGTTATATCTGGTGTGCCGCAAGGAAGTCATCTCGGACCATTGTTGTTTTCTCTGTTTATTAATGACCTGCCAAAAACTATAAAATATTATAATATTGTTATGTACGCTGACGACGTCAAAATATTTTTAACTTTAAATCATCAATCTGACCATTATCTTTTACAACACGACCTTGATGCTTTTAGTACTTGGTGCAATGTTAACCTTATAGAATTAAATTACAAAAAATGTAACTACATTTGTTTTTATCGTAGATCTCACTTTATTGTGAACTATGTTTTAAATGGTCACATGCTGAACGAAGTGGATGCCATCTTAGATCTTGGAATTTTACTTGATCCCAAATTGAATTTTATTCAACATATATCTTCAACCGAAAATAAAGCTCGTGCTATTTTAGGGTTTATAAAACGTTGGGCTAGAGAATTTGATGACCCGTATGTAACTAAGCAACTATACACTTCTCTGGTAAGACCCATCCTGGAATATGGTTCAGTTATTTGGGACCCATCGTATGACGTTCATAATAGTACTATTAAATCTGTACAGAAACAGTTCTTGTTGTTTTGTCTTCGTGGACTAGGGAGGAATATGCTTAATCTCCCGCCATACACTAGTAGATTGGCATTAATCAAGTTACCAACTCTTAAAAGTCGTAGGAAAATGTTAAATGTCACGTTTGTACTTAATGTAATAAAAGGAAATGTTTGTTCTGACTTCCTAATAAGTAATATATCTTTTAATGTTCCATCACGGCCTACTCGAAATTTTTATCCATTGTCTATTCGAGTATTCAGTGTTAATTATGCTAATTTTGATCCTTTAACTAGAATTTGTGCTGATTATAATAAATTTTATCAACACATTGATTTTTATCTAAATGTCAATATTGTAAAACGTAATATTATTTTGTTTTTGAATACTTAGTGATGTAAATTTTATGTATGTATATGCATTGTTTCTTCTTTTTTTTTTTTGTTGTTCATGGTCTGTAAGGATTATGTATCCATAAACTTTAAATAAATAAATAAATAAATAACTATTTTAGAAACCAAAAGAAATGAATTTATATATTTTGTTATTTTATTTCTATTATTTATTTTTTTTATTATCGTTAACCGTATACATATGTATATAATATATTTAACCGATATAATATACATATATATTGTAAGGATTTTATATTTTACTCTAGGCACTTGTCCTATCCTACCCGAATTCTCAGCCGGCGCTAATGAACGCCACTGGCTGGTGTATGTTCAAGGCAAGTGGATGCCTGTATTTTTTCTTGAATCTAGTGGAAGCTTCATTTTGATTAAATGAAATTTGCCAGTAGTTAAGGCTAGTTTATTCTTAAATTTTATTTTCAATATTCTCAGCTTATATTCTAAAATAACGGGATATAACAAATAAATGTTTTATTATTACTTTTGTGCTATGTATTAAATTTAATTTAATTTACAATAACAATCATCCTTGTAAGAAAAGGATACAATGTTTTGTGTGAAAAATTATATTATAAGAATTACAGTTGTAAGAAAAAGATGCATTGTTTTGAGTGAAAAATATTATTATAAGAATTAAAGTTGTAAGAAAAAAATGCATTGTTTTGAGTGAAAAATATTATTATAAGAATTACAGTTGTAAAGTCATTTTTAGAGTAATTGCACAGTGGCGTAGCAACATAACGAATTTAATTAAATTTACTAGATGTTAAATGTAATGTAGTTTTTACTATGTTAAATGTAAAAATATATGTTAACTAATTTATAAATCTTCACGTTAAATGTAATGTACATTACAATATACTACTAATATTACTTTACTTTTCTTGCTTTACATGCATTATTTGGCCAAGCACAATGTAAAATTTTTCTCTTTGCTGACGATATCAATCTTTTATTCACCGGCGAAACCCAATTTCTTGACTGCCATGAGGGCACACTATCCTTGGTCTCTAACTGGACGAAGAACAATAGGCTATACTTCAACCCTTCGAAAACAAGGGCTATATTTTTTGATAGAAATAACCACTATTCTATCGATATTATTTTTGATGGAGTTAAGGTTTCTTTCGTTGATGAATTGAACTGCTTGGGTTTAATACTTGATAATAAATTACCGTTCGTATACCATATTAGTAATATAGCCGCAAAAGTTACTAGCAAACTGAGGTCTTTTTATTGTTTTAATTGCCATCTGCCTATTGAAATTAAATTTCACATTGCACACTCCTTTCTTATGACTCATAAAAGGTGTCTGGTAGCAGGTTTATATTTTCAAACTTAAATAAAAAACGTAATAATTGACAAAGTACATACATAAGTACAACATAATTCTCTGCATGAATTATCCTGAGAGCAGCAAGCTCTAATTGGTTGCTAAAACACTGCACCTATTCATGTGAAACGCAGTGTATATATATATGTATATATATATATATATATATATATATCTTGCAGTGTTTTAGAAACCAATTAGAGGTTGTATTGTGCTACACAATACCGACGAAGGAGGGCGTTCTGATGCGATTGTGGATTGCTATCAGCTGAAGCCGGTATTGTTCAGTAACTATGCCTTCGCCACTGAAACCTTCCGACAACAACTGACACACAAATACACACTAATGCACATCAGAAAAATGCGAGATGTTTATTTTTAATTTAAAATTTTTAGTCTGAAACTGGGGTTGAACCCAGGTCTGTTTTTGGATTTGTAGTCAACGTGCAGACTACCATCCATCGTGCCATCGCCACCAAAGGAAAATGATTGAAATTATATTTTCCTTTTGTGCACAAGATAATTTAGCGCGTCCAATATGGTTTTTGTCAGATTAGAAGTTAAATATTTATGTATATGCCTACAAGTTTGTGAACCAAATAATTTATTTACCCTCTCTATATTTTTCACGCAAAATCAAGAACATTTAAATATATATATTTCTCTTTTAATGATGAATAAAAAGTTATTAATCATTAAGACTTGTATACTCTTATTATATTTTTTTTTTTTTATCTTGGACCAGCACTCAGGGGATGACCCCTACACATGCGATGCATTGTGCTGGAACTAGGAAAAGAGGTTATGGGAAGGAGGATAGAGGGAGTAGTGTGAATGGACATTTGATTTGAATTTTCCCACGTCATAAGTGACAGGAAAGACCTCGGCAGGGAGTTTGTTCCACATACGCGATGTTCGGCCGAAAAATGAGTTCTCCCTGTAATGCGTAGTGCGGTTCGCTGCCAAGTTGACTACAAATGGATGTGCTCTTAATGATGAACGCGTCGTACGCGTGAATGATCGGGTTTCGGGAACAAGTTCCCTGATTTCATCAGAACACATCCCATTATAGTAACGATAGAACAACGAAACGCACCCCACGTTGCGACGATGCTCAAGACAGCTAATAGAGTTGGCTACCCTACTGTCTCCTATGAGTTTCTTCGCTCTCTCCTGGACCCGGTCGAGTAACTTCAAAATAGTCTTTGAAGCACCGGCCCAAACATGAGAGTTGTATTCCATTTTCGGTCGGATGTAGGCGGTATAAATAGTGAGGAGATCAGATGGGGTGAAGTATGTCTTGCACCGTCTTAAAAAACCGAGGCACTTGAATGCTTCTTTTGATACCTGAAAAATGTGCTCAGTCCATCGAACATCGCACTGAATTTTCATGCCAAGAACATCAAGAGCTTCTGATTCCTCGATGTTTATACCGTCCATAATTACAGATGACGCAGCGTCATCGGGCATGCGTCGATGTGTAAGCATGCTGCATTGGGTCTTTTGAGCATTGAAATCGACCCTGTTTGCCTGACCCCATTGCGATATTTTCATGAGGTCACAATTCAATGAGTCACTCATATTCTGCCTCAGCGAAGTGATCATAGTCGATATTGGCCTACGACTAAATGAATATGAGTGAGAAAGGCTGCTGTCATCTGCGAAAGAGTGGATAGGGTTGGAAGTTTGACATAGGAGGTCATTAAGAAAGACTAGAAATAGGGTAGGAGAAAGAGTGGAGCCTTGCGGTACCCCTGAATTTATCTTATACTCGTTAGATGAGATCCCGTCTATAACAACTCTTATAGCGCGATCCCTGAGAAAACTCGATATAAATCGAGAGAAGATATCACCGACACCAAAAGCAATAAGTTTGGACAGAAGTGCCCCATGCCACACTCTATCAAATGCTTTAGAAATATCCAGAGCCACGACTTTACTTTCGCCGAACTGGTGAATAGAATTACACCATTTTTCCGAGAGGAAAGCTAGTAAGTCGCCCGTAGAGCGCCCTCGACGGAAGCCGTATTGACGGTCGTTCAGTAAATTGTTGGACTCTAAATATTTCATTAGGTGAAAGTTCACCATACTTTCCATCACTTTGGAAATCGCGGAACAGATTGTGATTGGGCGGTAATTTTCAGGTTTCCTTGCCTCACCCTTTTTTGGGATCGGCGTTACATTTGCAACCTTCTAGCACGATGGGAATTGACCTGTATAGTACAGAGTGCTGAAAAGGATTGCCAAAGGACGTGATAACGTCGAAGAACACTGCTTCAGGACCAGTGCAGGAATTCCATCCGGCATAGGAGACTTGTTTATGTTGAGGTTCGTTAGAACCCTTTTAACTGCACGAGCTCGAAAGTATATCTTTGGCATAGTTACGGATACACGTTCGGGTGCGGGCAGTGGTTGATTGCTCTCCGGCAGGTGAGAATTACCTGCAAACATTTCAGCTAGGAGGTTAGCTTTTTCAACCGGGTCTGTGAATATTTGATCATCCTTCAAAAGAGCCGGAATTGAAGAACTAGCATTCTCCTTCACTCTTTTTACGAAAGACCAAAAGCTTTTACTTCCCCGTTGGGCAGTAAGAACTTTGGTGCGAATACGCTGCTCGTATAAAGCTTTTTCGCGTCTTAGCACTTTGGCACACGAAGATCTCGCCCTTTTGCGCATCGCATCAGTATCCGCGTTTTTGTCATTCCGCCAGATACTAAATGCTTCCTCTCTGGATCTGACTGCAAGTCTGCACGTCTGATTAAACGATGACTTCGGTCTGGGTTTAATCGAAATTTGCTTCGATGGTATGAAAATTTTCATACCGAGCAATATTATATTTTCAACCATTTCTGCCATGGCATTGACGTCATTGTCAAGGAAGCAGAGCTTCCAATTGAAATGCCGAAAGAAATCGTTGAGCTCAGCCCAACGTGCCTTTTCAAAAATATATTTTAAACGTTTCGTAACTGGCCGTGAAACGTTAAGAAGTTCCGCAAACGAAAAGGAGGCAGAAATGGTGCAATGATCCGAATTTCCGAGAGGGGCGCTAGTGTTCATTTCATACTTGTCAGGGTGTGAAGTGAGAAAAAGGTCGAGCGTGTTGTGGTGGTGCCCGTCAACACACGGAATATGTGTTGGTTCATTCACTAATTGCGCAAGGTGGTTGTGCGCTGCGAATAGCTCAACATATTGGCCTTCTGGAGTCGTATGGCTCGAATGGCGGAGCCACTATAAGTTATGAACATTGAAATCACCAGCAATAACGATTTCACTGTTCGGGTAATTTTCGAGGATCTCCGATATAGTGTCGGAAAGGGCATCGAAGTTGTATATAGTTTTATCCCTTTCCATATTTGGGCTTCTGTAAAGAAACCCGAAGTGCAAAAGATGTGCCCTGATTTTAAATTTAACCCATAGACAGCTAAATTCAGGATCATTCGTGCCTAAGGATTGCTGGCACTGGTACACAACTTCATTGCGTACATATATTGCAAGGCCCCTATGAAGAATAAAGAGGGATAGGAAGTGATACCCAGGTATGTGAAAATCCTGTGGATCAGCATCCTCAGACACCTGGGTTTCACTTAAGGCGAAAACATCCGGCCGATGGAGACAAACGTGGGCATATACAGAGAAAAAATTTGCCCTTAAACCACGTATGTTGCAGAAGTCAATTCTGAAACGGCCTGTCATGATTAACGCGAGAAAACCTAAATAAAATGTCTATCTTTTGTATTGTAGGTGCCACTGAGCTAATCGCTGCTTGAACGACTGCCGGTGATCAGTGTTACTCCTTCATCACCAAACAGTCTAGTAGTAACCAACACAATGGCACCAACAATGCAAAAGATTTAGTCGGGTATGGTAAAGGGAATTAGCACAATGCCACGAAAAAAGGCCATGAAAGACCTCATCCGGTCACCGTGACCCGAAGTGACAGCACTGGTTGGTAGTGTCAGCACTGATGTATTTTAAATGTCGTTCCCTCACTGGTAACGGGGCTTTTCCTTTTCTTATATTTGTTTTTTGTGTAAGTTGTTGTTGTTCATTCGTGTATATGTTTGGAATACTTTATTTTTGTTTTGTCTCCAGGTTTTTTCACTGTTTAATTGTTATAGTTTTTGTATTTTATTTTCAGTTTATTGTTTTTGTTAATTTTTCGTGTAAGTGAATTTTTTCAGTTGTTTATGTTTATTGTGTTTTTCTATTTGTCACTATCTTGTTTATTAATTTTTTGGCACTTGTTCTGTTTTATTTTTAATGTGAATAATAAATTCGATTCCCGTTTCAATTTTATTTATTTGGACCAAAAGAAGACGCGTGTCTACCAGACGAACGAATAAACACTACTCAAGAAATAACACTTTCTCAATAAGTGGATTACAAATCCACAAATATGCTGTTTTTTTTTTTTCTTTATAAACTTTATAAACAAGAAAATAAAAATTCCGATTCATATTACAGCTTTTCTTATACAGAAAATGTTAATTTTTTTTGCTATCTATGCATGGAAACTGACACCGCAGAAAACATTCCCTTCAATATTATGCCTAACTCGGATGATGATGCAGACTCAGAACATGAATACGAACAACCACCTACAAGATCATCAGAACCACAAGCGTCAACTTCAACGAGGATGGATATTGGCAGTAATTGTAAATGTTCTAAAATTTGAAAAAATGCAAAATGTCTTTATGACTTAGTCTGAAACTGGACTCGAACCCAGGAATTTTTAATTTTGTAGTCAACATGCAGACTTCCAGCGAAAGATGCCTTTCTTAATCGTAGAGGGGATCTATAAGAATTAAAAAGTCTACTGACGATTTTCGTATTATCATAAACCATAACAAACATAAATAAATAATCGTAATTAATTTTGACTCGCGTTGAATAAAAGAAATATAATAAATAATTATAATTTTATTTTCAAATTCTTTTCGAGGAACAGGAAAGTATCAAAACAAAAAAAAATATAATTTATATATAATTTTATAATTTATTCACAATTAAAAATAAAACAAAAAAAAAAAACAGTTAACAAAAGTTATTTTTTAACAAATTTTTATTAAAATCAACAACAGTTACTAAAATATATTTTTAACAAAATAAATTTCTTTGATTTTAAGAGTATTCGTTTTCCCAAACAAAGCGTATGTAGATTTTCAAAATCTATACGTAGACTTTAATAAAAATTCAGTAGATTTAACTATTCCTTTCGTTGAAGGAATACTAAATTATTTCGTTATTATTTAAGATACATTTCAAAGTTTTAAGTTACGTTCTAAAACATTTTAAATGATTTAAGATTTGCTCTCACAACAGCTCATTTCACTCCAAAACGTATTGCAATTACGGAATGTCTACAATAATACATACATATGTATTATTTATATTATGTATATAATTCAAACCTGCATGTACATACATATGTATTTCAAGAATTCAGTTTATTGTTATTTAAAAGGCCTTTTCATGAATGTAGGTTTAATTATTTATTTCATTTACATACATATGTATATTCTACAAGGTAAGTTTTGAAAATATCACCGCACTCTGTAATGCGAAAGCGTCTGTCAAAATCGTCCGATAAGCGCAATTATCTTGCGTTAGATAAATATCAAACGCAAATGGAGAGAAACATATAAGCATTCTGAAAATACATTTATAGTTGATATTTAAATTGTTACTTTTAGGGAAGAAGCAAAATTATTACAAACAAAACAACGGCATTTTGAAATTTTAGTGGATTTCGTAATGCAACATAGCCACTTGTCCAAGGGACAGTTGCAGTTAGCAAATACTAAACAAGTCGCAAATAATTTGTGGACAAAATGCCTGTTTCATGATATCAAAGTAATTCTTTTTCGTGTATTTACAGTTCAAACAAAATTTTACAAAGTTTTAAATGGAATTTTATGAAAGAAAGAATTCTTTCGACATTATAGAAAATGCAATAAGTTTTAAAAGTGGATTATGAATTTATTAAAATAAATGTAGGTTTTATTCAGTCATGTGATGATAATCGACTGAGACACAAAACCGATTTAAAAACGATAAAAAGTGCAACGTGTTTAGTAGTTTTTTTTTTCAATAATTTTTGAGACATTTTTTGTCAATACTTTACTACTTTTACTGTTTATATTTTATCTTCTAGCATACTGCTAAAAGTCAATAGTTTGAGATTGGCTTAATAATGATTTTCCAATTCGATCGGAATTCATCACACCTTTTCCAAAAATAATTAGAATTGCTGTGGATCTCCTTGAAACTTTTTGCTCGTGTTGAATAGTGTTTAGAACATACAGAAACGGCTTCTTATACAAACCGATGTTTTGTACAGAGCTAAAATAAAGCAATATGTATTTGAATACATTCCGCTACAGATTTTGTTCTTACATGCAGTCATTTAAAGAGAGTATATCGCACCCTAAATACAAAAGCGGCACAACTCAAAATTCTCAAATTTTCAGGAGAGGCAAAAAACTGTTTATGCAAAAATGATTGTAATATTTAAAATAAAATTGGTTCCATTATGAAAGAAGTCTATTTCGAAGAAGGTTTTGCTAAAATTTTTTTAATTTTATATTATATTTGTGGAAATAAAGTATAATTTTAAATTATTATATATTTTTAATTAAAAATAGGTCTTTTTAGTCGATCGTGCGTAAGCAATGCAATTAACATAAAAACAGACATAACGGTATTTTTCCAGTTAAAGAAAACAGTGATGAGAAAGAAATTTTTGAAGTAGTTAGAGATGTGTACTGTGAATTATTTTACGGAAAAAAGTACATTTTGGAAAATTTTGAGTTGTGTCACTTTTGTATTTAGGGTGCGATATCGATCCTATCTCTTAAGTCTCGTCTTGCAACTCGTTCTACACGGTCGTTTTCCTCATCAAACCATAACGCGTAGAATCCATCACTTCATTATTAATTAAAAAAAGGTTACAGTTCCCTTTTGCTTAACTTTGCTTTTTTTAAACGTCGTATTGTAAATATTTTGACATTTTATTATCATCAATCTATACCATATTTTCTTTTTCAATGTCAAAGTTGCCACTTTTTCAAAAAGATTTGCGAAAGTAATAGAGAGTACCAAATTGGCATCTGAACGCATTTAGCTTTCGCATCGCAATAGAGAGTAACCTCCCTGGACTTTTCCGACGACTGATTAAAAATACATAGGCTCCATTATGTGTTAAGTTGGAAGCAAGTTAATAAATTGTGGTTGTGCTATAATTGTTGCAATAATTTATTTTTGAAATAGTATAATAGTACATAATTCGCTTGTGCCTATAGAGATTTAATCCTAGAGATTGAGCTGGTCAATAGAAGCAGAAAACCAACCTGTGACTAACTTTTGCGAATGACATGTTGAACCATTTATCAATTACATATTCATATTTCGGTATATTGGAATGCTTTGATCAAATCACATAATCACATGAAGAACTTGTTGCAGCGTGATATTAGTTGTTAACCCTTAAATTACTGAATTAAAGTTGTTTAAATTTTAATAAAACTATCTTTAAACAAATATTTGTTCATTAAAAAAAATCAATGAAATAAATAATCATTCAATCATTATATGTATGTACATAATGTATAATATATATATATAATATATATATATATATATATAATACATATTATTTTGATTTACCTGCCTTTTGCTGTGCGCATTTGCTTTAACTCGACAAAATCCTTATTTTGTGTTCTTACATACATATTTATGTCTTAAGATATGTATGTAAGTACATTGAAGAAGTATCCTACAATGTTTGGTAACGAAATAAGAATATTTATAAAATTCAAAAACCCCTCTTTGTTTGAAAAATAGCGTTCCAGTGGTATCAGAGTTTAATCGTAGAAACATCGTACGATATTTAGCACCATCGTTAATTCAGTGGTATCAGAGTTTAATCGTAGAAACATCGTACGATATTTAGCACCATCGTTAATTCAGAATTTTTAGTTATGAATGCATTCACTGTACATAAGGCACGTAAAAAGTTTAAGTGTTTTAGATTACTTTCTCAATAATTGGTGGAAAGGTTTATTGGGCAAGTAAGCCAAAACTAATATAATATACATACATACATATATTATGTACTGACTCTGTTTAAAACAATTATGTATGGAGTAAGTTTTATTTTTGATTCCGTATTATTTTCATTTAACAGTTTTTCCTATATAATAAAGATTGAATTAGTCACTCGTACAATGCGACCCGGGAGGACCCAAGTGAGCTGATTCCCTTGGGACTTGGCGGTCTGCTAACGTAACCTACTCGTACATAATGATTTTATATCAGAAACTCTGATTAACTGTGATTATACATATTTATTGTCACGGTCCTGAATATAATCCAAATATATATATATATATTAAATTTAGCATTGTTCCATACTTTAAAAAGATGCTAGATGTAATTGTTGTATGAATAATAAGAAATTTCAAATGAATGTTTTCTTTAGGTAATTTCGAGGTTTATTGCGAAAAACCAAAGTTTTCGTTACGATTGTAGTCAAAATGTTTCGTTATGGCCTTTTCAACGATGTATTAGATAAATAGGGATTTCGTGTAAGTATAGTTCTCAATTTTATCAAAAAATAAACAGAGGTATTCGATATATGGGTCGTTTTAGATTGTAACTGTTACCACTTTGCAATACTTTTGTCATTATTTGTGAGCGAAGATTGCAAAGTTAATGCCAGTTATTCCACATTGTTTTCAATAAAAAACTAAGAATTTAGTTAATGAAACTAAAAAATCGTTTTTATTTTTCAATTTCATGATTTTCATTTTCTAGAATTTAGTTTAAATTTTTTGACATTTGTCAACTCAAAAAAAAAACGCAATACAGCTGTAAAAGAGCTACACCAGTTTCAGTCTAGCCAAAGCGCAATGGTATATTTATATATATATATTTCGCTGGTTAGTTCATTCAACAGGCCAAACGACAAAGTTTGTGAAAAAGTTATGGAAAGTGGTTGTGAATAATTTAATAATTAAATATTATATTAAGAAAAGTAAAAAAATGTAAAAGAGCTACATAAGTTTAAGTCTAGCCAAAGCGTAATGGATTTCGTTAACCTTCGGTTAACATCTTCAGGAATTATCGAGATTATATAAAAATAATAAATAAAAAAAAAACCTTAAAACTTAATAAAATAGATTGTTTAAATAATAAAAAATGTTAAAAGAACAAGTATTACGAAAAATATATATTTTGTATATCTATATATGCACAGACGATAGTTTTGGGACTCTAAAAATATAGTTTTTTTTGATATTTGAAAAAAAAATTTAATATTGTTTTATATATTACCCGATATCTGAGTATAATTTTAAATAATTTTGTTAAAATCACAGTTCTATATTTGGCATACATTGAGGTCTATAATATATGTACGTAAAGAGTGGTTTAAGGATACGACAGCGTTGAAATAACGTTAGAACTTTGTAACATAAACTGCAACTAGACTCGACACAAACATTTTAGTGCTGCCAGGTCTCATACTTCGTGCGAGAGGGACAACAAATAGTTTTTTAAAAATTTTGCTTTCTTTGTCGTACGAAGCTTGTGAAATTTTATTTTGGTTGACAGAAAATAAATTTTTTTGTAAAATATTGGAGCAAATTGGAAATAATTTTCCATTTTCCTCCAATATCATGACCAAAGTTGGTAATATGTAGACATAAATATTATAGATTATTTTGTCTACATGTTACCAAAAGTGAAAACAAGCAAAACAACACAAAAGCGGATGTAGAAGCCGGTGAACAAAAACCAAAAGGTAAGTACATACATATGTATTTAATTAAAAAGTAATTATCTAAATGCTTTTACTATATTATATTTAAATTTTTTAGGAGCCAACATTGCGTTTTATGGTGCACAGAAGCATATAAGCTCCACATGTTCCGGAAAAGTCTAGACAGGTAGGTGATATATGTACATGTTATCAAATTGCAATTTTAGGCCCTAATAAAAATTTGTGTTTCAGGCAATACATGACATCGACGCCAAAGAATGGATTTATGCAATAAAAGCAGCTATGAGAAGTAGGATAACTGGCTCAGTAGGAGTAGCAAGGTAAGTCATACATTTTCTATTGAGTGCTAGTGTCCCAAGTTCTAAAACCCACCCCCAAAAGTGTTACTGTGTTTTAAAATACAAACGTCCAGTTATTTTATTAAGCACAAAACCAATTGGAACAAAAGTGTTTAGTGCTAAACAATTTGTTATTATAAGCAAAAGAAGTTCCAGTTGATTTTGTGATTAACAAAAGCAACAAAGTGTGTTTGTGTTTTATAAAATAGCAAAAGCCAGTTGGTTTGTGATTGACGAAAGCAACTGGACCAAAGGTTTTTAAACATTTGTGATTATCTACCCCAAAAGTGTTAGTGTGTTATGAAATACAAACGTTCCGTTGGTTTATTAAGCACAAAACCAATTGGACCAAAATTGTTGAGTGCTAATAAATTTGTTAGCATAAGAAAAAGAAGTTTCAGTTGATTTTGTGATTAATAAAAGCAACCAAATATGTTTGTGTTTTATAAAATAGCAATGGCCAGTTGGTTTGTAATTGACAAAACAAACTGGACCAAAAGTTTTTAAATATATTTGATTACCTACCCCAAAAGTGTTAGTGTGTTATGAAATACAAATGTTCCGTTGGTTTATTAAGCACAAAACCAATTGGAACAAAATTGTTTAGTGCTAATAAATTTTTTAGCATAAGCAAAAGAAGTTCCAGTTGATTTTGTGATTAATAAAAGCAACCAAATGTGTTTGTGTTTTATAAAATAGAAATGGCCACTTGGTTTGTGATTGACAAAACAAACTGGACCAAAAGTTTTTAAATATATTTGATTACCTACCCCAAAAGTGTTATGTGTTATGAAATACAAATGTTCCGTTGGTTTATTAAGCACAAAACCAATTGAAAGAAAATTGTTTAGTGCTAAACTATTTGTTAGCATAAGCAAAAGAAGTTCCAGTTGATTTTGTGGTTAATAAAAGCAACCAAATCTGTTTGTGTTTTATAAAATAGCAGCGGCCATTAAAAAAATTTCTTTTCTTTTTCGTTTTATATGTTAAACGAGTGCGTGAATATGTGGTACTGGATTTTGGATCGTAGATGAGATGGGAAATGCAGCAACTACAGCCAGAAGAAATTGGAACAAATTTGCAGTTCTGTAAATATTCTGTGCTTTGTAATATAGGTATCAATTGTGGAAGTAGTGCTAACACCTTTTTTTTTATCACATGTTCTATTTTTGGTTTTTGTATTTTTTATATTTCTTAAAAAATTCCTTTTAATAAAACATTTAAAAAATTTTTTTTTAAATCCAAGTAAAACAAAAACAGTTTTATTATTATAGATTTAATAAAAGTTCTTTTTTGGTGCATACATACATACATTTTATAAAAAGTATTAATAATTTAAAATTTGTTTCCCAAACACCAACTTTAATAAAAGTGTAGTATTGCAGAAAGTAAAAAGAAAACTTTATACAGAAATTAAAGAAATATTTTTAAATATAAAAAAATAACTTAATAATATAATAATAAAATTAAAAAAAAAAAAATAACAAAGAATTTTTTCAAAATCTTTTTTTATATGGCACTATTAAACAGAAACGTTTATTAAACTTACCTGCTTTAAAATGCAATTTTAATAATTACCTCTATTTATAAAAAGTAAATTTTAATAAATTCTTTTCATAAAATCGGAGATATACATAAGAATGCTATAATTTTTTAACTTCTCCATTTTTGGTAGTTCGTGCAGGAACTTTAGCAACTATAATTTTAATAAAAACAAATTGTACACGCAGATATTGCAATTTATTTGCAAAAATATCTATCGAAATCTAAATAATTAAAACAAGAAATCTAAACAGTTTCTATATTAAAAAAGCTCTGTAAGGAAATGTATAATAATAAATAAATGATAAAAAAAAATAAAATCGGCATATTTATATACATACATGGATCTATAATTTTTATTAAAAAAAAGTATGTTATAGAATTTATTTCTTATAAAAAGTATCATTAATAATAATTTATAAAAAATGCGTGTACACTTTTTCGAAAGTATTTTTTAATTTCTAGCATTTCTAAACGTAATTTTCCTTATTTTGGCAAGAACTTTAGTGGCTTTAATTTTAATAAAAAGAAAAAAAAACACACGCAGACACCATTGTTATTTATTCGAAAAAAATATTTATCGTGTAATTACGACAAAAAAAACATAATTAGTTTCTGTCATAAAAAAGCGTTGCATTTATAAAAAATCGCTTTATTGTCGACAATGTTAACATGTCTACCATTTATAAATACGACTCTGCTACTAAACGCCATTAGTGCAATTTAATAGTGAATTGACACAACATAAACAACCTATGAAAGATATACGCACAAAAACAGTTGACTTTGCTAGAGTACCATTATTCTACCATAAAAAATATGAATCATGAGTAACTACCAAAAAAACAAAAACAACAATACAATAGAAAAGGGATTTTTGTTAGTCTAAACTAAAATAAGAAAAAAGTTGTACAACTATAAAATAAAAATAAATTGCTCCAGCGTATAGCAGCTATCGCCAATCGATAGGGGGTATGATGTACCATTCAGAAATGGTAACTTTAATTTTCTGAAATACATGGGTTCAGATGTTATACCCATCAAACTTTCGAACACACTAAAATAAGAAAAAAAAAGTTATAACTATAAAATAAAAACAATTTTGTTTTACATTGCGACAAAAAGATCTCAATTTAAAAATATATATATTTAAAAATTTTTAAATGTATCGTTACCAAATGGTAACATATTATTATCGTGCATATTGCTTCGCGAATAAAACCGATTCTTTGGACATATTTTTTAAAATTTCTGTTTCTAAGTTGTTAGTTATGACTTGTTCAAGTATCTATTTATTGTTAGACGTTCTATTTCTCCTGCTCTCGTATTAAATATCTGAATAAAAATTAAAGTAGCTTTCACAAATTCATTCCAGCAATTTAAGTCAAATTTGTTTTCCAATGTAGAAATCTCTAAAAAAAAAAAAAATCGAGAAATTTCAAATATATAAAATTTTTTTTTAAAATATGATATACTGGAGAATACATATCATTATCACATTTTATTTATTTACTTATTAATGTAATTACAAATTGTTTCTTTAAACTATCAATGCGGATGTTTGGTGGCATGACACCTCTACGACAAATCTATTCATTGGTCAAATCAATGGATCCACTGGCAATTAACATTGTTTCCAACTTTAACATATGAATCAATATAATTTTTTTTTAACATTTTAACAATTTTGTTCTAATTGCGACAAATAAAGTAGAGGGCTTTATTTTAAAATATACTTTTTTAAAAAGATTTTTAAATGTATGGTTACCTTTTACAAGATCGAGAAATTTTAAATACAATATATACAATTTTTGTCAAGTTATGATATACTGGAATACTTATTATGACCCCTTTTTTATTTATTTATTTATTAATTTAATTACAAATTGTTTCTTTAAAGTATCAATGGGGATGTGATGGCACCTCTATGGCATATCTACTCGCTTGGTCAAGTCAATGGAGCCATTTTGCAAGTAGTGTAAAATGTTGGCAAGATTGAAAATTATCCCATGATGTTTAGCTAAAATATATAAATTTATATAAATTATAAATTTATATGTTATTATAAATTGCGGTTTACAAACTTGAGCTATGTACAAACGGCTGTCAGATCTTATAATATGCTTTAAAAATTTTTCAGAAAATGTTTAAAATTTACAATTATTGTCACGCAACGTTGCCAGCAAAAGCATTTCGTATGCCGCTCTTAATAGTGTGGCATTTGCATACAAAATTTTATTATTGAACATTTTGTTAATATATAAATTATTAAACTTTTTTATTTTATTCTATATAATTTTGTTTTAAAATTTAAGCTCTAGGTCTATAATTTTATTTCGTGTATCGTGTATCGATATTTCGCTGCAACTTTGTGTAGCTTCTTTATGAATGCTTTTCAATTTATTAAATTAAATTTACATAACACATTTGTATGAAATAAATGGGAATCACTAAAAAAGGCAATTTCGAAAAATGCGGGTTAGGGCTTTTTTACATTTGCTATGTATAGAATTTAGGCTCTCCGTATTTATGGATATATTTAAGGTCAACGCTGTATACATGTATTTGCCTGCAATTGTATTATTATAATTATAATTTTTTAATATACATTTATAATATGTCATCAAAATATTTTAAATACAATTTATTGATTTCTTAGTTATTTACTACGCCTTTGGTTATCAATCCAAGATTTCATTTGGGCGGGGCATCACCTGCTATTCTGGTTTTCGAGGAAGAAGGATTGGTGTCAGAAATTTCCGATGAAGAATTGTTTCGAGACAACTGATTTGAACTATGTTTATTTCGAAATAGCGGTTTCGATGAACTGGCTTTTGAAGTGTTTATAAGTATATCAGTAGTTGGAAAGGATTGTGAACCAGCAGCATCAGCTGTCATTTCGGTTTCCGAGAAAGGAGGATTGCAGTTAAGTTTTCCGATGAGCAATTGCTTCGATGCAAGAACTGCTTTGAACCATGTTTATTTCGTGATAACGATTTTGAGGAAGTGGGCTTTGAGGTGTTTTTAAATATATCAGTAGTTGGAAAGCATTGTGAACCCGGAGCGGTTTCGGAGAAGAAAGGCTTGGAGTTAGAGCTTTCCGATGAGGAATTGCTTCGATGCAAAAACTGCCTTGAACCATGTTTATTTCGCTATAACGATTTCGATGAAATGGTTTTTGATGAGTTTCTGAGCGTTTCATCAGTTGAATAGGATTGCGAACCAAGGGCATCACCTATTATTCTGGTTTCTGAGAAGCAAAAATTAGAGTCCGAGTTTTCCGGTAAAGAATTTTGAGATAGCGATTTCAATGAAATGGGTTTTGAGGTATTTATAAGTATATCAGTAGTTGGAATGGGCTGTGAAGCAGGGGCCTCAACTGGTATTGAGGTTTTCGAAGATGACGATATGATGGCAGAGCTGCTTCCCAATGACGAATTGCTTCGAAGCAATAACTACTTTGTCCCATCTTTATTTCGGGATATAGATTTCGACAAAGTGGATTTTAGTGTGTTAATTAGTATATTAATAGTTTTTTGGGACCGCGAAGCTATTGAGGTTTTCGAGAAAGACGGTTTGGAGAAACAGGAATTGATTCGAGGCAACAGAGGCTTGAAAGCCGCTATTGTGGTCGATTTGCATTGTTGCTCCTCTTTAGTGTTGATATAAGGATTTCCTTGTATTCCAGAAGAAATGCTTTAGCTTCTAAAAATTTTAAAAGTATAAAAAATATAACTTAGATAATACAAGTTTTATTTTTCATTACTCTATAACTAGTCGTTTGAGTTAATTCAATGGAATACTAATGAATTGGTACTCAAATTATGTTCACATTAAGTTTTTATTCATTCTTGTCTAGCCTTAAGGTCTCAATAGTCTTTAGTTTATGTTTCTGTTCTGTTCGGTTCATAAATTTTAATATGATTTTTCCTTAGTAGCTTACAAGCTCTTTTCGACAAAGAGAGAAAAATAAACTAAAAATTAATGGGAAACAAAATAAAAATATTTCAACACAAAGTTCAAGAAACATACAAAATTAAAAACAATTTTGCATTAAATTCTGAATTTTGCATCATTCGCTATTGTTTTCTAATAAAATTTCTTTATAAATTTTAAAATCACAGGCACAGATTTTAAATATTTTTTATAAAATAGACCTATATTATGCTGTCACTTACATTTCGTTAACAGTTTTTAATTTTAACGAAACAGAAAAGAAAATAAAGACTAATTCTAGCTTTATAACTTCAAAATCAAAGTGCGATAAAATAATATTTCTAGTTTTATGAATTTTTAATTTTTATTAATTTATCTCTAACTTTTCAGTTTTAATGTCTTTTTGTTTTTTAATGAAAATTATTTATCAGTATTTATAAATTAGTGCTATAAAATAATTATAATCAATTTTTTTTCGTTCTTTTCTAAGGGGTTTTCTCATTATAACAAAAGTACCAAGATTTTCATAAATGTTAAGTGCCGGAATGTAATTCAACAATATAATCTGATGGGACTATAGAAAATTTCGATAAAAAGCAGAAAATTGTATATGCGAGTTTTTTACTACTTGCTATTTCTTACCAATGCATATTTGACTTATAAATGAGCATTTAAACCGAATGAGAGAATGGCTTCCGAAATTTTATTGAACTTATTATCAATACTACCTGCCATTCAGGCAAAAAAGAAAGCGCATAACATGTACGACACAAGATATTCGTAAATATCAAATTTATCATTGGCCTGAGCATGTCGACGAGAAAATTCGATGCAAGTATCCCGGATGACAGAGTTTTAACCTCACAGTATACAAGAAATATGGTATTGCATTATGTTTTAATAAAAGTAACAATTGTTTTAAAAACTTTTATTTGAATTGAAATACATACTTTGAAAATACTGTATAGCAATTTGGCAAGAAACCTTAATCCTTACGAATAAAAGAAAATTTTGAGTTAAATAATTTTTTATATTTTTATGACTTTGTGAACAATAAGCATTTCTAATAAATAAAAATTCTTCAAAATAAGCAAATAATGCATTTAAGGGTTAACTATTAACTTTTTCAAAAACAATTTTGAGAACTTACCGTTCTTTAATATTAATTTTGTTCATAAGTGCAAGAATTTATTTAGCTTCTATTGACTCATTATCGATGGTTGCGATATCATAAAAAACCTATAAATAGCTACTATACAACGCGTGGAGTTATGCATTACTGCATACATTAGAAATATATTAGATTAATTTTTTACTAAATTTAATTACTCAAAAATTATACAACAATTTTTTATATTTAACGCGAGCCAAAAAGAATTACAGGTATTTATTTATGTTATATGGTTCAGCTGTCTATATGTACATTTCATTCGTGCTAATCAAATCGTCAGTAGACTTTCAACCAAATTTTTGAAAAATACTGAAGAGTTTTCAAACGTTTATAAGAACTCTCAAAAAATAATTGAGAATTACTAAATATACAAACAGTTTTTCCAAAAATATTTTATACAACAAACATTTTTATTATTCGATTTAAATCTATTTAATCAAATTTCCTTAATACAATTATACAACTATTTTTTATATTTAACGTAATTTATTTTGAGTAATTATAAAAGGGTTTAGAAAAATGAAATAGATTTTAATCGAATAATAAAAATGTTTGTTGTACAAAATATTTTTGGAAAAGCTGTTTTATTTTTTTTGTTTATATATTTCCTTATTCTCAATAATTTTTTGAGACTTATATAAACATTTCAAGACTTTTCACTATTTTAAAAAATTTGGTTGAAAGTCTACTGACGATTTGGTTAAGGGTGCTTTACATTGTCCCACAAGTCGTACGACATGTCAAATTTTTGTGTAGAAGAGCACAAGTCGGATCGTCTAAACGTAATATGTAACGAAACTATAAGATTTTGAGAGAAAATACGGATGAAAATTTGACAGTCGTATGGCTCTCTTGATTTTTTAAATTTTTCAAAAACCAACACACACCATTAGATCAGGGATGCATTTTTATGTAAACAAATGTGAGAAAGCCAGGGAGGGAAACTGGTTTCATAAATTTATACCAATTATAAAATCAAAATGTACATTTTAGACCACGATAGCACAATTTTATAAAAATATACGTATATTTTCTAAAAGTACACTAAAAATTTTGACCACGAAAATAACATATTCGAAAGTAATAAAAATATTTTTCAAGGTTATTAAAAAAAAAATTCAATTGCACAAGAACTCCATCCCTGGGCAAAACAAGCAAACAGCTGTAGTTAACTTAAATGAGAATGTTTTCATCTTACTTGATTTTATCCATACCAATGGTGTAAAAGCCAGAAAACAGGCATTCGATTTTTACTCTCTTTTTTTTGAAATACGGATGGAATTTTATTTTCTCTCTCATTTTACGTACGACAAATCTTATCGTCTAAAGCACCCTTTAGCAGCATTGAAATGTACATATACAGGCCTGTTCTGCAAACCACTTTTTGTCAAAGTGATTTGAAATCACGGAAATAGTGTTCTGCACACAAAAATTTTAATAATCTGGTGGTTTGAAATCATCAGCTAAATGACTGACGATTTGAAATCACTTACTTATTTTTCCTATGTATTTCGTTTAGAAATTAATAAAAATGCTATTATATATTTCATGTGATTTGTTTTCTATTTATTTTTTTTAAAAAATTGGATTTGCTACATCTAAAAACTTAAATATGAGCAAATTTGTAAGAATACTGCTTTTTTTTAAATAATTGTTTTGCTTTGTTTACCAATGTCGTGGTTTACATTTACTTTTTAGCAGTCAGCTGGTTAATTTTTACGAACATGTTTTTGAGTTTGCCAAAGTAACACATTCTTTATAAGTCATGTAAATATATAAATATTTTACTATCATGTTCTTTATTTAAGACAAATTTTATATATTTTTGTACAAAAAATTAATATGGTCAATAATTAAATAATTTTTGTGCAAATTTATAAATAAATAAATGCAAAATTTAAGTAAATTTCGTTAATGAAAACACTGGCAACTTCGCAATTATACATATGTACATATGTATGTAGGTATTTAGTTTTGCTAATAAAAAATGTATGGAATATAACAAGCGGTCCAATAAGCATATAAAAATGTAAGTTAATATTATAAACAAATTAAAATTTACTAACTTACATTTCATAGGGGACAACATAAGAACAACATACAAGTGGCCATTTTTGTAGGCTTCATGGAAAACCATCCCGACTTGACCAGAGGATTTGTAAAAGGTGATAAAAATGCATTTTGAACAGTTGTGGATTGAGTTGACAGAAAAACTTAACGCATCAGGACCTCCAAAAAAGGATACGCCAGCTTGGCAAAGGTATGTTTAAAAATACTCGTAATGTACAAATACCTGTGAATAAAAATAGTTTTCAGGTATGGTGGGATTTAAGACTAAACGACTAATAAAGTTGAAGTAAGCAAAACTGGTGGTGGCTTATTCAACAGCTATGTTTTAAAGCCTGTGGATGAACAAATTGCGTTAATCTGTGGCTTATACGCATTGGTGGACGGTATAAAAAAACCTATGGCGTGCCGCGTAAAATAAACCAAAGCAGAACACGAACTGTCTTCAACATCAGCAAAGATGTCCACATCAACGTCTCCAGCAGCAGCATTTGGAGAGCCAATTAACGAAAATGTGTCTGATAAGCCTGAAAACGAAGCAGCAGGTTTAGCTGTTATTTAAACACCAATTTCCACATCTTCAACACCAAGAACATCAGCTCGGGCAAACAATCGCAAACGAAGACATATTGCTGATGTTGATGACGTTTTAAAGATGGAATCCGAGCATTTTTCAAAGATATCTAATAATTTGGTGGATATTGGAAAAGAAATGAAGGAAAACAGTAGTTATTTAAAAGAAATAGCTTTAAATATTAAAGATACACGTAAGGATACTAAAGATATTAAAATATTAAAAGAAAAGGAATTACAAAAGAGGACCAGACACAACTTTGTCATAGAAAAAATCTAGAAAATAAAAACAAAATTAAGCGTAAATTTTCAGAGTTGGAGCAAATGAAACTTGGTATACAACCATCATCACCAACGCTTTAAATACAGATCTCATTAGAATAAAGATTTAATTGAAATTTCAAGTACCTTTGCCTACATATGTGTTCATCACAAGTACCTTATAAATAGAATAATTTTTTTTTTGTTTTGTTATATTTTGTCTAACAATTAATTTTGAAATAAAGTGTTTTGTTTTTATTATTAAAATTTAGAAAAATTTATTATTTAATTTAGAGATAGGGCTACGTTATCCCTTGTAGTTGCTGCTGTGCCATCATCATTATCATCACGTTCTGAAGGGTCACTATCGTCGTCAATATTTTCTATTATGTCTTCGTCAAATGTCAAAGAACATTTTTTAGGCACCTGAAACGGCTTGTTAGAACGCCTATGGTTCTTTCCACAACATTTCTTGCTGATGCATGGCGCTGGTTGAATGTGTGCTGTTCAGTACCGTAACTAGGGTTTTTATAGGGGGTCATTAGATATGGCTTTAACGCATATCACGAATCTCCCAAGAGCCAAAAATTACGGGCAACCTCATCATACATATCTTTGTAGGCATTTTTGGCATCGCTAATATCCCAAACAAAGGAATCATGGCATGATCCAGGTCGGCTTGCATCAACGGCCAAAATACGCATTTCATGGTCACAAATCTGAATTTGAAAATGTGGTAAAATAATAAACATAATTACATACATACGTTTACAAAATACATACCATCATAACATTAATGCTGTAATATCCCTTTCTGCTAAAATATACAGAGTGGTCGGCCGGCGGCTTCATTATTTTGATAAGTGTCCCATCAAGACATCCAATAACGCCGAATTTCCTACAAAAATGTGTTTTTGATGCACTTTGTGTTTGGGAATCTAAGGAAATCCACCTTGAACACAAGTTCTTCTCTAATGCGGGCATGACATTCCATAAGACCTTGCAAAAAGTGGAACGCCCCATACTAATATTAACATCATTGGCTCCAACTGCTTGGTAGTTCCTACGGCAATGAATCTAAGCACAGTCGCTAGGTGGATAATTACCGGAATGCTGCTATCTGGTAGATTTGGAGCTAGATCTTCCAACACCATTTGAAAAGCTCTTTTGTTAAGCCGGTAAAAGGAGATGAGGCTGAAAAGCAGTTGGACGACATACATCTTTTACATCAATTATATTGTGCTTACTTACAAGGTTTCGGATGTATCCATAGGATTTGAAGAGTCCCGCAAATGTCGTTTTTTAACACGCTCTTTTTTTAAATGATGCTTTCTTAAAGCAATTATTGATAATAAAGTAGCTCCTGTCTTTTTTATATTCTTTATTTCATCTAATATTTTAATTTACAATGCAAAAATATAAACAAATACAAAACATCAGCTGTTTTCTCGTGTTTTCGAAAAATTAAAACCACGCCGAAAAATGTAAAATCGCGTGATTTACAGAACAGCTTAAAATCGTCGGCGTGGTTTCAAAACGGTTCGTGATTTCAAATCACGTGGTTTGCAGAACAGGCCTGATAGACAGCTAATTCGTCTAACAAACATAAATATATAACTGTAATTCATTTTGACTCGCGTTAGATATAAAAAAAATTGTTGGATATTGTATTAAAAAATTAATTTTTAATTTTTCCTTTTAAATACAATCATTGTCAACCATATGTGTTGACTAATTGTAAAAACTTAAAAATTTTTATATATTATATATTACCTGTTTTCAGAAAACCGCAAAGAATTTTCCTTGGATACAAAGAAATTATTAAACCTTTTTTTTGAAGATTTAGTTAAGACGCTATTTCAATTCAGCACAGCTTTGCATAAGTTAGTAGCACAGTCTTTATTTTGGAATATATAAGTATCTGTAGATATACTGGTTATCAAATTTTGAATGAATTGGAGTAAAGACAAATTCACCAAACAAAAGTTTTGGAACAAATACAAATTTCGTGTTATGGACGAGGATTTTCCACAGAGTTTATCTCATTATAAAGACCAATATTTAAAAACAAAAAATTAACAAAATTTATAATAATAATTTTCTAGGACTTACCTTTTTTTGTTTTAACAAAATTTTATTAATTAATTAATTATTTTTTATTAATATCGAAATATAAAAAGAAAAAAATTAACATAATTTATAGTAATATATAACAATATATTTTGTAGACTTACCTTTTTAGCAACCGTTATGTTATAGAGCTACCACTTTATGTTACATATAACATAGCTGCCACTTTTACACATATCATTAACGCTGCAGTTACACGTTCAAGTATGCTTTTCAATACTGCTTGTCAAAATTCATAAAAGTTGAAAGCTGTGACGTAGGCTGCACGCAATTTTAAAACAAATTTATTTTCAAGATGCCGTCGGCACAGTAGGATGCCCGAAAAGATTTAATATTTTTGTTCACATCTTCAAACGACATGTTTGTTTTTGCGGCAATAGAACTATAGCCCTTAGTTTTGAAATCATTTCGTCGATATGACGAAAGATTCATATTCCAAAGGACTTCATGGCTTTTGTACAATTTTATAAACAGCAGCACATCATTGCACTTATTATTTTTATTCACAAACATATTTGTTTAATTGTTCTTTTCCGCCGAATTTGTAATCTATAATTTATAATGTATGATTTGTAGCAATATAACACAGAAAACTATGGCGGCAAAATATTTTAACGCACTTGTATTAGAAAAAAATGTGTGAGTGAAACGAAACTTGAAGCAAGACTAGACCGCGTAACCGCCGAGTAAGAACCAAAGCCGCTAGACAAGCATTTACGTTTGTACAAGCGTATTGTGTATACTATTTGAGGTTTAACAGTACGCTTAACTTGAACAATACTGTCATAACCATATAGGAAAACGTATTAGTTTTCAAAAATTCTGAAAATTATCTTTGTGACTTAGGCGTCCAGACAATATTTATAGCTATTGATTAATTTTGTGCAAAGTATCCCAAGTCAAGGTTGAATTAAAAACTTTCTACGAAGTCTCGAAACAATTCTTCATGGGAAATTTCTGACACCAATCCTTCTTCCTCGAAAACCAGAATAGCAAGTGATGCCTCTGGTTCACAATCATCTTCGGCAATGATATCAAAAGACAATAAAGGCATTTACTAACCACTGTTGGTTCTAAATAATTCAACAAAATATTGTTCAGCTTCAAATAGCTTTTTAAATAGTACCGAAAAGGAAAGTTATATATCAAATGGAACATTTTCGGAGTATATTCCCGATACAACAATAGACAATGAAAAAAAAAGGAGCAAAGTATTATGCTGATCAAAGATCCTCTAAAAATATCCAAGTACACCAAGGGAGTAGTGTCAATTCAATAGATAAATTGACAACATTAAACAGTGCAACAGATAAATAAATAAATAAAAATAAATAATAGAATAATATATAGAAATAAACAACAACAACAACAATAACAGAGACCACAAGAACGGAACGGAAAAACAAAAACAACATAATATTAAATGCAATAAACAATAAACTGTACTTAAACTAAAATATGCAAAAGAATCGCAAATAATAAAATAAGAAATTGAATTACATGCACAAATACACAAAGCAGCAACAACAATACAACAACAAATAATAAAAATAATAAAAATGAAAAAATAACAAAATTATAATTACAATAAAAAAAAAAAAAAAAAACAATATACCTGAAAACAACAAAAAACAATAAAAATTTAACGGCGTTTTAACAAAAAGAAAAAAGAAAGAGAAAACAAAAAATCCGCTATACCAGTGATGGGCGAACGGAATAAATTAGTGTTGACACCACCAACCACTGTTGTCAATTCGGGTCACGGTGACCGGATCAGAGCTTTTATGGCCTTTTTTCGCGTCATAGTGCTGAAGACTCCTATCGAAAGCAAAATATAAAATTTTTTGTATTATGGATACCAGTGGGATAGTTGCTGTTGGACTGTTTGGTGATGAAGGCGTAGCACTGATCACCGAGCAATCTCTCAGGCGGCAACCAGCTCATTGGTGCCGACAATATAAAAAAATGGAAAATGGACGATTGATTTGATTTTTTTTTTGCGTAAACTATGACAGGCCGTTTCAGAATTGACTTCTGCAACATACGTGGTTTAAGGGCAAATTTTTTTCTCTGTATATGCCCACGTTTGTCTCCATCGGCAGGATGTTTTCGCCTTAAGTGAAACCCAGGTGTCTGAGGATGCTGATCCACAGGATTTTCACATACCTGGGTATCACCTCCTATCGCTCTTTATTCTTCATAGGGGCCTTGCAATATATATACCCAATGAAGTTGTGTACCAGTGCCAGCAATCCTTAGGCACGAATGATCCTGAATTTAGCTGTCTATGGGTTAAATTTAAAATCAGGGCACATCTTTTGCACTTCGGGTTTATTTACAGAAACCCAAATATGGAAAGGGATAAAACTATATACAACTTCGATGCCCTTTCCGACACTATATCGGAGATCCTCGAAAATTACCCAAACAGTGAAATCGTTATTGCTGGTGATTTCAATGTTCATAACTTATCGTGGCTCCGCCATTCGAGCCATACGACTCGAGAAGGCCAATATGTTGAGCTATTCGCAGCGCACAACCACCTTGCGCAATTAGTGAATGAACCAACACATATTCCGTGTGTTGACGGGCACCAACACAACACCCTCGACCTTTTTCTCACTTCACACCCTGACAAGTATGAAATGATCACTAGCGCCCCTCTCGGAAATTCGGATCATTGCACCATTTCTGCCTCCTTTTCGTTTGCGGAACTTCTTAACGTTTCACGGCCAGCTACGAAACGTTTAAAATATATTTTTGAAAAGGCACGTTGGGCTGAGCTCAACAATTTCTTTCGGCATTTCAATTGGAATCTCTGCTTCCTTGACAATGACGTCAATGCCATGGCAGAAATGGTTGAAAATATAATATTGCTCGGTATGAAAATTTTCATACCATCGAAGCAAATTTCGATTAAACCCAGACCGAAGTCATGGTTTAATCAGACGTGCAGACTTGCAGTCAGATCCAGAGAGGAAGCATTTAGTATCTGGCGGAATGACAAAAACGCGGATACTGATGCGATGCGCAAAAGGGCGAGATCTTCGTGTGCCAAAGTGCTAAGACGTGAAAAAGCTTTAAAAGCAATAAAAGCTTTTGGTCTTTCGTAAAAAGAGTGAAGGAAAATGCTAGTTCTTCTATTCCGGCTCTTTTGAAGGATAATCAAATATTCACTGACCCGGTTGAAAAAGCTAACCTCCTAGCTGAAATGTTTGCAGGTAATTCTTACCTGCCGGAAAGCAATCAACCACTGCCCGCACCCGAGCGTGTATCCGTAACTATGCCAAAGATATACTTTCGAGCTCGTGCAGTTAAAAGGGTTCTAACGAACCTCAACATAAACAAGTCTCCTATGCCGGATGGAATTCCTGCACTGGTCCTGAAGCAGTGTTCTTCGACGTTATCACGTCCTTTGGCAATCGTTTTCAGCACTCTGTACTATAGAGGTCAATTCCCATCGTGCTGGAAGATTGCAAATGGAACGCCGGTCCCAAAAAAGAGTGAGGCAAGCAAACCTGAAAATTACCGCCCAATCACAATCTGTTCCGCGATTTCCAAAGTGATGGAAAGTATGGTGCACTTTCACCTAATGAAATATTTAGAGTCCAACAATTTACTGAACGACCGTCAATACGGCTTCCGTCGAGGGCGCTCTACGAGCGACTTACTAGCCTTCCTCTCGGAAAAATGGCGTGATTCTATTCACCAGTTCGGCGAAAGTAAAGTCGTGGCTCTGGATATTTCTAAAGCATTTGATAGAGTATGGCATGGGGCACTTCTGTCCAAACTTATTGCTTTTGGTGTCGGTGATATCTTCTCTCGATTTATATCGAGTTTTCTCAGGGATTGCGCTATAAGAGTTGTTATAGACGGGATCTCATCTAATGAGTATAAGATAAATTCAGGGGTCCCGCAAGGCTCCACTCTTTCTCCTACCCTATTTCTAGTCTTTCTAAATGACCTCCTATGTCAAACTTCCAACCCTATCCACTCTTTCGCAGATGATAGCAGCCTTTCTCACTCATATTCATTTAGTCGTAGACCAACATCGACTATGATCACTTCGCTGAGGCAGAATATGAGTGACTCATTGAATTGTGACCTCATGAAAATATCGCAATGGGGTCACGCGAACAGGGTCGATTTCAATTCCCAAAAGACCCAATGCTGCATGCTAACACACCGCCGTATGCACGATCACGCTGCCTCATCTGTAAAAATGGGTGGCATAAACATTGAGGAATCAGAAGCTTTTGATGTTCTTGGCATGAAAATTCAGTGTGATGTCCGATGGACTGAGCACATTTTTCAGGTCTCAAAGGAAGCATTCAAGTGCCTCGGTTTTTTAAGACGGTGCAAGACATACTTCACCCCATCTGATCTCCTCACAATTTATACCGCCTACATCCGACCGAAAATGGAATACAACTCTCATGTTTGGGCCGGTGCTTCAAAGACTATTTTGAAGTTACTCGACCGGGTCCAGGAGAGGGCGAGGAAACTCATAGGAGACAGTAGGGTAGCCAACTCTATTGACTCTCTTGAGCATCGTCGCAACGTGGGGTGCGTTTCGTTGTTCTATCGTTACTATAATGGGATGTGTTCTGATGAAATCAGGGAACTTGTTCCCGAAACCCGATCATTCACACGCACGACGCGTTCATCATTAAGAGCACATCCATTTGTGGTCAACTTGGCAGCGAACCGCACTACGCATTACATCGCGTATGTGGAACAAACTCCCTGCCGAAGTCTTTCCTGTCACTTATGACGTGGGAAAATTCAAATCAAATGTCCATTCACACTAGTCCCTCTATCCTCCTTCCCATAACCTGATTTCCTAGTTCCAGCACAATGCATCGCATGTGTAGGGGTCATCCCCTGATTGCTGGTCCAAGATAGAAAAAAAAAAAAAAAGTGGTCGTTCAAAAAAATACTTCTGCGTTTTTTGTAAAACTTTACAAACAACGTTATTTCGTCATTTATTTTTAAAATAAGTCGGAAAAACAAATTCAGGGGGCATCCAAATTACCAAAGGAGTGTAAAGAGCGACTACAAATTATTGAAGAACTACGAAAGCAACGAAATTTTCTTCACAATACTTGTACAGAATATAACACTGGTATACTAATCGTTTCAAGACAACAACAGAGAAAATATCAGAACAATGTGAATGATTTTGTGTGTTGTATAAATTGTAAAGGTTTCTTTTCCAAAAAAACTTTGCGCTTACTCACCAACATGACATGATCCGCTCTCATTTGAGGTTTTTAAAACTTGATGAAATCATTCAGGAGCTGAAAGACATATATAAAACTGGATTATTCGACACGTGTATAGAGGCTTTGAGAACAGTTTCAAGTTGCGACGATAGTTTAATGTGGTTTCGATCGCCCGCAGTTGCCCATCACTTAACGTCTTTAGGAAAAAAGTGTGGTTCTAAACAGAGGTCTGAAGAAGCAAAAAAGGATCTGGAGGATTTCTTGAGTCTCTGGGAGGAAGAAATTCCCGTTCTTATTAATAAAAAGGCTTTCGAAGATCAAATCACTCACAAACGGGCCAAAAAAGTGGTATTGCCGACAAAAAAAGATATTAAAAAAATTATACTTGTATCTAAAAAATTAAATTTTTGGAGAGATTTCTACATTAGAAAACAAATTTGACTTAAATTGCTGGAATGAATTTGTAAAAGATACTTTAATTTTTATTCAGATATTTAATAGAAGGAGTGCAGGAGAAATATAACGTCTGATAATAAATATCTACTTAAACAAGGAGGTGATAACTAACAACTTAGAAACAGAAATTTTAAAAAATATGTCCAAAGAATCGGTTTTATTCGCGAAGCAATATGTACGCTTGACGTTAAGATGAAAACTAGGGAGAACTGTTAGCGTTAGAAGATGCTACTGTGGATCAGTTGGCTAACTTTATGGGACACCATAAAGATATCCACAAAAGTGTTTATAGAGTTTCAGTACCAGTTGCAGAAATAACTTCCGTGTAAAAGCTTCTGATGCCGGCAATAGGTGACAATGATGAAGAAGGACATGACGAAGAAGAGGGGCTTGACGATGAGGAAAATAACGACGATGGCGATTTGGAGATTGAAGGTACAATATTAGATACGAGTAAAAATACAAGTTCATCCGCAGTAAAGAAAAAAGGGAGCAGTAAGTGCATTTTCAGTAAAAATTATTCTAAATAGTAAATATTTCTCATTTCAATATAAGGTAGAATACTAATTGTAATTGAACCTAGTTAAATCTTATATTTTTACTAGTATACGTTGAATAGACATAAACTTAGGTATATTTATTAACACCCTTCTTCTTTTAAAGTCTCCCCTTATGGTAAAACTAAACGTGTGAAATGGAGTGGAGAGGAGAGAGCAATTGTACGTTCGGCGTTTGGAAATTTAAAGGACATTAAAAAACTTCCGAGTAATATGGAATGTTTGAATATTATTAAAAACAACCACTATTTAAGAAACAGAACGCCCAACCAAATGAATCTTGAATTTATAACCAAAGGCGGAGTAAATAGCTAAGAAATCAATAAATATTATAATTATAATAATACAATTGCAGGCAAATACATGTATACTGCGTTGACCTTACGATACACGTTTCTTAATTTAAACTCTTTTTAATATAAATTCATGTAAAGTTTATTATCGGTACTCTAAGTATTATATACAGTGTACCTTAATTGTAATAATCACTAATTAACACACTTTATATTTAATGATAATTATCTTCCAATCGAAATATGTATGTATAAATGATTGATCTCGTATTTTAAACTACTCATTTTTTGTACATTTTATTACCTAGCTATAAACTTTAATGACGTGTACCAATAAATCGATAGAGTAATACGTGAATACCTAACGGTGTTATTCTCATTTCAAATTAATATATTTTGTTATTTTTTTCTTCAGTTTTGTAATATTCATTATATTACAATTCTTGTTAAACTTTACTTCTTTTGCGACTGTGAAACCTAGAAGATCTATTTTTATAATTAACTTAATAAACAGCATTGTGCAACCATATACATTAATATATATATACTTGAAACTCTTGTCATTTTTATAAAATATGGACAAATGGTAATGTACAATAATCTAATTATATTTTATAATTCTAACTACATGAACATTGGTGCCGAAACCCGGGAATATTTTAAATTAACCTGCTAATAAAATTAGTAGTTTATTTAAAATTTTATGATCGATTGATTGGAGCATATATTGGTGATTGTCTGTACAGTTACGATAAGGTAATGCTGGAAATTTCGCATATAATTTAATAAACTTCAATAAGAGTGGAAAAGGAAGAGTTGGACTCTTGTAGTCATAAATACAGAAACTTTTTATAAAAATACGTTCTTAATAATTTTATTTGATTATGCACATCATAATTATTTAAATAGATAGTTTGACAAATTTCATAATTTCGCTCAAAGTACGGTAATTTTCTTTAAATTTGTCGAATCTTCGCAAAGTGCATCTGCAACAAATTTAAAGTATAATATTTTACGCCTGTACATCAGTAATTTCCATTATTTGATGAAATCTTAACTGAACTGAAATTTACCTGGGATTATTCATTGTATTTGTTTTAATTTGTCGAATCTTCGCAAAGTGCAACTGCAACAAATTTGGAACATATTTTCTGTACGCCTGTATAATTGGGATGCAAGGTTGGAATATGTGAACCTTATTACTAATTTTGATGGACATCGTAGATGGTTAATGATAATTTAACTTGAATAATTCTTTTATACCTTATTTTACTCTATATAATAATTACTTTCAACTTCCCTTTGTATACATCCATCTTGTACTAGTTATTGGAAACAGGTACAATATCATAAGTTATCTACAAACACTAATAGACATTCAACGGGTCTTATTAACCAGATTGAAAAAACTCAAAGATCGATTTGCTTCGAAGGGTGAAACTGAGAAAACACGCGGCTATATTGAGAGCCATACTATGGAGCTTGATAACATCTTTCAAAAATTTAAGTACCAGCATAACGAAATCTTACAGATCATGCGCGATACAACCTTGGATGAGAAGGATGTTCCATATATGATGGATGATTGCTATTTTGAATTCACTGATATATATTTTACCTTCAGGGGTAATCTTCTTGATTGTGCTCATAGGGATGATACTGTTCGCTCGCCTTTTAGTAGCACATTTGCGGTGTTGAATAATCGCTCAGATTCCGACGCAGCTGTAGACACTCGATTACCGAGGATTTCTCTTCCTAAATTCTCAGGTCTTTATATGGATTGGATCCCTTTTCGAGATATTTATATTTCCCTCGTGCACTCCAATGTGTCGCTTTCGAAAATCCAAAAGTTTTATTATTTGAAAGGTACACTTTCGGGAGAGGCAGCTGTACTGATAAAATCTATATCAGTTACTGATGCGAACTATGATTCTGCATGGAAAATGTTGGAATCAAGATATAATAATAAGCGAAAGATCGTTGACAATCTTGCCATTAAACTTTTCAATGTTCCTAAATCAGATGGGAGTTTTCACGGCATTAAGGCTCTTTTGGATATGACTCAGGAATGTTTGAATTCGTTTGAAAATTTGGGTATTAACACTTCTGGTTGGGATCCGCTACTTATCCCAATACTCTGCCAGAGGCTCGATCATCAGACTCGTAGGGAATGGGAACAGTCATTGAAATCCTCGACGGATGTTGCCAATAGGTCGGATTGGTTTTCTTTTCTGGTAAATACATTTAGGACTTTGGAATCTTTAAATGATTCCATTACTTCTATAGGCGGATCGAATGCAAGGTATAATTTTGCTGGCAAGAAAAAGGCAAACGTCGATAATGGCAATTTTTCGAAATCGAAATCTATTTCATGTTTATTTTGTGAGAGGAATCATTATCTATCACAGCGCTATAAATTTCTGGCTTTACCTATCAGGAATAAATACGAATTTTTGAACAATAAGAAAATATGTAAAAATTGCTTCTCTATTGGACATCAACAGATTAATTGTAAATCTTTACACAGATGTGCCGAGTGTAAGCAACCACATCACGGTTTTACATGTACAGGAATCTACAACAATTCAAACTTCAAGCATTAGTATGGATATTTCATCGGAATCTCCCCGTGCGGTTCAGAATGCTCATGCATTTCATAGTGTGATACTCTATACTATGCGCCTTTTTGTCAATACGGTGAATGGTAGATTTCCTCTAAGGGCTTTGTTAGATCCGGCAGCTCAGGGAAGTTTAATAAGGGAATCTGCTGATCAACTTTTACGTCTCCCCAGGCAGAGGACTCAAACTTGTGTTTTTGGCATAGGGAACAGTGAACAGTTATCTCGAGGTATGGTTACTGTAGAATTATTGTCTGCGGACTCCAAAGGAGTTTATTTTGAACAGCCATTGTGCTTCCCAATGTCTCATCTTATCGACCGGATATTAGTGCTAGAAGTTTGTATTTGCCAAATTTGGAAAATGGTAGTTTTGCTGATCCATTTTATTAACGAACGGACCAGATTGATATTCTGCTTGGTTCTGATATTTGCCCCAAAATTAAGATACCTTCTGAGTCATTCGTTCATAACAATTTGTTCTTTCAGAATACAATTTTTGGTTGGGTATTTTCTGGTTCGTCGGAAATTGCGGGCACAGGTGCTATGCAGTGTTATAATGCTTGCTTGGAAAATCTCCTGCGATCATTTTGGGAGCAGGAGGAGGTATCTGCATCTGCAATACTACTGAGGAGGAACAGGCTTGTGAGAATTTTTTTAGGACCACATCTAGGCGTACGTCTTCGTGCCGTTATGTGGTAGCTTTGCCATTTAAATCTCTTCTACGAGAGAATAATTTGCCTACAATTCATAATAATATGTTAGCAGCTCTAAAGCGTTTTAAACAATTGGAGAGTTCGTTTCTACGTCGGCCATTGTTTTCTGTTATGAGGGAATATGAAGATTTAGGTCATATGACGAAAATTGGTACATACCCTGCGGATATTACTTACTCCGCTAAGGCTGCTGCACAGATAAATGGAAATTTACCGTCTGCTCGATTAAGAGCCTATTTCACCAATTCTATTTAAATATCAATTCATATTTAAATGTCGATTTTCATTTTCATCTAGATATACTCATTGAATATTTAAATACTGTTTAAGTAGCCAGCACTCTGCATTTAAATATTGATTTTGCAACAGCATGAAACAGCTTTTAAACAGCTTTTTAAAAAGCTGTAAGTCGGCGCTATCATATTACCATAAATATGCGTTACCATACTTTCTTGTGTTTCATTATTTCAGTTGGTGAAAATAAAATTTTTTTAAACATACTTTAAATAAAGATCATTAATTTAATTAAATTGTGTTTAAATAGGTTTAGTGAAAGAGACCCTAAATGTTACCAGACCTTTCAAGCATAGTGGTGTTGATTATGCTGGCCCTATTTTTATTAAAAATTCTAACCTGAGGTCCGCTGTTGCTTCAAAGGGATATGTTTGCCTTTTTGTGTGTATGGTTACAAAGGCAATACACTTGGAAGCTGTAAATTACGAAAATCCACTGATGAGCTAAGTAAGCATTAGCGAAATAGTACTATATGGATATGCTTTCCTCCTCAGTTATTGAGTTGCTTTTGTAATAAAATACTTTATGATATTTTCATACTTTATGAGAATATCATAGGGTATGTAATAATAAATTTCACATATAATTTTTAAGGGAAAAAAGCACAATTAGAATCATATATATAAAGAGATATTCCCAAAATAAATTCAGTTAATATAAAATACTACATGTGCACGGTATAAGATTTTGATATTATTTTATTTCTTTTGTTTAATTTTTTAAATTTTTCATTTGATTCAAAATACAATAGTTATGCTGGCCGATGGCAAGCCTAGTGTAGATGAGAAGAAAAAACTAAAAATAGAAATGTGTGTGTTATAAAAGTAAACTCATGGATTGCTATGTTTTCGTTTATAAGGGTGGTTAAATTTCAAGGGCCGATATTGATTTTGAATAAAACACAAACTATTTAGGAAATTATTGTAATTTTATTTTATTATGATATATTGGTATTACTCAATTATGTATGGAACAAAATATCGGCCAAATGGGCGCCGCGACCACGGCGGCACACCTCCATCCGATGGTCCAAATTTTCGATGACGCTGAGGCATAATTGAGTTTCTATGCCATTAATGTGCCGAATTATCTCATCCTTTAGGTCTTGAATTGTTGCTGGCTTATCGACGTACACCTTTTCTTTCAAATAACCCCAAAGAAAAAAGTCCAACGGTGTCAAATCACATGATCTTGGCGGCCAATTGACACCGCCATTACGTGAGATAACACGGCCATTGAATTTGTTGCGCAAAAGAGCCATTGTTTCGTTAGCTGTGTGGCAAGTGGCACCGTCCTGCTGAAACCACATATCGTCCACATCCATATCTTCCAATTCGGGCCATAAAAAGTTCGTTATCATCTCACGATAGCGAACACCATTCACAGTAACTGCCTGACCGGCCTCATTTTGGAAAAAATACGGCCCGATGATGCCGCCAGCCCATAAACCGCACCAAACAGTCACTCTTTGTGGGTGCATTGGTTTTTCGACAATCACTCTTGGATTCTCATTGGCCCAAATGCGGCAATTCTGTTTATTGACGAATCCACTGAGGTGAAAATGTGCCTCATCACTGAAGATGATTTTCTTCGAAAATTGATCATCCACTGTTGCCATTTCTTGCCACCATTCTTGATTGTGTATCTCTCCATGGTTCAAATTGAGTAAGTCTGAAATAGAGAAATGTCAAATAAAATTCGGAAAAAAGCTTGGCGTTTAGGTGTGGTTCACATTCAACATCGGCCCTTACAATTTAACCACCCGATAGATTTTTTGTTTTTTTTTATGTTTGATATTCAACTTCAATTCTCGATTGTTTAGTTGAATTTTAAACATATAGATCTTGGGTTTGTATTCAAAAATTAGGAAAAATCCACTGATGAGCTAAGTAAGCATTAGCGAAATAGTACTATATGGATAGGCAAAAGGAAATATTAAAAAATTATTAAGTGATATTCTCAAAATATCCATTAGAAAAAATAAAAAAAAACAAAAATCTGATATAAGAATCCATAAGGTCAATAACATTTGAGTTTAATACTGCAATCAACAATAATGAGCAAAAATCAAGAGTACCTCTCCATTAATAATGCTCTTTGTAATGAATGTAAAAAATCTCTTCCCATAACTGGGGATTATGTTAAATGTCATCAATGTGGGAGTAAATACCATTATTCTCCGTGCGCTACACTTTCTGCGTCAAAATATGCTAGTATGAACATCGATAAGAAGACTTCATGGAAATGCCATAACTGTAGATGTGAGAAAAACAGAAGTAAATCGCCGAATAGTTTATATCAAGAGGTAGTACATGAAGAAATCCAACAGCAATCTAAAAAACAACAACATAAGGATAACGAACAAAAGATCACAAATGACACTGATAGTAATTATTTGTCCAACAATCCAGAATATATAAATACAGTCAATGCCAATCTGTTTGAGATGAAGGGAGAATTGCAGTCGTTTAAAGCCACAACATCTAGCGAACTAAGTGATATAAAGAATAGCTTAACACAGTTAAGCAATAATATATTGTTAGCTAATACCGCAATGAGAGAAGAGATGACAAAAATCTAAAAAAAATCTAAATGATACAATTTCAAATTTGGCAGCTCAGGTCAGTGACGTAAAAAAATAGAATAATGAAAAAGAGATACGCATTCAAAAAATGGAAGGGAAAGTAAATACTCTCGAACAGCAATTGTTAAACAAAAACCTGGAAATAAAAAATTTAAAAGACAACAACATTGATGCCGTAGAGGCAATTAAAATTATTGCAGCCTCCGTTAACGTATGCATCCAAAAGTCTGATATAAGCAATGCATATAGAAAAAAAAAAAATGATAAAATCATTGTTGAGTTTTGCTCTTAAAAAAAAAAGAGTTAATGTCAAAAATAAATGGTTACAGAGTGAAGGGAAATATATTTCGTAGATCGGAAGAGTCAAATGACAATGTAAATGAAATAGATCAAATATTCATAAATGATCAATTAACTGTCAATAATCGTCGACTTCTTTGGCAGGCTAAAAATAAAGCAAGGGAGGTTGGTTGAGCATTTGTTTGGGTTCGTGATGGACATATATTTGCAAAGAAAAATGAAATCGCAACAATGATATCAATATAAAATGAATGTGATATTGACCTTATATCTTAAAAAAAACAGAAAAATTAAAGAAAACAAACAAATATTTAAATAAACAATTAAAAAAGAAAATAAACTATACGAAACAATTTTGTTCCTTAAAACTTTTTTCACAATCGTTAAAATGGTTAATGCTAGTGTATTGTTAGAAGATTTTAATCAAATAAATAACACATACATAAGTTATCCCATATCCTTATTAATGTTAAATATTCGTTCAATGCGCACTAACTTCAACACTTTCTTAGCGTCTATACATAAAATTATAAATAAAGTTAAAATAATCGTAATGGTAGAAACAAATATAACAAACGAAGAAGGTTCATTCTATAGTATAAGTGCATTTAACTCCACATATATTAACAGAGATGGTGGAATACATATATTTATTAAGGAGAACATCGAATTTAATACTATTACAACAAATACAAGTTCTTTTGAATCTATCCAAATCAAAATCCAAACACAGGAATGTATTATATTACTGGCAATATATCGTCCACCGTCTCTTAATATTAATACTTTTATTAAAGAGTTAGATGATCTGATCAAAACAACAAATGAACATAACATTATCATCACTGGAGAAATTAATATTGATCTCTTAAAAAGCTATTACACAGTAACTAAATATCTAGATATGATAGCGTCAAATGGTTTTAAAAGTTTAATAAACGTATATACAAGAGAAGACATAAGCAGAAATACAAGAACATGTATTTATCATCTCTTAAGGGTGCTTTAAACGATAAGATTTGTCGTACGTAAAATGTGAGAGAAAATAAAATGAAATTCCATCCGTATTTAAAAAACAGAGAGTAAAAATCGGATGGTTGTTTTCTGGCGTTTACACCATTGGTATGGATAAAATCAAGTAAGATGAAAACATTCTCATTTAATTTAACTACAGCTGTTTGCTTGTTTTCCCCAGGGATGGAGTTCTTGTGCAATTGAATTTTTTTTTTTAATAACCTTGAAAAATATTTTTATAACTTTCGAATATGTTATTTTCGTGGGCAAAATTTTTAGTGTACTTTTGGAAAATATACGTATATTTTTATAAAATTGTTCTGTCGTGGTCTAAAATGTACATTTTGATTTTATAATTGGTATAAATTTATGAAACCAGTTTTCCCTCCCTGGTTTCTCACTTTTGTTTACATAAAAATGCATCCCTGATCTAATGGTGTGTGTTGGTTTTTGAAAAATTTTAAAAAATCAAGAGAGCCATACGACTGTCAAATTTTCATCCGTATTTTCTCTCAAAATCTTATATTCATTACATATTACGTTTAGACGATCCGACTTGTGCTCTTCTACACAAAAATTTGGCTTGTCGTACGACTTGTGGGACAATGTAAAGCACCCTTTAGTAAGAAATAAACAGATCGACAAAAATGAATACACTGCAATAGTAAAATCACACATATCAGATCATTATGGTATAGCTTATTGTCTTTCTTACAAGAATGAAGAAATACGTACAACAATGCCAATCCAACGAGCAAAAAAAAAATAAATACAAAGTTTGTCAAAATATACGCACAACCGATTGCGAAGATGTTAAAAACCAAACAACCCCGAACGAAATGTTAAACTTGCTAAATGAAAAATTTAAATACATTTACGAAAACTCTACTGTTAGTACAATAATTCGTAGAAATAGATTGCCAAGCCCGTGGATCGCCAGAAAATTCCAGATGTCATAGACTTTGGTGTAACTAAAAATTTACCCAGCGATTGGATTGAAGTCGAAGCTACGCTTGATTTATCTTCAGATCACTCACCCACTATTATCACGTTGCACAACCTGTTAAAAGTATCGCCAATTGATGATAACAGGATGACGGTTACACGGATAAATTGGCTGAAGTACAAAAAGTATATGAGTACTCATTGTACTGCCAATATGCCTTTACGAACCGCAAAAGATATTGAAGATTTCGTTGACAATTTTGAGGAAAATGTAAAACAGGCAACTCAACACGCTTCCTCTACTCTGCCTAAATCAAGATTCAATTACATTTACTCTGCCGACGTAGAACAATTATTGAATGAAAAAAGGAGGGCCAGGAGAGAATGGCAACAATGCAGGTCACCTCAGCTCAAGTCTAGACTCAGAGAATGCACCAAACGATTGAAAACCCTCTTAGATTTTAAAAAATCGGCTTCTCTTCAAAAATTCCTGGAAGAGCTGGATGCCACACCTCAATCAAATTACTCCCTCTGGAGGGCAACAAAAGGGTTGAAAAGGCCTGTAATAACTAAGTTGCCACTGAGAAAGCAGAATGGAGACTGGGCAAGAACTGAAATGGAAAAAGGCACCCTATTTGTAGATCATTTGAAAAATGTTTTTACCCCACATATAAGTAATGAAGCTTCTGAACTGCCTACTCCTACTGTTGGACAAAACTTTCCCTTTAGATTCAATATGCGAGACATTGACAATGCTATCGGAAATTTAAACTATAGAAAAGCACCAGGTTTCTACAGAATAACTAACAAAATGCTCATGGAACTGCCATTCATTGCAAAGAAAAGTATTCTTTTTATTTTTAATGCGGTTATACGTCTGGAGCATTTTCCAACCAAATGGAAACTTGCATTAATCATTATGATTCCTAAACCAGGTAAAGACAGCACCAAAGTTGAATCTTTTAGACCAATAAGCCTGCTCCCAACTATGTCTAAATTATTTGAAAAATTATTTATGAGTAAATTGCTACCTATGGTGAATGAGTTTCAATGCATACCAGATCATCAGTTTGGCTTTAGAAGGAAGCATAGTACTATAGAACAAACTCATAGGCTTGTGAATGTCGTTAGAAAAACATTCGAGGAAAAGAAATATTGTTCTGCACTTTTCATAGACGTCTCACAAGCTTTCGACAAAGTATGGCATGAAGGCTTAATACATAAAATAGAACAAAAATTACCATCAAACACACATAAACTTCTAAAATCATACATAACCGGCAGAAAATTTATGATAAAAGAAGGAAATTTTTTGAGCCCTCCACAACTTATACAAGCTGGAGTTCCCCAAGGCAGTATCCTGGGGCCTTTGTTGTACTTGATATACACTTCTGATATGCCTACGAGCAATGAAATCCATACATCTACATTTGCAGACGATACAGCCTTTCTAAATGTTAACGATAACCCACATGTAGCTTCAAGAAAATTACAGGACCATATATCTCGATTAGAAAATTGGTTAAAGCAGTGGAGAATTAAAGTAAATGAACAGAAATGTGTACATATCACATTCACTTTGCGGCGGGAAACGTGTTCACCTGTTCAAATTAATCACCAATATATTCCGCAACACTCAGAAGTTAAATATCTCGGTATTCACCTTGATCGTCGTTTGACTTGGAAAACCCATATCGAAGCAAAGCTGACACAAATGAAATTAAAGGCAATTCAACTGAACTGGCTTATGGGCAGAAATTCAACGCTGACCCTAGACTGCAAATTATTACTGTACAATTCAATTTTAAAACCAATATGGTGTTATGGTATACAATTATGGGCTACTGCCTCACGCACGAATATAGAAAAAATCCAAAGGCGACAGAATAAAATCCTACGTATAATTACAGCGGCCCCTTGGTACATTAAAAATTCCCGACTCCACGAAGATCTTAATGTTCCGATTGTAAACACCGTGTTTTCCAAATTCACCACAACTTATGTAGAAAAACTTGAAGTCCACCCGAATCCACTGGCTCGAAATATCAAAAATTTCTCAGGTCATACCAGGCTGAGAAGGAGGGATACTTTAGCCCTCTACCTGTCTCAACTCACATAAAAAAAAAAAAAAAAAAAAAGAATCTGAAACTACTGTGGAACCGATGCTTTCGCCCTGGCGCTGGCTGGGGTGAATATTTTCTTGTTTTATTATTTAAGATTTGATTACTTGTTGTTAGTTCAATATACATTGAAGATTCAATAAATAAATAAATGGAAAAAAAAAAAAAAAAAAAAGCCCGTGGATAAATGACAATTTAATTAAGTGGTTTGAACATAGGGATAAACTTTATAAAATATGGTTAAGAAATAAAAACAATAAACCTGTGAAAGTCAATACAAAAAATATAGAAACTGCGAACTATATTAATGAGCAATTAAGTAGGAAGAACCAGGTTTGGGTTGGTTGGTTCAAGTGGTACCCTCTTCGAAAAAAGGAGGTCACAAAGTGCCGTTTTGATACCACAAAACTCTCGAAACCCAAAGAGAAGTTGCTGTCATCGACCACAGTATTCAGCACCTATATCCAGCCGGCCACCTTCTAGAATCGTACCAATATGGTGGGGCCCATGCCCCCGATGCCGCTAAGATCCTCAAAGAAGAGGCTCCCAGTATTCTCCGCCTGCCCCAGCACAGAGCTGCGCACAATAGATGGAAAATTTATTCCCCACTATCGTCGTCACCACAGCCTCTGCACCTTGTATTCCCACCTATCCCAAGGTGGCCGGCGTCCCTCCCCATTGGCCAGTACAGACTGCCACACAACGGGAAATGTTGTTCCTCGACATCCTCATGAGGTTGTCGGTTCTTCGTTTGTCATAGACCGGAAAGGTCTGCCTTGAGATGGAGCAGGTTTCCAAACCCCCCACCTCTGTTCTGCCTTTCCCATGAGGTCTTTACCTCATCCATAGTCCCCGCCTGATCTCACGTATTGGTAACGGGACCTCTGTACATTGTGGGTGGGATAAAGCCGTGCCCTCAGGAGCTAGCCCATCGGCCAGCTCGTTTCCCTCAATATAATAGTGGCACGGTACCCAAACCGGAGTTACTTGATCGTTCCTGTGGAGCCGCATCAGGGTTTCCCTGCACCGTGTGATTAGCTTTGAGGTCAAGGCCAGATTTCAGCCTGGTTATCAGTGAAAATCCTAATATTGCCCCGGTGTATGTGCCCGCTCCGATTTCATCGACCATCAATATCGCATACACCTCCGCCTCGACGACATTCGCATGATCCGTAAGTCTGTACACATTCCTGATATCCAGCCGCCTGCAGTAAACCCTAGAGCCGACCCTGCCGTTCATTTTCGAATCATCCGTGTAAACTCCTCAACTGTCGTCATTTTTGCAATTTCTCCTCCACCATTTCCTCGAAGGGACGATGGCATTGAAATCCAAAACTGGCGTCCTGTAATCCGTGACCACCACCCTCAGGCGTACCGCACTACAACCAGCAGTGCACACAATGTGAAGGTCAATCGGCAGCAAATGGAGCATGGCATCCAGAGCAAGGCCTCAACGCCGCCGTCACCACCAATGCTGCCGTCCTCTGCACCCTTGCCAGCATCCTACTGATGTCGTCCGGGTGGCGTTCCACCAGACTAAGCACCCGTACGTCAGAATGGGCCTCCTATAGCCGTAAATGCCCACAACTTCAACCCCGGCCGTACTTTCATATCTTTAGTAAAAAACATTAATTTAAAAAGGAACACTATTTGGTCAATTTTCTAAACTAAGTTAAATTTAAATAGCAGAGAACTGCATGCTTTTATGTAAACTTTTTTCAAAAGCAAATACATATATATTTCGACAATTGTAATTCATTTAATTGCAACTTCAAATTTACTTGAAAGTAAATTTTCGATTCAAAAATTCCCCCAAAAATATGCTTCACTTTGAATAGAAATTATTTCCATAACGAATTTTATTAGAAGGTTATAATAAATTTGAGGAAAAAATATAAAAATACTTTAGTTACATATATAATATTCATTTGTATCGAATTATTTAATTAATTTCCATTAGCTATTTTTCCGAAAATTACATATCGAAAACTCGAAACCTTGATTTAGTATTAAAATAGGTTTTTTCTGATATATATATAGATAAGTAGTCTATTTATATATATTTTGTAAAAATTTGCCTTTGATTTATCTAAAATTTTGTTTTAGCGTTATATGTATATATGATTTTGTTGAATTTCTTTTATTACGTATGTATGTATATATTTTAATAATTTTTTTTTGAGTGTCAAGATTTGGAAGATTCTGTTAAAATTTTATCTAAAATTTTGTTATTGCATAAATTACACTTTGGCCAAGTACACTGTTGTACATACATAGTTTCTCATATCAAGAATTTTCTGTTTGAAGAAAGTTTAAAGGGCAGGATCGCGAAATCGATAGGAACTGCAGAGTGGCAGAAAAGCAGGGCGCTTTAGAGAGCTCTCTCAGGTGCAGCTAGTGTATATAGGAAGAAATTTACAAGGTTCGATACAATTCTGCAGCCTTAAAACTTATGTGATGTATTGGGTAGAATAAAGCTAAAATTTTTGTTTCGAACAGCTATTTTTTTTGATAAGTGAAACTGAATTGAATTTTTTTTGCGGGCAGATTGGCTCAAGTTGCAATTTTTTTGTTGCAATTCAACGTTAAAATACATGTTTTTTTTATTTACAGTTTATAAGTTTTAATAGTTTAATTTATATGTAGAAAATTGTTAATAAAAGTATATTTAGTGTAATTTGCAAAAAAATGATGTATTGCTAAATTGGTGACAAGGGATTTTGAATGGGAAGGTGAGTGTGGGGGTACTGCCAAGTGGGGTCATAGGGTTGAAATAGAGGGAGAGTAATTACCATGGTAGGGTTTGGGCGGCTGGAAATTAAATTCAACTTTGAATGTGTGCCCATGAGTGTGTGAAGTACCAGTTGTAGAATTTTGTAAGATTTTTTTTATTGATGTGTTTCCGAGCTTAGGTGAGGGTTAAGAACACACCCCATTAATTCTCTAATCGACGAGCTACCGGTTCTTGATCACCTAAGTGCCAAGTGTGAAGTACATAATAATAAATAAAAAATAGTGATTCTCCACTAATATGGGAGAATCCAACAGTAGGTGTGTAGAAAAGCGAAACACAGAACAATAGTCAAGTAGGTAATTGACAACAATAGCCCAGGATATACTTGTCGACAAACTTCGGGAACGTTGTGGGTGAAATTCGTAGCCGTTTTAGCGTACAGCTGAAAGTCCGTTGTACGAATGAATCCACGAGTTTTGAAGGAAGTTGATAGTATATTACGAGTTCAGACAGGAGAGAGGAGAGGGTTCTTATGTACGATGAATAAGGTGCCTAACTATACGCACTGACTCTTCGGTGTTATAATGTTTTTTTTTTGTGTTGATAGTAAATATATGATGGATGTCGCTTGTGAAGCAATATTACGCTTAGACAATAGCCGCAGTGGCTCAGTGCCAGTGTTCGAGATCTTCGGCGAGTAGTATTGACCTCTGGGAAACCATAGAACGTCCGTATGGGGAATTCCGTGAGCACAGGCGATATCTTAAATAGGCAATAGTTTTTATTTTTTTTATTTAATAGCACATGTTTGTTAGCCCTTTTAATAGGGAGCCTTTTTGGATGAATATATATATATATATATATATATATAAGCATACACCACACACACTAACGCATTCAAAATCCCCAGCACTGTACTGAATAGTTTGGTCTACAGGAAGGGAAAATTTTTTTTGGTGTTATTCTAGAATCAATTGCAAAATTTTTTTTATTCATTTATTTACCCATTTCTTTAAATTATTTAATATATATTTTGTTATTTACCTTTCTTAAGATCCCTTAAGTTTTATTATAATTTCTTATTTATATGTTTTTATATACAGATATATTCCATTATCATTTATATTATATTTGCGTTTTCTACTACGTCTTTGATAGCTCCGTGGCTCATAATTTTTAATTGTTTAGCTGTCATTGTTTTACTACGCCTACGCCATATATATAATTTAAATTTATACTTATTTCAAGTGCATATTTTTTTGATATATTCAATACACTAACTCAACCTCTTTATTTAATGCGTTTTTAGAATTTGTGATGTATGTCCTTTGATATAATAAGAGTAACTTTTTTGTTGATATTGAAAGTTATTATGTCCTTATATATTTTTTTAATTCTTTAATTCTATCTCATAGAAACGTCCTGTCATTTTTCGAGATTTGGTGTTCTAAGAAAGGTTAAAATTCAGTAAAATCCCAGAAAGTGTTCGACTTAGTAATCAAATACATTGATTTTGAATGCGAAGAAGGTACGTTTTCTGAATTATTGAAATGCGTACAAGGTTTATGCAAAAGAATTGTTAACATTTGGAAAAAAAAACCATCGCATAAAATCAAATGTTTTAAAAAGGTATTCAGACTGGCTGGCTACCAAAAAAGTTGTTTCCTTAAAACTTAAAACTGTACCTTCAGTACCTAAAGACCAAGTATTACAAGCAAATAAACGTGGTCGCCCTACATCTGATTTCACAAATTCCTCACAGAGAACAAAACAACGTAGAATAGGAAAGTTGGCAGAAACTGATCCGACTGCAGTGGATGCCTTACATGGTGTATACTTAAAACCAACACAAATTTGTTCGGAATTAAATGTTGCTGAAGTTCTTGCATTAATAATTGAAACAAATTTAACAAAACAGCAGTACTTGCACATCCGAGATTTTATAAACTCTAAGGCTTCCTTTAGTATGTTCCTAGTTACGAAAACGTGTTAAAGGAAAAGAAAAAAAGTTACCCTAATGCAGAATCTATCACCGTAAGTGAATCACAGGCTGAAATAGAGTTACAAAATCTGCTTGACAATACAGCTTCACGGATTTTAGATCTCCAATATGAAGTCTGGAAAGACATATCTCCTGTTAGTGTAAATAACCTGGTTTTGATTGGAAAATGGGGAATTGATGGTAGCTCTGGTAATAATGAGTATAAGCAACGTTTTAGTATCAATAATCTACGTGACAATAATTTATTTGTAACATCTTATGTGCCCCTTCAACTAGTGATAAAATCTGCGAAACCTGAAGATACAAAAATAATATGGAAAAATCCTCGGCCATCTTCAAATCGGTACTGCAGACCAATTCGATTCAAATTTAAAAAAGAAACATCCCAAGCAAAGACTATAAATATATAAAGAGTTGCACTGTCATACATTGTTCTGCCAATGCTAAATTTGCAGTTTGGTTTTAGTACAAAAACCATGCTAAAACCACTTTTTTCAAGAAAGTCATTTATTTTCTGAGAGAATTTATTATTCTCATGTCTCTACTATTCATTTACATATGCATACATGTGTTCATACGTTTGTGTCTTTGCATTCTCAAGTATGTGTGCATGTGTGTACATTTAATAAACAAACGAAAGAATCCATATAAACAAACAAAAACAGCAAAGGCTCGTTTTGTGTTCGCACAATATATGTGGACATAAGATACGTAAAGCTAATGTCGCTGATTCTTATTTGATTGGCAAATATATGTATTTTATTGTTGTACTATTGCAAGAACATCGATTCGCACCGAATTTAATATTATTTAAAATTGGAAATTTATATAACTATGTATATCTATATAAAAATAACGTGTCACGACGTTTGTTCTCGCTAATCTCCGAAACTACTGGACCGATTTAAATGAAATTTTGCGCAGATATGTTAACAGTGTATAATTTGAAATATAGGCTATATTTTATTTTGAATTTGAAATAGAAAAAAAAGCTTTTTGAATAACCTGGTCATTTATAAACAGATTTTCAAAATTATTCTTTTGTTCTTGTTCTTGTGCTCGCTGCCGTATGGATATAATAAAACCCGCGCAAATTTTGTCATATCCATCAGAAATGTTTGTACATGCAAAAAATTACGATAAAAATTCAGATTTTGGAAGTTTGTGTGCTCCATCAGACTTATTTTTTGCAGTATGTAAGATTCATATAAAAGTTTTCGAAAAAATTTTTTCTGAATCCAAAGAAATAAAAAACAGAAAAAAAACTATTGTTGAGCAATGTGTAAATTGCACCAAAAATACAATATATTCCTTTTGGTTTCAGGAAAACAACGTATGCTATAAGCACAGAATGGAGATGGTAAATTTATTAATTCTTACACTTTTACGAAAGCATTTCCCTCGTGGGAAACATACAAATACAAATTAACGAGCGCAGAAAAACTTAAAATTATAAAACAATAAAACATATGCTCAATTCAGAAAATTATTAAATATGTACCAATCACCAAAAATAATTACATTTCTTGTGCTAGTTATCACTTATTAAAATGATTTTAATAAATTTTATAATAGTTTTGTAAACAAAATAATAAATTGTATGGTTTTCGAACTCAGGTAAGCTCACGTTTTATTTGATTTATGCATATACATAGATATTCTAACTATACAATTGAAAATTCTAAAATAAAATATTTAATAAAACAAATGAGTATACATAGTTCGGTGCGAATCAACATAAATGCAATAGTACAATAACAAAAAACGTAATTTTACCCTACAGCCATAGAAATCGGTCGCATTGGCTTTGCACTGTTTATTTGCACATGACTTATATGAAAACAAGAAACTGCTTTTAGTTGTTAATATTGTTATTGAATGTGCTTTGCACAAGAAATATAACACACACAAACACATTTCTCAATAAGCATCATTTATATGTGTAAACAACAAAAAAAACCATAATTTCTGTGGAAAAAAAATTTCTAGTAGAGTTAAAAAAAACAAATGTTTCAAAAACAACAACAAAATAAACTTGACAAAACCAATGCTTATTACTACATACATACTTATGTACGTACATATGTATGTATGCCTAAAATTATTGTGTTCTCTTCTCTTGCTCAAAGACTCTCTTGCTACTTCCCCCCACAACATCACTAAACGCAAACGATTTTTGTTTTTATTCAATGTTCTACGTGCAATATCTTTATATATTTATAGTCTTTGTCCCAAGTTTGTATTGATGAGAGAGATTATTTCAAGCAGATTTATATGTTGAAATGTATTATATGTTGAAATGCACAGGGTATTCTAAATCTGAACAGAAAATATATATTGAACACAAATTGCAACTGACTATGGTGGACGGTAAAGTATGCAACGCATTAAGCCAAACGTCATCTGCTAAATGTTACATATGTAAAGCAAACCCGAAAGAGATGAATGATATAGAAACATGTCTACAAAAAGTGGTGCACAAAGAATATTATGAGTTTGGATTGTCACCTTTACATTCATATATTCGCTTTTTCGAATATTTCATTCACGTTGGTTATAGATTAGGTTTAAATAAATGGCAAATTAGATCAAAAGATGAAAAGAATATATTTATGGAAAGAAAAAGAGAAATTCAAAGCAAGTTCAGATCGGAGATGGGTTTGTTAGTAGACAAGCCTAAACCAGGAGGTAGTGGGACGTCAAACGATGGCAACACCGCAAAGCGATTTTTTAATAATCCTGGTTTAGCTGCTAAAATAACGGGCATTGATGAAGGGCTCATAACCAGATGTGCAACATTACTGCAAGCTATATCATCAGGCTACAAAATAACAATGATAAATTTAAAAAATTCGCGCTTGATACTGCCAAAGGGCTGGTAGAGAAATACCGTTGGTTCTATCTCCCACCCTCACTACACAAGGTTCTACTGCACGCCTCTGAAGTAATTGACGATGCTATAGTATCAATTGGAGAACTTTCAGAGGAAGCTGCAGAAGCCAAAAATAAATATATTAAAAAGTATAGGCTCCAACACACACGGAAAATTTCTAGAATTGCAACAAACACGGATTTATTAAATAAGCTATTGCTGAGTTCATTTCAGGTCAACGAAAATTACCATGTAAAAAGAAAAGTACTCTATTAAAATCTACAATTGAATTGCTGCAAGAGTAGCAAATTGAAAACTAAATTTTTTAAGGTTTTAATAACAACTGTATAAGAAACGAATTTTGAAAAAAAAGTGGACTTGGTGTAGTATTTTAAAACAATAAGGTGATAAATTTTATATGGCAAAAAACATACGTATTCTGATTAAGGGACAAAATTAACTTAAAAGATAGGTATAACTCAAAGGAAAAATATTGTTAATTAATTTTTTCCACTTTTTCACAAATAAATTTATCGAAAGTGAAAGTTAGGAAGCTAGTCGTGAGAAACCAGAAAATTATTCTGAATATTTTATTAACAGGAATGTAAAAAAGTGGGCGGGGACAAATGATCACGCCTATTTTAGAAAGATATCGTTATTATAGTATGAGAAAAATTCTGTGTAAATTTCAAGATGATATCTTTACTTTTACTTGCTGATGGCGAGTAGTCAGCGTGTTGGCTCTGCAACCAGAAAGACCCAGGTTCGATTCCCAGCCGGGTTAAATCAGAAAAAAAAATTTTTCTGAGTTTTCTGTGCTACAGCACCCTCCTTCGTCGGTATTTGAGCAATAAAACGTCGGCGAAGTAAAATAATAAATAAAATGGCTCCATTAGCTTAAAAATAATGCGTCAAAAAACATCAGAGACGCCGCAACTTTGCTTTATAATTTACACGCAACTGCAGAGTTGTGCAAGAATTAAGCTCTATCTTCCTACCACTTTCACCACCTGTCTATTTCTTCCCTATCCTTCTCTCTAGTTCCAGTGCAATGCATTGCATATGTAGGGGATAGCCCCTGAGCACTGGTCCAAGATAAAAAAAAAAAAAAAAAACTATTTTTGTCACTCTCCTCCATACAAGTGCAACCAGTGTCCGGGGGGCTCACGTCAATGTCTAAACGCCAAAACATACTTAAAACCAAACAACCAATAAATAATAAACCGTCGATAGCCGATACCCTAATAAGGGTAAGTAGAATTACCGCGTCATTAGCCCATCTAAGACATTATTTACCATTGGATATCAAAAAGAAGAATTATGATGAAATCAGGTCGGAGATTTTTGCTGAAAACCCTAATCACAGAACTCTATCTAAACGCATTTTACATATGAGAGCGAAATTTTTAGAACTTCGTAAACATAAACGGCTCATAGTAGATGCAATAAATAGGGCAAGGGAGGTACACAAAGATCCCAGGATATTTACCGAAATTGCAATAAAAGGAGAAAATTTTACAGGCTTGTTAGATACCGGAGCAACCGTTACCATTTTAGCGAAGAATTGCCGGGAAATTATAAATGAAATGAACATCGAAATCCTGCCCATGTGCAATAATGTGAAGACAGCTGGTGGTGAGGAATATCGAATTGTAGGCAAAATAAAGGTGAACATCGAATATAAGGGTCAAGCGAAACAAATGACATTATATCTATGCCACGACCTCGAACAGGAACTATATTTGGGGGTGGATTTTGTAAGAAATTTTAATTTAATACCACAGGTAATGGAAGTGGCCGAACTGAAAAGGAAGAATTTTCAACCTAATCTACTCACCAACGGTAAAGAGCACATGATCAAGCCACATACGTTAGAAGATTCCCAGAAGAAACTGTTAAAAGAGGCAATCGAATGTTTCGATTCGTTCGAAGAAAAGGGTCTAGGACGAACGCCGCTGGAAAAGCACACTGTAAAACTAGTGGAAGGCGCAGTACCAGTAAAGGATAGGTATTACCCCATTTCGCCAGCGGTACAGCAGATAACATACGCTGAATTTGATAATATGCTCAAACTGGGGGTAATAGAAGAAAGTGAAAGCCCGTGGAGCAATCGTACGACGTTAGTTCGTAAGCCTGGAAAGAACAGGTTATGCCTCGATGCCCGCAAACTAAACGCAATCACCATTAAAGACGCTTATCCGCTGCAGAACATATATGGTATACTGAGCCGGATAGATGATACGCACTATATCAGTAACGTCGATTTAAAATACGCGTTTTGGCAAACTGAGATGGATGAGGAGAGTAAGAAATATACGGCATTTACTGTCGCCGGTCTCCCGTTGTATCAATTTCGAGTTATGCCATTCGGGTTGTGCAACGCAGCCCAAAGATTGTGCAGGCTTATGGATAGGGTTATCCCGAGTAGACTAAAAGATAACGTGTTCGTATATCTAGATGACCTATTGGTCATATCAGGCGAATTCGAGGAGCATATTCGTATATTGAAGGAAGTTGCTAATTGTCTGAAGGAGGCAAACCTCACAATAGGCTTAACGAAATCACACTTTTGCTTCAGGGAATTGAAATATTTGGGTTTCATAATCGGCGGAGGTGTGTTAAAAACGGATCCGGAGAAAGTGCAGGTGATACGAAACATTAAGTTACCCAATACGACCAGGGCAGTACGAAGTTTTCTAGGAACAGCAGGGTTGTATAGGCGTTTTATTAAGAATTTTGCGACAATATCTGCGCCACTGACAGATACCTTGAAGAAAACGGAAAAGTTCAAAATGACCCCTGGAGCCATTCAAGCTTTTGAAAACCTAAAAAAAGCTCTCACATCGTCACCCGTATTGAAACATGCAGACTTTAGAAAACATTTTTACATTCAATGTGACGCTCGGACTACGGCATAGGAGCTGTTTTGTTTCAAAATAATGAACAAGGAGAAGAAAACCCAATTGCTTTCTTTTCGCAAAAACTAAATTCGTGCCAGAAAAACTATTGCGTCACTGAAAAGGAATGCTACGCAGCCGTAATGGCCATTAAGAAGTTTATGCCATACGTAGAATTGATGCCGACCACGCGAGTCTCAAGTGGCTGATGAATGCAAAGGACCTCAGCAGGAGACTAGTGCGATGGTCATTATAACTTCAAGCACTTCATTTTAGTATTGAACACAGGAAGGGCTCCGAAAACGTGGTAGCTGATATGTTGTCCAGAAACCGCTCTGTGTCAATAAATTAAAAATGGAACAACTGCTAGATATCGAGCCGGCAGAATTTGAGGACGACGAATATCGGGAAATAAAAATTTATATAGCCGAAAACCAATCCAAACTGCCCGATTTAAAAATCGAGGACGGGATAATATTTAAAAGGATTAAATTGCAACAGGAGGGAGAGGTAAATTGGAAAATGTGGATCCCATCAAATATCACGGAAAAATTAATAAGGAAGGCGCATTCGACGAATACATCAGCACATTGTGGTATGGCGAAAACGATTGAAAAGCTAAGACGTTTCTACTATTGGCGTAAGATGACGATACAAATACGGGAATACGTTAAGGCGTGTGAGGTATGTAAGGAAACGAAGCCAGCAACCCAATGAAATGAAAATGATTGAGACGTATCGCATTAAACATTTAAGAACGGTTGTTTATTCCCCACAGTCTAACGCCTCGGAAAGGGTAAACCAGTCAGCAATAAGGGCATATCTAGAGGAAGATCACCGTGATTGGGACCTCTACCTTGCTGAAATTGAATGTGCCCTGCGAAACTCAGTGCACAGTGCACCTGGAGTTACTCCATTGTTCGCTCTATTCGGCTATCATATGTTTACTAGTGGCAATGACTATAAAATAGCTAGAAAATTATCATCCTTATGTGACCATAGGATAGATAGCCTACCGATAAGTTGGCACTAATGAGGGAAAAGATTCGCAGCAATATGCACGAGGCTTATAATCGCTCGGCAGAACGCTACAACAAAAGAGCAAGGCATAGAAAATCGTACCAGGTCAGGAGGTATACCGAAGGAATACAGTCCTGAGTGATTTCAGTAAGAATATCAATGCAAAATTTTGTAGAAAATTTCTAAAATGCCGAATCCTGAAACCAATTGGCAACAATATGTATGAATTGGAGGATGTACAGGGCAAGTCTATAGGTATCTATCACGCCAAAGACATAAAAATATGATTGATGGGAAATGGAAAAATTTGAAAATAATACGGAACAGTCACCGACGCGTAATTGATACGGGAACTGTGAGTGCGTAGAGAAACGGTGTCAACGATCGCAAAATTTAATTCACTTTTTAGCCACTTTTCCACTTAGCTTCAAAATATGATTTGTTTCTCTTTACATTTTTCCATTTTACACCAAGATTATAAACAAATTGGGTTACAATTTGCTTAGTTTTTTTGTATTTATCACCATTTTCTTTTCTTATGCCGATTTTATTAATAACATATTCTAAAACAATTTTCGATTTGTTTTCCTTTACGCACGCGTTTAACCAAATATTATACAGTTCTTGTCTTAGTATTGACATTTCGACTCAGTAAAAGTTTATTAGCAGGATTAGCAGCCACTTTCTTAAGCTCAGAAACTACTCTTTAAAACGTGTAAAAAATCTCGGTTGGATTGAGGGCAATCAGTAATTAAAAACTTTACTACATATCACAAACTCTTGAAAACTCAATTTAGTATAGACATGTATTTTCACAACGATTTTTTAGCGAACGGCATAACAAATATGCTCCAAAATTAAACAGTTATTATAACGCGTTTTGTAGTTAATAAATAATAAAAAAATTTTTTTATTTTGCTTTCTCCAATCGTAAAAAGACACTTCGAATAAATAACATAATCTGTTGATAGTTTGTCAAAATTTTTTAATACAATATTTGTTCTTGTTTCATTGCGTGATGTGCAATTATTTTTGTAACAAACATTAAAAATTGAATACCGTTATGTACGGTGGAAACACCTAATGCGAAAACAATACAAAAATTAAGTTTTGTAAATATAACCTTTTTCCACTTATTGCACACCAGATTGGGTATTTGATCCACAGTGCATGGTTCGGCAGCCATTTGTTTTTTATCACTTAAGTTTTGCACGTAACAAACTTTATCTTGGTAATATTTACAAATTTTTTAGAATGTATTTCGCTTCCTCTTTTGCAATTTTAAATTTTTTACACAAAAATGAATTTTAACATACACAAAATGAAATGTAAACAAATTTTGACGGTGATTGTCGCTTTTGTTTACAAAAGTCACCTGAGCTCTTAAGTCTACTTCCCTACAAGATATGGATGACCGAAACACGTTTTTTTTCTAATACATTTGGAGAAATTTTATATTTGATTGTCATTGCTGATGGATGAAATTAATTTTTCTGTGATTCCTCAATAGTTTCTTTTAATATCGGTATATTTTAAATGTTTGTGTATCGTAAATTATTAATGTGTCCAATTATATTTAAAAAACTTTGGATATTAAAGTGAAATTGAAAGATAAGTATATTGGGTTAATTATTAATATACATATGTATATATTTTGAATCATATTCCATTCACTACTTTCTTCGTTTTATGTATTCTGGTATTTTTGCAGCAGCTTCTCAGCCAAAAAGAAGTTACCATCCGCGTCGAAAAAATTGATTCGACGTTGAGCCAAGGGCGTGTTACCATTGAACTATATATAACAGGGGCAACTTGGCAGCATGGATGCGATTGAGGTCAGTGTAAGTATCTGACTGTTTTAGTTCACAGATGATGGCCCACGCCAAGGTTGTGATGGATATTTCCATTTTATATTATATTACATTTCTTTTTATATACATAATAATTACAGCCGGTGTGCATCGCTACTCCACACAAACTTATCTAATCTCGCCCACTTTTGTAAAGATATTGTTACGGTAAGCCATCCGCATCCAATGTGAATACTATTATCAACCAAAAAATACAAGAAGTTACAAAACGCAGTTTTGCTGGAAAGTACCCATTTCACTTTACTTTTGGTTTTCTTCTCAACCATTTTTTTCATTTGGTACCCATATCATTGAGTTTTCAGAAATATTATATTTTTTGCTCCCTTCAAAAATTCTTTAATATGATACCCATATCATGGCGGTAAAAAATGTGCATCATAAGCACTATTTAAATTGTATAAAAGTACAAAGGTACAATTTTACTCCATATATTTTGGAATTTCGTAAAAGTAAGATCGCAAGCTCGAAATTTTTTCTCAAAGAAAAGATTACGGAAAAATCTTTTGTTCTATGCCCAATACTTTGGGAGATACATATATTATTGCGAAGAGAAATACCAAAATAGTTTTTTTTAGTTTTACCAACATATGTATATGGAAAGAGTACGAAGCACATGTCCGATTATTTTTCAGCAGCATTTATATGCTTTTATAATTTTTATTCTATTTGGCTTAGTTTCTGAAATATACAAGTTTTTACCCTCTCTTACGCCCTTAATATTAGAATATCCAAAAATTCCTTCTTAGTAGATCTAAACATGGAAATAGGAGTCTACATACCGAATTTCACCTGATGACAATGGGTGGGCGGGTACTTTGCCTTTCCCCCCAATTTAAGAAAAATTTTAGTAGACTTTCCATATGCAAAATTAATTTTGAAAAATGGTCCACAAATGACGAAGTTATTTTATAAAATATTTTGGGGCGGGCACTTTGGCTTCCCCCCCCCCTTTACCAAAAAAAAAAACGTTTTTGGACGTTTTCCATATGCAAAAAGCATTTTGAAAATTGGTTGACAAATAGCGAAGTTATTTGATAATCTCTTTTTGGGGCGCACAATTAGGAGGAACCACGACCACTTATCCAACTCCGCCCACTATTTTACTGATGATTTGTACCGACCATTAAGTTCCCCAGACCTTAAACAGAAACTTTAACAGTTCTCAAGATATAATGAAATCTATATTTAGTTTGTATGGGAGAGACCACGCCCACTTGTCCAATTCTGCCCACTTTATCAGTGATGATTTGTACTTACCATTAAATTACTGAGACCAAATACTGAAACTTTAGCTTCAACCGTTCTCAAGATATAATGAAATCAATATTTAGTTTGTGTGGGAGTTACCACAGCCACTTGTTCAATCTCTCTCATTTTTTAACTGATGATTTGTTTTAACTACAAATACATTTGTACCATATTCAGAAACTTTCACTTCAAACGTTCTCAAGATATACAAAAAAAAATATTTTATTTGTGTGTGCGTGGGAAAGACCAGTTGGAATTCAGCTTTTTAGCTGTCTATAAGACACAAACATATATACATACATACAAACATGTGATATTTATATAAAAGAATATATAAGAATATATAATACATAAGAATATATAATATAAAAGAATATATAATATATAAGAATATTGAAATAAAATCAATATAAAGAATTTAAATAAATCGTGTTTAATTTCAACTATATCCGATATCCGTGAACAATCTTAATTCATCCGTCAAAATTCAAAAGATAGAGAACGATGCAAAATCAAATGTACACAGAAGTTTCGGTAATTTTTCTCATATTGCCCTTAAGAAAAAGATAGAAACTTTTTGATCTACGCGATGACCGATAATTCGGTTAGCAATGACTGTCATATGACCGTCACTCTTCTGTATGGCTGAATTTTCCTTGGTATGTAGTACAAAATGTGAATTCGACAACTATATAAACGTGTATACTTTTATAAAAAGAAACTTGTGCATATCTTTAAGAATCTCGGTTTTTGTATTTATGTATCTTATAATGTTTTTTAATATCGTTAACTGAAATGCAACACCACATAACTAGCATTTTTAATTTCTTACTAGAGGAAGAATAAGCGTTTTAATACAATACACATAATTATAGTTACATTCTTTTGAATGTAAATATAGCTAATTCTTATTATACAAATCTACAAATGTGTGATGAACTGCATTTCTCTGATATGCATTATAATCAATCAAAAAAATCAATTTTGAAATTATTGTTAGTTACGTGGTTTTACATTTCTAGTTACGGTATATGGGAAATGCAATTAGCGAATGTCAAATTTCTCCCCCTTTTTGGTGATTGGTAAAAGTAAAAATACGCTCTATTTGAAACTGCGGTCTCCGTATGGAAATTTATTAATTTTTTTTACACATTTATGTTAATATGTATCACAACAACATTCTAGAAACACAGTATTTTCAACAAAACAGAACAAATAATAGGCATTATTATGCTTGTCATTGTCGTGATGAAAACGATAAAATGTGGCAACACGTGCCATATGATTTATATTGGCTTGTCGCAAATACGTCACCGACAACGACACTCATAATAATGCCCAATAATAATGCAACTAAGGAAAAAGATTTGGGCTGTTATTGCCTGAACATGAAAAATGGCCGGCATTTAGAATTATTTTATTTTAATTGTTATTGGTATTTAATTAGTACCGATTACAGGTGAATTTTTTTTAGATTTTTTAAATAAAACATAAATATACGTAAAGTTGACTTTACAATGCTTGAGTTTTCATCTGATATCTAACTTTAAAATATGACATTTAAAACTCATATTCTTTATTAGATGAAAATAGAATGGGTTCTACTTTCAACTGAGCTCAGAGGAAAAATTAAACATTTAATATTATACAAGCACGATATTCCACTTTTACATAGTTAAATCAGACGAAAACTCAGACAGTAGGGGTTGTCATAGAATCCAAGTCGATTTTGCTTTCAGTTAGAGCCTATTTCACCAATTCTATTTAAATATCAATTCATATTTAAATGTCGATTTTCATTTTCATCTAGAATATTTAAATACTGTTTAAGTAGCCAGCACTCTGCATTTAAATATTGATTTTGCAACAGCATGAAACAGCTTTAAAACAGCTTTTTAAAAAGCTGTAAGATGACGCTATTATATTAAATATCAGAGCGTTACCATACTTTCTTGTGTTTCATTATTTCAGTTGGTGAAAATAAAATTTTTTTAAACATACTTTAAATAAAGAACATTAAATAAATTACATTAACAAATAAAAAAAACAATAAACTTCAATAAAACAAATATAATACAAAAAACAACAACAAATTAGACGGTGGAATAACTGAGAAGAAAAAAAATAAAACCGCTATACCAGTGACGGGCGAGAAAAACAAAAATCAGTGCTGACACTACCAACCAGTGCTGTCACTTCGGGTCACGGTGACCGGATGAGGTCTTTCATGGCCTTTTTCGTGGCATTGTGCTAATTCCCTCTACCATACCCGACTAAATCTTTTGCATTGTTGGTGCCATTGTGTTGGTTACTGCTAGACTGTTTGGTGATGAAGGAGTAACACTGATCACCGGCAGTCGTTCAAGCAGCGATTAGCTCAGTGGCAACTACAATACAAAAGATAGACATTTTATTTAGGTTTTCTCGCGTTAATCATGACAGGCCGATTTAGAATTGACTTCTGCAACATACGTGGTCTAAGGGCAAATTTCTTCTCTGTCTATGCTCACGTTTGTCTCCATCGGCCGGATGTTTTCGCCTTAAGTGAAACCCAGATGTCTGAGGATGCTGACCCACAGGATTTTCACATACCTGGGTATCACCTCCTATCTCTTTTTTATCTACACAGGGGCCTTGCAATTTATATACGCAATGAAGTTGTGTACCAGTGCCAGCAATCTTTAGACACGCATGATCCCGAATTTAGCTGTCTTTGGGTTAAATTCAAAATCAGGGCACATCTTCTACATTTCGGGTTTCTTTACAGAAGCCCAAACACGGAAAGGGAGAAGACTATACAGAACTTCGATGCCCTTTCCGACAATATATCGGGGATCCTCGAAAATTACCCGAACAGTGAAATCGTTATTGCTGGTGATTTCAATGTCCATAATTTATCGTGGCTCCGCCATTCGAGCAATACAACTCCAGAAGGCCAATATGCTGAGCTATTCGCAGCGCACAATCACCTTGCGCAATTAGTGAATGAACCAACACATATTTCATGTGTTCACGGGCACCAACACAACACCCTCGACCTTTTTCTCACTTCACACCCTGAAAAGTATGAAATGAACATTAGCGCACCTCTCGGTAATTCGGATCATTGCACCATTTCTGCCTCCTTTTCGTTTGCGAAACTTCGAGGCGTTTCACCGCCAGCTATGAAACGTTTGAAATATATTTACGAAAAGGCACGTTGGGCTGAGCTCAACGATTTCTTTCGGCATTTCAATTGGAGGCTCTGCTTCCTCGACAATGATGTCAATGCTATGGCTAAAATGGTCCTAAATATAATAATGCTTGGTATGAAAACGTTCATACCATTGAAGCAAATTTCGATTAGGCCTAGACCAAAGTCTTGGTTTAATCAGACGTGCAGACTTGCAGTCAGATCCAGAGAGGAAGCATTTAGTGTCTGGCGGAATAATAAAAACGCAGATACTGATATGATGCGCAAAAGGGCGAGAACTTCGTGTGCCAAAGTGCTAAGACGTGCAAAAGCTTTGTACGAGCAGAGTCTTCGCGCTAAAGTTCTTACTGCCCCACGGGGAAGTAAAAGCTTTTGGTCATTCGTTAAAAGAGTTAAGGGAAATGCTAGTTCTTCTATTCCGTCTCTTTTAAAGGCTGATCAAATATTCACTGACCCGGTTGATAAAGCTAACCTCCTAGCTGAAATGTTTGCAGGTAATTCTCACCTGCCGGAAAGCAATCAACCACTGCCCGCACCCGAACGTGTATCCGTAACTATGCCAAAGATATACTTTCGGGCTCGTGCAGTTAAAAGGGTTTTATCGGACCTCAACATAAATAAGTCTCCTGGCCCGGATGGAATTCCGGCACTGGTCTTGAAGCAGTGCTCTTCGACGTTATCGCGTCCTCTGGCAATCCTTTTCAGCACCCTCTATCATGCAGGTGAATTTCCGTCGTGCTGGAAAGTTGCAAATGTTACGCCGATCCCTAATAAGGGAGAGGCAAGCAACCCTGAAAATTATCGCCCAATCGCAATATGCTCTACCATTTCTAAAGTAATGGAGAGTATGCTAAATTTCCATCTTATGAAATATCTGGAGTCCAATAGCTTACTTAACGACCGGCAATATGGCTTCCGTGGAGGACGTTCCACGGGTGATTTATTAGCCTTCCTCTCGGAAAAATGGTGTCGATCCATCCACCATTTTGGCGAAAGTAAGGTAGTGACTCTAGATATTTCAAAAGCATTCGACAGAGTGTGGCATGGAGCACTCTTGTCCAAACTTATTGCTTTTGGTGTCGGTGATATCTTCTCTCGATTTATATCGAGCTTTCTCAGGGATCGCGCTATAAGAGTTGTTATAGACGGGATCTCATCAAACGAGTTCAAGATCAATTCAGGGGTACCACAAGGCTCCATTCTTTCTCCTACCCTATTTCTTATTTTTCTTAATGACCTCCTATGTCATACTTCAAACCCTATCCACTCTTTCGCAGATGACAGCAGTATCTGCCATTCATATTCATTCGATCGTAGGCCGACATCAACTATGATCGCGGCGACGCGGCAGAATATGAATGATTCGGTAACAGGTGACCTCACGAGAATATTGGAATGGGGTCACGCGAACAGGGTCGATTTCAATTCCCAAAAGACCCAATGCTGCATGCTAACACACCGCCGTATGCATGATCACGCTGCCTCATCTGTAAAAATGGGTGGCATAAACATTGAGGAATCAGAAGCTCTTGATGTTCTTGGCATGAAAATTCAGTGTGATATCCGATGGACTGAGCACATTTTTCAGGTCTCAAAGGAAGCATTCAAGTGCCTAGGCTTTTTAAGGCGGTGTAAGACATACTTCACCCCATCTGATCTCTTCACTATTTATACCGCCTACATCCGACCGAAAATGGAATACAACTCTCATGTGTGGGCCGGTGCTTCAAAGACTATTTTGAAGTTACTCGACCGTGTACAAGAAAGGGCGAAGAAACTCATAGGAGACAGTAGGGTAGCCAACTCTATTGACTCTCTTGAGCATCGTCGCAACGTGGGGTGCGTTTCGTTGTTCTATCGTTACTATAATGGGATGTGTTCTAATGAAATCAGGGAACTTGTTCCCGAAACCCGGTTATTCGCGCGCACGACGCGATCATCATTAAGAGCGCATCCATTTGTGGTCGGGTTGAGGGCGACACGCACTACGCATTACAGGGAAAATTCGTTTTTTGGCCGAACGGCACGTATGTGGAATAGACTACCCGCAGAGGTGTTTCCTGTCACTTTTAGCATGGGAAGATTTAAATCAAATGTCAATAAACACTACTCCCTCTATCCTCCTCCCCATAACCTAATTTCCTAGTTCCAGCACAATGCATCGCATGTGTAGGGGTCAACCCATGAGTGCTGGTCCAAGTCAAAAAAAAAAAAAAAATTAAATTAAATTGTGTTTAATATGTTTGGTGAAAGAGACCCTTAGTGTCATGAAAACATGCCGGTTTTGTTGTTTCCGAATGCAAATAATATCGTTAGAATCTGCTTTAGTGCATTTTGTTTGAAAATGAGAAGAAGACTTTTGCGTTTTTCTTCCAACTTTGCGTTTAAGCCAAATAGTCCCAAAGGGAATGTGGTGTTGGCTTATCGCGTCTTGTGAATCCCCTTGCAACGTCTTGATATTTTTCCATAAGCTCGATGAATATCGAATTTTGGTTACTATTTTTATGTATGTATAAAATGGCATTTTCATGTTTTTATTATTATTATATATTAGTATTAAGAAGAATTATCAAATAAGAGCACGCTGAAGAAAATAAAATTCAATAAAATGGGTTTTAACAGTTTAAAAAAAAAAACCGTTTGCTTGATTTTGGATCAACAAATATCAACTATTGAGGAATAAAATTGTAAAAGGAAAGGCAACAATAACATTTTTAATTAGATGTAGAAATTCTGGAATCATCCCCAATTTTATAAAGAATTCAATGAGGAATATATCAAATCTATTTGCCTCAAATAGGATGTCTTCAATCAATAATAGATTTTCTGGATATATTGAAAATTTTAAAATTAAGATTCTAAAATTTTCATTAAAAGAAACACATGAAAAATTGAAGCATTTTCAAAAAGAAATGGATTATGTATTGAAGAACTTAAATATGATTTTTACAAGAAATGAAATGCTGCAATTTCTGAAATTTGAGGAGAGAGTGGAATTTTCATTAAGAAGTAAGGTAAATATGGTACATAGGAAAATTTGAACATTTAAGGGACTTACAAATGAGGGAATTGAATATAAAATTTAATGGAAAATGGTTTGTAAATAAAACTGACTTAGATATACCAACGGACGTAGAGTGGATACTTTCTTTAGGACAAAAACACGCTTTGCCAGTAAAAAGGAAAGATTTTCCAATGTTAAGGATTATAGCTGATGGTGAGGATTTTATTCAAACTATAGAGGATAAACAGAAACAAGATATAGCTAGAAATAGATTTACACTAATTATAGATAATCATTTGAATAAGATGAAAATTAACAATAGGGATAGGTACACTTTGGAAAAAGTTGGGAAGGCTGAATTATTTATGAGAAGGAATAAGGATGTATTAATTCTTAACGCAGATAAGGGAAATGTAACGGTTGCTATAAGGAGACAGGACTATAATGTGAGAATTGAGAATATTTTGAGTGATAATTCTAGTTATGAGATATTGAAGAAGGATCAAACAAATAGACTACAGAGGATTAATAATGGACTAGTGGAAGAACTTTTTGGAAAAAAGGTGATAACAATGATGGAAAGGAATAAACTAAGGACAACAGTTGCGGTGGCTCCTCGATTATATGGATTACCAAAGATTCACAAGGAAGGATTTCCATTAAGACCAATTTGTTCATTTACAAATTCTCCATCTTATGGACTTAGTAGATATATTGCTGGTGTTTTGGGGAAAATTAATGTAGGATCAAAATATAACATCAGGAACTCGTTAGATTTTAAGGAAAAATTGAATGGGATTAATTTGGATATTGATGATAGACTTATTTCTTTTGATGTGGTATCTCTGTTTCCGAGTATACCGATAGATTTAGCAATGGATATAATAGAGGGAAAATGGAATTTATTGAAGGAATTTACTATTATGGCTTAATAAGCTTAATTTTTAATTTGACGAATCATTATAGAAGGAGGTTAGCTAATAATATGGCGGTTAATATGGAACCAAAGATTTATAAATCTTTGACTTACATACCGGGAATGTCAGAGAGATTGAAGAAATCTAATATATTTGATAGTCAAAAATATGGTATAACTTTTAGGACATTTAACACGAATAATAGATTATTTAGTAGAGTAAAGGATAGAATGGTTAAGTGGGATATGTCTAATATAGTTTATAGTATACCATGTGGTGCTAATAAGAGTGACAATTGCAGTAAGGTGTATATAGGTACGACAAAGAATACGTTAAAAACTAGGATATCAGGACATAAAAGCAATCAGAAATATAGACACATTAATTCAGAAAAAACAGCATTATCATCTCATTGTTTTCAGTTGAATCATTATCCAGACTTTGAGAATGCATCAGTTTTGAAAACGGAGAATAATTATAAACGTAGGTTTTTATTAGAAATGTTAGAGATTAATAATATACCAAAGTCAGATAGGATAAACTTTAAAATAGATACGGATAATTTAGCACATAACTATAGATATTTAGTTAGTAAAAATTAAATTATTAGAATTAATATTATGTTGGATATTATATTACAAAATATTTAACTTAGAGGATATTTTTAGGCTTATATTCACTTAATGTTTAATTTGTTTTTTTGTTAGTTGTTTAACATATAATTGTATATTAAAATTAATATTGTGTTAATGTAATAATAATAATTTAAAGTAAATTTTTTTAAGTATTGCATATATATATATGTATGTGTGTATATATGTGTATATGTAATTTTATATATATATATGTGTATTTTGTGTATATATATATATATGGATATATATGTATATTTATGTGTATATGTTTATGTATATGGATATATGGGAGTATAAGTATATATAAAAAGATATTTTAAATGTATATTTAAATGTAAATATTGTAAAATATTTTTGAATTTTATACATTTTGTTAATATTGTAAAAAAATTTTAAAATATTTTGAATCATATTCTTTTCACAATTTTTATGAGACATGTTATGTTAGAAAAGTTTTTATATATATAAACTTCAAAAAAGAAAAAAATTTAAAATAAAAAACTTCCTGAAGATGTTAACCGAAGGTTAACGAAATATCGAGAATAAATAAGAAGAAAAAAGGAAAAACCTTAAAGCTTGAAAAAATAGATTGTTAAAATACCATTTTCTTTTCAGCAATTTATGAACTTTAATTTACTTACATCTTCGCGAAAAATCTAACTGTTGAAAAATTTAAATAGCAGCTTTTAGCTACTTCAACAAAAAAGCGGCAGGCGCCAGCTGCTTGGATTATTTTCAATAACAAAACTGATGACATTGGTTTCTGTGACACCTAAAACCGAAAACATAGAATTTCATAACACCAAAATATTTACTTTCATTGGTTTCAAATTCAAATGTGATAAGATTGGTTTCTATGACAGCTCTGAGTGTAATGTTAGTACTATGTTCACATGGGCAGCAATATTCGTGGTTCGTTCATACCCCAACCATGATTGAAATTACTTGGTTTACCATACACAATTTTGAGAGCGAACCACATTGGTTCATTCTGAACCAAGTTCGAACCACGAAGAAATCAGTCTTATCTCTTTTGATAACAAATTATCGGTAGTTTATCTGAACTAACTGAAAAAACAAAATAGAAAAAAAGAAAAAACGAAAAACATGTGTATAAAATAAAATAAGTAAAAGCATTTACAAAAATAATATGTATGAAAAATGTAAAAAAAAGATAATTGAGAAAACCAAATGTTAAAATGAACAGTCGTGTGAACACCATAGTTGGCAATCGTGGTTCACAGAGCGAACCAAGTGGTTCACAATGCCGTGCGAACATGGAAGAAAAACACGCAAGTAATTATTAGTTATTGGGTCCTCTTATTGATTCCGTTCCGCGGCTGCGGATAAGATTTCTTTTGCGGAAGCAAATTTTGCAATTATTCATTCCGCAGCTGCGGTATCCTTCCGTTGTTGCGTTATCAACTCTACAGTTGCGGTATTGCGATATTATTGATTCCGCAATGTAGATATTTTCCTCCATTTTGCTTACGCTCAATTCTTGTGACGGGTAATTAACGGAAAGAACAAAAGTGTAAGCAACTGTTTTTTAATTGTGTAATTAATTTCTTTGAATATTTTTTACTATTTTTATAGGAGCAAACGAGAAAAATATACCAACAAAATGCAAATAGAAGCAATGGAAGATTTAATGAAAAAAAATCAAGACATTGCTTGTGGCTTTAGCCAGCGCGTTCCGGCAGACATAAAAAAATTCTGGGAAGACTTGACACTAACCCTTAATGGTTCCGGACCGCCTTTAAAAGATTCCAGTGGTTGGAAAAAGGTACATAGCGTAATTGTATTTGTGAATGTTTTTATAATGTGATCATAACTTGGTCTTACATTATAGGATTGCACAGATTACAAAAGTGGTGTAAAAAAAATTAACCTAGAATAAACAGCTTTTAACTGGAACGGGAGGAGGTCCATATAATGAAATTCCGCTAACTGGCAAGGAAGAAAAGGTTAGCTTTCTTTTAAACTTAAATACGGCGGTTTATGGCATGGCAAATGTAAACAATTTCGGTGTTTCGAAAAGGCACGATACGTCAAGTGTTTCAGAAATATGACTGCCATTGGAACCAAATCTATGTCCTCAAGAAACATATTTGCCACTTGAAGAAAATGCGGTTACAATGGACAGTGGAAATAAAGAAACCAGCACACAGAGCAGTTCTTCCGTAAATATTACATCACGACCCCTTAAAAAGACAATAAAAGAGGACAAGCCAGAACTGCTTAAAGAGCAGATTAATGTACAGAAAAAGTTATCTTCCGATGTCGCATCTGCCTTAGAAGTAATAAAAGAACAAAATAAAGAAAACCATAAAGCTTTGAAAGATATTAAGAGGGCTATACATACACTTAGCGATGAAAAAAAGAAACTAACAAAAATCTTGGAACAACAGCTGGCAGAAGAAAAGAAGCACAACGACGAAATGAAACAGTTATTAATGAAAAAGATTGCTCTCAAAGAAAGAATTTTGCAACTTGAAATTGAGAAGCTGGACAAAGAGTTGCGGTAGGATCATTTACCTGCACTTATAACACTGGTCTGTGAAATTTTATTTAGTATGTACATACATACTTACTACCTGAATTCCAAAAAAAAATTAATTGTGAAAATTTTTTTTATTTTTATTTACATATACATATTAGATAAATAAAATTGAATTAAAAATTCTGTAGTATTTAATTTCTTATTTCATTTGCTGCTCCACTGAAATCATCTTCAACAGGATCGTTTATTGGATCTTCTTCAGATAATGGAAAATCAAGTTCCTCGTCTGTAATATTGTAATGTAGTCTAATGTTGTGAAGTGTACAGCAAATATTTATGATCTTTGCAAACTTTTCGGGATCGTAATGTAATCCCCGTTCATTATTAAGGCACCTAAAAACAGATTTGAGCACTCCAATAGTTCTTCCTGCTATAATTCTTCCTTTAGAATGTGCGGTATTAAATCTAATTTTGTTGGGAGAGTTAACTGGCTCTCTGTAAGGTGTTAGTAGCCATGGTTGTAAAGGATATCCCTTATCACCTGCAACAATTTTTAAAATTTGTTTACACAACTTCGTTGCTGAGAATTTTTTAATTTACTTACCCAAAACGAGACGATTTCTTCTATTGCTATGTTTTGATTGAAGGAATTTTTTTTGCAGCGTTCATTTCCCAAATGTGGGAATCATGGCAACTTCCAGGATATTGTGAAGACACATACCGTATTTTCTGTTCGTGATCACATATCTGCATTTCCACAACTATAAATAAAGAATATATGTACAAGCCAAGTTAATAAAGATTTACTTACAATCATAACATTAATGCTGTAGTATCCTTTACGTTAAAAAAGGTGTTTATTGCAATTTGGAGCAATAATTTTTACATGGGTAGCATCGACAGCCATTACAATATTTGGAATACTACATTTTTCATAGAAAGTCATTTTGGCTATTCTTTCCTCGTCTGCATTCATGCTCATGGATATCCATTTGCTGCACAACAAATTTTCTAACTTGCTCAATAATTCATACAGCACTTTAGAAAACGTTGATTGGGCTATGTTCACATTAAAATCCTTACCAACACTATGCTGATAGCTGCCCTCTGCAAAAAATCTCAAACAAGCGCAAAGTTTATCTTTGGGTGAAAGAGCTCCTTGACGACCCCTTTCTGAGCATGCAGATTCTAACTCAAACAATATGTATTCAAACGCTATCTTGTTTAATCGAAAATTTTTTTGGAAGCTGTAGAATTAAGCATAGTTTTCATTTAGCAGGAGTCCGGTTCACAGTAGTTTATTTCAACTTACTCTCTATCGTTCATCTGGAACACATCTCCAGATTTATAGCGTAAAACTCTTCATTCCAATAGGATGTCCAATCAGTGTCACTACTATCCTCAAAAAGACAATTGTATCCATATTTCATTTATAACAAAATATTTAACACACGCATCTAAAATGACATCTAAAACTTGTTGAGTTTTTCCCATCAGCTGACACAACATTGGCTTATAATCACTTAAAACAGGGATGTTAATTTAAGTTTGCGGAAAGAGAATACCGCAGGAATGAATAATTGCAATGTTCATATCGATCGATATTTCTTTCCGTTCAATTTTCCTTTCCGCCCGGAATCAATAATACCACCCATTATTAACTGAAAGAATATCAAAATATAACAACGTAAGTACTTGTTTAATGAAAAAATAATTCTCGTTGAAATTGTTCTTATCAAAACTATCGGCAATTATCGATAGTTTTCGATAGACTTTAAATCATAGTTTGCTTGTATATGTATGTAATGGGTGTTTTTTTTAGCTACATGAGAACTATCGATATCGACAACTATGGTTTGACAGCCGCGAATGTCAAACTGTAGCAGTTGCCGTTACGGTGAATGGCGAGCGCCATGAGCCATGGTGACGAAATTTTTCTTTCCAAAAATTAATTAGCTAAACATCAATGACATTTGGTTCCAACAAGATGGCGAAACTTGCCATACAGCGTGCTTAATAATTGATTTATTGCAAAAACAAGTTGATGACATATTCATTCCAGGAGTGGTCCCGTTCACTGGTCTTTGGTTTATGCCGCGAAACCAGCGACTCTTGAATCATTGGAAGCCAATATTCTATTCAAGCCACCATTGTCGCCATACGGTCAGATTTATTGATAAAATTACAATGTTCGAACGGACCATGTAAATCGTAGCCGCGGCGGACATTGTCGGAAATCATATTTAAAAAGTAAATGTCATACCAGATACTGCGTAAACTTCATTTTTCTTGTCACTATTTCTAATAATCCAATACAATTTCGTTTTTTAAGTGCTCATTAAATGTCGTTATATATATTTATAATCCTAACTGTCATTTTCACAATGTCTGATTAAAACTTCATTGGAACTATAACAGTCGGTTAACTAAAAATATATTTCACAATGTATGATTAACTTTTAACTGGCACCATTTAACGAAAAAGTGTCTGTTAAATTTAACCGAACAAAATGTGGCGGTTAACAATATAATCGACACCTATGCATAGCTAATTTTAATTGATAAATAGAAAAAATGTACACATTTAAAAAATGGGAAAGCAACACTTATATTTTTTCAATATTTATAATTTTAAAACTTTGAAACAAAAAAAAAGAAATCTTGCTGTGAGGCTCTACAAAAAACTTTTTAACATGTGTATATCTTAATATTTTTATAGACCAATATTTTACCTGTCTCACTTGTTTTTTTGAATGTTCCAAACTGGAACAATTTGTTGCTTATGAATATTCCGCCATTTCCTTTCAGTATACATCAATATTTTTTTTTCACAAACATTAAGATTTTTTTCTATTTTCTGTCATTATAGTATATTTCGTAAACAAACACAACCAATATTGCCATACCTTTTAGCGAATTCTTTTGTTAAGTAACTGAAGGATGGTGAAACTGAAATCATTAACCGTCGATTAAATAGTGCCTGTTAAGCAAACCGCCAGTTAGTTAATTTTCTATTAAAAGTAAAATAATTAGACATTGTGAAAATGGCCGTAAAACTGGTGAAATACTTTATAATTCTTACATAAATAAAATTAAATTAATAATTCTTAAATATATTAAATAGACAATGTAAAATAAAATAAATAAGTAGAAAACATTAATACGACATATATAATAAAAACTAATTAACCCTAATTTAAGAAAACATATGTAGACAATGTAAAATAAAATAAACAAATTTAGTCTTTGTTTGTAAAATCCAAAGAATCAGTACACAAAGAGGTAGACATATTTTACTGATAATATGGCTTGGTTTAGAGATATTTCCTTAACAAAGGAATCATTTATCAACAAATGTATTATATTACAGAATGAATAGTATAAATATATCTGTAAATACTTTTATTCGTCAGCTTCTAGGTAAACTCATAGACTTTTTAAGTGCTAGTGAAATATTCTATTTAATTCATAAGTAAACTGAATGAATAAAGAACGCTTCAAGATACATCAGTATCTTGAAGTAAATATTAAAAAAAATATAGAAGCATCTTAACTCGTGTGTAGGCCAGCTACCTGTTTCCTGTTGTACACCTGTGGTGTGCAAGACTTAAGAACCTCGTTGTCTTAGTTGTTTGTTATGTGAGCAGTTATTTTGCCTCTTTTTTTAAGTTAAAAAATATTCGTTGTTCTTGATCGTTTATTGTTTTTTAAGGTTTTGTGCCCTTTTATATCGTTTGTTTTTAATGTCTTGTCTGTGAAGCACAACAACACATAATCAAAGTTTTTTTTTTAAATTTTCATATTTTAGTCTTGACGCTTTTTAACACTTTTTTTCTTTCTCCTACTATTTAACGCTTTTCCTTATTTGACATAGATGTAGACCCTATATGACAGAAACACAAACTCCTTTTGCTGTTTGTTCTACAGTTATTTTTTTGTTGTTTTAATTTAATGTTTTTGTCAATACAGGGTGGCGCAGAATGAGCTATATGGTTTGAATTCTTTATAACGTTTTCCATTATTATTTTTTCTTTGTTTTTTTTCAGCATTTTGTGAAGAAGACTTGGGGAATTAATTGTGAATTATGACACGATCGAACAACGTACAAAAATAATTGAATTTTATTTTTCAAACCAACAGTCTATTGTGTTGACACAGCGCATTGTACCCACACCAGATTTAACAGGTCCTGACAGTTTTCTTTGGGGATATTTGAAGAAAGAGTGTACGCTAACAAACCAAGAACCATACTCCAACTAAAAAGCAACATTCGAAATGAAATCATGGCCATTACAAGCGAAATTTTGCGAAAAGGAAAAATTTAAATAGAAAATATGCTAAAAGGAGCACTTATATGCGAAGCAGAAAATGGACATCACTTACAGGATATCATTTTTCAAAGCTAATTGCAAAAAATTCGGCAATAATATACTGTATTTAAAAAAAAATTGTAATAATCGCATAAATAAAAAAGTTATAAACCATTTAAACCATGTAGCTCATTCTGCGCCACCCTGAAATTGGTTTGTTATATACATTTCTTTTTATTTGCAATTTTGCCATTTTTTGTTTTAAGTTCACTGTTTAATATATGTATATGCTGTGATTTTACGTATAAAATTTCATAATATTTTTATTACCATGTAAAAATAACTTTAACGAATTCATTAGGACAAATTTGACTAAATTTTTACAAAATCACACACACGCATACACACTGTTGTTGTTTTAATTACTATCAGCGTCGCCGTTTCGCTTACATTTTTCTCCAATGTATACATATCGTCCCTACCATGCAAAATTATCCAATATGCAATATCCTTTTTTCAGATTGTTACCTTGCTCCTGCATTGGGTGTGACACTCATTGTGGCAAAATGTTTAATGCCGCAGTCTAACAGAAATAATGCCTTTCATCAAGTATCGAATAATTAGGTTTTTTTAAAAAGTACATTGTCAAAGTATCCAATATGCACATTCGCATTATTAGCTAAATATTATTAGTTTATGATATTTTAAGACAATAGTAAACTAATGTGATAGAACTAACAAAGCTAGTTCTCGAGTTATTGCAAATTATGGTTGCAACCTCTAGTTTTTTATATCTCTCGGTAAATCTAGAGAACCAGAATCATTCTAAAAAAAGTAATTTATAGGCATTGATTCAGAGAAGAATATGTATTCAAATTGACTAAGAAAACTCAGGCGAATAAATTCTTGTCAATCAATCACTCAGATGCATAGTGACAAACGTGGTAAGAAAAAAAGCAATTAAATGGAAAATCTTCTTAACATACCGAGATTATTAAAAACTGAACAATTTAAAAACTTTCGCTTTCAGTGACATGCTGATTTTGAGTTCACAATTGAACAGGTACTTCCGCTCTCTTAAAAGAAGTACAAATTTGCATATTGGATAGTTTGCCATGGATAGGATGAAGTGTAGTTTACCAACACACTTCACAATATGTACATATAAAGGGTGTCTGGTAGCAGATTTATAATTTCAAACTTAAATAAAAAATGGAATAATTGACACAAAGTTTTATTAAGAGCATTGAACGATAGAATGGAAATGTGGATTTTAGAAGAGTGTGTCATCCAGATCCTTCAGATCCTTTTCGAAAATTTCATGAATAATCGCTCTTGGAAGTCCCAGTGAGGCTGCTCTTTTCCGTATAGAGAGTCGCGGATTTTCACGTAAACTGTTTTCAACCAGGTCAATGTTTCCGGGAGTCCTCGAAGATCGATTGGCCCTGGCCGTGGGCCGTTCATAGCCGAAGAAGTTGCGTGGAATCTCTGCACAAACTGTGGTCCATCACTTATTCGCCGAATACCTAACTTTTGACAAAATTGTCGACGAGCAGTTACGTAAGTATCGTTACTCTTAAAAATTGCCTCAACAGGGAACGCGCGATGCCTACTCGACCACTGCAGCATCGTGACTGACAAATCCGCACAATCCACAGTGGGCTCAGTGACCAGTTTTTGAGGCAACAAACCACCGGAAACAGCTAGACACTTGAAATTTAGTGGAACTGAGTATAAGGCCCATTAAAGACGTGAGTAAAAATTTTAAGTAGATTGGGCGTTGCCACGCCCACTTCTTCGTGGATAAATGAATTGTGTGTCTGAAGAAAAATTATGACTTGAAATTGAGTTTAGTTTAATTATTAATTTGACATTAAAGTTTTGGATAAAAATTTAATTTCGATCTTATTACCACACCCAATTTAAAAATCTGAAATTTGTCGGCCATTTTCAATATAATGCTTGCGACCAGAGCTGTAAAAGTATGATTAATTTTTAAAATAATTTTTACATGAAGTAAAAAAATAAATTTGTGATATTTTGAATTCATTTATTGAAAATATGGCACATATTTTATAAATCATTAGTTGAACCCGGTCCGCTTCGCTGGCCTAAAATAAATATTTTTTTACTATGAAACACTAATATTTATTAAATAAAATGAATTAAAACTAAGAAAAGTGATTCATAATATATATGTACAGCAGATGCAAGTTTTCGTTTTTGCCGCTCACTTCCTTCATTATAACCAACATTAGGACGACCTTTTTTTAGTTGGGACATCATTATTTATTAATTTAAGCTCAATTTTACATGATAACCATTGGCTTTCCTTTTTTTCGAATTTAGACAAGTTTCTGAAGTTTGCGGTCCATTTCTGGTTGGCATATGCACAGAAATGATTAATTTTCTTCTTAATTGGTATCATACAGTTCTCATTAGCATCTCTCTGAAATTTACTGCAGTTCCAGTTGACAACAGCGGTCAATTTTATATGTTTTTGGTTCATGTTAATACGTTGTTTTCCTTTTGTTTCTCCATTCATCAATTGTTTGATTTACTTTGTATTGTCTTTAAAAACATCGTATAATTGAAAAACATTATCGAAAGACTGTATAATGACTTCAAGTCGCTTAATTAATTTGTCGAGTTATTTCAATAAAACTAATGTTATGTAAATTATAAAAATTTTAATACTCGCTTTCGTCAATAAAATTTTTTTATATGTATACGTACGCACCTTCTTAATTCAACTATAATAAATTTTTCGATCATAAATGATATCCCTGCTGTTAGAAAATTCTACCCTACAAATGAATCACTTCGGAGAATCGTTTACGATACAACTTCCTGATTAATTTTTAAGCAATTTTTTGATCTTATTATAATCATTGCGGAGTCTTTTTTATATCATAGGTTAATCCTCACTTTATAATTTCTGATTGTATATCAAATCATTTTTTAAATCCTTTTCGTACCGCTTAGTATGAATTTTTGGATCATTGTGCAACCACAATTCTGTTGTTTGCGTTTGTTTCTAGAATTCTATTTATTCTTTACGTTTTATAAAATCTTCTTGTTTGTTTAAAATGTTTTTTTTAAGTTTTATTAATAATTAACAAAAAGTATAAGTAAAGATGAAAAAAATAGAAGTATATTTGTAATAAAAATTAACATATGTATGTATGTAATTAAAAAAGTTTATAATAAAAGCAATACAAATTTAGAATAATACTAAAAATAATAACAGAATAAATGTAAAAAAGAAAAGTTATGGTGCATGTTTCTGCCTCTTTATTCTGTCTGTGACATGCATGAAATACTTTTGGAGCAAAGAATTCATGTCTTTATCCGTGCAGTTGAACTTGAGGTGGCAAACATCTAAGGAGATAACAATTTATTATTTGTATTTGTTAATAATGATAATGATAATACCTCTGTACTTACTCTTTATTGTTGCAGCTGAAAGTTATTTTTCAGGGCTATGTTTCGTTTTAATTTTTTGGCTGACATCACTTTCGTGTTTTTTAATTTATACATATAAATACGAGTATAAACTTACACAATTTTTTGGAACTTTTTTTTTTAAATTAATCAATGGTTTCCCGTGAATTTATTTAGACGAATAAGCAATGACTGAAAAGTTATATTAAATAAGTTAAAAAAGTTTTGAGTTTTCCTAATTTTTTTCAAATAAACAGTAAATAAATCATATATTAATCCTTTATCACTTTAGTGATAAAACAGTTTTTAATCGTCAAAAGTGATATGAAAGCCTCATTTTTTTTTAATAATCGCCCAATTGCTAGCTGGAGAGTTCCTTTTTTTGAAGAGCCTTAGTTCTACTAGAACCAAAAAATTTTTATATGAAAAATTTATTAATAGGTATTATTTATATTTACTACAAAATTATTATTTTCTTAAATAAATTTCTGTTTATTTAAATAATTTCAAAACATCAAGTTTAACTCTTTATTTTGTTTATATTTTTAATGATAATTCAATTAATGTTTTTGATTGACTCATGGGAGCTAGAGGGTGGCGATGGTCGAAGTAGTATGCACGTTGACTACAAAACGATAAATTTTCCTGGGTTCAGCCCCAGTTTCAGACTCATAAAAACATCTTGCATTTTTTCAAATGGGCATTTGTGTGGCTTTGTGTCAGTTGCTGTCGCAAGCTTTCAGTGGCGAAGGCATATACACTGGTCACTGAACAGTAACGGCTTCAGCTGTATCCAATCCACAGGCACATCAGAACGCCCTCTTTCGTCGGTATTGTGTGCCACCGGCGAAGTAAAATAATTACTAAAAATTGCTACTAAAGCTTCCAAATTTAATACGTTTCCTTGACATCAGAGACGCTACAACACTGCTATAAAAACAAATAAAATGCAAAAATCAGTGTCGTAAGATAGTGAAGCTTCACCTATCATTTCTCCTACTATCCCTTTCCTCTAGTTCCAACACAACGCACCTCATATGTAGGGGGCATCTCCTGAGTACTGGTCTCAGATAAAAAAGGACATCAACTGAGCCACAAATTCAACTTATCTACAAAAGTCAACTGATAGTTTGAACTACTGAACGAACCAGCTCAGCAAAAATTTGTCAGCTGAAAAAAGCGCTCTGCTCAGTTAGCTGAAAACAGAAGTCTAGTAATTAACTTTAAGTTAGTTTAAAAGTACTGCAGAGTCGGACAATTGACTGCTTCCTTGGGCATCGCATTGTTAAAATCAGTCAGTTACGTCCGGCAGGGTATGTTCAGAAAATTCGTGTCATATAAATTTTGTTGAAAGTTAAGTGGAAAGTTGAAAAAGTCGTTGTTTGCAAGCTTTATACCATGTTCGCACTGACAGCATTGGCCGAGGTTCGCTCTCTCATTCGTGGTGCGCGCCCCAAACATGATTCGCCATACAAAGCTTTAAGACCAAACTATAAAGGTTCATTCTGAACACACTACGAATCACGTACAAATTACTATAGTGTGTAAAATAAAATAAATAAAATCATTTCCAAAATAAATTAATACAGTAGACTCGTGGTAGAGGGAACTAATTCGTGCAAGGTCTATTCCTTCCACCCAGACTGTTCGCCTCAATCGAGATTGAAAATAAGAACATTGAAAAAGAAAAAAATATGTTTTAATACTGTAGTATGTACAGTTAGTATATTTTAAATAATAAATATTATTTTAAGTAGTTCAACATAGTACGTTGTTTTCTCTTAACTTCCAGTGATTATTGCACAGCAATATCTCCTATATTTTTGAGAACAATGATGTATTCGAGCGAGTTAGTGTTGCTTTCGGCCCAATCGATTAATCGAAAATTTGAATGGCTTCAGCTGCCTTACTTTTATTTTCTTTTGGTTGTTTGTTTCGTCATGCTCGTCCCCATCAGAATCTACAACAAGCTGATCCGACTGATCACTAATGTCGTTAACATCATCAGCGCAATCGTCATCTATATTTGTCAATAGTTTTAGTTCATCAATCATTATAGTGAACAATCAAAAGCATACATTTTTATCTCCAACTTATTTCCAGATGACTGTAATATTCATATGCACAAAATTTTTGCGTTCTTTTTTGTACTTATTTTGTTTTATTATGTGCAAAATGACAAAAAAATTACGTTGTTCCCTCTATACGGTACTCATCAGATAAAAGGTTCTCTCTATGGAGTACTCAATGAAAAAATTTTGGTGTCCCCTCGAATAGTTCCTTCAATCCTGGTTTCCCTCTACTCCGAGTCTACTGTAATCTACATATTACTATGAATAAAAAATGCAAAAAAAAAATGGGAAAACACAATGCCAAAATTAAACAAAAATAGTCGTGTGAATACAATGTGATACACACTGTCGTGCGAATATAATATTAGTGCTGCCAAAATAGTCTACAGCACAATAAAAAAAAATTAAACGAGAACTATCAACAACAATCGATAGAACTGAAAACTATTCAAAAAGTTCAGAAGTTATATCGTTTTTTACTTAAAGAAAATTAAGAGGTCTATATTTTTCCAAATTTTATTAGCTTCATTTAAAAAGCTTCTAAAGTAAAGCAGTTTGCCTTCAATAACTCAAAATCGAATAAATCTAACATACGTTGTTTTATGAAAACCTCAAAAATTCTGCACAGCCCCGCACTTATAATTTGTTGCTTCTCTTATTAAAAAGATTTATTTAATGTTCGAACAAGTATTTATGTCTCCTTTAAAATTATTTACTAATATTCTTTTTCGCTATTTAACATACATATATGTATGTATGTATGTCGATCACTTACAGTTTATTGTATTCCAATACATCTTAATGCCATTAACACTATCAACTACAATTTCTAATGGTTTTGCAAATGTATGTATATTGCAGTTTTTATGAATAAAACAAAAGTATATAATAGAGAAAGACTGATAGAAGCCGTATCTAAACGACCACCTGGAGTACCATTAGTCACCGTTTCAAATCATCATTCATGTTTTGATGATCCCGGATTGTGGGGTTTGTAAAATGAAAATTTTAATTTCTTATAATTAATGCAATTTATATATATTTTTTAAATTAACATTTTTAGGTGTTTTACCGATGCGATATGTTTGTGATTATTTTAAAATTAGATGGTCTTTGGCAGCCCATGATATTTGTTTTACAAATAAATATCATTCGACATTTTTTATGTACGGTAGGTCTTGCATGTATTACAAATCATTTCTATTTAAATTTCAAATTTTTATGAACCACAAAAAAATTAATTTTTTTTTTTTAACTTAAATAAAACCACAGTGTGCATAAGCAAAATAAGTGTTAAGTGAATAGGCAATTAATAAATACTTAACTAAACATAATTATTGTCTATATTTTGTAGGCCTTTAATTATTTTTTTCATAAAGGATTTGTGCAGCTTGAGGTCTGTTGAATAATTGAAAAAAAACTCGATTTTTATTTAATTTATTTTTCTTGTTTTTTATATTACAGTTGCAGCTCATTTTAACGAATGATATAATGCCAGACGCATTCGTTTAATTGTGAAATTCGTTATACCGAGCAAATTTGTTTTAGATCAAAAACAGAGCCACTAGAATTTAATTTAAAATCTTTATGTCCAGCTCTAATTTTTAAACATTTTCACACATCCCCATTACACACACCACACACACATTAAAGCTAGCCGTCCTGTAACGCGCTAGTTACGTTTGAAAAAAGTAATGCGTTGTGTGCAAATGCCTTATATGTGGCAAAAAATTAGATAAAAACACGTTTTAATGTGTATTTCTTAATCTATATACATACATATATAAAGCTGAATGTGTGTTTATTTGTACCTTATAAGAGCCCAAACCGCTGGACCGATCTTCCTGAAATTTTCACACCATATAATTGGGACTCTTGAATGAATTATAAGATACTTTTTTTTAATCGCGCCCACCTTTACTTTGTTATTTTATCCAACTCCTTCCACGTGGTTTTTAACAGATATAATATAGACGAGCTTAACTTCGCCATTTGTGGACCAATCGCGATGAAATTTGGTGCACTTAGTCTGTGAATGTTATAGGGTATTATTACTTTTTTTTAAACTGGGACCAGGAGGCCGATAGGGGAAATTACTGCCCCTGCGAAACGTTCAAACCGATTTTATTGAAATTTAGAACACAGATAGATCTGTATCTAAAAATGCTCATAGGCTATAGACATTTTCAAAAGTGGAACCAGGAGGGCGATAGGGGGAAAATATCGGCTTCTCCAAAACTACATAGCCCATTTTGATGAACTTTAATACTTGGATGTATTTTAGTTTAAAAGACACATTGGCAATTGTGCAACTCTGGGAAGGTTATAGGCTATTAATTTTTTTAAAACTAGGACCACGAAGGAAGGTAGGGGCAATTTCCACGCCAACGAGACCATCTAACAGATTTTAATGAAATTCAAATGTATGTATTTATGCAATGTATGTATTTATGCAATTTTTATTAGGGGGACTAGGCTGATCTTTTTTGCATGTGTCACTCCCATTTGATGTACGGGTGTGCACTCTGAATAGAGCCAGAGTTGAAATTGGGTATACTGATAGGCACTCGGAAGGTAGGGAGGGGATGTAAAGTTTGGTCTGCATCTATCTGGAGTCATAGACTATATATTTTTTCAAAGATAAGACTACGAGGAGTGGTAGGGGGCAACTTCCGCGTCTCCGAAATTAACTAACCGATTTCAATAAAGGACACATAAGGCATATATATTTTTTAAATAAAACAATTACAAAGGCTACAGCAATGCGTGGCCAGTTCAGCTGGTCTGAAAGAAGAATTATTATTATTTACATGTATGTATGTATACTTTGCACAGGCATTCTGTATGGATATTATGAAAGATATAAAATAATTAAATTACTTACACATAAACAGACATGGTTCCCAGATATATTTTTAATAATTTAGAAGATTATAGAAGAAACTAAAAGTATTGTAACGTCTTTACTTCTTCTTTTTTCGGTAGCATTCGTTAAACAAGGCGTAAATAAGTTGTCCGTTCTTAATATAAAGCTGCTTTTAGACACTGTCCCCCCTGTTCTGTAAACCGAGTCGATTTAAAAACGAGTGATTTCTCTATACCTAAATATGTGTATGTATGCGTAAAAACGAAAAATTTTTGCGGATTTAGTTTACAGAACATACCCGTAAATTTTTTAAAGTGTGAAAGCAAAAATAATAAACTACCTGTGTATTGTAATTTTTCACAAACATGCGCAATTACAGATGTATAATACAACTGACAAACCCACTGCAAAATACATAAATACTTATCCTTAAAGTTTATTTGAATAAAAAGTCAACCATAGTGATCAAAGTATTTGTTGTGTTTAATAACATAAAGAAAATAGTTCATATTCTATCATATCCCGGCTCATCATCTTCCATTCAGAGTTCACACATTTTTTCAAGACAGCTCCACTCGGCCAAGGTGTTGATACTGGCTTTGAGTGAATCATCTTCCAAGTGTAAGTAATTGTACTGGTATAGTATACTGTCTTTGATGAATTTGTATCGGACCTCTCTCTTCTTCTCGTTCGATTTCTGAACCTAAGTAAAAAGAAATTTAACCACGATACTCAACTTCAACATGATTATTTAATTTAATAAATATTTGTTTCATATCCATTTCATTTGATGTCGTCCACATACAAGGCATGATGCTTATACAATCGGTATTTCTTCACAAATATATATAATTATCGGTTTGACATCGTTAGAACTTCATTTCAGAAAGAATTAGTGACATATTATTCATCCACTCTATGCCTGCTTGACGTAGCCCATATAAATATTTAACCAAGCTACATATATGCTGCAACAATGTCTACGTGCCTCAACAATAACTTATACTCAGCGCCAATATACATATTTCTTATTGTCAAATGACTGACAACACTTGAAGTTCACATTGTACTTTTTGGAAGACCCTTGGGCCACTAGCCTCACCTTATATTTCTCAACAGAACCATCTACCATCAGAACCATCTCAACTTAATAGCAAAAACCTTTTTGATCCAATACGTTTCTTAAATTTTTCGGACTCTTCATCATAGAGTTCAGTAGTTCAGTTGTTGATGCATAATGCTTTCTTGGACGACCTGGCTGTCCCTTATGAATCTCCTTTGACCTACCAGGGTCGATTTTTATTTCAACTGATGGATGTTCGCTAGCACCTTCATAAGAAAAATCATTTACAGCAGCTGTATTCAAAGATTCATTTGTAGAACTTGGCGTATCAGATTTACTTATCGCAACGCAATCGCTTGTGGGTTGGAATATGTTAACGTAAAATTCTTCATTACAATCATCATCATTTTGTAATTTTTGAAAACAATTTCAAATCCTAAGCTTCAGTTATTTCATCTAGTTTCATCTTCATGCCTTTGGTATTAATTTGCCACATTTATTACCATAAAAGGGCGTGTCAGATACACCTATGTCGCTTTGCGTGACGTTTTGAACTTTGATAGAAAAGTATACCCGAGCAAAAGTTGTATGACTCAATATAAACTTTGGCAACTTTGCGCACTGTTTGTTTACCAAAAAAGTGGTTGATAATTTTGCTATTTATTTTTTTATTATAAAAATAAAAGTCAATAATGTAATCAAAATAAAGTAATGGTCGAAAAAGTACAGGCAGGAAAAATTGCATGTGATAATTACTAAGGAACAAACAAAGTTGTAAATCACACTAGCAGAACGGAACAACATGCCGTTTTCGAAAGTTGCTACACTTTCATCATCAGCGTTCTTCGTGATTTGTCCACTGTATGTGGTTGTTAGTAGATGTAAATTATTAGCTTTATATATTTATTATTTTCTATAAATAGAATATGAGAAAGTGTTCCTCCGTTATTTTTTTATAAAGTTCTAAATTTACCGTCTCTAACTTACAATAGTACTTTTCTTTACTTAATATTTTGTTTCCATTATTAACTGTACACACATATTTTGTTTTTCTTATTCCTACCTTCCTTCTATGATGTATTTTATATAATTACGTAATAATCACAGAAGTACATCATTTATTTAAAAAAAAAATGGTCAATATAAGTTCATCACATATGCTTTATAATGATCTTTTTTTAATTTAAATAGTTGTAGCGAAGAACGCCGGGTTTTATCTAGTATAATAATAAAAAAGATATTGTGTACGTAAAAAGTTAAAAATGTTTTCATTATTTTTCGCTCTCTCATTCATTTCTTGCATTCTTATAACATTTGTTATTAAAATTTTTTAAGCAGTAGCAACACTTATACCAATAAGCAGCTGTTTGTTTTTTAATATTATTTTAGTGAAATATGTCTGATAATTTGCGTACACATATATATATACATAAATAAGAAATATAAATAACAAAAGTAGCGTGCATTTGCAACTCAGAAACTCACTTTAAAATACTCTTGGACAAGCACATTGTATATTGCATCGAGCAGTTCTGGTATAATACGTGAGATAGTCATCTGCGGAATACGAAAAATGTATTGCAAGGATGTAAAATTTTCTCCTGTCGCCAGGTATCGCAGCACCAACGTCAAACGATATTCTGGTGAAATGCTCAATCGCATATTAGTATATACTGCGTCACCAAATACAGTAAATTTAAATTGATCGGCAGTCATACGCGCGAAAGCGCTATATAAATGAGGGCCTTTCTCACGCAATTCCTGCATCAATTTTACACAAAACCCTTCCTAGTCGCGTTTTTTTATCCAATGTGCCGTCGACTCACTACGTAGCCACTTCTTGGTTTTTTATTTGCGATGATCAACATCGTCTCCTCCATTTAAAATATACGTGGTGAAAATAGTAAAATCAGCCCACTTCCTCTTCGGCATTTTAATAATATTTAACTAACATCAAAAATTTCCTTTTACAATAATACACATGCAATGTATTAGAAAGCCTCATAACATATGGGTTTCCTACAGGTGAAAGGGGTACATCTGCTGCATTTCCTGTGCTAGTAACATGCATGTAACCATTCAAAAAAACTACACATATGCTGCATCTACAAATGTGTCCCCTATGGCTACATGTGTTCCATTTGGATTTTGGAACAAAAACCAGGGACCGAAATTAATTGTTATTTTTTTTTCTGAAGAAAAGGTTACGCAAAAATGACCTTTATCAGGTTATTTTTAACCATTATCGTAAGAAATACTTCAATATAAATGAGAAAAAAATGTGTTTAGTTCTGAATAACTATTTTAAAAACCAAAAAACTGTTTTGGTTACCCATAACCATTAACGAAATAACTTTATATTTTTTGGTTATATTATTTCTATTTTTTTTAATCTTTAAACGATATTATATACATATGTATATATATACAGTCTTCATACATACCCAAAATTTCAGAAAATCACCAATCCAAAAGCATAAGAATAAAAAGGGATAGATTTTTGGAAACGAGTTTTGTTTACTGACGTAAGCAAGTTTAACTTGTTCTGAAATTGTAGTCGTGGAAAAGTTCAGCGCAAAAAGAACACTGCACTGGAACAAAAGAATATTGTTCCTACATTGAAACATGGTGGTGACATAGCGGCATCTGGCGGAGGTCGGTTAGTGTTTATAGATGATATTATGATGAAGAACTTCTTGAATGCAATTTGCACACATCAGTTGATATGTTGGGTCTGGACTGCATTGGCTTTTCCAACAGGATAATGATCCCAAACATAAAGCACACATTGTCAGAGACTGGTTACATTATTCTGCACCGAGGCAATTGAATTCCCCTCCCCAATCGCCAGAACTCAATCCCTTTGAGAACGTTGGCGATATTTTGAAAAGAAAAATTGGATGTGTTGAAGTAATCAATAAGGATTCTTTAAAGCAATCTTTACAAAGATGGTGCTCTCAAATTACACGCGATATTACCGAAAATCTGATGGCATCTATACCAAGACGTCTACAAGGTGTGATTGATGCTAACGGTGGACCCACAAAATATTCATTTTATTAAAAAAAAATTTAAAAATCACTCATTTCTTATATAAAAAAAAGACATCTGCGGTGTATGAACAATTTTATCTCTCTTAATTTTTTGTTTTCATTGCACATTCCGTTGTTTTCATGAGAATTGAAGTTTTTAGTTTTATAGGGCAATGAAAATGTAATAAAGTACTCTGGCATAAAAACTTCTTTTTTTTTTGATATTTTTGGATTGTCCATTTCCTGAAATTTTGGGAGGGCACTGTCATTTTGTGGATTACTATCAGCTGAAGCCGGTATTGTTCTATGCCTTCGCCGCGGAAACAGTCCGACAACAACTGACACAATATCACACTAATGCACATCAGAAAAATGCGAAGTGGTTTTATGGCTGAGTCTGAAGCTGGGCTCGAACCTAAGGCTTTTGGTTTTGTAGTGAACGTGCTAACTACCTGGACCATTTGTTAATATATACAGTCAAGGGAGTCAATGTGACTGAGGAATGTCAACAGAATTGGATGCCTAAAAACGAAAAATATTTTATCACGTCTGGCAACACTTATGTCTATTTTTAAAATTCATTTGTGCTAAAGGTAGTCAAGGGAACTAAGTATATTCACAAATGTAGAAAAAAATGTCAATAAACCAATGGAAAATGGATAATTAACTTTTCAGCGCGTGGCACTGCCAATTTTTCATAAATAAAAAAAAATTGATACAAGCCCAGTCGAATTCAAAACATTTTTCCGAATCGGTTCATAAATGTCCGAATTATGAGGTGAAAAATTCACGGAAAAGCAAAAAGTACCAATTTAAGTCCATTGCCAGGCTATACGTTATCTACATACCAAATTCCAGCGAAATCTGCGGAGTCGTTTTTAAGTTAACGGTTAGTATCATTTTAATAAAAAAGAGAAAAAGTACCATTAGTACATTTTTTGTTCTTTCAGAAACACGTGAGACTAATTCATCTGGCGAAAAATGTATATTTATACGTAGCGTGTGGTAGTATTTTATTGCACGATTATGGCCAACTAAACACTATTTACGCTCTTTAAAAAATTAAAGTAGAACCTGTGTTTTCGTATGTGTATATGTATTAATTTTGTGCTGCTAATACGGGGTTGTACCCGGTTGAAACATTATGCGAACCAAAAACCATTCACTTCACCGAATTTGTCTACAGCGTGCTGTGTATGCCAACATAATTCTTCTCGTGTGAATATGCTCACGGAAGATGTCTCACACAACCTTCTAATACATACATACAATTGAAACATATGCCAAAAGATTATTTGCAAAACCCATTCTGAAACCCATATGGTATGTTATGAGTGTAAAAAAAACAATAAGACTGAATAAATATTTGAATACTTTGAAGGGGCAAAATTTACGCACTAATAGTTACGATATCAACGATATCCCCTCATAGCATAATAATATAAACACACATTCAGACATGCACTTCAATTTAATTACTTTCTTTAGTTACAAAATTTAATTCCTTTCTTTGTTTACAAACTTATATTGCATACAAACATACATAGTTGCATTGTATACAAACGTATTAATATTACACACAAGCATACTTTAACATTACACAACGCGGAAGACACTTGAACTATTTTATTGAGACATAAAATTGTGAAATGCTAAAGAATGCTTGGCTTTCCAGCGCTGGAACTAGAGTAAAGGGATTGTAGGAGAAATGATAGGAGCTGAAGCTTCACTATCTTACAACACTGCTTTTTGCACGTTATTTGTTTTTATAGCAGTGTTGTAACGTCTCTGATGTCAAGGAGACGTATTAAATTTTGAAGCTTCGTTTTTAGTAGCTATTTTTAGTAATTATTTTACTTCGCCGATGCTACACAATACTGACGAAGGAGGGCGTTCTGATGTGCCTGTGTATTAGTTTTTGTTTATTGACGGAAATTTCAACAAGGGGCGCAGTAAGCCCTTAACTGAGGAGGAAAAAAGCAAAATTAAAGCGTATATGGAAGTTGCCCTAAATAATATTGCCATAAAATTGTGGAAGTCTAAATGTTGACAGCAATTTTATAATAAAACAGTCTGAATACGGAAAAAATGACACAACAAGAAGAGCTATCATAAGAGCTCGTAAAGCAAAACGACTTTAGTTTCTCTGTAAACACATGACTTATGAAAAGAAATGGCCATACTATTTTTCGGATTAGTATTTCCCGACCCCGCCCTCATCACTGAGTCCTTAGTTATCGCTAGCATCTGTCCCAGTTCCTCCATCCATGATGGAGCTGACCGTGGCCCTTAGTATGGCATAAGCCAAAGCTGGCCTTCACTTTTGTTTTCTGGCATTAAATCAAATTCCCCATCTTTTTTCAGATACTTGACATGAGCATTACAATATGCGGTCCTGCTCAGCTGCATTCTTGGTCGCATGGCATCACTGCGGTAGACCATCCGCATAGGCAAGGTGGGCCACTACTATATTCCACACGGAACAAATAAGCGCAATGACAAGCATTATAATCGATCGCAAAGCCACCGCAACACACATAATTATGAAATTATATGCTAGTTAAGAAACGCCAAACTTATTTATGCATGTGTTGTTTGATGCATGAAAACTTGTGGACGTAACGATGTAATAAAATTCTATATTCTACAGATTGACAGCGTTACAGTTACGTGACATTTCGGTCAGACAAGCATTTCCATACGTTTTCATACATCACTTAATATGGTTTGATACAACTACATCTACATTTCTACACATTGTAGTAGGGCCTTAGGTTTGACTGTTAGTTGTGTTCTTATAAAAAAAAGCCAGTTAGCTTCTGTGTAGTTATTAATAAGTTAATTATAGGCTAACTTTTGGGTAACTAACTTTGAGTTAGTTGAAACATAATGTAGAGTCGGAAAAATTACTACTTCCTAGACCATCGCAATGTTAGAATATTAGGTTATCTGTATTAAAAATAATCTATGGTAGATTTCACACTTATGCAACGCAACTGACATGACTGACTCAAGCAACTAGTTGCATCAGTCTGCCCCGTAAGGATTTCACAGAAGCATTCACACTTGCGCAAAGCTGCTGATGCTAGCATACGACTGGACGCGCCGCACAGGTTAGCATGCACAACCAAAAGTAAAAAAGGAATAGCTATCTATATCTTAAAAAATTTGTATCCGCATTTTATAAAAACATTTTGTTTAAAATAAGTCAAAAAGTAGGAAAGTACTTTGCAATATACAGTCATATTTTTTCAACTTTTCACTCATTTCTTTTCTTTTTATTTATTGTACAATATACATAGTATATACACCAATTACATGAAAGTGCTTTCATATATACATATGTATATATATATATATATAAATGTTAAGATCTAAACGACAACCACCATCAGTTCTACAAAAATTAACTGGTTTGCAGGTAGGGTATAAACAAAGTATATTTATCAAGTAGTCGCAACTCTACAAGAAAACAACAATACCAAGAAAAACAGGAATTTTCTTTGTGTAAAACACACTGAAAGTATCAATAAAGGGTGCTTTAGACCATAAGATTTGTCGTACGTAAAATTAGCGAGAAAATAAAATGAAATTGCATCCGTATTTCAAAAAAAGAGAGTAAAAATCGAATGGTTGTTTTCTGGCTTTTACACCATTGGTATGGATAAAATTAAGTAAAAACATTCTCATTTAAGTTAACTACAGCTGTTTGCTTCTTTTCCCCAGGGATGGAGTTCTTGTGCAATTGAATTTTTTTTTTAATAACCTTGAAAAATATTTTTATTACTTTCGAATATGTTATTTTCGTGGTCAAAATTTTTAGTGTACTTTTAGAAAATATACGTATATTTTTATAAAATTGTGCTGTCGTGGTCTAAAATGTACATTTTGATTTTATAATTGGTATAAATTTATGAAACCAGTTTTCCCTCCCTGGCTTTCTCACATTTGTTTACATAAAAATGCATCCCTGATCTAATGGTGTGTGTTGGTTTTTGAAAAATTTTAAAAAATCAAGAGAGCCATACGACTGTCAAATGTTCATCCGTATTTTCTCTCAAAATCTTATAGTTTCATTACATATTACGTTTAGACGATCCGACTTGTGCTCTTCTACACAAAAATTTGACATGTCGTACGACAGATCTTATGGTCAAATGTTCATTAATATTTAATAAATAAATAAACAATATATGCAAAGTCTGAAATTTAAATAGAAATTATAAATATATAATTAAAATTTTTTCATAACAAACCATTAAAAATTTAATGTAGGAAAATGTATTCCCGTAATACGCGGCTATGGTGTCTATCAAGACGCTGTCGATATCTGCCTTCAAAAAGTAAAATTAGGTCAGTGGGTACATATATTTCCCGAAGGCAAAGTCAATATAACAAAAGATGAAATACGCTTGAAATGGGGTGTAGGTCGAATTATATATGAATCCTCCAAAGTGCCTATAATTTTACCTATGTGGCATGAAGGCATGGATGAAGTGCTACCAAATGTTGAACCTTATATACTGCAATGGGGTAAAAAGGTTACTTTGAATGTTGGAAAACCTATAGATTTGAATGATTTCATAAAGGATTTAAAAGGTAGAGGTATTCCTGAGCCGGAAGCTAGAAAACTAATTACTGACAAAATCCAAGCTATATTTCACGTAAGTTATTTATGTAAAAGTTAACAGTTTTTTTAAATTAAAAATTTTAAATATCTCCATTTCAGACTTTACGCTTGGAAACTGAAGAGCTTCATAAAAAAAATAAATAATGTATCGTGTAAATGTGTGTTTATTATTATTTATTTTATAGTGTTTTGTCTCAATAAAAATACTCAAAAAAGTGAGCATGAGAAGAAGCGAAAATCGAAATGAAAGTTGGTGAGAAAAAGCTTTAGGATTTTTATAAAATTTAATTATTTTGTAATATCTTGAAAATATAACCTCATTAATTTAAAAGTTAAATTTCAAAATGCTCCTTCTGATTCACTTTTCTTTCGTTTTAAGTTTCGTTGTAATGAAATGTTTTTATGTTCTTGCGAGGTATATGTATGTATGATGTAATAATAATATATGTATTATCCATTACCTGCTCAATGACTTGGAGAACTTTATCGCAGTTGCATTGGGCTGGGTACCTGAGCATGAGGGGTATGAAAGCAATTAAATGGCGGACTGTCTTGCAAAAGGAGGGGCAAATTTAATTGGACTTACGAAAAGGCAAAGAAATGAAACGCTTAGAAACTGGGAGGAAATAGAAGTCGCTGTGCTCACTGGCATATCTGCGCTTCCTGATCTGGAATAGTGTAACCTCAAATAGGCTGCTTTCGCTGAATAGAGCGAACTTAAGCCTTTTGGCGAGGTACTTCACAGATAATTGTGGCCTGAGGTATAACCTAAACAAAATTGGTCTCTCCGAGAGCAATGTCTATCGATTTTATGAAAGTGGCACTGAAAACTCTGAACACGTTCTTTGCGACTGCCCTGCACTCGGCAGACAGAGGTTTCACCATCTGCGTAGAATTGCAGTACCTCCATTTGGGATTTGTAAATGTTGTGCGTAAGTGTAGAGGATATAAATGTTACAGCAACATTTACAGATACAGTTGCAGGACATTGATAATCAGACATTGATAATCAGATCGGACGTAATTTTATTTTAGCTCCGCTGCGGTTGTTAATATTTTATTTATTTATTTATTGAATTCATTTGTAATACAAATAGCCTATTGGCCAATACACTTAGTATTACTTGTAGTAAAAAAATCCTTATAGGTAAATAAAGATAACTAACGTGACTGACGTAAACATCCCAACAAATCCAACACAATTAAAAAAAGAGGATAAAAATAACAGCCATGCCATTAGTGATTAAAGTTAGTGTCATTAAAGAATTCAATCAGTTTTCGTTTATAAGTTAAAAGGGACAAAGAGGAAGACCGCAAATGTCTAAGCAAAAAATTCCAATATTTGTAATATCACATGTGAAAACATTTATCAATATTAAAATAAACAAAACAAAGACCGACAAATTGATAAATACACTGCGTTTCACATGAATAGGTGCAGTGTTTTAGCAATCAATTAGAGCTTGCTGCTCTCAGGATAATTCATGCAGAGAATTATGTTGCACTTTTTATTAAAGGTTTAACAATTGAGAAAAAGAGTATACACAAAGAAGACTTGAAAAAGTTCCGTTAAAAATTATATGTACTTCTTTTTATAATTTGCGAAGAAAATTGTGAACTATTTTTGCGTCAGTTGAATAGGTTCATATTATAAAACAATAAAAAATTATAAAAAAAAGCACGAAAACAATTAAGTTTTGTTTATTAATTTAATTTTTTATTCATTTTTATAAATGTGTACTTCCTCCTTTCGATAAAATTACCTCATAAATTCTATTTGGAAGGGAGTTATACAGTTGCGATAAATATTGTAAGGAAATCTGCGACCATGCCGATTTTATTGCAACAATTAGAGATTCTCGGTCATCAAATTTTTTTTTAATAAAAACTTTAGTCTTCAGTGATTATTGAAGCATGCGGTTGTGTATTCGCATGTTACTTGAAAACCAAGGCTGCCACTTTATTATTATTTATAGATATGAGCAGATTGTGTAGTAGTTTTTTACTAGACTCTGCAATGTTGAATGAATATGAAAATGATTTTTTGTTTGCCGAAAATTACTTCGGTAAATCTCAAAGCTTAGTATGCCAACGCACGGAACAAATTAGTACATTCATTTATTCTAATATTAAAACTAGAATAATAAACTGTAAATATTTTTCTATTTGTGTAGATGAGTGCACTGATATTAATGACAGTATATTTTTCTTCAGCGTTTTTTTTTTAAAGGAAATAAGAAGGCAACACTTAAAAAATATAAATATTATACACTTAGTTGCAAAACTCTACATACGATTTAATTTCTTCAATATATTTTAATTTTTCAGAGAAATACAAAAAGTTGTTAAACTTTTTTATTTCAGGATTAACGATCTTTACAGAAAATAAAAAATAAAAATTCACGCTGTTTAATATTATAGAATGAAAAAAAAAATAAATTTTATAAAAGCAAAAGTCTACATATGATACATTATAAAAACTTTGGGGTGACTTAGAAAATATTCAATGGATTGTATGGTATTTTTTGCATCTTAAACTTCTTTAAGCCTTTTAGGCATCGAAAAAAATTATTTTTTTGTTATTTCGGGGAAATATTTCCCTTTCGTCTCTTAAAATCACTATCAAGTGAGAAGTGGTGGAAGTTATTCTATATCTAAGTTTCTGTTTTAAATAAATTAATAAATGTGCCCTGTTAAATACTTAAGTTAAAGTAAGAATTTTCAAAAATTTTACTTCACATATAAAATAACGATCAGATTAAATGCAATTTCGAAATCATATGTAGAGTTTTGTGACTAAGCGTATATTGTATTTCTTTTTTTCTGGCTTTGCTGTCCCTTTCTATTGATAGATTTATAGTTATTAATGAAAAATAAATTTAGTGTCATACGGGCTTTAATAACAACTATTATTCATACGAGTATATATCAAAAGTGGGAAATTTTTGGGTATTTGTATTACTTTTTTTTTACATACTGGCAGCATTACTGAAATGAGGGAAAAATAATCACGCTCAAAGACAAACAACAAAAACAAGCATAAAATGTGAATGCTTGATCCAGAAGCCACACCACATTTTTTTACGCGCGAGAAGATAAACTTTTCAACAAACTTTTCCAAAAAATTAACAGAGAAAGAGAGAAAAATTTCTTTTTTATGCAGACTGCAAAGAGTATGTTAACATTTTGTAGACTAGTGCTGCCAAATTATATATGGCAGCACACTTCACTGTCACAGAATATACATTTTGGTTGGCAAAATGTCTAAAATTTTTGGGAAAAATTTGACTTTTTATTAATATTTCCCTTTTTATGAATGAAATGTGAAATCCGCGGTTTAAAAAATATTATAAAAAGTTAATGGGCAAATGAAAGTGTAATATTCTATGCGCACAACAAAAAAAGTATGTGTAATAAGTTCTAAAACTTTGACTGAAATTTCCGGCTAGAGTGCAAATACAAGTAATACTTTAGATTTTATATTATTGGCTGGTTGGTTACTTTTAGAAGCAACATAAGGCTTAAATCTATTGTATGGAAGCCACTCCGAATTTGAAAAAAAGTTATCTCTTCTGATAGAAAATTTAATTTTAAGATAAAGTTTAGTGCAAAAATCTTCGGCAACGCATATTTTTCGAGTTATGGGCCTCGGAAGTTTTACAATAAAAATGTCATTGTGTTTAATATTTCTTAGCTTATTGGGTCAATATGGGTATCATTGGAGAGCTTGTGAAAATGCCGATCACATGATGGTAAAATTTCACATTTTGGGATGATAAAATGTGTAGCGGTGAAAATTCTTAGGCGCCGTCAAAGGCCGGTTATGCAGAAAATCTTTAGTTAGCGAAGCCGGTGTGTGTTGTACCATAGAGGAGAAAATCCTTAAGCCCGGCCGAAGGCCGGATATTCGGGAAACCTTTAGTTAGCGAAGCCGGTGTGTGTTATACCATAGAGGAGAAAATCCTTAAGCCCGGCCGAAGGAAACATTACATTTAATTTGTAAAACTAAAAAAAAAAATTTATTAACTCTACACAAAATATGGCAAAATATTACTGCTTTTCTTAAACACTGTTTTGACATTGCATAAGGATGTTTAGGAAGGCAGCCATACCCATATTGTTGCAATGAATCAAACACTTATAATGAAAATGGCAAAATATATCTACGAGGTTGTAGGTCAGTAACTCCCAAACTATGCGTTGCCGAAGATTTTTGTACTAAACTTTTTTTTCTTAGAATTTAATTTTCTATCACCTAATATAATTTTTTTTAAATTTGGAGTGGCTTCCATAAACTCGATTTGTTCCCAACATAAAGTTGTTCTATCGGAATTGCACCAAACCGATGATGCAGCAAAACAACATTAACTATCAAACCACGGTATGTATGTTTGTGTGCCGGCACGTTTGTCTATTGATGAGTTAGAGAGTTTCGAAATGGTGGTGGTGGAGTTTAATGAAAAATTTTACGGATGTACCCAGCAATAATCAACCCAGTATTTTAACAAGGAATTTCACAATAAAGTGCACTTTGTTAAAACCACAGAAAATGTATGTGCATTGGAATTAACTTGGGTTTTGCCACCGATGGCAAAATTGTATAAATGTAACCCTGATCACTTTTTCATCAATTGGTTATTATGGTTAAGGCAGTTTGCCTGCTTATTTAAGAAAAGGTTAGTTTATTTTGTTTTTACTGATTATCTAATGGCTGCTAACATTTGAAAATGTTGTTTTCTTTTTAATACTCTGGGGCTTATAGCTAATAGCTGCAGTAGATGAATCTGGTTTCGATACAAATTACATTTAAGCCCTTATAAATTTGCGCATTTACCTAACTGACAGTGCTTTTCAACATTTGAACGATATTTTGTCAACAATTTTGGCTTACATACAGCTTTGTGGTCATTATGATTTCTTAAAAGCTTATGAAGAATTGTCTAGCATAGAGGCCACCAGTTTTCGCTTTGCTGCTCAAGAGCCTGGCTTTGACGATGTACAAAATCTAGTGGTTCTCTCAAAATACTATCCGCCCAACCATATTCTAATGAAATTTTAATATTTTTGAATGAATAAAATGAAAAAAATTATATGAAAAATTGATAAGTTCAATAATGACAAAGAAAAAGTTTAATAATGTTAAATTTGTGCTAAGAGCCATTTGAAATATTACATTTATTTATTTCTTTCTTAATAGACTTTTATTTCAAAAATAGAAACCGAAACTGAATAAATAAATGTTACACCGATACAATTAAATGTAAATTAATTGTTTTTATTTAAAAAGAAAAAACTAAATTCTACTACAGAAAGTATTTTTAATTAATAATAATTATTTTCCATTTCTTCTGTCTGCATTTGTTTCCATTTCTCATCCCATCCAAAACCAAGTACCACATATTCACGCACTCGTTGAACATATGTATATATAAAAGAAAATAAAAACAAATAAATTTTTTTAATTTTTTATTATAAAAACGGAAAACGAAATAATTAAAAATTAAATTTTAACAATCTGTTTCATGATGTTTGTTCTATTTGGTTTTGTCAATGATTGCTATTTTATAAAACACACTGTTGCTTTCGTTAATCATAAAATCAATTGGAATTTCTTTTGCTTATGTTAACAAATTGTTTAGCACTAAACAATTTTGTTCCAATTCGTTTTGTGCTTAATAAACCAACGGAACGTTTGTATTTCATAACACACTAACACTTTTGGGGTAGGAATCAAATATACTATATTTAAAAACTTTTGGTCCAGTTTGTTTTGTCAATCACAAACAAACTGACCATTGCTATTTTATAAAACAAAAACACACTTTGTTGCTTTTGTTAATCACAAAATCAACTGGAACTTCTTTTGCTTATCATAACAAATTGTTTAGCACTAAACACTTTTGTTCTAATTGGTTTTGTGCTTAATAAAATTAGTGGACGTTTGTATTTTAAAACATAGTAACACTTTTGGGGGTAGGTTATAGAACTTGGGACAGTAGCACTCAATAGAAAATGTATGACTTACCTTGCTACTCCTACTGAGCCAGTTATGCTACTTCTTATAGCTGCTTTTATTACATAAATCCATTCTTTGGCGTCGATGTCATTTATTGCCTGAAACACACATTTTTTATTAGGGCCTAAAATTGTAATTTGATAACATGTACATACACTAGTGGCACAAACTAAAGCAACTTACCTGGTGTTATACTATTTTCATTGCAATATTGTAAAAAACGAACTTAAGGATTTTTAAGGATTACTATTACAAATCTTTAGGGTTATATTAATTTATTAAAAAAATTTTTTTGAAAAAAAAATATTTTGTTAAAAAGAAATAAAAGAAACATAAAAATACTTCATATTTAGATGGCAAAAACTAAAGCAACTCTTACAAAATTTTTTAAATTTTGCTACATATCTTAATAATTAATCGCATATCAATTGTTTTGCAAAACAGCGGCACATCTGCGAGGCATTGAAGTGATTAATTTACCGATTTCGTTTTCTGAAATGCTTTCCCATGCTTCTTTTATTTGGAGGAAAAAATTTCGTTTATTAGAACCTTGATCACGTCTTATTTTTCTGTCCACCATGTCCCACAAGTTTTTAAATCGGGTGACTGGGCGGGCCATTTAAGTAAATTAATATTTTCATCTTGAATCCAGGACTTAACATGTTTCGATGTATGTTTTGGATTATTATCGTGCTGAAAGATCCATCCAGCAGGCATTTCCTTTATTGCAAATGGCAACATGACAGTGTACAAAATATTTTTGTAGAGGTAGCGGTCCATAGTTTCGCTTATTTCATACCGAGGTCCGACTACATTGAGTGAAAAACATCCCCACACCATTACATTACCACCGCCATGCTTAACAGTTCCCTTACAATACCTCGGATCTAACCGCTTATTTACAGGTCTTCGAACACTTATTTTTTTTGAATCAGATCCTTTCAGGTTAAATTTAGATTCATCGGAAAACAATATTTTTGGCCATTCTTCAACACTCCAGTGTAAATGTGTCTTAGCAAATTCGATTCTCGCCTTACGATTCTTTGGTGAAATAAACGGCTTTTTTGCAACTTTTCTAGAACGCACTCCTGCTTTTAAAGCTCTGTCTCGCACTGTTCTTGCTGTAAGATTTAAATCTAATTTGTTAGCAATATTTTGCGATGAGACAAACGGATCTTTTTTGATTTCTCGGATGATCATTTGGTCCTCGTGAGCTGACGTTTTACGAGGTCTTCACTGAACCAGTTGATACAAATTTTTTAATAAGACGACAAATACCCGATTTATTTATGTTGAATCTTTCTGAGAGACTTTTTTGTGTAATTCCACAATTATATTGTTTTATTATTTCATTTTCAATATACGAATTATATTTATTTCTCGCCATTTAATTAATAGTATTAATTTTTATGAAAGTTTTAAGAACAGTTGCTTTAGTTTTTGCCATCCAAATCTGAGTAATTTTAATTTTTTCTTTATTTTTTTTATACTTAAAATGTTTTTTTTTTAAGTTATTTGTTTAATTAATATAGTCCTAACACCTTGTAATAGCAATCCTTAAAAATTCGTAAGTTCCCATTTTACAATATAACTTTGAAAATGGTATAATATTAGGTCAGTTGCTTTAGTTTGTGCCACTAGTGTATATCACCTACTTATGTAGACTTTTCCGGAACATTTGGAGCTTATATGCTTCTGTGCACCATAAAACGCAATGTTGGCTCCTAAAAAATTTAAATATAATGTATGGTTGGACATTGACTTGTATTTTGAGATTCCCGTACTTTTGTAAATTTTTTAGTTTTATTGAGATTTATTTGAAAAAAAAATATGGTATGGATGCTGACCATAAAAAATAACTGCCAACGCACTTAGCATAGTACCTCCTGGGTTGTGTGAAAACTCTGCATATTTGCTACACATTCTACAATGTTGCAGAGATTTTCTCCTCTACGGTCTTTGCTAACTAAAGTATTAATTCATGATCATGGCCGGCCGCAGGACTTTTCTCCTGGAACCGAAAGTGAATAGTTATTTTTTATATTTTTAATTAATGTACTCTCTTAAAAAAATAATACCGGCCCTAAACCTTTTTTACAACCGAAACCGAGCTGCATACTCGGGAAATTTGGCATATATAACTTAAATTCCATATTCACTTTAGAATATTTTTTTTCTTGGACCGGCACTCATGGGATGACCCCTACACATGCGATGCATTTTATAGAAACTTAAATGGTATGAGGGTATAATCCACTGCTAGTTTGTTGTACATCATAGCATAATTCTGTCAACAATGACGGTCGTACACCGGTCAAATGACCATCACTGTTATTGTAGGGAAGCTAAACTTATTAGCTATTTCGCTGGTCAGTTCATTCGACAGGCCAAACGACAAAGTTTGTGAAAAAGTTGTGGAAAGTGGTTGTGAATAATTTAATAATTAAATATTATATTAAGAAAAATCGAAAATATATTTTTGCTATAATTAATTTAAATTACTGAACAACGTATAATCATATGAATATACCTTGGTACTTAATATTTAGTGGAGTAAAGTAGTACTCTTGCAATGCAAATTGTACTGAAGAAAGTACAATTGTACAAGGTTGATTATCCCTGATTTTCGTTGAAAGTTTCATGTGATGGATGACAGTTTACAGAAAAAAAACTATTTGTGAAAGAATTTATTTAAAAAAACTAGTATTGAAAGTATTTATTTAATTATATTTATTTTTGAGCCATGGTCTTTTTTGAAAAGTTTTTAACAATTATTTATTTTTCAATATTTCGCTACCAAATAGGTAGCATTGTTAAGAAATAATAATTTGTATTAACAAAAATATTTATTTAAGAAAATGGTATTTTTTATGAAAAGTTTTTAACAATTTATGGTATAAATAACAAAAATGTTTGTAATTATGTTATTAATTGTAAAAATGTTATAAATTAATAAATAATGTAATTAATGTTTATTATAAACAAACTGATTGCTTGTTCTTCATGCCCAAACTAGCCCGAAGAAAAAGTACGGGCATTCTCGTGCGTGAAGAACAAGAACATTACTCTCTCAAACCCTCTCTCATTTACCCAATTTTTGCGTAAGAAAACGCTTTTGGGTAAGATTTTGATTAAACGAAACAATTTTGAGGAAACGAACAGACCTATAATAGGCTATAGGCCTTACAGTGTAGTACTGCCAAATTTTTTAGTATGCAAAATGTTAATTAGTATGGCAGCACACTTATAATTTATTACATTTTTGGATTTCATCAAACTTTCTGTGGAAGGTAACAAACTCTTTGAGTCACTTGCAGCAAATTTTATTGTTTTAAAGAAATTATTTAATTATGTAAGAAAGTTATGATTAAAAATTAGAAAATTACGATTCGGAAAAAATTCAAAAATTATGTATAAGGAAAATAAAACACCAGTTCTTAAAAAATACAATCACTCACTGTTTCAAAGCGATTTCACTCACTACACTGTAAGGCCTATAGCTCCGAAACTAGGACTTGTGCCAAAAATCGCCCTATACCGGGTGATAGGGCTAAGTATTTACTACATTTTGCCATCATTCGTTTTCGGCCCAATGGTTGTGCCTTCGAACAAAATTTTTCAAATACTGTTTCAAGGCGATTTCAGTCACTACACTGTAAGGCCTATAGCTCCGAAACTAGGACTTGTGCCAAAAATCGCCTTATACCGGGTGATAGGTCTTCGGCTGATACCTTACAGTGGCCCGGTATACCGGATGATATACTAATTAACATTTTGCATACTAAAAAATTTGGCAGTACTACACTGTAAGGCCTATAGCCTATTATAGGTCTGTTCGTTTACTCAAAACTGTTTCGTTTAATCAAAATCTTACCCAAAAGCGTTTTCTTACGCAAAAATTGGGTAAATGAGAGAGGGTTTGAGAGAGTAATGTTCTTGTTCTTCACGCACGAGAATGCCCGTACTTTTTCTTCGGGCTAGTTTGGGCATGAAGAACAAGCAATCAGTTTGTTTATAATAAACATTAATTACATTATTTATTAATTTATAACATTTTTACAATTAATAACATAATTACAAACATTTTTGTTATTTATACCATAAATTGTTAAAAACTTTTCATAAAAAATACCATTTTTTTAAATAAATATTTTTGTTAATACAAATTATTATTTCTTAACAATGCTACCTATTTGGTAGCGAAATATTGAAAAATAAATAATTGTTAAAAACTTTTCATAAAAAAGACCAAGGCTCAAAAATAAATATAATTGAATAAATACTTTCAATACTAGTTTTTTTAAATAAATTCTTTCACAAATAGTTTTTTTTCGGTAAACTGTCATCCATCACATTAAACTTTCAACGAAAATCAGGGATAATCAAGCTCGTACAATTGTACTTTTTTCAGTACACTTTGCATTGCAAAAGTACTACTTTACTCCACTAAATATTAAGTACCAAGGTATATTCATATGATTATACGTTGTTCAGTAATTTAAATTAATTATAGCAAATATATATTTTCGATTTTTCTTAATATAATATTTAATTATTAAATTATTCACAACCACTTTCCACAACTTTTTCACAAACTTTGTCGTTTGGCCTGTCGAATAAACTGACCAGCGAAATAGCTAATAAGTTTAGCTTCCCTACAATAACAGTGACGGTCATTTGACCGGTGATACGACCGTCCTTGTTGACAGAATTATGCTATGATGTACAACAAACTAGGAGTGGATTATACCCTCATACCATTTAAGTTCTATAAAATGCATCGCATGTGTAGGGGTCATCCCGTGAGTGCCGGTCCAAGAAAAAAAATATTCTAAAGTGAATATGGAATTTAAGTTATATATGCCAAATTTCCCGAGTATGCAGCTCGGTTTCGGTTGTAAAAAAGGTTTAGGGCCGGTATTATTTTTTTAAGAGAGTACATTAATTAAAAATATAAAAAATAACTATTCACTTTCGGTTCCAGGAGAAAAGTCCTGCGGCCGGCCAAATGGTGGTCATGAAGTAATACTTTAGTTAGCAAAGATCGTAGAGGAGAAAATCTCTGCAACATTGTAGAAAGTGTAGCAAATATGCACAGTTTTCCACACAACCCAGGAGGTACTATGCTAAGTGCGTTGGCAGTTATTTTTTATGGTCAGCATCCATACCATATTTTTTTTCAAATAAATCTCAATAAAACTAAAAAATTTACAAAAGTACGGGAATCACAAAATACAAGTCAATGTCCAACCATACATTATATTTAAATTTTTTAGGAGCCAACATTGCGTTTTATGGTGCACAGAAGCATATAAGCTCCAAATGTTCCGGAAAAGTCTACACAGGTAGGTGATATATGTACATTAGTGTGACCGCAAGCTATATGGACAATTTTTTTTTTCGTATTTTCACTTGGCAAACCCCTTAAAAAAACAAATCAAAAAAATAACAACGAAATTTTCACATATCTTCGCATTCTTTGCCTGGTGAATATTTGTTTTATTAAGTGGTGTAGTTATAAAAAGTTTTGTAATAAAATGTCCTTCGTGCTCATAGGAAATTGTTTTTGATAGTTTTTGACTACTTGCAATATAGTATATTGTTTTTGTTCCTCGTCTTTTTAAGTATTGTGTTGTAGTCTTGCATCAATTTCACCGCTCGTTCAGCTGTATCGTTTACCACGTTAACGTCATTAACAATTTGAAGAGCAGTTTTAAAATTATTATCAGTGGGCCATGAAGTTGGATCATTTTTCAAAAATGCTGTGATGATTTTAAAGCGAAGAAAAAAATTGTTTGTCTCAGAAGAAATGAACTGATCCATTCCGCCTTCGATAAATGCATAACATTTAAATTTTGAATTGAGGCGCGTTTTACGTTTTCATCTAAAGCCTCACAACTCAATGCCTTCACCATCTCTGTTTTTGACTCAAAAGAAACACTGTTATCAAAAAATGCTAAAGCCACACATTCAGGACTCAAGTACCATAAGTGGTTTTTAAATTTGTATAATGCAACTTGAGATATATCAGCATAATTTTTTTTAAAAGAATCCAGTTTTTGGTGTCTCGCCAAGAAATATTAGTGTTAGCTCAAGAAACTCGCTGTAATCATCTCTTGGCTGTTTAGTTTTGATCGCATCGTTCACAAATTCAATTATTTTATCTTTATATGCTGTTAAGTATTTTTTGACATCATTATCTTCCATTCCAGACTGATAATTATTTTGATTTATATTTCCCCATATATTTTTAAATTGCTCAAATACTTTTACATTTGGGGTTTCGGTTTTGCTCATCTTAACTTCAAAGGCACTTTTTAATACGACTTCCAAAATGTGGTGACGGCAAGGTATCCAAAGAAGCTGCTTTTGAAGACTGTGTTCAATAGTCGTACAGGTTCCATTAAAACGGCCTGTATTTACGGCAGTTGTATGAACACCAAGGCTTTTATATGATCTTGAAGTCCCCATTCAAATATAGCTTTACAAGCAGCAGACGCCTGCTCTCTGCCAGTTTCACTTTTAAGTGCGGGCACTTCAAGTAGTTGCTCCGTCAATTTTTTCATTCCCAGTAAGAGCTGGTAACAGCTTTCCGTCTCAGTGCAAACAAATTGCACGAAGTTCGTTCTTGTTGAAACGTTCTTTTATATTTTTTAACTGTTCTGATCGTATTTTTCCCTTGCATTATGTATAGACGTTTTATTTATAATATAGTTTTGTACTTCAAGACCGACTACTTCCACGACAGATATAATTAAATGCACGGCTTTTGGATCACTGACCTTGCAAACATCTAAAGCGGTTGCAAGTTTTGGAGTCATTATATTTTTAAATCCTCTCATTTTTTTGGCTGGCGTTGCCGTTACAACTTCGGCTCCCAAGACCTGGTAAAAAGGAATTAAATGTACTGGTTATATTTTTGTACGGTAACCCTGTGTGTTTCAATTATTTCTCATCTACGTTTTATATAGTTTCATTCTCACGTTTTAGTTATATTATATTTATATTATATTATGATTGGGAAATAAAAAAAACATAACGCAGATGAACAAATGCAATAAATACTAAGAAAATAAGTTTGTATGCAAAGAATGCGAAGATATGTGAAAATTTCGTTGTTATTTTTTTGATTTGTTTTTTTCGGGATTAAATATTAATGTTAAAGAAAACTAATACACAGCAAAATTGTTCATCAGATAAAGCCCTAGAATATTTGTGAATAAGGTTTTTCTCTAAAATAAATATTACTGAAGTTATGAACAATTAAAGCGAGCCATAGTGAGAAAAATAGCATTTTTAGCAAACTTTGTGGGCTCAAGGCACGCCCAATAATTATGCAAATGATCTAAAATTTTTTATATATATTTTTTTTCTAATTTGGAACCAATCTAAGGGGTTTGCCAAGTGAAAATACGAAAAAAAAATTAACGGTCACCTTAATGTACATGTTATCAAATTGCAATAGAAGAAGTAGCATAACTGGCTCAGTAGGAGTAGCAAGGTAAGTCATACATTTTCTATTGAGTGCTAGTGTCCCAAGTTCTAAAACCCACCCCCAAAAGTGTTACTGTGTTTTAAAATACAAACGTCCACTAATTTTATTAAGTACAAAACCAATTGGAACAAAAGTGTTTAGTGCTAAACAATTTGTTATTATAAGCAAAAACAGTTTCAGTTGATTTTGTGATTAACAAAAGCAACAAAGTGTGTTCGTGTTTTATAAAATAGCAAGGCCAGTTGGTTTGTGATTGACAAAACAAACTGGACCAAAAGTTTTTAAATATATATTTGATTACCTACCCCAAAAGAGTTAGTGTGTTATGAAATACAAACGTTCCGTTGGTTTATTAAGCACAAAACGAATTGGAACAAAATTGTTTAGTGCTAAACAATTTGTTAACATAAGCAAAAGAAATTCCAGTAGATTTTATGATTAACAAAAGCAACAGTGTGTTTGTGTTTTATAAAATGCAATGATTGACAAAACCAAATAGAACAAACATCATGAAACAGATTGTTAAAATTTAATTTTTAATTATTTCGTTTTCCGTTTTTATAATTAAAAATTAAAAAATTTATTTGTTTTTATTTTCTTTTATATATATGTTCAACGAGTGCGTGAATATGTGGTACTTGGTTTTGGATGGGATGAGAAATGGAAACAACTGCAGAAAGAAGAAATGGAAAATAATTATTATTAATTAAAAATACTTTCTGTAGTAGAATTTAGTTTTTTCTTTTTAAATAAAAACAATTAATTTACATTTAATTGTATCGGTGTAACATTTATTTATTCAGTTTCGGTTTCTATTTTTGAAATAAAAATCTATTAAGAAAGAAATAAATAAATGTAATATTTCAAATGGCTCTTAGCACAAATTTAACATTATTAAACTTTTTTTTGTCATTATTGAACTTATCAATTTTTCATATAATTTTTTTCATTTTATTCATTCAAAAATATTCAAATTTCATTAGAATATGGTTGGGCGGATAGTATTTTGAGAGAACCACTAGATTTTGTACATCGTCAAAGCCAGGCTCTTGAGCAGTAAAGCGAAAACTGGTGGCCTCTATGCTAGACAATTCTTCATAAGCTTTTAAGAAATCATAATGACCACAAAGCTGTATGTAAGCCAAAATTGTTGACAAAATATCGTTCAAATATTGAAAAGCACTGTCAGTTAGGTAAATGCGCAAATTTAAAAGGGCTTAAATGTAATTTGTATCGAAACCAGATTCATCTACTCCAGCTATTAGCTATAAGCCCCAGAGTCTCTTGAACCAAATCCTAAATATATTTTTACGAATATGTTACAACATAATAAAATATTTAAAACACAATAATTACAATAATAATAATTCTATATATTTTTAAATAATTAACTATATGTTTATAGTTCTAACAATTTTTGTTCCGCTTCTAAATGTAATTCTATGTATAAGAATAAAAACTACAAATACAATTATAATATATTCAATCTAAATACAATTATAATATATTCAATTTCTTAAATTATATAAAAAATATAAAACTAAATGCCTATAATTTTGAGCAACTTGCTGTATCTGCCTTAAAATGAATTCTGTTGGTAATTGGTGTATTAATTATATGTAACATTTCTAACATATATCTACGTTTATAATTATTTTCTGTGTCCAATACTGATACATTTTCAAAGTTTGGATAGTGATTTAATCTAGAACAGTGCGAAGATAATGCTGTTTTTTGAGAACTTATATCTCTATATTTTTGATCAGACTTGTGTTCTGCAATCTTAGTCTTTAATTTATTTTTAGTTGTACCTATATATATCTTATCACAATCCGCATTATCATTCCCACCACAAGATATCTTATAAATTAAATTAGACATATCCAATTTCTGTATCCTATCCTTAGTCTTACTAAACAACCTGTTCAATGTGTTATATGTCCTTTTAAGCAAATGCATATTTCCCTGAATTACATATCCCCGACTTTCCTAAATGTTTAGCCATTCCAGGTACATAAGTAAGTAATTTGTATGTCTTCGCATTATCTATTAATTTATTATTAATATTATTCATACTTCTAAATCTGTGTTGATTAATTAATCCATAAATTAGACAAACTGGAAAATCATTGTCCCTAAGTATATTCACAATCTTACCCTTATTTTTCAAATGAAATTGTCTGTCACTAATATTTAATACCTTTTCTATCAAATTCCTCGCAGTGTTGATAATAATGCTCCTGTTATGTTCAGAGTAGTAATTAATAATCCTACCCGACGATGTTGGTTTCTGGTACCAATCCATTATTAAATTATTACCTTTACAGTATCCAAATAAGAAATTCTGAAATTACACTCTTTCGCCATTGTAAATTTTATACTATTATTAAAGCTATTCAATGTCCTTAACATATTATGTATCCCACCCTCCGAAATAATACAAAACAAATCATCCACATATTTAGTAATTTTCCTAGGTTTAATATTAAATTTCCCAATGCAACTATCAAGTAATACTTCCATAACAATATCAGCCACTATAGGAGAAGCTGGAGATCCCATTGGAAGTCCCTTTTTCTGCAAATATACCTTTCCATCATATTGAAAATATCTGTTATCCTCTATACAAAATTTTAAAATACGTAAAAATAAACCCTTATCCATCCTAGTATATTTCTCAATAATATCCCACTTTTCGTCCATAATATTCATCGCCAAATCAACAGGTATACTAGGGAATAACGATACCACATCAAATGAAACTAATTTTTTTATCAATATTTATATGTTGATCACTAATCTATTTTTAAATTCAAAAATTCTTAACATTATATATTAAATGTTCTGTAATCCTCCTCAATATATCTACATAATGTATATGATGGAAAATTCACAAAACAACAAATCGGTCTTAATGGGTAATTTTCCTTATGAATTTTCGGTAAACCATATAGTCTAGGTGCTATAGCAACATTAGTCCTAAATCTATTCCTCTCTAAATCTGTAATAATATTATCCTTCGGCAACAATTTCATTATTAATTTTCTGTAATCTATTTGTATGATCCTTACTAAGTAAACAATATTTTGAATTATCTCCTACTATATCATTAATTCGTATATCATAATCCTGTTTTTCAACCGCTACAGTAGTGTTGCCCTTATCAGCCCTTAAAATTAATATAAAAAGAGGTCAAAAACTAGAAGAATTATTATTTTGTTATTTACTATAATACACTCAACATAAATTTTCGCCACAAATCATGTTAAGTGATTTTATTTCTTTCACAGCACATATATGTGCAACTTTTTTTTTTGCATAAATAAATGTAAAAAACCCCGAATGTAAAATTCCGCAAAAATGTACACCGCTTCTCAAGGGTAAAAATATGGCAACTTTTAAACGAAATTTACCAGCTGATTTACAGATAAAATTTGTCCAGTACTGCGTTTCAGTAACTTTCAGGTTACTTGCACTAGCGATTGTGTGATTCTCTAGCTTGATGTTGACGATAGTAGATAAACATTGAAATCAAGTGGCATCTTTCTGAAAATATACGAAAAGCACAAAAAAGAACATGTAAAAAGCAAACAAATGCTTCGTATTTGAAACAACATCAACAATTTTTTTATTAATTTTATTTTAAGTAGTATTTACTAGTTCATTACGTATGCAAAATATAATAATAATATTTAATATTTATTTCATATATTTACATACACACGAATTGCAAATTCGACAAAATTTCGTTATACTTATTTTAACGATACGATTCTCATAATAAAAGTTAAGGGCCTTTTACACTATAATAGAAGTCTTACGACTTTCATAATACTTTGTGATAGAGAAATCTACTGAGATTTGGTGCGACTGCCAAAAAATTTAAAGTAATATTACATTTTGCTTTGACACTATCACACTTGAAATAAAATGAAAAGTATAAGCAGTAAGAACAAACCCGGTTTAGAAGCAAATTACTTTTTTGTTGTTTTGTTATTTTCTTGGGTTGCTTACACAAAAACACGTCCCTAATAAAAAGAAAAATATAAGAAAATTTTTAAAAAATTATGTGATAAATTAAACAAATTATCTGTTAAATTCCCATCCGTATTTTGGTCAGATTTATATCATATTGTTTTTACACTATTATACTTTCCCATTTGATTAAAGTTTTTGACAGTCCGTATTACTCAATATTAAAACGTAAAAAGGGTTTTATGAATCGCACTGCAGCTTTTGCTACAACTTTACAACACAAGTAAATAGTTATTCACACTTTCTGTAGCTTAACCTTTTCAACATTGCTAGTGCACGCCCCATAAAGCCGTCAATGAGCAATATACTTCAATTAATTCGATTAAAAAATTTTTTCTCCATTTTTAATGCATCACAACTACGATGTTCACTCAGTTACCATAAAGTAAAACGAATATTGACGATGACGATGCCGCACTACTTCTAACTGCTTTAATATTTTGATGAATATCAAAAGCATTTATTAAAATAATATTAATAGTAAGAAATGTTAGCCCTTTTTAAACAAATGTTCTTATATCGTCTGGTCGTTACTGGTAAGCGCATGGAACATTTTCACAAGAAATGTGATATAAATCAATTCTATATAATTTATGTGTGCTCTTTTTGTCATATCTCGATTATATATATAAATTATATAAAATAGAAGATATTTGTATAAATAAAATAAGACTGCAGATTCAAAAGAGAATGTTAAAAATTTTTGCAATCAATGGTGTTTGCGTGCCAAGGCAGAAAAATCGTTATATAATAAAAAGCAACTACTTTTGTTTTAATTTTCAATAAGTTTATTTCATATATTTTAGTTTACCTCTATCCAACGGTAAAAATATCACAAGTGACGAAAAACTCAAGCCAAAGTATATAACCAGAAAAAATGAAGATGACAAAAACAATGTTTAATAAGACCGTTAACGGTTCACTTGGGCAATAAAAGACAGAACCACTCCTAAACAGGAGTAAATTCCAAAGTTAACCAAGTTAGTTAATCGCTCAAGCCATACACATCGCCCAAAAACAGAAAAGGACGAAAGCTTAAGCTCGAGATTAAACATTGCTGGCCACGTTGCATTAACAAAGTTATATGCAATAAAATATAATGACATTAAATAATATAAAATTCATTATCAAAATCATGTATTTTCATAAACAATACAAATGGTTTTTACTACAGATCCATTAACTGAAAATAAATATAATTCAAAACGGTGATTGACCAGATAACTCCACGGTTCCGTTCGATTCCTCTAAAATCATTTCCTCAACCATATTAATTTGATCGGCCATTATACTAGGAAACAATAAAGGTTAATAGACATATACATAACTATAAATAACTTAAATGAGACCTGAAAAATGTGCTCAGTCCATCGGACATCACACTGAATTTTCATGCCAAGAACATCAAGAGCTCCTGATTCCTCAATGTTTATGCCACCCATTATTACAGATGAGGCAGCATGATCGTGCATACGGCGATGGGTTAGCATGCAGCATTGGGTCTTTTGGGCAATGAAATCGACCCTGTTCGCGTGACCCCATTCCAATATTCTCGTGAGGTCGCCTGTTAGCAAATCATTCATTCAGGGTTGGAAGTATGACATAGGAGGTCATTAAGAAAACCAAGAAATAGGGTAGGAGAAAGAATGGAGCCTTGTGGTACCCCTGAATTGATCTTGAACTCGTTAGATGAGATCCCGTCTATAACAACTCTTATAGCGCGATCCCTGAGAAAGCTCGATATAAATCAAGAGAAGATATCGCCGACACCAAAAGCAATAAGTTTGGACAAGAGTGCTCCATGCCACACTCTGTCAAATGCTTTTGAAATATCTAGAGCCACTACCTTACTTTCGCCAAAATGGTGGATGGATCGACACCATTTTTCCGAGAGGAAGGCTAATAAATCTCCCGTGGAACTTCCTCCACGGAAGCCATATTGGCGATCGTTAAGTAAGCTATTGGACTCCAGATATTTCATAAGATGGAAATTTAGCATACTCTCCATTACTTTAGAAATGGTAGAGCATATTGCGATTGAGCGATAATTTTCAGGTTTGCTTGCCTCTCCCTTCTTGGGGATCGGCGTAACATTTGCAACTTTCCAGCACGACGGAAATTCGCTTACATGATATAGGGTGCTGAAAAAGATTACCAGAGGACGCAATAACGGCGAAGAGCACTGCTTCAAGACCAGTGCCGGAATTCCAACCAGGCCAGGAGACTTATTTATGTTAAGGTCCGATAAAACCCTTTTAACTGCACGAGCCCCAAAGTATATCTTTGGCATAGTTACGGATACACGCTCGGATGCGGGCAGTGATTGATTGCTTTCCGGCAGGTGAGAATTACCTGCAAACATTTCAGCAAGGAGGTTAGCTTTTCAACCGGGTCAGTGAATATTTGATCAGCTTTTAAAAGAGACGGAATAGAAGAACTAGCATTTCCCTTAACTCTTTTAACGAATGACCAAAAGCTTTTACTTCCCCGATTCCCTTTTGCGCATCATATCAGTATCTGCGTTTTTATCATTCCGCCAGACACTAAATGCTTCCTCTCTGGATCTGACTGCAAGTCTGCACGTCTGATTAAACCAAGACTTTGGTCTAGGCCTAATCGAAATTTGCTTCGATGGTATGAACGTTTTCATACAAAGCAATATTATATTTTGGACCATTTTAGCCATGGCATTGACATCATTGTCGAGGAAGCAGAGCCTCAAATTGAAATGCCGAAAGAAATCGTTGAGCTCAGCCCAACGTGCCTTTTCGTAAATATATTTCGAATGTTTCGTAGCTGGCGGTGAAACGCCTCGAAGTTCCGCAAACGAAAAGGAGGCAGAAATGGTGCAATGATCCGAATTACCGAGAGGTGCGCTAATGTTCATTTCATACTTTTCAGGGTGTGATGTGAGAAATAGGTCGAGGGTGTTGTGTTGGTGCCCGTCAACACATGAAATATGTGTTGGTTCATTCACTAATTGGGCAAGGTGATTGTGCGCTGCGAATAGCTCAGCATATTGGCCTTCTGGAGTTGTATTGCTCGAATGGCGGAGCCACGATAAATTATGGACATTGAAATCACCAGCAATAACGATTTCACTGTTCGGGTAATTTTCGAGGATCGCCGATATAGTGTCGGAAAGGGCATCGAAGTTCTGTATAGATTTCTCCCTTTCCGTGTTTGGGCTTCTGTAAAGAAACCCGAAATGCAGAAGATGTGCCCTGATTTTGAATTTAACCCAAAGACAGCTAAATTCGGGATCATGCGTGTCAAAGGATTGCTGGCACTGGTACACAACTTCATTGCGTATATAAATTGCAAGGACCCTGTGTAGATAGAAAAGAGATAGGAGGTGATACCCAGGTATGTGAAAATACTGTGGGTCAGCATCCACAGACACCTGGGTTTCACTTAAGGCAAAAACATCCGGCCGATGGAGACAAACGTGAGCATAGACAGAGAAGAAGTTTGCCCTTAGACCACGTATGTTGCAGAAGTCAATTCTGAATCGGCCTGTCATGATTAACGCGAGAAAAGTCAAATAAAATTCCTATCTTTTGTATTGCAGTTGCCACTGAGCTAATCGCTGCTTGAACGACTGCCGGTGATCAGTGTTACTCCTTCATCACCAAACAGTCTAGCAGTAATCAACATTATGGCACCAACAATGCAAAAGATTTAGTCGGGTATGGTAAAGGGAATTAGCACAATGAAACGAAAAAAGGCTATAAAAGACCTCATCCTATTCAATGTTGTTTTTCAGTTTATCAATTTTTTTTTTGTGTGTGGAAATGTTCTAGTTGGATTTTGTTGTTGTGTTCCCTTTAAAGGATTTAATTTTCTTTTTATTTTGCCACTATGTATTTTTTCTATTGTTGATTTATGTGCATGTTAAGTTTATTATTTAATATTTTTTTTTTTTTTTTAACTTTCGTTTTGCATTGTTTTGTTTTTGTCCGCGTGCGTGCCGGACGGACGACAAACTACGTCGTCGGCGTTTTCGATACACGCCCCAATTTCCAAGAAGTTGGAGAAAATTGTTCATGTCGAATAGCTACCAAGTCATTTATTGCGATGTCTCGCTCAGGAAACTTCCACTTATAGCGCTTATGTAAATTTTGCATGTACTCTTCTTTCCATCGTCGACAGAAATTATGACTAAGTGCCTTGATCTTGCGATAACGATTCAGTAAACCTATTGGGGACTCAAATATAGATGGCTCCGGCGGTGCCAATATTGGTCCTCCTATCTAAAAATGACCAGGAGTAAGAGCCACGGTCTCATCGGGATTATCCGACATAGGGAACAATGGACGTGAATTCAAACACGCCTCGATTCTTGCGAGAACAGTAGAGAGCTCCTCCAAGGTATATTTCACAGATTGAGCTTCCTTTCGAAAGTGCTGTTTAAAGCTTCTAACAGCAGCTTCCTAAAGTCCGCCCATATGAGGTGCTCCGGCTGGAATAAAACGCCACACAAGGCCCTGAACCCCAAATGTAGAACATAATCGAGCCTCACATTCCTTAAAAAAAAAACGGAACTCTTTCTCAATTTCACGCGAAGCTCCTACAAAGTTAGAACCATTGTCAGAAAATACCGTCAGAGGGCAGCCCCGTCTCGCTATAAAACGATGAAATGCAGCCAAGAAAGCATCCGTCGACAAATCGGTCGTAGCTTCCAAATGCACTGCTTTGGTAGAAAAAAAAACGAAAATGCACACGTACCCCTTCGTTATCTTACAGGACCTACCCGTGAAACTCCTCATATCAAACGGACCGGCGAAATCCACCCCAGTGGTGGTAAAAGCTCGATCCAAGGTTGTTCGTTCGGGGGGTAATGCATCCATGATCTGCCTACATGAGCGCTTCTTGTCCAACATGCAACGTTTGCAGCGTTTTACCACTGCTCGAACCAAAACCTTAAGGCGAGGTACCCAATATAGGATTCTCAACATCAGCTGATTCCCGCCATGAATAGAAATAATATGTACGAATTCAGCCAACAATAAAGTAAACCGACATGAGTAGGGCAAAATAATAGGGTACTTCTCCGTGTAAGACAGCGAGGGAGACTTCACCAAGCAACCATTCAGCCTCATAACTCCACAGTCATCTAAAAACGGATTAAGGGCCAGCAGTGAACTTTTAGAAGAAATAGGTTTTTTCGACAATAAGGATAGAAATTCTTCCCCAAAGTGAACCTTCTGTGCCAAAATCGCTAAACGTAACTTGACGCCTTTTATTTCCACGCTCGAGATTGTCGATGATGTAAAAGAATATTTACACATCTGGGAAAGACAAGTCCTGTAGTAGAAACGAAGTAAATAGCATATGACCCTCAGAGCACGATCAAGACGCGAAAACCTCTCGAGAATATCCTGGTAGTCGCAAAAGAAAACCGCATGCAACCTAGTAGCCCTAATTTCAACGTTGGTATCCATTGGGGAGAGGTCCTTCATCCATGGGACTAGTTTATTTATGGGAAACAACCGTCCTTCGGTTGGTTTTGAAAAATAGGCATATTACAACCTCCGCCACTCTGACCTTGCCGTCTTGGCCTTCGTGAATGTGGACGACTTTCCCGGTTCGCCACTCTTGGGCTGGGAGATTGTCCTCGTGGACCACCACTACCTGGCCGCATTGCAGATTGGGCTCTTGCTTGAACCACTTGCCTTTGTCCTGCAACCCCAGGACGTAGTCTTTGGACCAGGTTAGCTAAAACCTCTGTTTGAGAGCGCATAGCATTCGACTTCGCTTCAAGTACCGCAGTTTGTTCTCGCTGACGTCTCCTACGGATTCTGGCGGTAGCGAACGCAGACCCTCTCAGATTGGAAGATGCGCTGGAATTAAGGCATCCCCATCGTTGCGGTCTGAAGACAGCGGCGCTATTGGTTTGCTGTTGAGCACCGCCTCTACTTCTACGAGCATTGTCACGATTTCCCCTTGGGTCAGTAGCGCATTGCCCACAGCTCGTAAAAGTAGGTGTTTCGACTGCTTGACCGCCGCTTCACACAAACCTCCGAAATGCGGCGCTCTGGGAGGTATGAAAGTGAAGTCGACCTTGTACGACACTACGAATGATACCACCTCTTCTTTCTGGCTCTCGAAACCTTCACTAGGTCTTGTAAAATTCGGCTGGCTCCGACGAAATTGGTTGCGTTGTCGCAGTACAGCTTGCGGGGCAGATCTCTCCTGTCAGCGAACTTTTTAAAAGATGAATAAAGGCATCAGATGAGGGTGGCGATGGCACGATGGATGGTAGTCTGCACGTTGACTACGAATCCAAAAACAGACCTGGGTTCAACCCCAGTTTCAGACTAAAATTTTTTAAAATATAAATAAAAACATCTCGCATTTTTCTGATGTGCATTAGTGTGTCTTTGTTTGTTAGTTGTTGTTGGAAGGTTTCAGTGGCGAAGGCATAGTCACTGGTCACTGAACAATACCGGCTTCAGCTGATAGCAATCCACAATCGCATCAGAACGCCCTCCTTCGTCGGTGTTGTGTAGCACCGGCGAAGTAAAACAATAATAAAAATGGCTACTGAACCGAAGCTTCAGCACTGCTACGAGTATAAGCAAAGAACGTGCGAAAGCAGAGCTGCAAAAATAATTAATTAAGCTTCACCTCCTGTCGTTTCTCCTACTATCCCTTTCCTATAGTTCCCACACAATGCTTCGCATGTGTAGGAGTCATCTCCTGAGTGCTGGTCCCAGATAAAAAAAAAAAAAAATTCTAAGTGGTCAGCCTTAGACATGAAACATACATAAAGCGCTACATACATTTTGACTGGTGGTCTCCCACGTATACGTAACGAAATGTTTACGGGACCACAGAAATCCACGCCAACTACTAAAAAAGGCCGCAAAGCTTTTAAGCAATTGCCAACAAGTTTCCCATTATTTGGGTCATAAGCTTTGGTTTGTAGCGGTAACAGTGGACACATTTATATATGATTTTAATGCACTCCATTTTAGCATTTATGAGCCAAATATTTTCTTGAAAGGGCTATTAATGCCTTCGTACCTGCGTGGCAATTTTTAAGTGCAGGTTTCGTAAATATCGTGTCACAAAAAGATTTTTCTTTGGCAACAAAAGTGGAAATTTAGTGTTATATGATAAATGTGCATTGAGCAACCTCCCTCCTACACTTATTAGTGAAAATTTTCGTTTATTTTCTTCAAAGTTATGAATAAATGGTGTGAGTCTTTGAATATTCGATGGGAACACCTGAGACCTCTTCAATTTATTAATCTCATCATGACGCAATTTTTCTCAACAATTTCCACCTCAGTTCTTTTGCAGTAGTAAATCTTAGCATAAAGCACACAATTCGTATAATTTTCTCGTATGGCGAATGGTTTTCAATTAATGTTAAGAAACCATTTTCCAAATTCATTGAATTCTCTACCGCAACGCAAACATGAGCTTTCTTTGTTTCCAAAGATAATTGATCCTCTGTTAACTCAAAATGATAATTAACAGGCCACATCGAACTATCCTTCTATAAGAAGGATGGACCATTAAACCAAATATATGTCTTTAGATTATCTACATCACACCCTCTAGATACAATGTCAGCTGGATTATCTCGCGTAGGCACATGGCGCCATATACCGCGATCTGACCATTCTTGTACTTCAGCAACTAAAAGATGTGCTGCGTAGAGTTCAAGTCTCGGAAGATATTTTGTCTTGAGCGGAGCTACTTTTGACTTTGCTGTCAATAAGTTGCAAGAAATTCCCATTGACTCACAACTTCGATTATAAATGCAGCACCCATAAGCCCGAATTGAAGCATCAGCAAACCCATGAATTTGAATTTTTGCTGATGAAGTGGTTTGTACGAATATTGGGATTTTAATAGAATAAATTTTTTCTAAAATTTCAATAAAACCTTCCAACGCAGTATTTAATCGTATAGGTATAGTTTGAAGTAGAACTTAGAAGAACAACTTAGAAGAAACTGATAAAATGTTTCTTTCGTTGCTTTTAGATCATTAAATTTATTTTCCAAATGAAACGTAAACGAATCATTCTTCGGAATTCAGTGTATTCCTAAAGCCTTAGCTGATTCGGAATCATGTTGTAGTAATTTTTCTCTGCAATTAAAAATCGGGGTGATTTGACAACCATTTTGTAAAATTGAATCCATCTGAACTCAGTATTTAAGATGCTTGATCTCGAATAAGAGATCGAATAAGAGGTTTTCAAAACTATCGGCACCAGTTAGCAAATCGTCAATATAAAAATCACTTCGAATAACTTTTGCCCCGATAGGAAAAGTCTCTTTGTGCAATTCACTTAAATATGTGAGGCATCTGATCGCTAAAAACGGTGCAGAAGATGTACCGTATGTTACAGTATTTAACCGGAATATTTGCAGTAGATCAGAAGCTTTTTCCCTTATAAACTATATGTGAAATTTATTATTACATACATATGAGAATAAAAAACTAAAAATAGAAATGTGTGTATGTTATAAAAGTAAACTCATGGATTGTTATGTTTTTGTTTATAGATTTTTTGGTTTGTATGTTTAATATTCAAACAATTCTCGTTTGATTAATTGAATTTTAAACATATAGATCTTGGGTTTGTATTCAGAAGTTGGGAAAATCCACTGATGAGCTAAGTAAGCGTTAGCGAAATAGTACTATATGGATATGCTTTCCTCCTCAATTATTGAGTTGCTTTTGTAATAAAATGCTTTATGATATTTTTCATACTGTATGAGAATATCATAAAGTATGTAATAATAAATTTCACATATAGTTTATAAGGGAAAAAGCACAGTTAGAATCATATGTATAGTTGAATAATAAAAACAAAACAAAACAAATAATTATACTGTAAATATTAAACGCAAAATAAATTAACACGAATTTTATTTCTGTAATGCTCCGTGAAATAACGACGGGTGTGACGATTTTTATAATCAAAATTTAAATGCAGTTTATAAACCTATAAGTACGTGTATATGTTCGTTTGTTTTGTTTATTACATTTGTATATATGTAAATATGTAAATAAATACGAATTTGTTCACTTAAGGGTGTTTGTCCACCCAATAAATAAATATGTACATATGTAAATATGTACGTATTTTTCAAAAGAAAGTGTGAATAATATTTTGTGTTTATCTCATAACGAGCGGTAAAATATTAAAATTCTTAAAGAATTTTTTAATCTGAACAATTCACAGACTATAAGAAATAAACACAATATTCTTTACGCTTTTATCACTTTTTATTACTATTACTCCCCTGTGACAGCAGAGAATGCAGCGGCAACGACGAGGCATCTATCCAATGAGGGTTGATGGTTCTTCAAAATGTTTTATTTAACACAATTTTTGTTAATTTTTATGTGTTTTTATTATTTTTTAAGCACACAACAAAGTATTTGTATTTTTAACAAAACGTGTTTTAATTTGCAACCAACAACTTGTTGCAAGTACAGTTTTTAGTAATTACATTTTTCTTTGAAATAGCTTATCAAAAAATTTAAGTATATGTACACTCTTTTAAATCGGTCCCTGCTCGGGCGCCAAAATGTTTAGCCTTAAAATTTTTAAAGCGAACGGCAAAATTTAAATAAATAATTTTTATTTAATTTAATTAACTATTAACTTTAGTCAAACAAAAATTTTAAAGGAGTGGATTTAAACAGCAATTTAAATATTAAAATAAAAACACGTCTTGTTTGGTAAGTATATACTCACAAAGTCCAGTTCTTTTTATCTTTGTTTCTTCTTTATAAAAATCACAAAATATATTCTAGTTTTAATTATAATTAAAGTAAATAACAAAAGTTCATTTAAATAAGTTCATAATAATTAAGTTTTGTTTACTGTAAACACTATATTGGTTCACATTCATCCCCATGTGCGATCCGACCAGCCACCTTTCCCTAATTGGCCGACTAACTCATGGACGTCAGGGGAGGTAAGACCCGTGCCTTCCGGAAGAGGGATTGACAATAAAAATGTTATTTCCTTTGAAACAACAAAAGAAAACTACAAAAAGAAACAAAACAAGCAGAATTGACACCATTAGGAAAGGAAATGCAATAACAATTGGGCTGCGATATATTGGAGACAACAGGTCTTACATATGTCAACCCTCTAGCCGCCCGCCCCGCCTTGGTAACACCTTCTCAATTCCCATGTTACCCCTCAGATCATACATTTGGACACTTCAACACATACTTACATTACACACCTTACAAAAATACTTAGCCAGACATCTCTTAGATGACCACTCAGTACAAATACATTAAGGGTGGCGATGGCACGATGGATGGTAGTCTGCACGTTGACTACAAATCTAAAAACAGACCTGGGTTCAACCCTAGTTTCAGATTAAAATTTTAAAATAAAAATAAACATCTCGCATTTTTCTGATGTGCATTAGTGTGTCTTTGTGTGGCAGTTGTTGTCGGAAGGTTTCAGTGGCAAAGGCATAGTCACTGGTCACTGAACAATACCGGCTTCAGCTGATAGCAATCCACAATCACATTAGAACGCCCTCCTTCGTCGGCATTGTGTAGCACCGGCGAAGTAAAATAATAATAAATATGGCTACTGAACCGAAGCTTCAGCACTGCTACGATTATAAACAAAGAACGTGCAAAAGCAGAGCTGCAAAATAATTAATTAAGCTTCACCTCCTGTCGTTTCTCCTACTATCCCTTTCCTATAGTTCCAGCACAATGCTTCGCATGTGTAGGAGTCTTCTCCTGAGTGCTGGTACCAGATAAAAAAAAAATCTTCCTTTAAACGTTATAAACGCCTAGATATATTTTATACTAACAGTAACACTCAAATATACTTCTTTCCCCTTAAATTAAAATGATAAGGGTTAACAAAAAAAATCTTATAATTACTCGGTAACAAATTATTTTATTTATCCCAAAAATACCCGAATTTATCCTGTAACCTAAACCTTAACAGGTAAGCGCACTACAAATAACACTAACACTGTCCTATTTTAAAGAGCTCTCTAAAACGGATTTTATCTACAACAATCTGTGGACAAACACACATGAAAATCTAAAGGCGACACAAAGGCAGTTTTGGGCTCACATAAACTTCTAACACTATCCTAATTTATTAATTTACTAAAACTAAATATCAATCTACTACTCAACTTTTCGTTTTTCCTTTTTTTCTGTTTCCCTTCTTTTTTTCTCAATTTTTTGATACTTATTGTATATACATATATATAAAAATTAAATTTATTTAAAAATGTTGGTATTTGGTTCAATGATTTGAAATAGATTTGATATACAGTTGGTGATGAGTGGACTCACCCGGTTCTGCCGCCTTAGCTTACCAGATACCCAACATCCAAAAATTCTCCCAGACACCTTCCACTTCGCTTAAGGGCTCAATGAATCCACCCACAAAAAATAAGGATCCGTCAGCACTGCCCCCACAATCTAATTCCTGGGCAGGCTTCAGAAATTATCTCCGGTAGATTATTTATTGGCTGATCCCGCAGATTTTCAGTTCCTGGGCAGGCTTCAAGTCCAAAAAAACTTCCTCCGTATAATTTTCTTCCTTATTTCAATATCCCTCTTTTTTCATTCTTTTATAGCACACCGCGGTCTATCACTTCAATATCTTTTTCCTCCATTTTTTCGATAATTTTTATTTATTATTTTAATAATCTTGTGCATTCAAAGCCAAACCGCGGTCTCTCACTTTCAAAAATCTTCTTTTTTCTACGTTTTTGTTTCCTATTTCCTCCCCGTCGTCGCATTTTATCCCTTCCCGTTTTTCGTAGTTCACCTCACCTCAAATCTAGGCGCCTTTTCTCTTCTAATCTATTTAAAACTCCCTCCATCATCATATTCTCTCCCTCATACCTCCTCAAAATCATTTACCTAAAAATTCAGAATTGTAGCGGTTCCCTCGAGTTTATCGAACCCTCGGTCGCTCATGGTGTTCGCTTTGCAGTTAAATACCCACATTCACAGAGGCAAATATCATCAGTATGATCGCCAAGGTTAGTGACCCATGCCATCGTGGCCTTGAACTTTTTGAACCAATCATAAGTGATTTGCATCTGAATAAGGTAATAGGTCACCATAAAAATAGCAAGTGATCATCAATAATAAAAGTTTGTTGTTTACTTCTTCTATTATCTACCTCATTCGTATGTTATCACACCCTATTCCGTTTCCCTGCTCACTCACCACAGGATTTTAACTGCATGCGACGTTGACATAACGATTTCAAAAAAAACAATTACCATGAGCAATAACAACAATAGGCAAAAATAATAATAATAATAAACCACACGCTACAATTGTTATTTTAATTTTGTTTTGTAGGCAGTTTAATAAAGACTGAATTCATTAATAAATTTTTTAAAATGTTCTTTAAATTAAAATCAACAATTAAAGAATGGAAAAAGTCAAATATTTACAAAAAACCATTGTTGTGGAGAAAACCTCAATTCGCCAACAGTTTACACAATATTTCAATAACTCAACATTTCTTTTATTAATTTCTTTCTCAGAAACGCATGCATACATACCATTTCAACATTTCTTTGCCGTTAGAGGTGTAGCAAAAATGTTTGACTGCTATTTGCAATACATACTAATGTGCTTACAATTTTTTTCCATTTTAGACCTTATGTGTGTTCTCTATTCAGAAGCGTAGATTAAAATAATTGAATAATTTCTTTATTTTGGAAGAAAGTTGCTTGCTACGCCAATGTTACACCACGAAGAAGTTTTTCATAAAAGAAATTGGGTGTTATGAAGTATAAAGAACTAATGTCGAACATTGCAACTTCCCGATAATTGAAACAGGCCTGATTTTTTCGGGTTGCGCAAATCGAGCTAAGACTGTATACATGTGTATATGTATGTACATTTGTAATGTACAAAAAAGTTACAAGTAGAACAAAAGAAACAGAAGAAACTATATTAAGCATAAAATATTTTTAAAGAAGTTAGTCTTAAGACCGCATTGAAACTTCCATTTAAGTAAAAAAATAATTTCGTATGTGTTTTTTTATTCAATAACATATTTCACACTTCACTTTATTTTCCAGGAAAAAATATTTTGTCAACGATGTGGTATTGCTATCGTGAATTTTATAATTTTAAGTTTACTTTCCATTAAATTGAATTTGTGAATCCAAAAATTAATTTGATTTTAAACTGAAGTGCGTGAAAAAAAATAAATTAAATACAATAAAACTTGCATTAAATTGTATTTTTTCAAACAAGAAATAATTTTTACTAGAGTAATTTTACTTATTCAAACACATGTTCAACAAAGTAAAGTATACATAATTGTTTTTACTCTATTGATTGTGTACTCGTATTCAGTCAAAAGAAAAAAATTAAGGAGTTGAACGAACGGGCTCTTTTTTGGGTTTTGAACGAGAATGAGCGCTCATTAAAGTGAACGATTTGGCACAGCTCTAATATACTTAACAAAAATCAATAATATGAACATGAAAATTATATATAGTTGTTGTATTGCGTCGTTCAGCTCTGATCTAACTCTATTAAACGCAGCGTTACCATATATTTTTTAAGAAAAACTTTTTATTTAAAAAAAAAAATTAATTTTTCAACAAAAAACTTTTCCACAAAAGTGTCCAAATAATGAAAAAATGCACAAAAATATATATTTTGAATTCATTTTCATTCAAAATAATATAAAAAAAAAAGTTAAACAACAAACTTATTCGTCCCACGATTTTGAGCAGATCCCAATTTTTTTAGCTTTTGTTGGACCCTCCGATGTGTCTAGCGTATTCTAAGCTATTTCTGCTTAAAACTAATAACACTCTACGATGTGTATGTAGCGTATTCTAAGGTATTTTCGGCTTAAAACTAATAACACCAAAAACTAAAAATATTCCATTATCCTTACCGTTTCTCTCTAAATATTTATTCATGCTTTTTTGAAATAGAAAACTTTTTACAAAAAAACAAGCATAAAAAACTATAATATTATTAATACAGCACAGTTGTATTAAAGAGGGAATAGACACTGAATACTGAAAAATTATAAAATCGTTTACATTACATGGCAACATCAAATAATATTTTTGTTATATATCAGTAAATTAAAAATTAAGAAACAAAACTTGAAAATTTGTAAGCTAAAAACTTAAAAACTTTTTGGCATTTCAAAACCTTGAAAAATAAGGGAAAACTTGAGAAATGGTAACGCTGATAATGATTGATGATTTTAAGGGTATGATACACGCATCAGTATTCAGCTTCAATATTTGTGTTTGTATATATATTGAAGCCTCTGACACACTACGTCAACATTTCTCATTAATATTAATTTTTTGGGTTTTTTCAAGTGCAAACATATAGAAGTTACCGTCGGCAAAATACATATCTATTTATTCCTTTATTTATTAAAAAAAGCACTGATGATATCTTCTTTTGTTTTTGTCACTATATTTTTTTAATTTGGACGTCCCAAAAAGACATTAATGAGCGATATACTTCAATTAATTTCATTAAAAAAATTGTTTACTCTATTTGTAATGCGTCACAACTACGACATGCACTTGAATATCAAAACCATTTTGATATTCGTCAATATTACACACAGCGTATATGTGTGACTATTTTTCGCACACAATGACAAATATTGAAGCTGAACATTGATCGTGTATCATGCGCTTTAGTTCAGTGAAGAAGGCTTTCAATGTATTTTTCATTCAATTTATTGGTTCATCAGTGCGTCGTCTCAGAAGAAAAATGTATATATTTTCAGAAAGGTTATGAATAGAGAAGTTTATGAAGCCATGTCCGTCTGTCTGTGTTCGTGTCCGTTGTTATGCCGTTTGTGGCCAAATTAATCATCTCATAAAATTCATTTTGTGTCAATCAGTCAGTAGTAGACCTGAATCTGTGCGTAATGAAATTCGGACAAATCGGTTGAATAGTTTCCGAGCTACAGCCAAAGGTATACGACCACATCGTTTTTTACTTGAAATTTTAGTACAAAATTGTCCATAACTTTGAAACGGTTTGAACGATTTTAATGAAATTTAGTCCGTATATGTAACTAGGTGGACTACTTACTTTAAATACCATTTGAACCCGCTAAGTAGCTCCAGATATGTTCAAAATATGCAAAAAAAAAACTAAAAAACACGAGCTTTCCTTATGAAATATGCATTACATATTATGAAATAGACTAATAGAACAACATTTAAATTAAAATATACTTCTTACTTACATACATAACATGATTCGAACCACCATCAAACTTCATCTAAACGCCATCCATATACTCAGTCTCCTCACCCATCAAGACCCCTGAGTTTGTTATAACTTATCTAGACTAAATCATACAATTTTCCCACTAATACTATCAAATACACTAACACAAGTCGTGCAACGACTCTTTTTAGCAATACATCTAAAGAAATTTTACTATATATGTACGGTTTGATGAAACAAATACATTCTTACCACTCATAAACTCATGGTGCCAGTTTTTATAAACTATAAATAATGTTGGGATAGAGGACATATAGATGATTATTCGATTTTTATTTATATATATTTAAAATTTGTTGTGTATGAATGCGTGTATATGATCATGATTTTTGTGACATTTTTGACAGACTGTTGGCGGCGCTGACATTATGGCGTATTGCTCCGGCTGAAGCTCGCCGTCTTGGAGGTGGGTTTCTTGCCAACCAGCCTTCTCATTTCTTCCAACACACAACAACAAAAAATTTTAAAATGCAAGCCTATTATCTACCAATATTAAGATTTAGGAGCCCGTCACGTGTTAACGAAAATCTAGTTGCCAAACGAACTTTACGAACCGTCGCGCTCGAATACTCACGATATTACCCTACCGTCGCTCGAAGTCAGTTTAAGCCGTTCAATTCCATCCGGCTTCGGTTCGCCACCCACTCAGGATCTTAACGGACCCCACCATGGTAGTACTTTCCGATAAATTAGGTAGGGGGTAGCCCTACTTTCAACGACTGTGACTCTTACCGGCCCTTTCCTACTTTCACCTTACCTTTCTTTATTTATCTACCCATATCCGCCTCAATAATATTCTCTTCAAAAAAATTTACATAATACTTCTATATTTATTTATATAATAATATCCTTCTAAAAGTATACAATACTTTTCTATTTCATTCTATAATAATATTCTCTTACAAGTATATGATACTCATATATTTATTTATATAATAGTATCCTTTTCAAAAGTAGATGATATTGATGAGTTGTGGTGATGCAAACCCTTTCTAGTAATTCCACAAAGTTCTTATATAAAAAGCAATGTACAAAAACACAATGTACATGTATGACTTTTATTGATGACAAATTCTTTTAAACTATATATAAAATTTTTCTACAAAGTGACACAACATAAAAAATATTTCAAAGCCAACTATGTGAATATACATGTTGAATAAGCAAAGTGTTAATGCTCAAATTATATTTCCAACACTCCTCCTCAACATATATATTTTACAAACTGATTTTATGTTTTTAAATTTAACAAAGTAACAAATTTATTATGTTTTAATTTAGACAAATTTTTAGTAAATATATCCGCAATCATATCTTCCGTAGGACAGTATTCCAAATAGATTTCCTTATTATTTACTACTTCTCTAATGTGATGATACTTTATATCTATATGTTTGCTGCGATTATGAAATACTGGATTTGTTGCTAATTTTAAAGCTCCTTGATTATCGACGTTCAATTTAATACTTTCTTCATTTATGAAACCAAGTTCTTGTAGTAATCTTCTTAAGTATACTGCTTCCTTTGCTGCATTTGATATAGACATATATTCAGCTTCTGTACTGCTTAATGCTGTTGTGGATTGTTTTTTCGACTCCCAAGATATTGCACAATTTCCAAGATAAAATATGTATCCATTATGTGACTTTCTGTCAGTTTTACATCCACCCCAGTCTGCATCAGCATAACCGATTAACTCTTGATTACTTTTGCAAAATTTTAATTTAAGATTTTGAGTTCCTTTCAAATATCTAAGAACTTGTTTTGCCGCTTTAAAATGTTCTACATGTGGATTAGTATTTCTTTGTGCTAATTTATTTACAGAATATAATATATCTGGCCTTGTCGTTAAAGATAAATATAATAAAGAGCCAATAAGTGATTGATATAATGTGCTATCAACCTCTTCACATTTTTCATTGCATTTTGTTTGAAAATTTGGTTCTAGTGGAACTGATGATGTTTTACAATTTTCCATATTGTATTGTTGTAACAAATCTTTAATATAATTTTCCTGACAGATATTTATATCTCCAGTTTCACCGTTACGTTCAACTTTCATCCCCAAAAAATGTTCCAATAAACCTTTATCTGATACTTCAAATTTCTTACTAATTTGAGACTTGAATTTTAATATTTCTGCTTTATTTTTACATCCAACTATTATATCGTCGACGTAAACTGCGACTACAATCAATTCTTTGTCTTGTATTTTTTTATATAAACACGGTTCATTTTTGCAACTTTCAAATCCCATCTTACATAAAACTTCATTTAATTTAAAATTCCATGCTCTCCCGGATTGCTTAAGACCATAAAGAGATTTGTGCAGACGTAACACTTTATTTGGATACCTTTTGTTTTCAAAACCTTGAGGCTGTTGCATATAAATTTCATCATATAAATCTCCATTCAGGTATGCTGAAGTTACATCTATTTGGTGCAAATGCATTTTGTGCTCAACTGCTAATGCCAAAATCATTCTTATCGTTTCGTATCTTATAACAGGGGAAAAAGTTTCTTCGTAATTTATGCCGTATTTTTGACTACAGCCTTTGGCGACCAACCTTGCCTTAAACCTTTCAATTTCACCTTCACTATTTTTCTTTAAAGTGTATACCCACTTACTTTTAATAGTTTTATGACCTGCTGGTAAATCAACTAATGACCATGTCTCTTTTTGTTCCAACAAAGACATTTCTTTTTTCATAGCTTCTCTCCATTTTTCACTTTCACGACTGGATAATGCCTCTTCTAAAGTTTTTGGAACTTGCTCCTTTACTGCATTATTCAGTTGTTGATATATTTTTCTTGGACGACCTGGCCTACCATTACTAAAAATTTTAGGTCTACCTGGCCCACGTTTACCTTTTTCATTTGTTTCTACAACCTCATCAAGTGAAATATCGCTATTTACTGATCTTACAATGCTATACTCTAAATCTTCTTGATTTGAGGTATTATTTGTCTCAAATTGTTCATCGACATCTTTCTTATTTACAATCGCTTCGAAATCCATAAAATTTTGAATGTTATCATTAATTTCTTTACAGGGTAATTTATATTCATTAAATAAAACATTGCGTCTTTCAATAACTTCTCGTGTTTTCTTATCATATAAGCGATATGCTTTTGATACTCTAGAATAACCAACCATCATCATATTTGCACCTTTTGATTCAAATTTTCCTCTTCTTTTATTCAAAACTACTGCATTTGTACCAAAAATTTTAAAATGATTTACACATGGCCATATTTCATAAGGCGTTTTTCCATCGAGACTTTTTGATGGAGATCTATTACGTAAATAAACTGCTGTTGCTACAGCTTCAGCCCATAAATCTTGTTTTAAACCAGCATCGACTAACATACAACGAGCCATTTCTACTATTGTTCTATTAAACCTTTCCGCTACCCCATTCTGTTGCGGCGTATAAGGTACCGTTAACTGACGTTGAATTCCGCATTGCTCCAAATAATTATTAAAATCTTTATTAATATATTCTCCTCCATTATCACTACGAATACATTTTATTTTACGATTTGTATGACGTTCTACTAATTCTTTGAAATTTTTAAATTTTTCAAATACCTCGCTTTTGTATTTTAAAAAATAAACAAAAACTTTTCTTGACTTGTCATCTATGAATGTGAGGAAATACTTTGAACCTCCAACTGAATCTATTTTCATAGGACCACAAACATCCGAGTGTATTAAATCTAACAACTCACCAGATTTACTTTCAGATTTCTTCGGGAATTTTATAGCATGAATTTTGCTAACCATACATATTTCGCACGGATCTTGATGTTTCTGCGTCAAATTTATACCATTCACCATATTTTTCTTCGACAACTCAAACAGGCTTTCATAGTTCAAATGTCCATATCGACGATGCCAAGTTTCATTAATGGATTGTACAACACATAATTTCTCGTTCGGTATTTTTATTTTAAATTGGAACAAATTTTCTTCTTTACGGGCTTTTAAAACTATTTCACCGTAAGCATCAGTAAATATTGCACCCTTATTATTAAATTTGATTTTGCCACCATACTGTACGACCTTATTGACAGATAAAAAATTTCCATTCAGATCTGAGGAATATAAAACATCTTTTAGTACAATTTTATTATTATTTATAAACAGATTGACTGTTCCTATTCCTTCAGCAGCAATTGATTTTCTATTTGCCAACATTATATTATCACTGCATCTGTCTAATTTACAAAATAAATTTCGATTTGCACACATGTGACTTGTAGCACCACTATCAATGTACCATGTCGATGTTTGTTTATCTCTTTTTTCAGAATTCGCCATTGCAATCAAAGAGTAAGTTTTTTCTTGATTACGTTTTTCGTTGCACCTATTTGCATAATGCCCTTTCTTACCACATATGAAGCAATTTCCCTTTTTAACATTCAAATTATTATTACCTTTCTTGTAACCTGTTTCTCTTTTGGCTGCACCAAAAGCTTGTTCAATCGTAGATGATTTGTTTTGTTGATTTCGACGTTCATACTCTTCAAGAAGTTTAACCTTTAGCATTCCTAACGCTGGTAGAGAATCCCTCGTTTCTATGGCAATAACGAAGTTTTCAAACTCTCTCGGAAGACTTGACAATAAAATGACTACCAATAATTCTTCTTGAATACTAATTCCAACATCGGCTAATTTCTCCGTAATTTCACAAAAACTGTTTAAATATTCGGCCATATCTTTGCTGTCTTTCATGTTCAAACTTAACATCTTTTTATATAAGCTAACCTTTTGCATCGGACCACTCGGCTTGTAAACTTCCTTAAGTTTAATCCAGGCATCTTTAGATTTGTTAATGTTTTTAATATGGTTCAACTGGTTAGACTTAACACTTAATAAAATTGTTGCGAGCGTTTTTTCATCATTACTCTTCCACTCCAAAATTTTATCACGACTCCAGGTTGAATCTGCTTCTTCTTCGCCACTTGCATACTTCCAAAAACCAGAATGAATAAGGATACTTCTCATATGAATACTCCATGTTTCGTAATTCCTTTCATCTAGCTTTTCTATCTGATATAATGACGACGATGCCATTTTTTCTTTTTAAATCTTGCAATAAAAATTCAACAACTTCCAAATCGTATGTCTGGGCCCATAACCTATTGCAATGTAGTTGTGGTGATGCAAACCCTTTCTAGTAATTCCACAAAGTTCTTATATAAAAAGCAATGTACAAAACACAATGTACATGTATGACTTTTATTGATGACAAAATCTTTTTAAACTATATATAAAATTTTTCTACAAAGTGACACAACATAAAAAATATTTCAAAGCCAACTATGTGAATATACATGTTGAATAAGCAAAGTGTTAATGCTCAAATTATATTTCCAACAGATGATACTTATATATATTTATTTATATAATAGTATCCTTCTAAAAGTATACAATACTTTACTATTTCATTCTATAATAATATTCTCTTACAAGTATATGATACTCATTAATTTATTTATATAATAGTATCCTTTTCAAAAGTATATAGTACTTTTCTAATCAATAATTTAATTATATAATATCCTTTTCAAAAGTATATGATACTTATATATTTATTTATATAATAGTATCCTTTTCAAAAGTATATAGTACTTTTCTAATCAATAATTTAATTATATAATATCCTTTTCAAAAGTATATGATACTTATATATTTATTTATATAATAGTATCCTTTTCAAAAGTATATAGTACTTTTCTAATCAATAATTTAATTATATAATATCCTTTTTAAAAGTATATAGTACTTTTCTAATTAATAATTTAAATTCCAAACTCTTACTTTGTTTCAGTTTGGTAGTAACCTACCACGAACCGACAATACCCGGTATAGGAATCTTCACATAAATTATGCCCTAGGGCGAGCTCAACCTAAACGACACGCCTACTATTCCTGTGGTTATCCCGAACAAATTTTAGAATTTAAATTGATTTTTACTTATACGATGGTAATGGATATTCTTATGTCTATAAAAGTACTAAGAAATATTAGAAAAAATGCGAAAATAAAATTAATACAATCATTTAAGAGACCGTAAAAATATACATACATATATATATATATATATATATATATATATATATATATATATATATATATATATATATATGTCCATACAAAAATGTTAATAAATATCATAAAATGCAAAAATAAAATTAATACAGTCATTTAAGAGACTATACAAATATATATATACATATATATACAGTTTGTAAAAAAAATCTTTTCAAAACTTAGAAAATTAAAAAGTTTAGAGGAAACTTATATTTGCAAGTAAATTATATAACTTTTATTAAATTTTTTTCTTCATGTATTCAATTGAAGATGTTTATAAACACTTTGCACAAAAAAAACAAAATTAATTTAAATAACAAAATGATAATCGTAACTTAAAAAATACTTCCAGTTTCTACGCTGTAAAATAAATGTTTTCAAAATTGTGTTAAATTTAATTAAATTTATTCTAAATGGTAAAAAAAAAAGATTTGAGGGTGCTTGGTGTGCCCTCCTTTAGCTTTAATTACAACTTCTATGCGTCTAGACATTGAATGACTAAGCTTTGGTATATCATAATTTTCAGGTATTTTTGCCACTCTTCTTTAATAAATGTTATTTGTTTTTGGTGACCTTTTTCCGACTTTTTTCTTTGGGTGGACCCATGAATTTTCTATAGGGTTTAAGTCTGGGCTTTGTGCTGGGCTATCGATCACTTTTCTACAATTATATAACAACCAGGATCTACAAATATATGCCTTATGCGTCGGTTCATTATCCTGCTAAAATTTATACTTGAGCTTTTCTGGGTCAACAAAACCGAATTTCCGAGCACTTGCACTCAATTAATTTTTTAAAATGTTTAGATAGACTTCCTTGGTCATTATATCCTCTAATATTCTTATTTCGCCAACACCCTTGCTCGAAATACAACCCACACCGTAACGAATAGTTTACAGAACTTTACAGTGGGTATTATATTTTTATTTTTTAAAGCCGCCAGGGGTTTTCGCCAAACTTTTTGAGGTCCATCATGGTAGTAAAGCATCACTTTCGTTTCGTCACAAAAAATAACATCATCCCAGTGCTCCGGAGGTAACGAAAGGTGTTCAATGGCAAACTTATACCTTTTGCAATATTTACCGCGGATAGCAAAGGTTTTTTCTTCGTAACTTTTGAAGAGTATTTATGGTTTTGTAGCACATTTCTAACAGTCTGAGAATGATACTTACTGCACATTCATTACTGATGCTAAGTGCAATTCCTATAGTACTGAAATGTGGATTCTCATCAATCATTTTCAAAATTTTCTTTTCAATTCGCCGAGTTACTTTTTTTGGTCTGCCTGGTGTTTGTTTTGGTTCCAGTTTTCCTTCTTTTTCAGCACTGTTAATAACATTATATACCGTCCTTAGGTTAAGAGAGAACATTTCAGCAATTTCTCTGTGAGATTTTCCTTTATAGTAATTAAAATACACCAGTTGGGTAATGTCTTTGTTCAGTCGCTTTCCTGGCATAGTTTATATATAATTGGGTAATCATTTGTTTATTCTATGAGCTTAATTTAATGAATAAAAGACAACTGCTACTCTTAGCGTCCATATAAAACTATTATACGCAATACATATGCAAAAAACTAACGGTTCCTTCTTGTCTTTGGATTTTTGAAAACACTTTTTTTACACTGTTTAAAGTATGCAAAATTATTTTGTAGCGTTGTTGTTGTAATATGTTCATAAATTTGTCAAAGTTTCGACGCCTGCTTGTCGACAACATACAAAACAACAGTTGTAAAAAAAAAATTCACAAATATAATGATATTGGTGTTGTAAATATTTATTTAAATTTAAATTCTTAAAAAATTTTTCATTTGAAAACATTTTTTTTACAAACTGTATATATATGTCCATATAAAAAAATGTTAATAAATATCAGAAAATGCAAAAATAAAATTAATACAGTCATTTAAGAGACTGGCGTTTCCCGCAATATTTTAGCTTTCTTTTCGTAAATGCTCTCGTGCTGTTGATTTTGTGGTGCAGACCTAACCGTAGTAATAGACCTTGTTTTAGCTATATAAGCTAACTGTACCTTTGTATATGATGGGACGGTGGTACCACTGGTTTTTGTATATCTAACCCGCGCACCTTGTGTACGTGTCTAATTGAATGTTAAAAAAAATTAAAATACCAAGTATTAAAATGCGTATGTCAATAATGCGCCTTAGATTCCTTTCTACAGTAACTAACAATCATAAAATGTTTAAATCGCAGCTACTGTTATTACTGGCAAAATTGTATATGCGTATATAGAAAAATATTCAGTTTTCACACTTTTACTTTATGTTGCTGGGCGTCTGTTGCTGAAGATTTTCGATCTATCAGTGGCGATCGTCGATATGTTTGCGGCGCAGCAAATTTTTCTGTATTCAACTTTCTTTCAAATCGCACAATTAGCAACAAGATGCTCCAAGAGCTCCCAACTACAGTAGTTAAAAGAATTCTCCACATCTTCAACGCGATATTGTGCATTGAATACTTTCCATCTAAATGGAAGATATCACTAATAACTATGATACCTAAGCCAGGTAAAGACCACACCAGAGTTGAGTCCTACAGGCCAATTAGCCTTTTGCCAAATTTATCTAAGCTTTTTGAAAAATTATTAGCTATCAAGTTAAATAAAATCATTAGCGAAAAGCGCTGCATTCCAGACCATCAGTTTGGCTTTCGAAGTAAACACAGCACAACTGAGCAAACACATAGACTTGTGAATGTTATAAAGCATACCCTAGAAGAAACAAAGTACTGCTCAGCCCTCTTTATCGATGTTTCCCAAGCTTTTGATAAAGTGTGGCATAAGGGATTAATATATAAACTGACCCAGTACCTTCCTGAAAATATTTGTAAGCTACTGGAAAGTTACCTGCTTTGTCGCAAATTTATTTTAAAACAAGGTGATTGGCTGTCATCACCGCAGCCGATTGAAGCTGGAGTTCCCCAAGGCAGCATATTAGGTCCATTGCTGTACTTGATATACACCGCAGATTTCCCAACAGTCGCGAACATCCATACCTCAACTTTTGCCGATGATACAGCTTTCTTAAGCATTCACGAAAGTGCTGACGAAGCATCTCGTCGCCTACAGCACCAAACTTCGCAGCTGGAAAGCTGGCTAAAAAAATGGCGAATCAAAGTTAATGAGAATAAGTGCGTACATATAACCTTCACCCTGCACAGAGACACATGTCCTCCTATTCTGATCAACAACCAGTTAATACCTCAACGTTTGGAGGTCAAGTCTCTAGGGATGCACATTGATAGACGGCTAACATGGAAACAGCACATCGATGCAAAATTAACTCAAATGAAATTAAAAGCAACTCAACTAAATTGGCTTATAGGTCGAAATTCTGTGCTAAAACTGGACTGTAAACTTTTGCTTTACAAAGCAATTTTAAAACCAATATGGAGCTATGGTATCCAGCTATGGGGCACTGCCTCAGCTTCCAATATAGAAAAAATTCAAAGGTGTCAAAACAAAATACTGAGAATGATAACAGATGCGCCGTGGTATATAAAAAATTCTAACATACACAACGATTTAAATATTCCGACAGTCAAACAAGAGATAACAACATACGCAACGTCATACCTAACCAAACTCCAAGATCATCCAAATATACTAGCCCGAAATATTTTAAGCGAAAGAGGGTTCATTCGACTGAAAAAAAGGGATACTCTTTCCCTAGCCCGAACGTAGTAGACGCGGAAATAAAACTATACGAGCAATAAATAATTTTGTACAGCTAGGCTGTACTTAATAATAATTAGCAATTAGTTCTTAAAATTTGAATACTTATTGTTACTTCAATTGATTTTGAAGATTCAATAAATAATATATATTGTGTAAAAAAAAAAAAAAAATCGCACAATTTTTATTAATATTTTTATCTATGTATATACATAGATTCATTCCCCTTTATATATACATTCCATTTATATATACATTCCCTTTATATACGAGATATGACTACATTCCCCTTTGACTTCACGTGCTCTACATAGTAATTGTAACCAGATAAAACCAACGCAATTCTCTTTACCCTGTTCGAGGCCATTTGTGTAATTCCCTTAGAGGGGTTGAAAATATACAAAAGTGGTTTATTATCTGTCACCAACGTAAACTGACGCCCATATAAGTACTGGTGAAATTTTTTCACGCCAAATAGAATTACCACTGCCTCACGATCCAATAGAGAATAACGATTTTCTGCCTGTGATAAAGTTCTTGATACGAATTCAATTGGTCTTTCCACGCCTGTTCCATCAATTTGTGATAAGATCGCGCCCACCCCCTGTGGGCTTGTATCCACGGTTAATTTTGTCTTATAATTTGGGTTATAATGAGCCAAACAGTTTTCGGCCGTTAAAAAAAATTTCAATTTGTCCACCGCCTTTGAACAGCGATCTGACCATATAAATTCAGACTTTGCCTGTAACAACTCATACAACGGATGTAATATGGTAGCAATTTGGGAATAAAACGCCTATAAAAATTAATCATTCCCAGAAATGACTGCAACTCCTTAACATTTGAAGGGTAAGGGATATTATTTATAACCTGCAATTTATCGGGATCCACGTGTAAACCATTTCTATCTATAACATGTCATAAGTAAAAAATTTTCTTACGAAACAAATCACATTTTGAAATATTATTTATTTAGATTTAAAGTTTTAATATTAATGTACCTGTGTACCCCAAATACAAACGTTTGTTGTATGGCACTTAAAAAAAGGCAAAAAAAGGGTGGCGATGGCACGATGGATGGTAGTCTGCACGTTGACTACGAATTCAAAAACAGACTCGGGTTCAACCCCAGTTTCAGACAAAAATTTTAAAATAAAAATAAACATCTCGCATTTTTTTGATGTGCATTAGTGTGTCTTTGTGTGTCAGTTGTTGTCGGAAGGTTTCAGTGGCGAAGGCATAGTCACTGGTCACTGAACAATACCGGCTTCAGCTGATAGCAATCCACAATCGCATCAGAACGCCCTCCTTCGTCGGTATTGTGTAGCACCGGCGAAGTAAAACAATAATAAAAATGGCTACTGAACCGAAGCTTCAGCACTGCTACGAGTATAAACAAAGAACGTGTGAAAGCAGAGCTGCAAAGATAATTAATTAAGCTTCACTTCCTGTCGTTTCTCCTACTATCCCTTCCCTATAGTTCCAGCACAATGCTTCGCATGTGTAGGAGTCATCTCCTGAGTGCTGGTCCCAGATAAAAAAAAAAAAAAAAAAAAAAAAAAGATTTCACTCAGTGATGCCTTTTTCTAAATGAAGAAAAGCGTCAATTGTAAGTAGAAACGGGTAAAAAGCGCCAAGAGAAAAAAATCAAAGTCAGTAGAATATAGCTCCATAGACTGAACAGATATAGGGTACAAAAAAAAAATACAACCGAATTCTCAACAATGTCAAACATTTTATTTAAAAACCCCTTTAAATAGTTATCAAGCTTTGTATTGTCTCTTTAAGTTTTTCCTTTTTAAACCTAAAAGTATAACGTTTATTCAATTAATTGGGCCTAATTAAAATCTTCCTCAAAACTAGAATGAACACAGAACGGTTGTGTGCTTTTGTACGACTAAAAGAGGGTGTAAAATTAGACAACGTCTGCTGCCATTCTATAAATAAATCGGACAATATTGTTAGAAGAATCGGTTTATCTGGAAAGTGCCAAAATGAATTCGTATATGAAGAAGATGAAAATAACGTGGTTAAAATTTTGAATACTCTCAACAAAAAACATGTATTCATATGTGTATGAGATCTTTATAATAATACTCTTTTTCCCTTTTTCTATTTTTATTTAATTTTATTTAATTTTTATTACCGTTCGCTTTGCTAATCAATCTTACAATACAATCTATTCAAAATTACGGTAAGCCGTTTTTCTTATAAGATAAGCAAATCAATGCTATGTAACAACAAACGTATGCATAAAAAATACAGAGAATTTTAAATTTTATAACCAGTATTTCAGAAAAACAATAACTACAATGATAAATAATTCGATAGTCGCATAACAGTACGCTTGTAAGTAAAAAAATGATGGTAGGGTTTCTGATATTAAGTATAAAATGTTTAGGAATGAAACAAGTAGTTTTTAAGTAATAATTCTAGTTTATATATAAAAAAACTCCCAAACATACTCCCCGCCATGAACCATGGTTCTTAATTACAGATCTTGATTGGCAACATTTCCTGATGATGAGACTTCATTTACTGGCAGAAGACAAATTTTTGAAATTGGCCGCTTTATGTACTTTTTGTTACAGTATAGTGTAACAACCCTTACTAAACCGTCTGCGCCGGGATGCACTTCTTCGACTTTCGCGAGAGGCCATTGTCTGGGAACACTTTTTTCATGTAGTAGCAGCACTAAGTCTCCGACTTTTACGTTGCATGAAATCTTATTCCATTTAAGGCGCGATTGTAGGCGACAGAGATACTCCTTTTGCCATCTATCCCAAAAATGTTGCTTCAGTCGTTCAATTTGTTTCCAGCGAGAAATTCGGTTAATATTTGTATCCAATACGCTTTCATCTGGTATACATACTGTTGGTTCGCCAATCAAAAAATGCGCGGCCGTAAGCGCGCTATGATCGTTAGGATCTGTAGAAAGTGTACAAAGTGGTCTAGAGTTTTGGATACTTTCAATTGCGCGAGGAGCGTAGTAAGTTCTTCGAATGTAATAAGTTTGCCACTTATAATTCGGCGTAAATGATACTTCGTGGATTTTACTCCCGCTTCCCATAGTCCTCCAAAGTGTGGTGAAGCGGGTGGAATAAAGTGCCACCGGGTTCTTTGGTTTGCTAATGTTTCAACAAGGTGTTCAGGTAGCGAAGATTTATTTCGGCTATACAGAACCTGAAGTTCTTTATTTGCGCCAATAAAGTTTGTGCCGCAGTCCGAATATATATCGGTACAAATGCCTCTGCGCGCAGTAAAACGGCGAAAAGCTGCTAGAAATGCATCAACGTTGAGACTGGTTACAGCTTCCAAATGTATGGCCTTGGTACACATGCAGACAAACAGACAGATATATCCCTTTGTGAAAGAGGATGTTCTTAGATTAGAATTTTTTAAGGTGATAGGACCGGCATAATCTACTCCGCTATGTTTAAAAGCACGAGTAGGCTGAAGACGGATAGCTGGCAGTTCGCCCATTAGTTGTTGGCACGTTCGAGCTTTATATTTAAAACATACCATACATTCACGTTGCACCCTTTTTGCTAAGTCACGCGCCGAAACGATCCAGTAATGTCGTGAAACGTAAGAGAGCATAAGCAACAGGCTTCCGTGACAAGTCTTATGAGTTTCTGAAAAAATAAGTACAGACAGTGGATTTTGTTTGGCTAATAAAATTGGATGTTTTATCTGAGACGGAAGCTTGGCTTGGGTAATGCGACCACCAACTCTTAATATCCCTAATTTATCCAGAAATGGAGCTAATTTTGATATAGATCTATTATTAGGCAGTGGCTTATTTGTGTTAAGAGAATGGATTTCCTCAGCATACGTAATAGATTGTGTCAATTTTATCAGACGATATTTTGCTCTAGTTAATTCATCGGTTTTTAGAAAGCCAGTACTTTTTCTGTCGATATAATTTTTACACCTCACGTTATCAAAAAATCTCAAAATGTATGATGTTACTCGTACTAGTGTTGAAAAACTTGAATATCTTAAAATAATTTCGGGATAGTTTGCAACCAGCTGTTTCCTTATAGTAGCTGTGTTAGCAATCATATTGCAATCAATTCCAGACTCTGCTATATTCGTAGGCCAAGAGTCTGCTTTCAATTTTAGCCAGTCAGGGCCGTTCCACCAAAGTGAGTGATCTGGTAGAGCTTCTGGAGCTACACCACGTGAAGCACAGTCTACTGGATTATCGGATGATGGTATATATCTCCAACACTTTATATCAGAGAGCTTTTGAATTTTAACCACACGATTTGCAACGTACACATCTAACCTTTTGTTGAAGGATTTAAGCCAAGCTAGAACTATTGTGCTGTCTGTCCAATATACGATGCGTTCTATATTGAAGTCGATATTAGCTCTTACTTTTGACATTAATTGGGCCAACAGTGTAGCAGCAGACAGTTCCAATCGCGGAATTGATGTAAGTTTAACTGGTGCAACCTTTGTTTTGGATTGTAACAAATTGACTAATACCTCACCTGATTCAGTAAGTACTCTGGCATATACAACTGCAGCATATGCAGTTTGTGACGCATCACTAAATCCGTGAAGATCCAATAATTTGGTCGAAATACTTCCAAGCCATCGTGGGATACGTATTTTTTCCAGTGAGTTGAGTTGTGTTCTAAACTCGAGCCACTCATTTTTAATTTCTTCGGGCAATTCGTCATCCCAGTTTAAGTTTAAGTTTCCATAGCTGCTGAAATAGAATTTTAGCTTTAATAGTTGTTGGAAATAACCAACCCAGAGGATCAAAAAGCTTCGCTGCTTCTGAAAGCAAAGTTCGTTTTGTTACTGTGTATGAAGATATAATATTAATTGTAAAGCAAAAGTTATCATTATTAGTGTCCCAATAGAGACCGAGAGTGTTTGCCATATTTTCTTTATTGAGTGTAAACAAATCTTTATTTTCACGATCTTCTACATGAATATGTTGCAACAATTCTTTACAATTCGAGTTCCATTTTCGGAGGTGAAATCCACCAGATTTTAAGAGTGCACAAAGCTGTAGCCTTATATGTAGAATATGATTAAAGTAATCTGATCCAGATATTACGTCGTCGACATATGTGTCAGAGCGCAATATTTTACTTGCCTCAGGAAAATTTTCTTCCTCATTTTTAGCAAGTTGCTGCAATACCCTGATTGCCAAATAAGGTGCAGAGGTTATTCCATAAGTTACTGTTTGTAAACTATAAACATTAATTTTGTTTGAAGACTCATTCCTCCATAAAATGCATTGCAATCGCTGATGTTCTTCACATACCTTAATCTGCCTAAACATCTTCTCTAAATCAGCGGTAAAGGCAAACTTATATCTTCGCCATCGAGATATAACTGCAGATAAATCGTTTTGAAGCGCTGGACCAACTGCTAACTCTTCATTTATAGAACTTCCAGGCGGTCTCTTACTTCTTCCATCGAAAACGACTCGTAATTTTGTAGTGGTGCTACTCTCCTTAAGTACGCCATGATGGGGGAAAAAAATAAGCACCTCTTGGTATCGCTTTAGGGTACTCACCTAGGCTTTTCATATGATTAAGGGCCTCATACTCGGACATAAATTTTATTACTCTGCAGCAAATTTCGGTTTAGTTTTAAACGAGTTTTCGAGGCATTTTAGACGTTTAAGCGAGTTATAATCTGTATGAGAAAATTTCGGGAGTGGTTCACCTCGCAACAAGCTTTTGAAGGGTAAGTGCACCGTAAAACTTCCGTTTTCATCTCTGGCGTGCGTATTTTCAAAAAAATCTTCACATAATTGTTCTTCGGGTGTAAATGGGCTTTTGTCCAAAATTTCCTCCTGTTCCCAAAACTGGCGTAGCTGCTTCTCCAATAAACACGAATGCGCAGTTATTGTGTACTCGTCTTCCATAAATCGTGGGGATCCGGAAACCATAAAACCGAAATATGTTTCTTGTAAAAATAATCCATTTTCTAGTTTTTCCATATTTGATAATAATATATGACCATATACATCATTCCCTAATAGGAGATCAATTCTCTCTGACATCAAAAAGTTGGAATCGGCAAGAAAATATTGAGCTAAATCAGGCATATGTTTTAAGTTTAATTTTGGCGGAACATATTTTGAAACTGTTGGAACGATAAGAGCTGTTAATTTCAATTCAAACTGACTGTCGAATGTGGAAAATAGCTTAAGGTCAACTGACTTTTTTACAGCAACAAAATTATTTCCACCAATGCCAGATATATTGATAGGAGTTTTATAATGAGGAAACGGTATAAGCTGAGCCAATTCTTCAGAAATAAAGGAGACCTGAGAGCCCTGATCGACTAGGGCTTTAACTTTATACTTTATGTGGTTTATTTGTATAACTACTACCACTGTCGCGAGTAGCGCGGGATTTATTTGGCTAGCATTTACATGATGACTACATATGTGAGCTGCACCAGGTGTAGAAGTAGTAACAGGCTGAGAAAATGGTTGGTTTTCTGAAATATTAAGTGTTTTAGAGCAGTTTGGACTATTTCCGGAATAAAATTCATTATGTAAAATCGTATGATGTGGTTCATTACAGTTTTGACACCGTGTGAGTAATTTACAGGCAGCTTGTATATGCCCAATACGAAGGCAGTTTCTACATAAACGATTTTGGTTAAGAATATTTTTCTTTTCGTTTGAAGGCAGTGATAAGAATTTAAAACATTTGGACAGTGGATGACGTTTTTTGCAGCAAGGGCAGTTTTCATCCTGTACTGTTGTGACTGCAGTATGAGTACGGATAAACTTTGTGGGCTTTCGACGATTTTCTTGAGATTTAAAACTTACATGTTTATTAGGCTGAAGACGATTTTCCTCTCGAACACACTCAAGCGCCCGAAAAGTTGTTTCTAAAAAGGTTAGCATTTCTGTAATAGAAGGACTGGAAGTATTAGTTTTGAGAGATAATTCCCAATCCTTACGAGTGGGTGTATCGAGCTTTTCTGAGGTTATAAATACTAAAATTGAGTCCCACGTTGAAATATCAATTTCTAGCGCTTTCAATTGAGACAAGCAACTTGTAGTATCAATTAGTTGTTGTACAGATTGTACGTTACCTACTGTAGGTGGTATTGAAAATAGACGCTGAAGAATTTGGTCGACAATTTTCCCTTTATTATGGAATCTTCGTTCAAGTGGTTCCCAAACTATATCGTAACTAGAGTCAGCGGTTGGATATTCGTTGATTATAGAAAGCGGTGTTCCAGTGCAGGAACTTTGTAGGTATAAAAGTTTTTGAATTTTTGTAAGCGAAGTGCTTTGATGAACAAGGGAAAGAAAAGTATAGCGATAAGCAATCCACTCTAAATAATCACCGGAAACAATTGGTAAATTAATTTTTGGCAGTCTAGCCTCTCCAATGAATGTTTCATTGCGCGTGGTCATGGCAGAAGAATTTACATTTACAGTGGGCATTTGTGCAGATTCAAGTTCATAACTTACATTTAACAAAGTGGATTTAAACGAGACATACGTATCGTAACATGTATAATATACATCGTCCTGTATATAAGCTACGTCTCTGTCAGCAATCGACTTGTCTCTAAGAATGGATAGAATTTGCTCATGTCCATCCTTAAACGTACGAAAACTTTTTTCCAATTCCTCCAGAATTGTATGTACATACCCTCTAGTTTTACACGAGCTGGATTTTCCATTGAATGCGGCGACCATACGTTGAATATGGTTCAAAATATTAGTTTGATCTTCAATTGCCTCAGCAGTTGACTCCATGTTGACCTGAATTGTAGCGTACAAGCGAAGAAGAAAAGCAATTAATCCATGGCACGACGGCAGATATTTTCTCTTTTATTAAATTCGATCCGGACAAATGTCAGCAAATGGACTAAATTCCCGGGTTTCGGCACCAAATTTATTATGTATGAGATCTATATAATAATACTCTTTTTCCCTTTTTCTATTTTTATTTAATTTTATTTAATTTTTATTACCGTTCGCTTTGCTAATCAATCTTACAATACAATCTATTCAAAATTACGGTAAGCCGTTTTTCTTATAAAGGGTGGTTAAATTTCAAGGGCCGATGTTGATTTTGAATAAAACACAAACTATTTAGGAAATTATTGTAATTTTATTTTATTATGATATATTGGTATTACTCAATTATGTATGGAACAAAATATCGGCCAAATGGGCGCCGCGACCACGGCAACAGTGGATGATCAATTTTCGAAGTAAATCATCTTCAGTGATGAGGCGAATGAGAATCCAAGAGTGATTGTCGAAAAACCAATGCACCCACAAAGAGTGACTGTTTGGTGCGGTTTATGGGCTGGCGGCATCATCGGGCCGTATTTTTTCCAAAATGAGGCCGGTCAGGCAGTTACTGTGAATGGTGTTCGCTATCGTGAGATGATAACGAACTTTTTATGGCCCGAATTGGAAGATATGGATGTGGACGATATGTGGTTTCAGCAGGACGGTGCCACTTGCCACACAGCTAACGAAACAATGGCTCTTTTGCGCAACAAATTCAATGGCCGTGTTATCTCACGTAATGGCGATGTCAATTGGCCGCCAAGATCATGTGATTTGACACCGTTGGACTTTTTTCTTTGGGGTTATTTGAAAGAAAAGGTGTACGTCGATAAGCCAGAAACAATTCAAGAGCTAAAGGATGAGATAATTCGGCACATTAACGGCATAGAACCTCCATTATGCCTCAGGGTCATCGAAAATTTGGATCATTAGATGGAGGTGTGCCGCCGTGGTCGCGGCGCCCATTTGGCCGATATTTTGTTCCATACATAATTGAGTAATACCAATATATCATAATAAAATAAAATTACAATAATTTCCTAAATAGTTTGTGTTTTATTCAAAATCAACATCGGCCCTTGAAATTTAACCACCCTTTAAGATAAGCAAATCAATGCTATGTAACAACAAACGTATGCATAAAAAATACAGAGAATTTTAAATTTTATAACCAGTATTTCAGAAAAACAATAACTACAATGATAAATAATTCGATAGTCGCATAACAGTACGCTTGTAAGTAAAAAAATGATGGTAGGGTTTCTGATATTAAGTATAAAATGTTTAGGAATGAAACAAGTAGTTTTTAAGTAATAATTCTAGTTTATATATAAAAAAACTCCCAAACAATATGTGTGTATATCATTAAAATTTGTGTTTATATTAAGCAAAATGGATTTAATATACAAAAATTTTTAAAATTAATATAATTTTTGATTATACATATATATATGTTCGTAAAATATGATAAAAACTGCCTTAAATTCCCCAAATGATAAAAACTTTTTAAATATGTACAGATATTTGAAATGTAAAGTGTTTTTTTAATTATATTAATAAAAACCAATATTAGAAAAACTAGCACATTTTTTTAAACTGTATAAGATTTCAGCATTTGTTTTTTTGCGATTTCTTCACTTTTCTTCTGGCAACACTGCCTGGTGCTGTATTTGAATAAATCGACTGAGCTAAAAAAGGAAATCTACTGAGCATCAAAATCAACTGAGCTACCAAAGTCAACTGATACTCGTGATTTACACACATCGAGTTTACCTGATCAGTTTTTGTTAAATTTTCTTTTGAACATGCATTTACGTTCATACACGAAAACATTTTGACGTCAAGTTTCGCTTGTTTTACAATACTACGGTTAAGAAAAGAAGAGAGAAAGCAACCAAAAAGAAGAGGGACAGAAACAAACTTGACGAGTACCGTCAAGTCTATACCCCTTTCTATTCTCTCTTTCCCGTTCATCGTGCAGTTAAAAAGGTTTTAGCGAATAAAGCAATAAACCACTGCCCGCATCCGAGCGTGTATCCGTAACTATGCCAAAGATATACTTTCGGGCTCGTGCAGTAAAAAGGGTTTTATCGGACCTTAACATAAATAAGTCTCCTGGCCCGGATGGAATTCCGGCACTGGTCTTGAAGCAGTGCTCTTCGACGTTATCGCGTCCTCTGGCAATCCTTTTCAGCACCCTATATCATGCAGGCGAATTTCCGTCGTGCTGGAAAGTTGCAAATGTTACGCCGATCCCCAAGAAGGGAGAGGCAAGCAACCCTGAAAATTATCGCCCAATCGCAATATGCTCTACCATTTCTAAAGTAATGGAGAGTATGCTAAATTTCCATCTTATGAAATATCTGGAGTCCAATAGCTTACTTAGCGACCGACAATATGGCTTCCGTGGAGGACGTTCCACGGGTGATTTATTAGCCTTCCTCTCGGAAAAATGGTGTCGATCCATCCACCATTTTGGCGAAAGTAAGATAGTGGCTCTAGATATTTCAAAAGCATTTGACAGAGTGTGGCATGGAGCACTCTTGTCCAAACTTATTGCTTTTGGTGTCGGCGATATCTTCTCTCGATTTATATCGAGCTTTCTCAGGGATCGCGCTATAAGAGTTGTTATAGACGGGATCTCATCTAACGAGTTTAAGATCAATTCAGGGGTACCACAACGCTCCAGTCTTTCTCCTACCCTATATCTTGGTTTTCTTAATGACCTCCTATGTCATACTTCCAACCCTATCCATCTTTCGCAGATGACAGCAGTATCTGCCATTCATATTCATTTGATCGTAGGCCGACATCAACTATGATCGCGGCGACGCGGCAGAATATGAATGATTCGCTAACAGGTGACCTCACGAGAATATTGGAATAGGGTCACGCGAACAGGGTCGATTTCAATTCCCAAAAGACCCAATGCTGCATGCTAACACACCGCCGTATGCACGATCACGCTGCCTCATCTGTAAAAATGGGTGGCATAAACATTGAGAAATCAGGAGCTCTTGATGTTCTTGGCATGAAAATTCAGTGTGATGTCCGATGGACTAAGCACATTTTTCAGGTCTCAAAGGAAGCATTCAAGTGCCTAGGCTTTTTAAGGCGGTGTAAGACATACTTCACCCCATCTGATCTCCTCACTATTTATACCGCCTACATCCGACCGAAAATGGAATACAACTCTCATGTGTGGGCCGGTGCTTCAAAGACTATTTTGCAGTTACTCGACCGTGTACAAGAAAGGGCGAAGAAACTCATAGGAGACAGTAGGGTAGCCAACTCTATTGACTCTCTTGAGCATCGTCGCAACGTGGGGTGCGTTTCGTTGTTCTATCGTTACTATAATGGGAAGTGTTCTAATGAAATCAGGGAACTTGTTCCCGAAACCCGAGTATTCGCGCGCACGACGCGATCATCAATAAGAGCGCATCCATTTGTGGTCGATTTGACGGCGACTCGCACTACGCATTACAGGGAAAATTCGTTTTTTGCCCGAACGGCACGAATGTGGAATAGACTACCCGCAGAGGTGTTTCCTGTCACTTTTAGCTTGGGAAGATTTAAATCAAATGTCAATAAACAATACTCCCTCTATCCTCCTTCCCATAACCTAATTTCCTAGTTCCAGCACAATGCATCGCATGTGTAGGGGTCATCCCCTGAGTGCCGGTCCAAGACAAAAAAAAAAAAATTTAAGACCAGACGTTTAAATTTACCTTCTCTGAGCCTGTCCATTTAGTTGGGAATAGCCAAACAAACTTGGAGAACCCATCGACCATCGCTAAGATATGTTTATATTGTTTACTTGTGGCATCCATTGGCGCCAAAGTGATCCATATGTAATGTATGTATTCGAGTGTCGCCTTTAGCAATACAATGCAGCACACCCTCCTTTTTGCCACTTTTCCTATTGTGTATTATACACTTTATGCAATTACCTACAATGTGCATCACCTTTTTCTCTAAATGGAGTATATAAAATTGCTGTTGCACTATATGTACCTTCTTTTGTGTCGAAAAATGTAAATTTTCAAGCGCCGTTTTTATTATTTCAGTCTCCATTGCTTTTGGTACCACTAGAAGATCATGACCCTTTACATTTTTATAAACTAAATCACTCTTAATTTTGAAATTTTCGCTTTAATGTATTCATCTTCGGATTGTAGTTGTCGTAGCCTCGGGGTTATACCGTCTGAAATCGTCATGACTTCAAGCGGGTATCTATTTAAAGTGTCGACATGACGCATTCGAATTGCGGAGCGATGTAACTAAAATCTTGAAGATATAGTATCCACTGCGCTACGTCTCTTGATATATCTCTCTTCGACATTGTTTGCTAAAAAGCCGAGCAATCAGTGACAAGTTTAAAGTCAATACCGTGTAAGTAGTGCCGAAATTTCTTAAACGATAGATAAGCTGCTTTTACTTCAAGTATATAGCTGTGTAAACGACTTTCTTGAGGTGAACATTTCTTACTCCAAAACATAACTGGATGGAATTCACTTTCAGTTTTTTGAACTAGTGCTGCGCCAAATCCCTCTTTCGAAGCATAAGTGTGTAACTCGGTTTCGGCATAACGATTATAAATTCGTAAAACAGGTTCTCTTGTGAGCATACTTTTCAACTGATAGATAGCATTGAGTTGTTCGGCATTAATTTTGAAAACTCCGTCAGCGGCTTGGCTATTTGTGCATAACTCTGCACAAATTTTCTAAAATAGCCCGTAAGGCGCCAGAAGGATTGAACATCCTTAAAATTTTTCGCAATCGGGAACCTTTCGACCGCATTTGTTTTCTGGTCTCTCGGCCATACTTTGCCGTCTTCTACTATGTGACCCAAGAAGTCAATTTTGTTTTTCATGAAAGCACATTTTGTCCACTTAAGTTTTAGACCATATTTTCCGGCTCTCTCGAGTACTAACTGGAGTTTATTTAAACAATTTTCGGCAGTATCGGCGTAAATTACAAAATCATCGATGTACAATTCTATTATATCTGCATTAATAAGGTCTTGAAAAATGTAATTGACACACCGTATAAAATTGACTGGCGAGTTACAGAAGCCAAAAGGGGCTTTGTTAAACTTAAATAAGCCTTGCTTTATAATGAAAGCCGTAAACTTCTTGCTCGATTCTTCAACAGCAACATGGAGGAAACCATTTTCTAAGTCCAGGACCGTAAAAAACTTTGCCGTTTGCAGCTTCAACAGCACATCTTCGATTACTGGTACAGAAAAGCGGTCTTTAAGCACCATTGCCGGAAATCAATACATATTCTGCGTTCTCCATTTTTCTTTTTAACGACTACAACCCGACTTGCCACATCTGAGCAGGATTTTCGAATTACGCCGGTTTGCAACCATTCAGTTACTTGCTTATTCACTGCTTCTTCTTCGTTGGCTGACAAGCGCCTCGGCGAATGATGAAAAGGTTTAAATTGACCGTTCGGAGTAATTTTAATTTCCACAGGACAAGTTTCGTAACTAACTGATGGTTTATAGTCATTAATTAGACTTTCAATGCATTTTTTATACTTCGCATCGACATATACTTCCATCGTATTTACATTATACACGTTTAATTCGTCATCATGGGAACTATATCTCTTACTATCATTATCATGTTTGAATACGTATCCTTCTTTGCCGGAATAAAATATAAATTTTTTCGTAAAATCGTACCCCAAAATTGCGTCAAACTTAATAGATTTATCAGGGACCACTATGAAATCATGCTTAGTATGCATCCCATTAACTGTCACATCACACGTTATATACCCAATCGGTTCAGTTTTAATGTTACCAAGTCCAAATAATTGTGCACGACTGTCTTATAATTTATTTTCATATAGTTTGTTTTTGTAAATCGCGTGTTTTATAATCGACACATCCGACCCCGTATCCACCAAATATTCGATTTCTTTGTTATTCAATTTGACTAATTTAAGCCGTTTTCTATTAATAATTACATTAACGTTTTTCTCTGGGAAGTTATTTCAGTTACGCACTTCACAATTTTTTGCAATATGCCCGTAGCAATTGCATTTAAAACATTTTGTATTTGATCGGTATTCACTTCTTTTGTGGTTTTTTGATCCACAATTAAAACAGTGTTCCGGTGGAAATCGATTTTTTCCTTCATTATTATTTGCATAGGCCTGATATGATCGTTTACACGTTCATAAATATCATACTTTTCACGAAGCTCTTTGAATTATATAACTGAAATTTGATGTCACTTTTAATCCTTAAGCCATCAACAATGTACCGTACACTTAAAATTTCTTCTATATTACCAACAGCTGCTATTCTACGCATTTGAACTACATATTCGTGAAAAGATTCTGTATCACTTTTCATCTTATTCGAAAGCATTTTATGTAACTCGTTGCTACTTAAACATTTATTAAATTCCTTTATCAAACTGTCTTTTAAGAGCCTGTAGTCGCTTACAACAACCGTTTCTAAAAATAACTTTGCTGTACCGATCATTTTGTTTCGAGCCTGGACATATTTTTCTTGTTCACTCAAACCGTATGCTGAAGCATTTAATTCGAAATTGCTAAACCACTGTTTCACTGAAATATTTTCACCGTCAAAATCAGCTAAAATCTTTGAAAAATTATCTACTGGATATATGGTTTATTGTTATTTTCTTCTTCTTTTTTCATTTTTTCAGATAATACCTTTACTAAATCATTCAAACTCTGATTTTGATCAATCGACATTTTTGTATTTTCAAAATTTGTTATATTTAAATCGGGTGATGTTGTATTTCTTTCACTAGCACTTTCTTTGTTTTCAGCTTGTTTAATTTGGTTTTCAATTTCGTTGTTTACAGGTTCCTTATTTTGAGTTCCGGTGCAGATATTTTCAACTTTGTTTATTTCAGCGCGATTATTTGTAACTTTGTTTTCTACTTTTATTTTACTGTCTTCACTTTGGCTTTGATATTTATCTTCACTTTTGCCAATTTCAGTTGTAATCCTTTTCTCACAGCACCACGTTCACTGTCTCTTTGTTCTGAACACTTTACTGTTTTATTATTTACCGCTTTATTATTTACTGGAGATATTTTATTAGCTGCCTGTGCTCTTGTATTATACATATGTACATACTATGTATTTAATGCAGGTTTCGGTTTTTCTGAACCGCTAGATTTTTTCATTTGCTTATTTGTTTTTCTTTATATTTCATGTATGATATTTAGTTAATACAATTTAGATTTAGATTATGTATTATATATGTACAGTTTGTAAAAAAAATGTTTTCAAAACATAAATTTTTTACGAATTTAAATTTAAATAAATATTTACAACAACAATATCATTATATTTGTGAATTTTTTTTTTTACAACTGTTGTTTTGTATGTTCTCGCCAAGCAGGCGTCGAAACTTTGACAAATTTATGAACATATTACAACAACAACGCTACAAAATAATTTTGCATACTTTAAACAGTGTAAAAAAAGTGTTTTCAAAAATCCAAAGACAAGAAGGAACCGTTAGTTTTTTGCATATGTATTGCGTATAATAGTTTTATATGGACGCTAAGAGTAGCAGTTGTCTTTTATTCATTAAATTAAGCTCATAGAATAAACAAATGATTACCCAATTATATATAAACTATGCCAGGAAAGCGACTGAACAAAGACATTACCCAACTGGTGTATTTTAATTACTATAAAGGAAAATCTCACAGAGAAATTGCTGAAATGTTCTCTCTTAACCTAAGGACGGTATATAATGTTATTAACAGTGCTGAAAAAGAAGGAAAACTGGAACCAAAACAAACACCAGGCAGACCAAAAAAAGTAACTCGGCGAATTGAAAAGAAAATTTTGAAAATGATTGATGAGAATCCACATTTCAGTACTATAGGAATTGCACTTAGCATCAGTAATGAATGTGCAGTAAGTATCATTCTCAGACTGTTAGAAATGTGCTACAAAACCATAAATACTCTTCAAAAGTTACGAAGAAAAAACCTTTGCTATCCGCGGTAAATATTGCAAAAGGTATAAGTTTGCCATTGAACACCTTTCGTTACCTCCGGAGCACTGGGATGATGTTATTTTTTGTGACGAAACGAAAGTGATGCTTTACTACCATGATGGACCTCAAAAAGTTTGGCGAAAACCCCTGGCGGCTTTAAAAAATAAAAATATAATACCCACTGTAAAGTTCGGTAAACTATTCGTTATGGTGTGGGTTGTATTTCGAGCAAGGGTGTTGGCGAAATAAGAATATTAGAGGATATAATGACCAAGGAAGTCTATCTAAACATTTTAAAAAATTAATTGAGTGCAAGTGCTCGGAAATTCGGTTTTGTTGACCCAGAAAAGCTCAAGTATAAATTTTAGCAGGATAATGAACCGACGCATAAGGCATATATTTGTAGATCCTGGTTGTTATATAATTGTAGAAAAGTGATCGATAACCCAGCACAAAGCCCAGACTTAAACCCTATAGAAAATTCATGGGTCCACCCAAAGAAAAAAGTCGGAAAAAGGTCACCAAAAACAAATAACATTTATTAAAGAAGAGTGGGAAAAAATACCTGAAAATTATGATATACCAAAGCTTATCCATTCAATGTCTAGACGCTTAGAAGTTGTAATTAAAGCTAAAGGAGGGCACACCAAGTATTAGCACCCTAAAATCTTTTTTTTTTACCATTTAGAATAAATTTAATTAAATTTAACACAATTTTGAAAACATTTATTTTACAGCGTAGAAACTGAAGTATTTTTTAAGTTACGATTATTATTTTGTTATTTAAATTAATTTTGCTTTTTTTTGTGCAAAGTGTTTATAAACATCTTCAATTGAATACATGAAGAAAAAAATTTAATAAAAGTTGTATAATTTACTTGCAAATAAGAGTTTCTCTTAAACTTTTTAATTTTTCTAAGTTTTGAAAAGACTTTTTTTACAAACTGTATATATTTTTATGGAAAAAATAGAGTTAATAATAGATAGTCATAGGTCATTTATTAAATAATTTATAATAATTATGTTCTATTGTTATAGTTATATGTTATTATTACATTGTAGAAATATGTTATTTTACATACATGTATATATGAGTCGTTCAGTGGATAAAGGGAATGAGTCCAAAAATTTGAAATGGAGAAAAACGACAGAACGTTGACGTTGACTTTAAAACTAGTTGTTACAACAAAACTCAAAATTAAAATTGCAAAATTAATTATTAGGGTTTCTTTTACAATTTGTAAATATATAATGTTAGTATGTAAGTGTATGTGTTCACAAAACCTGTTAATATGATACAAATGCGTTTGTATTGATAAGAGTTTCAGTGGAAAAAGGGAATAATTCCACCAAATTTTTTGTTGTTAAAATCGATATCGTAAAAATGCCAATTAATTATGTCTAGACTTTGAGCATTCGTTCGGAAATAAAAATAAAAAAATATCCATCTAAATATTGGCTTACCTCGCGTAGTGTTCTAATTGAATTAGTATATTTTGGAAAGAGTACATTTTTTATAATTTTGCAGAAAAAGGCTGCAGATAATTTGTTTTTTAGTTCAGTGCATTCGCACAGTTTTATTTTTAATGAACTTAAAAAAATAACATAAAAAATTTCTTCTTTTTAAATGAATCGTAAGTATAACAAATTTAATAAAATATTATGTCTTCTTCAGAATAATCTTTCTGACTTGATACTGTTTTCAAGTTTTTATAGAAAGTATGGTACACGGTAGGGATATATTTTAATAAATCAATCATATCCTTTTTCTTTTCTTTTGTTATAGCTCTAGTTTCAGGATACTAGACTTTGACTCACGCTATTAAATAACATTACTTTACCTTTCTTTCTTATGTTTATATTTTCAAATCCAAAATTTTCATCAAAATTATTTTTATATTGTATTACCCATGGTGTTGATCTCTCTAGTTTGATCCACCTCATTTGGAGCCAGTTTACCGGTTTCCCGCAGTATTGGTTTTGCGATTGCAAACGTTATTTTCCAAAGATTTTGTAGAGAAAAAATCAAAATGGGTAATTTTAACCACTCGAAACTTTTCCTTTCTTTTGCATGTTGCGATTATATTAATCCAATCATTTTGCGAATAAATGTGCTGAATTTTTTTTTCGTTAGACTCAATAATGGCGAAATCGGCGTCATTTGGTAAGTAGGTATGTCCGCTTACTAAAAATTTCATTTCAATCGACTTAGCTTTTATATCAGTATTTTGAACTAATTTGAGTAAACTTAACACAGTTTTGATATTTCTATTTTGTCCAATACATGAGTCAGACCACAAAACTATCCGATCGTGGGTATCAGCAAACATTTTTATGTATTTGACCAAACAAGATGCGATTTCTTGCGAGCCTCTTGATCCCTCAGCCTTTTTGAGACACGTAGAAAGCCAACTGATGAACAATCGGAATATCACTTTCGACATTGACCTCATTGTTGTTGTTGTCGTCCATTCTTGGCACTATTTAACTATAAATAGTAAACTTTAATATTTATAATATTTAAAAAAATACCATTCAACTTTACTTACTTAATATGCGCAGGTCAAATAATTAAAATATTTTTACGAAATCTTTTTAGCAGGAAGGTTGTAACTTACGACGAAGGTTACGACCGATCTGCACTCACTGCTCTCATGCAGCAATCAACTAAGTACAACAACAATTTAAAGAACATAAAAAATTGGCAGGTAGCGAAAGCTCGAAGAGAGTCAAGAAATAGAAACAAATAAGAGCGAATAAAAGCAAAGTTAACAAGTGTTTAATGCAATATAAATGCAAGCGTGGATTTATTCCCTTTTTCCACTGAAAATAAAAATTTTGTGTTTCGTACAAAAAAATGTTTTGTCTTTAAAAGGGGTCTTCCGTTGAAATTTTAAAAAAAGTTTTTACCATACATTGTTAGTCATAAAAGGAAGTGTATCCACGCTAAATTTCAAAAACGCCAAAAATGGACTACTCCCTTTATCCACTGAACGACTCATATGTACAAAAGAAAATAATTTTGAAAACATGTTTATTTATGTATACATCTACACACATTTATACATATGTATAAAGAATATTTTTAATATCAATGACCAAAAATTTTCACGGGACCTAAAATTTAACTTCTTATTCGCGATAGGGTTGAATATATTTTAGATAATTTCGGTTCTCTCTAAAATTTGATTTTTTTAAAAAATCTGAACGATTTTAAGGATTCCGGAAATGACGCGACATTTATGAACATAAGTGTTGTTAAATTGCCTCCCAATGAAGGATCAACAATTGAATTGCGGTAGATTAGGTCGGCAGTTTGCTGGATGTAAAGGTAAAGAAAGGTCCCAGCCTACTCGGGTCGAATTTATTACGGTTCCATTGTAATTGTTGTGAAAAAACTTTCACATGTTGTAGTGATATAGGTCAGAGTCTCTGCTAGGAGTCGAACCCCCAACTGATAAACTAGTACATTAATCACTAGACTACCGCGACACCTTTGAATTGCAGTAAGGAATATGTTGCTTTTGCAATAAACCCATAAGAACGTTTGTTAATTCTGACAGTTCTCTGTTAATGTTTTTGGTTTCATTCATTCGAATGCTTGTTATCGGCGACTCTGAACCTGCCAAATCAACCATATTAACAAACCCAATAGAAATTTCCTGCTTTTCCATATGCGTACCTATAAGTTCGATTTTCGTTACAGTGTGAACGCGAATATCTTTCGTTCTCCACTGTTGCAGCAGTGGCACGACTCATTTTGTGCAATATTCATTAATTGACACAAATGCTCAGCGTCCTTTACTATTTCCTCGGCAATGTTACTCAACAAATCATATACGACCTCATTGTAAATTTCCCAGAATGCCACTTTAACTTCATATTCCCAACCTAAGTGACGATAATTTTTAATTGAATCAAATAGTAGATCAACTTTTCGCGGAATAACTCCAGCCTTACTGTGCATTGTATAAGTTTATACCCTTCCTGTTTGTCCGTACACAAAATGTAGGTTATAAACATCCAAAGCGGATTGTATTAAAGGTGATATCATTTCGAAAATTGATCCCTGCTCAGAGGCTACGTGGAACACTTGAACAAAACTAAACGTGTGCATTTGTTTTTTTTCTATCGCAATTAACAATCTCAACCGTGGCTTCGTCCAGAAAATTCCAGCGACAATTGTTTATCGTCCTCCTATTCTAGTGGCGGACGAACCCTACAGTATACCAGAATGTTGCCTTGCAAATCCATAACACTATTATGTTGTTCTTTACGTCCCGTACTTGAACGAAAAAGTAGCTGCTTGCATATAGTATTCTCCTCCTAAAGGCAGTTTTATCTGCTCGTTCGCGTAATACAAAATTTTGGATTTCATTTTGTCATCATCTTGCTTCAGTTTCTAAAATGTATAAACAAGCATGCATTCACTATAATTCTGCTCCAGATTGTGCCACCATACTTTTTAATTAAAACAAGCAGATATGAAACACATCTTTTCATCGTTTCTGATTTAATTTTAGCGTTTTTATTAATTAAAAGATATTTTCATACCTCTCTGCTTTCTGCAATAAAAGTAGATTTTAATCAAAAAAATCAAATAAGATTATGATTATGTATGCATTTCGATCTTTTAAATTTTTTTCAAAATTAAATAACTTTTTACAAATATATTTTTATTATCTGCTTTTTATTTATAAAAAGGAAAAAAGTAGTAAAAATATGGCCCTCCATATTCGTGAGCATTCGTATATAGTAACTAAAATCTCCATTTTGCATTTTCCTAGACCCACGTTGTGACGATGCCATCGTAACATCAACATAAGCTAATTGACAATTGAGTTAAATTCCACTATTATGAAAATAAAAACGTGCTTTTTGTTTTTATATTTCAATTATAAGCCGAGATATATTGTCTCGAAAACTGTTTTTCCAATTATTTTTATTATGTATTGTCCGTTTCCACATTTTTTTGCCAACTCCGAGAACGCTTCGATTTTTTGGCCAATTTCGAGAACTCCAATCTTCTCCGAAAACGCTCTAACGATTTTGAGCACGGTTCCTTAATTTTCAAGGGGAAAGTGTCAGCTTTCAGAAGCCTCGTTTGGCCAGGAGAAAATAGCGTCGCATAGAAGTAATTATGATTTTCCCACTTTAAAATTTAAAATTTTAAACATATGATTAAAATACCCACAATGTTCCCATACAATTTTTCCCGTTTTTTAAATTCCTATTTTCGACGCTATCTTGGCGCACGTCCGACAACAACTGACACAATGCACATTAGCATAAATGCGAAATGTTCTTATGACTTGTTAACTACTTCAGCCATCTCTGAATATAGTGAAGTTGAGTAAATCATTTGCCTTATAGGATATATATGTATAGTATGTTTTTTTTTTTTTATCTAGGACCAGCACTCAGGAGATGACTCCTACACATGCAAAGCATTGTGCTGGGAACTATAGGAAAGGGATAGTAGAAGAAACGACAGGAGGTGTAGCTTAATTAAGTATTTTGCAGCTCTGCTTTCGCACGTTCTTTTGTTTTTATACTCGTAGCAGTGCTGAAGCTTCGGTTTAGTAGCTATTTTTATTATTATTTTACTTCGCCGGTACTACACAATACCGACGAAGGAGGGCGTTCTGATGTGATTGTGGATTGCTATCAGCTGAAGCCGGTATTGTTCAGTGACCAGTGACTATGCCTTCGCCACTGAAACCTTCCAACAACAACTGACACACAAAAACACAATAATGCACATCAGAAAAATGCGAGATGTTTATTTTTATTTAAAAAATTTTTTTTTTTTGTCAGAAACTGGGGTTGAACCAGTTGGTTGTGTAGTCAACGTGCAGACTACCATCCATCGTGCCATCGCAAAACTATTCGATCCCATATATGCAAAACTCGTTCGTTCCAAATTTCAATTTATTATTTTTATATATTTAAGTTAGTTGAAATTTTTCAACTATAGAGTTTTCAATAAAGAATGGAATAACATTTCAGAATTACTAGCATTCAACTAATTTGGTCCATTTTAACAGCGGTAAGATATTTCTAAAATTTTTAAAAAATTCGGATAACTTGGAACCAGCGAGTTTTGCATCTCAGCTACTCATATACATATGTACAAACTCATCAAAACGAGTTTTAAGAAATAGTACAACTTTATTCATATTTTTTTCTTATTGTTATAAATTTCGTTTATGTGATGAGATAAACTCACAAATTTTTGTTAATAACTAACAAAGCTACCAAAGTAGCTTGTTTTATATAATAAATGTTTTTTTTTATGTACAATCTTATTTTTTTTGTTATATTGTATAAGTATGTGTATAAGAAACCATTAAGTTTTGTTTTATTTCTTATAAAAATTATTTAGTGGAATTATTTTTTCTTCTTGCTTAGATTGTTGTATTGTTTCATAATTTATTTCCTTTTTTTGTGCGGAAGACTACTTATGTATTAGTTTGCTTTAACTTAACTTTATAGAAAAGTCATTATATGTAAATGCATGATATATAATTTAATAGTTAAATAAATTAATACATTAAAGAAATTATTAAACAATCCCTAAACAATGTCAGATTTGACTTTGAGAAGAAAAATTAGTTTCAAGTTTAAAAAAATTACGCCAGGAAAAATATTGTTATTCTAAGACTTTTTAACACTTATTCTATCGCAGTAGTTTATGGAGAGAACTCAGTTATTCGTAATTATATCAGCCATAGAGGCCACGATTATCGATTTTCTTTTTTTTTTTTATAAAAATCGTCACTTAATCTCAGAAAATATAATAGTTGACAATATGCAGCTGAAGTAGAAAAGTGCCAAAGATTTACAAAATAAGGGGTTTAATTCATTGACGATTTTCTTGTGGCCTGAATGCTATCTATTGTATTTTTTAATTTAATTTAATTTAGTCTATAGTACAACCATTACAGACTATTAACAATACTTAAAGATAATTCATATATAAATTTAAACGTTTAGAAAAGCACAAGCATGAATAATAATTTATAATGCATATAAGTGTATAATAATGTCCTTTCTAATGACCTCTAAAATTTTATTAAAATCATTGTAATATATAGCCAATTAAAATTGAATTAATAGTTTTAGCAAGAAAGTAACATTTCTATGAAGATTCCATCTTATATTACGAAAGAAAAAAGAAATTGAATTTAAACTGATTCTATTTTATTCAAGTGAATGTTATATTGAGGATGCCATAACACAGAATAATATTCAAGGATTGTTTGGACCAAAGTAATAAGTAACCGTATGGTTGTATAAATTCTTTATACCACCTTTTAATGTCCCCAAAATATCTCAAATCTAATTTTCTATCCAGGAGAATAACAAAATCGTTGAAAGATTCAACCGGGAATTCGGCATTCATGAAATACTGACCAGCAATTGGTATTGATCATGGAAAATTCCATATATTTGCACTTTTTCACATTTACATACATTAAATTGTTCCTTCCAACAGAAAATCAAATAATTAATATTAATCTGCAAAAGAGCTTCCTGCCGTGTTTCTTTAAACTAAAGAAGTTACATAATATATATATATATATATATATATATATATATTAACATATATTTTTTTCTTTGTTGCTGCCAATGAATTATACATACATATTTTCATTTTAAAAATAAAAATTTTTGAAATAATTGCTGTTGTTTTCATTTACGTTTATCAGATTTTGTAAAAATTGTTCGTACATAAATGTACGTATTATTAACATTCATGTACTTTTTCCGTACACAAACATTTTCGTTCATGTACTTTTCTTGCCGTACACGTACAGTACATAATGTATAGGCAAAATTTAATCTGTCTATCGTTAATGTACTTTATTATCGCGAACGTACACGAATTTAAAATTTATATATATATATATATATCTCAGGATTGTATTTAGATCCTCGCTTTAATTTTCAAGGAACTCCATTATTAACCAACGAACAAAAACAAACTGCAGTGGTAGGTTTTAATTTTAACTTCCAAAAAAAAATAATAATAATTTTTTTAGGACCACTTAATTAAGACTTATGAAATGCTTAATCATATATCGCATTCGTCATCTCCACAAGACGAAAATGCCAATACTTCATTTTCAGAATATCCATTAGATATCACTCCAAGTACATTAAATACCGCACACTCTAAGCTAGCACAACACATAAATATACTCGTAAATACAGCAAATTTAAATCCAATAAATCAAAATTATCACATAAAAACAGAACTACTTGCTATATGTGAAAAACAAATGGAGCCGTTAGAAATTAACGTATTGGAGTACTGAAAAAAAATATCACAGTATAATTTAAAACTAAGTAAGCTTGACGAAGTGGTACTTGCTGTACCTGCAACACAAGTTTCTGTAGAACGTGCGCTTAGTGCACTTGCTACTGTCTTGACCAAGTTAAGGTCTAAGCTCTCAAAGAAGTCAATTTCAAACATTTTAATTACAAAATTAAATTTTGACTTTCTTGACTGCTCAGCTCTTAAAATAGAAAAAACTGAATAACAGTTTAATTTTATTTTTTTAATATATATTTTTTTCTTTGTTGCTGCCAATGAATTATATACTTACATATTTTCATTTTAAAAATAAAAATTTTTTAAATAATTGCTGTTGTTTTCATTTACGTTTATCAGATTTTTCTAAAAATGTTCGTACATAAATGTACGTATTATTAACATTCATGTACTTTTTCCGTACACAAACATTTTCGTTCATGTACTTTTCTTGCCGTACACGTACAGTACATAATGTATAGGCAAAATTGAATCTGTCTATCGTACATGTACTTTATTATCGCGAACGTACACGAATTTTAAATATTCGTACACTCGAACCTGTGTGTTTGAAGTGTGTTATAATCGGACAGTACGTGAACTTCTTAAGTTCGTGTACAAAATTGAATATTAAAACGAAACACACATAAATGTTATGAAAATAAAAATATGTGTTGGTTGCTTTGATCTGTGTTCGTTTACATTTATGTACGAGATTTTTATACGGTGTGTGTACTTTTCTTAACTCTGAGAAATACCGTATTGTAAGGAATTTGTTAAATAAATATGTTAACGGAACATACAGTGATTGAGAGAACTTCTTCAAAATAGAACTGGGAACACCATCTAGGACCAGGGATTTATGAGAATTTCAATTTATTCATATATATAACGAACGTTTTTTGACCACTAAGCGGGGTATTAATATTAGTTAATTCAGGAATGTTATACTGATATTTATTGTTTTTGTTGATTGTTGAAGGAGAATAAGTTGACGCAAAAAATTTCCAAGAAAGATTACTATGACTTGATGTTCTGAAGATACAAAAATCACCATACGACATGATCGAAGGAAAATCAGCTGCTCGGGTTTTTGAATTGAAAAAATTAAAAATTGATTTCTGACCAGCAGCAATGTAATCTAATATAGAAACTGAATATCTTATGTGATTTATCCCCGTTCTTTTTTTATTATAGAGTTTGAACATGGTCTTAAGTCTTGTGAGATATTTTGTATTCCCATGAGGACCACAATCATTTGTTGTAGTTGCTGAGACACATTCAAAAATAACGTTGTAAAATTTTATAAGACATAAATCTAAATTATCACCGCAACTGGAGAAATTATTGCTCCACCCAATTTGTAATAACTGCAGTTGTAATTCATTGTTATTTGGTAATTTGTTCGATTAAAGCAAAATATAATGGCTTGTTAAGATACATTGCTATTGTGAAGGGAGTACGACAGAAATAAATGACTTCAACTGTCCAATGATCCATATCTTCAGTGGAAGAAATCGGTGTATGATGCTCTTTGGAAAAGTCTGTTGGTTCATTGATGTATGTATGCTAACAGTCTTCGTAATACCTTGTTTTGGTTTGGAATTAATTTGAAATAAACAGTTTGCGCATAATCCATAGACAAAAACTAAGCACGAATCTGTTGAACTACATGGGAACAAATAATTGCTGTCTGGAGCTCTTTCCAAGATGTAGATGGTATATTGAAATCGCGAATGATCTGATGGCTTTAAAGTATTAAGTACTACTTCGTGGGATTTAAATAATCAGCAGAGACCGTAGATGATGTATTAGGAGAAATATATACAAAGATTATGTAAAGGGATTTATTCTCAAGTTTAACTGAAGCACACAAAATATCAAGATGCAAAAAGTCACTAAAAATTATTTCTGCCGAGGAAAATTCATTCAGGACAGTAATTATGTATTAATACACCACCTTCAGGTTTTTTTATGATTATTTATTTGCATACAACTTTCTCTACCTTCTCTAAAAATTAGGTACTTTCAGAATTATTGATTCTCGTACTGAACCAAGTCTCAGTAAATATTATGATATGATTGTTAAAAAGCAAAGCTATTGCAATACCTTGATGGCAGTTTAGAATTTAAAAATCTGATATTCGATATCGATGCAGATCAGTTGTTTGCATTTCAGTCATTTAGCTTTGGGTTATTTGGATTTGATTCATTTGAATTTGAGTTGTAGCGCTTGGGAAGGCGAGCCATATAATTTTGTATATATACATTTTTGGGCCAGAAATCAGAATTGACAATTTCTTGAAAGAAATTTACTGGATCAATTATTTTAAATGACGATATATTTTTTGAATTTATTTCATAGACGAATATATCATCATCATCACAGTTACTAATTTTAAAGAGCAAATAGCGTTTATCGGATAGGAAATACAGTTTTTTGGGAAGACGAGGGTTACTATTTATATTTCAGGCTAGCAACACGGTCAATAACTACAATCTGGCAACATCATAATAAATTTTTACATTTTTTAGCATAAACGTACTCACAACGTTTCAATATACTAGTGTTTGTTGTTTGTTTTGTTTACAGTGACTTAAAAAAATAAATTTGACCAAAAATTGGAAATTACAAGAAATTTCCTGTTGGATTATTTTTTACAACTTTTTACATGGATTACACAGTGGTACAAAATTTAATGAAGTAGAAAAACCTGGGACCGGATATTATTTTTCTTGTAGGTGTTGTCGAGTTAAAGAAGAATCCAATAGTGAAATATGCCGGACACCTCCAAAATCCGGATTTACGGTTAAAAAACCGGTTTTTGTACCTTTGCGCACTTATAAGCCTGTAATTTTGTTGATAATAATCCGATTTTCAATTTCTTACTAGATTTGGAAAGAAGTAACTGAGATCTTTCGAAGGATATATAATTTATCTAAGAAAACTTGAGAAATTTGGGTGTTATTGTCGAGCAAACACAAATTTTGTAGATTTTTCAAAAATTTTTCAACTTTGGTGACGTTTTTATACATTATAATGTAATAAACTATAATACTATTGAATTTATTTAAAAAGTACGTTTATTAACGATTACAACGCATATTTGGGGTTAAAAATAGATAAATAATTGACTGAGTTATTAAACTTTTCATGAAAACAAAATTTTTAACAAAATGCCTGCACAATGTTTTTGGTGTTGTTTTATGCACTTTCTCTAAAATTACAAATCACTGTTAGCCTAAACACAACTTAGAATTACAACAAATATTTGTAATGAGAGCTTTACTCATTATTGTTTGTCAATATTGCTGTAATACATTAAAAAAAAAGAACATTCAACCTTCGTTTGTTTTGCCCGTTTCTACGCCTATGATTTGGCATCATCAGCCATATCATAAACCAAATGATTGCTACTTTTGTCAAACCGATGTTTTAGGCCACTGTTTTAAAACGCGCAAAAACATTAAGTACGCAAATGCTGTAACTGTTACAAAACCAATACCTCTAAGTAATGATCTACCGACAACGAGCAAATCTGACGATGTAACAGAAAAAGATTTTGAACAAGAAGATTTGATTCCATCTAGATCTACAACAACGGAGCTGCATTTTTTTTCAAAAGCTGATTTCGACGATCTTGTTCGCGATTTACACTTGTCAAAGCGGCAATCTGAAGTCCTCGGGTCGCGATTAAAGCAGTGGAATTTGGTGGAAAAAGATTTCGTTATAACATCTGGTAGAAAGAGTGACCGGACTTGGTTACTTGAAGAAAGTTTTAAGACTAGTTCCAATGACAGTGATCTCGTGTATTGCGTTGATGTACCAAAACTATTTTCGGCATTAAATCACAATTATAATGCAGATGAATGGCGACTTTTCATTGATGGTTCATGTAAAAGTAAGTTTTCTTATAAAAATGAATGACTTTATTTTTATTAATTTAAGATTTGTAATGTAATATCTAAGCTTAAAAGCTGTTTTATTGCATAACCAAAATCAATTACCTTCAGTTCCAATCGCATATGCGACTAATACAAAAGAAACTTACGAAGTGAAGAAAAATATACTAATGTTTGTTAGCTATACCACCCATAAATGGAAAGTCGTCGCTAACTTAAAGGTTTTGACAATTTTATTTGGTATGCAAGGTGGTTACACAAAGTATCCGTGCTATCTTTGTGAATGGGATAGTCGTGCACCGAATCATTATGATAGCAAAGTATGGCCATCTCGCGAGTCACATAGAATAGGCTGGAAAAACATTTTAAATGACCAATTAGTTACAGCTGAGGACGTTTTCTGCCACCACTGCATCTTAAACTGGGATACATGAAACAATTTGTAAAAAAATTAGATGTAAACGGCGACGCTTTTTGTCATCTCAAAGCGGTGTTCCCAAAACTAAGTGAAGCCAAAATAAAAGGAGGTATTAATTAATTTGTTTACATATCTAGTACGTTTTTATCTGTTTTGATAACTTTTAGGTATTTTTATTGGACCTGAACTGCAACATGTCCATAAAAATTCATTTTCTGCATTCGCATTTGGACTTTTTACCAGATAACCTGGGCCAGTTCAGTGATGAACAAGGCGAACATTTTCACCAGGAAATGGCAACTATTGAAAAACGCTTTGAAGGAAAAAATATAATAAAAATGATTTCAGAATATTGCTGGTCACTTAAACGAGAAACTGATGATGCTGATTTAAAAAAAAAACGGTCAAGCAAACACTTTTGAGTTAAATGACCAAAAATAAAATTTGTATAAAATGTTTAAAAGTTTATTTTCATGAAAAGTTTAATAACTCAGTCAATTATTTATCTATTTTTAACCCCAAATATGCGTTGTAATCGTTAATAAACGTACTTTTTAAATAAATTCAATAGTATTATAGTTTATTACATTATAATGTATAAAAACGTCACCAAAGTTGAAAAATTTTTGAAAAATCTACAAAATTTGTGTTTGCTCGTCGCCCAAATTTCTCAAGTTTTCTTAGATAAATTATATATCATTCAAAAGATATCAGTTACTTCTTTCCAAATCTAGTAAGAAATTGAAAATCGGATTATTATCAACAAAATTACAAGCTTATAAGTGCGCAAAGGTACAAAAACCGGTTTTTTAACCGTACATCCGGATTTTGGAGGTGTCCGGCATATTTCACTATTGGATTCTTCTTTAACTCGACAACATCTACAAGAAAAATAATATCCGGTCCCAGGTTTTTTGGACTGTCGCACCGTGTTATCTCAACAAGCAATGACGTACCGTCAAAACCACAGTATCGCTGTTATAGTGAATTCAATTGTGGTCGTAGTGCGGTCGCCGACGAATTCCGTGTAGGGCGTCCAAATTCGGTTGTTGTGCCACAAAACATCAATGCAGTGCGTGAACTGATAATGCAAGATCGTCATGCGACATATTGTGAGATAGACGTATACTTACACATTAGTTCCACTTCAATACATTCGATTTTGCATTAACACTTATGGTGATTTCTTTTCAGAACAAAAATTTTGCCAGAATCTTCCAGAATTTAAACAGAATCTTCCTCTAATAAAAGTCTGATGAACTCTAGTCAAAGTGAATAGTATATTGATTTTCATAATTCTTATTTGTCTAAAAAAGTACTTAACAAAGATGTAAAAACGGTTAGTATATCACCCCGACTTGAGAGTAGAGGGTCAAATATGTTGCATATTTTGCCAGTTATTTGTGCAACATATTTAGAAAGGAACGAAATAGCTTTTTTTTAATGTAGAATGGAACAGAAATAGTAACGAAATGTAGCATATATGTAACATTTTTGTCAGAAAAGAAAACACCATTAGTTTAAAAAAAAATCTCCTTTTTTTTTTTTTTTTTTTATCTGGGACCAGCACTCAGGAGATGACTCCTATACATGCGAAGCATTGTGCTGGAACTATAAGAAAGGGATAGCAGAAGAAACGACAGGAGGTGAAGCTTAATTAATTATTTTACATCTCTGCTTTCGCACGTTCTTTGTTTATTCTTTTAGCAGTGCTGACGCTTCGGTTCAGTAGCCATTTTTATTATTGTTTTACTTTGCCGGTGCTACACAATATCGACCAAGGAGGGCGTTCTGATGCGATTGTGGATTGCTATCAACTGAAGCCGGTATTGTTCAGTGACCAGTGACTATGCCTTCGCCACTGAAACCTTCCGACAACAACTGACACACAAAGACACACTAATGCACATCAGAAAAATGCGATGTGTTTATTTTTATTTAAAAAATTTTTTTTTTATTTGTTTGACAAAATTGACGAATCATTTCGATTATGAGAATGGGGGTTCAAAATACTTTCTATATATGTATGCGCCATATGATCGGAATCACATTTAAAATTTAAAGAAACTTTCATAGATATTAGAAAGATTTTTCTTTTATTTATATTTAAATTGTAAAGCTTTTAACAAAACTTTCTATGAGCATAATTATCAATAATTTGTTTAGTATAATATTGTTAAATTTTTTTTTTAATTTTACAATTTACAAATTTTCTATGCAAAACCGTTTAAATCGTTTGTAACTCAAAAACATTTTTTATGGAAAATAACAAAGTTTATTTAACCACTTTGAGGAATAATAAATTATGTACATACATATGTATACAAATTTAAAAATTCTTTTACGTCGATTTGATAGATTGCAAATATATTCTGGCACAAATGTGCAGTTAGGCGTTATTTTAAGGCATAGTCACTGGTCACTGAACAATACTGGCTTCAGCTGATAGCAATCCACAATAACATCAGAACGCCACCGGCGAAGTAAAAAACTAAAGAACGTGCGAAAGCAGAGCTGCAAAATAATTAATTAAGCTTCACCTCCTGTCGTTTCTCCTACTATCCCGTTCCTATAGTTCCCAGCACAATGCTTCGTATGTGTAGGAGTCATCTCCTGAGTGCTGGTCCCAGATAAAAAAAAAAAAAAACATAACAGTGTTACCAGCTCGAAAGTGGTAAAGTTTAAGCAGAACACCCATATTAATAGAAAAAGTTTCAACAATATATTTTTGTTATGTCTGAAAAGATTTAGTTGTTAAAAAAATTGATTTTCCGAATATATAACATTTAAATAATTTGTAACCAAAAGTAATTTCTTGAAGTTGCTTGCACAAACGAAGTTCCAAATCATTACCAAAATTGAATGATTTTTAAAGACAACTAATGTTTACACATTTAACTATAGAACTAATAACATTTTTCCTGGGTGGTTTATTATAAAATAATACCGAAAATTAACTTATTTTTATAAATAATCATAATATTTGCAGATATTATATATATTTATATTTATGTAATAAAAGAATTAAAGTTCGTTTTTGTTTTCAAAATAATTATTCGAAAGAAATTTTCGTGTTTCTTTAGAATTTGAAAAAATTTTATACTAAAATGAATGGTCTATTAGAATTAAAGAAAATAAGATTAATTTAATATTATAACTTATAACCAAACAAAAACATAATTTCATGTTCTTTTATCTTAAATAAATTCTTAATTTTAAAACCCTAAATAACACTCTCATGATTTAAGAATGGGGTGAAATAAAAATTTTAAATTTTTGTGCGCAACACAAAAGTTATTGAAGTAAATGAAAATGATTCCATTTCCGGCATCACCATTTCACTGAACCTTTTAAGTACAAATGTTATTTTTTTTAAATTAATTCACATTGAAGTCTTTTTTTATAAAACGGGATAAGCTTTAAGGAGGATTTTATATGATTTATAAAAAAGATTTAATGAGAATATGATAGTAATGTATGGTTTGTTCAATTGCAATAATCATCATTTCGTTAAAAATTCTTTCCAAAATTGTTTTCATATAAACTTTCTAGATAAATTTAATGTTCGCATTATAGAAACCACACATAAATATTATAACTATATATGAAATTATTGGTAATGGCGAATGCCACTATATTTAATATTTGACATTTTCATTCATTAATTGTTTTTCTTTGTGGTAGAAATAAATTTATATCAATATGCACTATAAAAAACATAGAATACCTGATATATGTGCTAAAAAAGTAATCATTTATTTAAAATATTAAAAGGTGTTAAAAAACAAGGAAGGTAATGTTAAGAACTAAGAAAATTAAAGCTAAAGGGAATACGAAGATTGCTGAAAAATTTTCGTGACTCGACATAAGAACAAGTTCAAAAGGAAATTGAGCCAACTAAAATTGCCTTTGTGATCATAATGTTATGAATTTTTATTTCTGTGGAAGACAGAGTTAGACATAATACCTGTTATTTTATAGAACTATGAAATCAAACAATTCCATACTAGCAATTTACATCAGGTCATAAAAGCGTTACGTATAAATTTTTTTGGCGGAATAAACTGGTTCCAGAAAGTTGTTTGCGAGTTTTTAACTTCTTTATTATAAAAACAAGTCACAAGCAATTAGTTTTTGATAACACAAAACTGTTTTGTATATATTTGTTTGGCTAAGGTTCCGAGGTATGGCATTTCTTGGAATACAAAATTCAGATAAACAGAAGAAAAAATTCGGTTAAGGCCCTGACTCACTATCGTACATAATCGCACGATCCCCCCAAAGAAGGATTAAAGTGAACTGCATTTTAAAAATCGAAACAAAACATTAAATAGTATGTATATCGTTGGTGTCATGTAGTTTATTTATTTAGTTTTAGCCTATGAACTGGTTTCTTACAGGATTATACATTTTTTTTTATGTAGGACCAGCACGCAGGAGATGACCCCTACACATTCGATGCATTGTGCTGGAACTATAGGAAAGGGTTAGTTAGAGAAACGACAGGAGGTGAAGCTTAATTAATTATTTTACAGCTCTGCTTTGTGCACGTTCTTTGTTTACAGCAGTGTTGAAGCTTCGGCTTAGTAGCCATTTTTATTATTATTTTACTTCGCCGGTGCTACACAATACCGACGAAGGAAGGCATCTGCTGTGATTGTGGATTGCTATCAGCAGAAGCCGGTCTTGTTCAGTGACCAGTGACTATGCCTTCGCCACTGAAATATTCCGACAACAACTGACACACAAAGACACACAAATGCACATCAGAAAAATGCGAGATGTTTTTTTTTAAATAATAATTATTATCAGCTGATATTGTATTGTCCAATTGTTCAGTGTCCAATGACTATGCCTTCGCCAATGAAACCTTCCGACAACAACTGACACACTAATGTACATCATAAAAATGCGAGATGTTTTTTTTTAAATAATAACTAATAATTAAATAATAATGATAATAATACATAAAAAATTATAAATCTAATAAAATGCATTTAAGTCCCTTAAAATATTGTTTTTGAAGGTTATAGAATCAATCGAAAAGTCAATGCTAGAATATAGGGCATTAAATTCAGCATACATTCTACGGAATGTATCGAATTGGCAGAGGGTGCTGATGACGAGTAGTCAGCGTGTTGGCTCTGCAACCAGAAATACTCAGGTTCGATTCCCAGCCAGGTCAAATCAGAAAAAAGTTTTTTCAGAGTTTTATGTGCTACAGCACTCTTCTGCGTCGGTATTTGAGCAATAAAACGTCGGCGAAGTAAAATAATAAATAAAATTGGCTCCATTAGCCTAAAAATAATGCGTCAAAAAAAACATCAGAGACGCCGCGAAAAAAACACAATTATAATTTTATGAAATATAAACCAAAATTCTAATCAAAATTAATTTTGTAATATACATACATATGTATCAGTTGTTTATAAGTTTTATTTTCAAAGTTCATTTCATATGAGAAAAAGTAACACCAAACCGATTCCTTTGCAGAACATCAGAAATAAAAAGTTAACTTTTCAAATCGTATTTTACTTTCATTCTACTACTTTTCTGGAACATGCCTGATTATCTCGGAATTTATAATTTTATTTGTTAAACTTCTTTTAAGCCAAGTTTCAGTAACTACTACAATATTATGTTCCATATCAAAACTTTGAAGATATAACGATTTTAATTTTGTATTCATACCCTTAACATTTTGGTATGGTGATTGATGATAGTGTACTAGATTCAACCAATTGTCGATTGTTAAGTGATGAGGTGTGAACATTACTCAGTTTTTTGAATTAGAATTAGAATACATACGCTTCGCTTTGTCATCATAACGATATATAAATTCATAAATATATTTTGGCCAAAAACTTGGTTTTACTAAATCATCAAAGATATCTTCCGGAACAATAATTTTAAATGATGCTCTGTTAGACGAATTAATCTTAAATATTTGGATGTCCTTGTAAACCTCACTGCCAATATTTATTTTAATATGCGATTCAATATCAATTGCAGAATTATCATCGACAAAATGTGTAGCGAATATAGCTTTCATCATCTCCGTGGAAGAGCACGAACTCGATTTTTTCGAAATTCACTTTTCTAGTGATTTCCATTCATTTCACATAAGTACATGTTTTTCCTTCTTTTGTAAAATTTAAATTATGTATGTTAGTTAGGCCTTTTCTACATGAGAACAACGATATGCAATTAAAAACTATTTTTATTACCTGCGTCTATTTTTTAAATTTACTTTTTTGGCGCCAACAAAACTCTCAGCTGTTTGACATGAAAATTATCATTTTATGAAAATTTTCGTAAACTTTTCAGAATCGCACGACTTGCCAAAAAATCTGTCACCCAGATGCATTTTTAGTCCACATTATTTAGTTAACACACATGTCACGTTTGGGAGATTGCGTAGGATAGTGAATGAGTGCCTTGAGTAAGCAAAATAATTTTTTTATAAATTTTAGAAACTTGAAGAAGATAATCGAATACAAGGTTTTTTTTAATTTTGAAGACATGAATGAATAAATTATGAATTGTCAAAGATAAAATCCTTAACTGACAAAAATGCCATTGGCAACAACATAGTTTACGAAACTTGTTAAGGATTTCAAGCATCGCTAATGCAAATTATATGTTACACAAAACTCTAACTTCACTTTGGATTGATAAGTCCCCGCCCAGACTGCATTTACTGTTTTGCAGTTATTGTGTATTACTTAATTTTTAAAAATTAATAGAAAAGTTTTATGTATCTTTTTCCATTCCTCTCTTACCAAATTGCAAAAATTTTGCAGTAAATGTTTCATAGTGTGAACGGGAACTTACGGGACTGCACTGTACACTGTATCAAAAGAAGGAAAGTTGAAAAGTTTTTCTCCTTCCGTAAAAGGTTTCTATCTAACTAGAGATCTGTGGATTTCACATGAAAATCAATTTTTTGAATAATGCTTTGCAACATGATTTTATAATATTTTCTATATCAGAAATTGCACAATATTTTTAAACACCATTTTGACTTTTTACAGATCTTAATTCCGTTATTTTGCATAAAAATTCTGATTAATAAAAGAAAGTGTATTTACTTTCTTCAAGGACGTTTACTAAAAACATATTTGGAAAATTTTGCAAATTGAGATAAAAATTTTAAATTCATTCAATAAAAGTTAAACAGAAGCTTCAGTCGATATCGGAAATCATCATTTGACAACACTGTATGTTATTTCTAAAAACATTTGTAAAATCATAAGTCATTTTTTCCATTAATATTTTTTCTTAGAGGAAATTTTATCAACGTATTCCGAGAACACCACTTGAAATTTCTATGTCAATATTGTGGTTAAAATTTCTTTCTTTCGTTTTTTTTCAATTTCTAACTACACAGCAAAAAAAAGATGAATGCCTGCACTATGAATTGGAATTTTCATGACTGCTTAAGCATTTCTTCATATGCATTCATTTTTAATGCCATCCTAAATGTTAACAAGATTATCACTTGTAAACTCAAATATACTATGCAATTGTAATTTACTTTTTGTACTCTGTGTTGTATTCATGACGAAAATTTTACATAAATTTGGCGCCATTCGAAGTGTCATTGTTTGACATGTGAACAATTGTTATTGTTTGCTAGTAGAAGTTACGAGGTTAGTAAAAATGGAGCACTATACGAATGAACAACGCATTCTCATTGTGAAATTGTTTTACCAAAATGGTAAAAGTTTTGCGGCTACAGTTCGCAAATTGCGATCAATTTGGGGTCACACTGTAAAGAGATTAATGGATAAATTTGCCGAAACTGAGTCTGTTAGTGATGTAAAGACAACAACGCGCCTTCGACCAGGTCGATCGACCGAAAATGTCGCAGCTGTACGTGATGATGTGGCTCAAACTCCATCCACCTCAATTCGACACCGAGCTCAGCAAATTGGTGTCTCCAAGTCCACTACGCAGCGAATTTTGACGAAAGATTTGCATCTTCATGCATACAAAGTTCAATTGACTCAGGAACTGAAACCAGCTGACCATGGACAGCGAAGGGAGTTCGTTAATTGGGTATTGGAGAGACAACATGAAAATGCTGATTTTGCCGATAAAATCATCTTCAGTGACGAGGCCCATTTCCATCTTGATGGCTTTGTCAATAGGCAGAATTGTCGCATTTGGGGTGAGAAAAATCCTCGAGTGATTCACGAGAAGCAAATGCATTCTCAACGTGTCACTGTGTGGTGTGGATTTTGGGCTGGAGGAATCATTGGACCTTTTTATTTATGAAAATGAGGCAGGTCAAGCGCAAACAGTCAATGGTGTTCGGTATCGTGAAATGATAACCAGTTTTTTCGTGCCTAGAATTGAATAAATGAATGTGGAGGGCATGTGGTTTCAACAAGACGGCGCCACATGTCATACAGCCAGAGAACCAATTCAATTGCTGCATCAGTCATTTAAATCTTGCGTTCTTGTTGGGACACCCGTTATAACATTCTTTACTGCCTCATCCATAAAAAAACTTTTGGTTTCATGAAAACTTTCTTTTGTAAATCGTTTATAAATAAAGCATTGTTCGTGGCGATGGCACGATGGATGGTAGTCTGCACGTTGACTACACAACCAAAAACCAGACCAGGGTTCAACCCCAGTTTCAGACAAAAAAATTTTTAAAATAAAAATAAACATCTCGCATTTTTCTGATGTGCATTAGTGTGTCTTTGTGTGTTAGTTGTTGTCGGAAGGTTTCAGTGGCGAAGGCATAGTCACTGGTCACTGAACAATACCGGCTTCAGCTGATAGCAATCCACAATCACATCAGAACGCCCTCCTTCGTCGGCGAAGTAAAATAATAATAAAAATGGCTACTAAACCGAAGCTTCAGCACTGCTACGAGTATAAAAAAAAAAACTAAAGAACGTGCGAAAGCAGAGCTGCAAAATAATTAATTAAGCTTCACCTCCTGTCGGTTCTCCTACTATCCCTTTCTTTCCTATAGTTCCCAGCACAATGCTTCGCATGTGTAGGAGTCATCTCCTGAGTGCTGGTCCTAGATAAAAAAAAAAAAAAAAAAAAAAATTATACGCATTAATACACCGTTGCTTATTATAAAATATTAACCGTTTTTTTTTTCTTAAAAATGATTATAGTTTTCTAAAGGTCAGAATAATTTTTTTATTAAAATTATTAAAATTGCTTTAATTAACATCGTACGAATTTCTCTGTTGAACTAACTTTGGCGAATTGATTTAAATTTAATAGAAAAAGAACAATTAAAATTTTATTAATTTTTAGTATACTATTATTATATAACATGAGTTCAAATATCGCAATCTAGAAAAGTTAATTCAGTTTTTTTTAGTTATAATTTAATTAGTTATAAGTCTATTCAAACGGCAGTCAATTTGTTTGTTAGTTTCGTTTTTAAATTTGGTGTTTTTATATTGTAACGTTAATGTTTAGTGTTTTTTTTTAATATTTTTGAAATTTATATCACATATTCGTATTTTTTAAAAAATGTTTTACGGGCTTAACAATTAACTTAAACTCTGATACTTTTGTAAATAAAAAAAATTATAGTTTGAAGTTTTCGTACACGTTAAGAATAATTATTTTTAAGTATTATTTAACTAGCATAGGAACGTCTTACGGGAACGGGTGGAGGAATTTTCGATTTACGTGAAGCTTCCTGATAATTTTGGAGATGGTTTGAGTTTGTGGAGCCTTTTTGTAGTTGTTGATTGCTGTTGCAGTTGGAAGTAGGCTTGCATGAAGGAATGCGTGTAGGCGTTGGCCTAACTGGACTTTTCAAGTCTAATTTTGTTTCCTAAAATAAATTACGAAATATAATAGCATTATAAAAAATATTCAAAACTATAAAAAAAAGTTATCACTATTTTCGGCTATATTTTATATATATGTATAGTGCCGGTCCAAGAAAAAAATAATATTAGGGTTTCAAGATATTGGAGAACTGTACAAATATATTGTAATAGATAATTTCTTCAAGAGCGAAGAATTCATTAATTTCTAAGTAATCTTCTTATATATAAAAATGCCATGTTTGGATGTGTGTAAGTATGTATGTATGTATGTATGGATGTATGCATGAATGTGTGTTTGTGCCTTATGGCCGTAATTATGAACGAAGTCTAAAGTGTTCATACTGTCACTAAATAACATTTGAGTTAATTTCGTGAACAGATGATAATATTATATATAAAAATGACATGCTGAACCGATTTTCTTGAAATATTCACAGTATCTCTCTGTATATCTGGAAGGAACTATAGGCTATATAAAATTCAAAAATTCCAACTGACCGTTCCCACGCCCAAACAAAGTAACTATTTATTTTTGTATATCTTTAGAACGTTTGAAGTAAAAGTTTCTGGATATGATTCAAATGACTTTGTAGTTAAAACAAATCATCAGTCAAAAAATGGAAGGGATTGGACAAGTGGGCATGGTACTTCCCATACAAACTAAATATTGATTTCATTACATCTTGAGAACGGTTAAAATTTCTGTATTTCGTCTGAGTAACTTAGGCCCAAATTCACAGTTATTAGTTAATTATTAGTAAACTAAAATGATAACTATTGTTCAACTAATACTGCATATTCACAGTGTATTGTTTAACTAACAGTATAACCAAAGAATGGTAACACTAACAATCTTTGGCTGCACTGCCATAGCATATGGTTTTTGTTTACATTTGTTATATTATTTCTTAAAAATGGATAAAACAAGCGCGCGTGCATCGAACTTTACCACGCAAGATATTGAATTGCTGCTGAAATTGGTTCGGGAAAACCAAAATATTATCGATAATAAAAAAAAATTATAGTATTATATATACATATATATTATATTATGATAGATGATATCAAAACAAAAATACAACTAATAATTTACTAATCAGCTGTTGTCTAACTATTTGTTAACCAATGACATTTGGCGGTGAATCAAATATTATTGGTTAAACTATTGCTATTAGCTAACTAATGACTGTGAATTTGGGCATTAATCAGTCAGTACAAATCATCAGTCAAACAGTGGGCGGAATTCAATAAGTAGGCATGGTACTTCCCTTACAAGCTAGATATTGATTTCTGTATATATTGAAAACTGTTAAAGCAAAATTTTCCAAATTTGCTAGAATTACTTTGTAATTAGAAAAAATTATCAGTCATAATCTGTAGGGATTCGACAATACAAACTAAATATTGATTTCTGTATATCCTAAAAACAGTTAAAGGGAATGTTTCTATATTTAGTCTGAGTAACTTAATGGTCAGTAAAAATCATGAGTCAAAAAATAGGCCGAAATTGGAGAAGTGGGCGTAGTATCTCTCATAAAAACGAAATATTGATTTCTGTATATCTTGAAAACTTTTAAAGCAAAATATTCTATATTTGATGTAAATGACTTTGTAATTAAAAAAAGTAAAAAACTGGGAGGGATTGGAGAACTGGTCGTCGTATCTCCCATACAAACAAACAATTCAAAATTGCCTTTTTGATTGATTATGTTATATTTTGGTCATCATCAGGAAAGTTCAACATTGACTTCAGAAAAAATAAATAAAACATTTTCAATATAAATTCATGAACATCGAGTATGTTTATATTGAACTGGTTTTAATTTAAATAAGTTTAGCGAAGCACGCTGGGGTTTATGTAGTTTATCGATAGAAATTACTAAACTGTAAAATATATTATGAAACTTTTAGCTTAAAATTGATATTTTCAGCTTAAGACGTTAGAGTAGTGTTAATTCATTCATTTTACAATCGAATATAGCTATATTCATTGCTTGCTTTATTATATTCTTCTGTTTTAACATTTCCTATTTCATTCCGTCAACCTTAGATTAAAAAAACCGGACCAAACTAGTGCCGTAAGAGTTTAAGCGTTCAAATGTTCTCTTACTAATTTTGTAGAACATATGGGTATTCCGATTTTCTAAACATTTTATAAAAAAAAACATGATAAAATTACCTTTTTAGGAGACGCCATTACGGGCGATATCACTCTTTTCCAACCATTACTACGCCTCCACGAATTATTTGAAGTTTGTAATCTTTCCTGATATTTAGCCTTAAGAACTAAACTGCCGTTTACACTACCACTTCTAACAACCTGAGAAATATTATCGTTTTGTTGATGAATTCTTAAAATATTATTCGTTTCCCGTTTCTCGATAGTCGACTGAGATTTCATTAGTTTATGTCTTGGTGTCCTGTTTAATTCAGTTTTTATGATTTGTTCTATGCACTCTTTTTCGCTGATGTGATCATTCAAATGTCGTTGATGATTGGTAGTGTTCATATTGATTGAATGCGTTTGTAAATCACTACTCAATTGAAAATCCTCAATCTCAAAATCACTACGTTGGCCAACCGTTTGCTCCCCTTCCTCATGTTCCTGCGCGGCATTTGCAATTATCTCTTCGCATAAAGTTTCATTTTCTTTTAAAGTTTGCAACGTTATTTCTTCATGTGTGGTACACTGAGATAAATCATCTGTTTCACTTGAAGAACAACTTGTTAGCTGTGCCCTACCAGCTTCGCTGGCTGTTGGACTATGTGCTTCTTGGCGGGATTTCATAACTTTTGCGAGTAAACGTTTATGAGTGGGTGATAAACTAGAATTACAATCATACTCTCTTTCTTCCTCTTCGGAATCTTCTTCATCATCATCTTCGTCATCTGTATCACCTTCAATATAAGAATAAAGACTGCGTACAGAACTGGAACGTATATTAACTAATTTATAGAAATCATTAGTGAATTCTGTACAAGCGACTGCCTCATCCTCCGAATAGATTATCTGCCATAGTAATAAAATGATATTACCGATAAGAAAATAAATAATTGCAAAGTTTTCGCTTACCTTTTGCTGCAATAGTTGTGATATATTGTCAGCTATAGAATCTGTTTCAACCATTGTGGAATTGATTAAATCTGAAGAGTTCCATATCCAGTCATTTTCACTTAATTTTTGTTGTCTCCCTTTTTGATGTTGTTGTTCAGTTTCTTCATCTAATGTTATCACAGCCAATTCTTCTTGCGACATACTCCAGTCTTCCATTTCTGTGGGACACTGTTCAGCCGGTAATAGCCATTGCTCCGGCTCTTCCGGTAAATCTTCCAAGTGACCATTTGATGGTTGAGGCTGACCGCTACTCATTGTACAATAACCCTCATCACGACCCTTAGCTGGACTAGCAGATAATGCAACATTTTGAGCTTCCAGATCCCTGACACGACTTTTTAAAAGCGTCACTTCTTCACGCAAATTATCTTCAGCCACAATGGCATCTACAACTTTACGCATAACATCGTCCAAACAATGTTCGTATTGCCGTATGCGTAACAGGAGGGACTTATTTTCTTGCTGTAGTGTGTGCAACAAATTTTCTTGACGAGAAAAGCGTGTCTGTTGAAGAAAATAGAAATACTACAATAGTTACACTGTACAACAGGCAAAAAAAATAACAAAGATCTGTCAACTGATTCGAGTATGGAGGTCTAACAAAAGATATACGTGTATCATCTTTTTAAAAGTTTACTTCTGAAACTCATTTTACTGCTCTTTTTAAGTTTCATTGTTCTGTGGTAAACCGGCATAGAAAATCGGTTGATAATTACGTTTTTGGTATTCGATATGTTCAGAAGATATATTCCGAACATTACAACAAAACATTTTGTTGTAGATATTACCCCTCTATCTCTTCCGACAATGGGTCTTTTTTGTCCTTTTTTAAGAGCCACGTCCCAATCAGGACCACTCTCACTCACCCACGTCTGGGTCCGCCAAGTCCGCAGCCGGCGCCATGACCCTGGCCCGTATCACCTGGTCCCCGTCAGAGGGGGCCCCGCTATGCAGCAGCGCATCGAGGTCTCTCTTCTTCCTCCGCAGAACGTATCCCACGTACTGCGCCACAGCGTCCCAATTGTCCTCGCAATCGAGCATCCTCCCTATCACGGTGGCAGGAGCGAACCCGCCAACCCGCTGCGCCATTGCACCTCTCTCAGTATGCCACCTGGTGCAGTCGAAGAAAGTGTGTTCTGCATCATCATCCGTAATGCCACAGTAAATGCAGTCGGGACCATCTGCCCTGCCCATCTCGTACAGGTACTTTCGGAAGTATCCGTGGCCCGAGAGGAATTGTGTCAGGAAGTAGTTAACTTCCCCAAATTTCCTCCGAATCCATAATTCCACGCAGGGAATGAGCCTCGCCGTCCACCTGCCGACCGTGTCCACGGTCCACCTGTCCTGCCATCGCCGGACAGTTTGGGGTCTCAGGCCAATAGCACCAACACCAGGGCCCTCCCCCCTCGAGTTCGAAGCCACCCACCGCTCGCGCGCCAAGAGGTCTATGGGTATTTCACCACATATCACCAGGACCGCAGCTCCCGAGACCATGCGGTAAGCCGAAGCAACACTAAGAGCCGCAGTCCGCTGTACCGCCTCGAGCACCCTGCGTTTGATTCTCTCACCCAGTACATTTCTAATACGTGTTGACCCTATGCGGCTAATAGTGTACCTTTTTTTGATCGTGCTAAGTCTTAAGTAAGTTTCAACCAAATGCAATAAATGTGCTAAATTTATTTGTCAGTTACATGTTTTCATGTTCTGCGCTGGATGCAGAACATTACAACCTGTTTGTTGATGAGTCTGACTAATTTTTTTTAAAAATAACTGTTAAAATAATTGTAAGAAATCAGTGCTGAATTTTGTTTATGTTTTTAAATGAAAAAATGTGATGTTTTTGTTTTTTTAAACTTACTAATTTTTATTTTTTTGTAATCCAACATTTGCAATAAACTTTGGGGTCACGTGAGACCCCATGCGATTAATTGTGTGATTTTCTTAATGCGCCTAATTAAAGGTTAAAACAGAAATGGTATTAGTTGAAATGTTCGATGAAAATATCTATCATAAAATTTTACTATAAGTTTCCGAACACACACTAGAAATAAGCAAAAAAATTTAAATGCGTTCAAGGGTTAATTCTAGTCTTATGGGAGATGGCGATAAAATAACATTTATGTTACAACAAAATAAAAGCTAATGAAAACGTAATCAAAACAAAAATAAAAATTATCAAAATTGCGTGAAATCTGCGTGATTAAATAAAAAAATTATAAAAGAATAATAGCAAATTCACAAGGATTTTAAAAATATCTAACTGTATCAAAAATATGACTGGTTTTGCTACGTGTGCGGTAAACATACTATTCTGGTATATAGTATATATATATAGAGCATCTTTTTTCCTGATGAACTTTGTCGAAGTTGTTAATGGTCAACATGTTGATATCACCTGGTACGTTTGTCAAAATAGTGCCATATTAAAATCTATATATATATAAATGAATGTGTGTTTGTTTGTACCTTATAGGAGCGCAAACCGATGGACTGATCTTCCTGAAATTTTCACACCATATAATTGGGACGCTTGAATGAATTATAGGCTATTTATTTTTAATCACGCCCACCTTTACGTCTACTTTTGTAATGTTTGGAATATATCTTTTGACCATATCGTATACCAAAAACGTAATTATCAACGGATTTCTATGACGGTTTACTACAAAAGTATGAAACTTTAAAACGACCGTTAAATGAGTTTCAGAAGTAAACTATTAAAACTATTTTTTTTAGTCTCTTCTACTAGACAATTGGCAGAACCTTGTTATTTTATAAAGAATGTTTCATTTTATGTAGACTGTTATTACTGCTTCTCAACAGTTATATTAAAGCGCTTAACTTAAGATAAAGTTTGAAAATGTTTAATTCCATATAAAATTTTATTCAATAAATCGCAATGATATTCTGATAAATTTTCTTAATTAAATGTAAGGAATATTTATCATGTCAGAGCGAAGATAAATTTTTCTTAGCTTTTTCTGTTTGTTTATTTAGCAAAATATGAGGGCGAAGTATCGTAGTGCTTCCTAGTAAGGTACAGTACATATGCCGATAGGTGTCGCCAATTGCTTATTTGCAACTCCTGCATGAGGTGACCCTGCTGTCGACTGAAAATGGCGCATCTAGAGAGGAAGACTCGATAAAACCCGTAATCCCAGGTGCCATTCATACCGTACCTATGGGATAAATAGCACTATGTTATTGTGTTTTCTAAAGATGGCTTTCAGATGCCGGGCGCTCTCTAATTGTAATTAGCCTTACCGTGACATTGGTGCACTGTCGCTGCTCGACCAACAACTTCCTCCTACTCGTGGGATTTATGGAAAAAGACAACGGAGTAAAAACAATAATAAGGCAGCACCACTTTACACAAACCAGGTCGTTTATGACTTCTCGAAAACATTTGCTGAAGAAATAACATACTCGCAGATGGTTAAAGGGAATGCAAACCCGAAAAAACCAACCTGCAAAATAGGTGAAATGGAATTAAATGAAATGTGGACCTGAGGCCCGATGAGACCTCCAACATCACCGCAGAAGAGGAAGATAAGCTCCTCACCTCTCCTGTTCATTGCTCAGAAAGTGGAGACAAGAAGATCATGGTAAAGGTACAGGGCATGAAATTAAGGAAGCGAGGAAGCTTGCTCAACAGCCGGCTGCTCTAAAGCGACAACGATCTAGCAGCACAACTCCGAATCAGATCTCTAATAAAAGGGAACTTGTTGTCGGAAAGTTAAGTGAAACCAATAGGGCATATGCAGCAGTGTCTATCCCGAAGGTAAAAACTGATGCAATATGAATGTCTTAGAAGGACGCAGCATGCAGTGTAAACATGGGAATAATCCCACCAGATTATCCCACTACTATATGGTCAACAGCACAATTAAGCTAGATACAGAATTCTATTCTGGACGCGATCAGAAAGAAGCAGACTGGTGATGGAAAGCGCAATTATAATAGCTGCACTTTTCGCCCATGATATACGGTTATCTCCTATGGGACTGATGATATGGCGAAATAGATGGAAGAATAAGTCGCTAGACTCAAGCCATGGAAAGAAGAGCAGTTGTAGATTTTACAGGAGGCGTATATACCGCGCAGCCCTTTGAATGTTTCCCAGAGCTGAACAGCACCGAAGATGCCAGAATGTGGCGGTTTTTACTCCGACATCATCCGACTATGACAGCCTACAAACAACATCAAAAAGCTTACACGTTAAGGCTTACCGTATGACTGCATCAAGTTCGAAAGCCTCAACATCATCACGTAGAAAGCGGAAGCGTTGTGATGATGAAATTGAGTCTGAAAGGCTAAAAAATTTCGTCAGCAATAGGAAGTCCAGTCCTCCACTCTAGCCGCAATTAAAAGCCAAGTCGCTGCAATGAAAGAGTGTGCATCAGCCATGAGAGAATGTAAGGATGTCCTGCAGTTGCCAGCTGACTCAATAAAGTTGATGGCAAATTCTATAGTGGATATTCTAAGGCACATTTCCGACAAGTAAGTGCTGGAACTATAGGAAAGAGATAGTTTGGAGAAATGACAGGAGGTGAAGCTTAATTAATTATTTTACAGCTCTGCTTTTGCACGTTTATAGCAGTGCTGAAGCTCCGGTTTAGTACCCATTTTTATTATTATTTTAATTCGCCAGTGCTACACAATTCCGACGAAAGAGGGCGTTCTGATGTGACTGTGGATTGCTTTCAGCTGAAGCCGGTATTGTTCGGTGACCAGTGGCTATGCCGTCGCCACTGAAACCTTCCGACAACATGCAATGCATACATGTAGCGAAAAGTGATATATGGATACAGAGCATAATTTTTACACAACTCTGCTGTTTCGCATTTTTTGAGAATCTGTAAAGCAGAGCAGCGGCGTCTGAGGTGTTATGTTAATTAATTTTTAAGCTTAAGAGGAGCCATTGCTAAAATACCGATAAAGGAGGATACAATAGAAAAAATGTTCATCAGTTATCTAGTTAATGTAGCCTATATGTGGTATTTCGTTGGATATAATGGCATTTGACAATGTCCTTCAACCATCTTTTTGAAACTTCTAAGAGTTGTTATATAAAAATGAAAGATATAAAAAATAATTGAGAGTAGCTAAATTATTATTATTATTATGGGGCCTAAAAGCACTGCGACCAGGGAGATCTATTGTGCAAAGCCCATCACATTAGATCCCCTACCTATAATTACATAGTGTTTCCATACCATACATCGTATATAATTGAGAACAGAAATTTATGACTGAAAAAATTACACTGTATTTAAATACAACTTAAATCTAAGTGACAATTAGCTAAATGAGTATTTATGTAAAGTCAATTATTGGATTTAGGTTTTTTCTACTTAAGCTACGTTCAGACTTGGGAAATATTTCACCAGACAAGCGTAGCCGATAAGTTCTGTCCACTTTTTTATTATTTAAAAATACTTTTGATATGAAACAGGTCTTTATCTTAAATAAAATATCATAGGTTTTCAATAAATTATTACTTTAACTTTTACAGGGTGGCTCAAAATTACCGAAGGGGTTTTGACTGCTATAAAACAAAGAACGTACAAAAGCAGAATTGTAAGATAGTGAAGCTTCACCACCTGTCATTTCTATAACTATCCCTTTCTTCTAGTTCCAGCACAATGGATCGCATGTGTAGGGGACATCTTCTGAATGCTGGTCAAAAAAAATTAAATATTAACTACTTATTTGCCGAAAACAATGGTTACGTCTTTTTCGTCAAATATTTACCCAGTCTGAAGGTAGCTTTATATACATATTTAAAATTCTCGTTCAAAAATTGTTTGGAAATAAAATTAAATTTTTTTTTATTTTTTCTTTTTAAATATGCATTTATTGTTATTGTTATTAACATGTGAAGTACATACATATAATTTTTTTCTTAAATTTTATTTTTAAATAAAAGTAGTTTTCTTTTAGAAAAGAATTCAATTTCCGTGTTTTTATTGCGTTTTTAAATTACCACTTTTAGTTTAAAAAAAAAAAATTTTAAACAAAAAATGCAATTTAAAAATTTGGTTATTTTTTCTCATTTGTTAATTTTTGTGGGAAATTGTTTTTGTCCGTGGCGCACTGCTTGTGAACAAATCACGCACTGACCGCACCTTTCTTGAAAATGAACATGTTGAGAATGTAGAAAGTTTTAGTTTCAGTCTTGTCAGCCAAATAACACCAGACGGTGTCATCAAAACTGATATCGAGGCTACACTTGCGAAGGCAAAAGCGGATTGTGCAACCCTTCGAAAAGTATGGCGGCAACTATCATCTGCAACGAAGATACGAATATTCGATGCAAATGTGAAGGCTGTACTCCTTTACGGAAGTAAAACATGGTGTATCAGTGGAGGCTATGAACAAACTTCAAGCTCACATCAACCGAAAATGCCGCTGGATTCGGCAACAATAGAATATTGCACACAATACTTCAACTGGAAACCACAGGGAACGCAAAACCGCGCTCGACCTAGAGGGACATTTCGAAGAAGCTTGTTAGACATTACTGTGAACGTTGAGATTCTAATTTAAGTCATGCGAGCATTAAAGGTAGGCGCTAGAAATTTGCACGCTTGACGTGCCGATTTAAGTTAATATCAATAAGAAAGTTTATAGATTAAGATTTGTTATTTAAAAAGTAGTTGAAGTGTGTGGGCCGGTGCTTCAAAGACTATTTTGAAGTTACTCGACCGTGTACAAGAAAGGGCGAAGAAACTCATAGGAGACAGTAGGGTAGCCAACTCTATTGACTCTCTTGAGCATCGTCGCAATGTGGGGTGCGTTTCGTTGTTCTATCGTTACTATAATGGGATGTGTTCTAATGAAATCAGGGAACTTGTTCCCGAAACCCGGTTATTCGCGCGCACGACGCGATCATCATTAAGAGCGCATCCATTTGTGGTCGATTTGAAGGCGACTCGCACTAAGCATTACAGGGAAAATTCGTTTTTTGGCCGAACGGCACGTATGTGGAATAGACTACCCGCAGAGGTGTTTCCTGTCACTTTTAGCATGGGAAGATTTAAATCAAATGTCAATAAACACTACTCCCTCTATCCTCCTTCCCATAACCAATTTTCCTAGTTCCAGCACAATGCATCGCATGTGTAGGGGTCACCCCCTGAGTGCCGGTCCAAGTCAAAAAAAAAAAAAAAAAAAACGAAATTTAATACTTTTTTTTAACAACGCAAAATCTACGAAGCTCTTAACTTGTCTGCAGGGTCTAGGTGGGAATCGAACCCGCACATTCAGATTATTCATGCAGTAGGTTACGGAGGCCTCCATTTTACAATTTAAAAAAATTTCTTTTAACGAAATGAAGTGATATTTAAATATATTTGCTTAAGGGTAATAACAAACCTGTAAAGCTTTATGGTCCCGGCATGTTTGTAATTGTTTACGCTCCTTTGATTTAATAACGCGACTCATGCTGAAAGAAAAGAAAATCGCAGAAATTAATATAATAAATTTTATTATTTTCAATTATTGATATTTATTTGAACTATAATTGTTACATATAAATGAATAAAATTTGAAGTTCATAGTTAATTATCACAATAATGTTAAAATTACTTTTGATTTAGAAAAAAGGAAAAAAGAACAATTAATCTCCAACACCATATTTTCTATGCCACTACACACGTCATCAGTAATCTTTGTGTAAAGAGGCAGGGAGGTAGTTGTAGTCGTTATTATCATCTATTTAACCCGCCTTTGTCAAATTAGGGTGGCGATGGCACGATGGATGGTAGTCTGCACGTTGACTACGAATCCAAAAACAGACCTGGGTTCAACCCCAATTTCAGACTAAAAATTTTAAAATAAAAATAAACATCTCGCATTTTTCTGATGTGCATTAGTGTGTCTTTGTGTGTCAGTTGTTGTCGGAAGGTTTCAGTGGCGAAGGCATAGTCACAGGTCACTGAACAATACCGGCTTCAGCTGATAGCAATTCACAATCACATCAGAACGCCCTCCTTCGTCGGTATTGTGTAGCACCGGCGAAGTCAAATAATAATAAAAATGGCTACTAAACCGAAGCTTCAGCACTGCTACGAGTATAAACAAAGACGAAGCAGAGCTACAAAAATAATTAATTAAGCTTCACCTCCTGTCGTTTCTCCTACTAGCCCTTTCCTATAGTTCCACCACAATGCTTCGGATGTGTAGGAGTCATCTCCTGAGTGCTGGTCCAAGATAAAAAATATAGTATGTAGATAATAATACCCATTTTTCGTGTTCGTGTAGCCCTAAGTGTATGTCAGTTTATCGCAATAGCGATAGTTTCTGCGTTGCCAGATTATTATGATTACTGTTATTTAACTACTTTATATGAGGTCTGTTCGTTTACTCAAAATTGGGCGCCCAAAAGCGTTTTCTTACGCAAAAATTGGGTAAATGGGAGAGGTTTTGAGAGAGTAATGTTCTGTTCTTCACGCACGAGAATGCCCGTACTTTTTCTTCGGGCTAGTTTGGGCGTGAAGAACAAGCAATCAGTTTGTTTATAATAAACATTGAAAATAACAGAGCAAAATTACAAAGGTCCGAAACAGCTGACAGACATTAAAAAAGTTGTGTTAAAAATTTTTCTTAACAATAATTAATTACAAACATTTTTGTTACTTATACCATAAATTGTTAAAAACTTTTCATAAAAAATACCATTTTTTTAAAGAAATATTTTTGTTAATACAAATTATTATTTCCTAACGATGCTACCTATTTAGTAGCGAAATATTGAAAAATAAATAATTGTTAAAAACTTTTCATAAAAAAGACCATCGCTCAAAAATAAATATAATTAAATAAATTCTTTCAATACTAGTTTTTTTAAATAAATTCTTTCACAAATAGTTTTTTTTCTGTAAACTGTCATCCATCACATGAAACTTTCAACGAAAATCAGGGATAATCAACCTCGTACAATTGTACTTTCTTCAGTACAATTTGCATTGCAAGAGTACTATTTTACTCCACTAAATATTAAGTACCAAGGTATATTCATATGATTATACGTTGTTCAGTAATTTAAATTAATTATAGCAAAAATATATTTTCGACTTTTCTTAATATAATATTTAATTATTAAATTATTCACAACTTTTTCACAAACTTTGACGTTTGGCCTGTTGAATGAACTGACCAGCGAAATAGCTAATAAGTTTAGCTTCCCTACAATAACAGTGACGGTCATTTGACCGGTGATACGACCGTCATTGTTGACAGAATTATAGGTAATTGAGTAGAACAAAGTGTCTATAATTTTTTCAATGGCAATATGAGAAAAAAGACCGAAACTTCTGTGTGCATGTGATAGTCAGCGTTGATGGATAAATCGGTCTCTGCTGACCGGTCAGCATGGACGAATATATCGACCACTGCTGACCAATCAGCGTTTAAGGATATATCGGTCACTGTTAACGGATATCACAATTGAAATGAAACACTATTTCAATTCTTTATATTGATTTTATTTCAATATTATAATGTATATGTACATACATATGTATATAAAGAAGAAATGTAATATAATATGAAATATAAATATCCATCAGAACCTTGGAGTGGGCCATCTGTGAATTTTTTCTTAATATAATTGCCCACAATTATTTAAAATATACAAATATTAAAACAAACTATTCAGGGATTCGCATAAAAATTAATTCTATCCGTCAGCAAAGACAACATATGCTGTTGTTAAAACGTGTCGCCGAGTGCCGAATACAAAAACCAAACTAATTGTTTTCTCGTCTAAATTCAGTCGTACGGAGCTTCAAAAACTAAAGTTCGAAGTAAGTTTATAAACGAGTAAAATTATCATTTCTGTAAAATGGATGAATTTGCGAAAATTCAAGAATACTTTTGTAATGAACTGCATTAATTTTTAACTATTCAACAACACGTTGGTTGTCTCGCAACGAGGTCGTCTCTCGAGTAATAGGAACTCCTTCAGTATTACTTTAATCTGATTGATTTCGAAACAAATTCTCAATATTCAAAAACTCATTTTATTTTATCTTTCTGTTACTAATAGTTAATAATAGTAAAACTTAACACAACTTTTATGTTTTTAGTACATTTGGGGTCAAACAATTTTAAAATTGTCAATTATCATCTCCGATATAAACAGAGCTGTAAAAAATTTACATTTCTTTTTTTCTGGTAAATTTTATGGTTTGGCGTTTTCTTACTTTTGTACATTTTGGTCTCTTATTGAGAGTAATTATAGCTTACTCTCATTTTACCGAACTTTCCCAGAAAGTATACGTACAGACCTATGGTTGAAATACAAATAAAACACGAACATTAAATTAAAGAAAAAGATAAATGCATTGTTGGAAAAAGCTGAAAAAACATAAAAGCAAAATAAATATTTGAAGCTAAACAATAAAAAATTAAGCTAAATTTAGCTAAAAAGTAGTAATTGATGATTCTGGCAATGGCTATGACAAAAGCATAAAGTTAAAGGTTAAATTGGTCGTCATTTATCTTTTTGCCATAGTTTTGTCATTGCCATAACCATAATAGAATTTTTCCTCATCAGTGAATATTTTGCCACTTCATTTAAAAAATATCGTCGATGAATTAAAAAAAATTATTACTTAAAAAAAAAAATTTTAATAGAAAATCTTTTGCTATCAATTAATATGATATCGAGGCAATGAGGATGGTTTTCAACATTTTTCTTGTTCTCCATTTTTTTTTTATCTTCGATCAGCACTCAGGAGATCACCCCTACACATGCGGTGCATTGTGCTGGAACTTAGGAAAGGTATAGTAGGAGAAATGATAGGAGGTCCAGCTTCACTATCTAACAACAACGCTTTTTTGCACGTTATTTGTTTTTACAGCAGTGTTGTAGCGTCAAGCAGACGTATTAAACTTTTTAAGTTTCGTTTTTAGTAGCCAATACTGAAGAAAGAGGGCGTTCTGATGTGCTGTGGATTGGATAGAGCTGTTCAGTGACCAGTGACTATGACTTCGCCACTGAAACATTACGACAACAACTGACACAAAGTCACACAAATGCGCATCAGAAAAATGCGAGATGTTTTTGAGTCTGAAGCTGGGGTTGAACCCTGGACAAATTTTTCGTTTTGTAGTCAACGTGCAGACCATCGCCACCCTCAATATCATGGTTTAAGCTGTGTAGAAGGAGCTGCTACATGTCGTTTTTTCATATACTATGTACAGAAAGCAGGAATAGATAATTTAATAAATAGGTACTTACTATAAAACATTTTATCATTGTAATTAAAATAAATTGAGAATAAATAATAAATATAATAAAAAAAATTAAAATTCAAAATAATCGTCAACTTTTCATCTTATTTTTATTTAAAGAAAATAAAGAAGAAAAAAACAAATACAAGACTGGTAGAAACATGTAAAATCATACAGATCTATCGCGGAATATCAATAGTCAAGTAAAAAACTTGTCCAAAAATAAATAAGTAAAATCATATACACCCTTTTAAAAAAAGTGTTTAAATAGGTAAAATTTTACTAAGCGAGTATAAATTATAAAAAAACACAAAATAGAAGAAAAAAATATATTTTTAACAGACAGATAAACATAGTAAAACTAACATGCTTCAAAAATTTTTTCAGAGTTATGTACATACATATGTAAACAGTCGAAATAACGCTTGTGATCTCAACGTAATAAGTAGAAAATATGAAAAGTAAAACATATCAAAATACATACAAAAAATCATCATATGTGACAGCGCATAGAGAAACGGACTTACGGGTAAAAAAAAGCAATTTTCACTTTTTTTTTTTTGACGTGGACAACATCTGAGCATCGAATGAGACCGATCCCATGCCCCAAAAGTGTTCCCTCCCAGAGATATGCGCGTTTTATGAAAGTGAAGTACACCAAAGATACACGTATTTAAAAATTTAAAATGGCTCTCCTGAACATTTGCATCGTTGGCAACGGCTGTAAAGCAAATTTTCTGATTAATTTCTTAGTTTCATATGTAAATAAAAACAGCCGATAATTTTATTCTAGACCGAACTTACCCAAAGAAAAAGTTCGTGCAACTTTGTACAGAAAATTAAAAATTTTACTTTCTAATTTTATCTCAAAATTGTAAAAAAATATAGTATTCGGTCTTACTCGTAGTTCACTTAAAGATAAACATTTCTCGCAATTGAACTGATCTAGATTCTGAATATATATAGTCAAATGAATGCGTAATATAACTTCCAATTTATATTGTAGCGCTCTAAAAATATTATAACTATTATTTTTTTCATAAACATTATTTCTAACTTATTTGTTGCCTACATATTTAATAATTCTTACGTTACACTTGTAGTCCACCAACTACATATGGCCCTATGGGGTCGGTTGGTTATTGTTAGAAATAAATAAAATAGAATATCTCTTTATATATGATTCTAATTTTAAAATTGTGCTTTTTCCCGAAAAAAAATATGCGAAATGTATTATTACATACTTTATGATATTCTCACAAAGTATTTTTTTATAAAAGCAAACTCAATAACTCAATATACATATATATATATATATATATAGATGAGGAGAAAAATCTAAAAATAGAAATATGTATGTGTAATAAAAAAAGTAAACTCATGAATTGTTATGTTTTTGTTTACAAATTTATGGTTTTTTGTTCGTATTCAACTTCAATTCTCGATTGATTAGTTGAATTTTGACCATAAGAATCTTGAATTTGTAGTGAAAAATTGGGAAGTACATTGGTGTGCTAAGTAAGCATTACCGAAATAGTACTATATTGATATGCTTTCCTTCTCAATTTTTGAATTTGCTTTTACATAAAAAAATACTTTATGGAAATACCATAAAGTATGAACATTCACATATTTTTTTGGGAAAAAGCACAATTTTAAAATTAGAATCATATATAACTAAAATAAATTTCGGCGAGTACGCGCAATATTGTTATGCACCTGGAACAGACCTAATATATATGATCATGTACAATTACAGATCTACACACATCCATACATCCATAAAAACACAATAATTTGGCTTGTACATATTAATTAAAGAAATATATAGAATAATTTTGAAGTATATCACGAAATAAAATTAACTATTATTTGTTCATTGCATTGTTGGGAAACTTTTAATTTTACTTCATTACTGTTTACTTATAAACCAGCTGATTGGTTGTTCTTCACGCCCAAACTAGCCCGAAGAAAAAGTACGGGCGTTCTTGTGCGAGAAGAACAAGAATATTACTCTCTCAAAACCTCTCTCATTTACCCAATTTTTGCGTTAGACAACGCTGTCTAGTATGATTGGGCGTCCGCGGGTGAACACACCTATTATTACAAATTAAAGTATAAGCAAAAAGATTAGTTCGAGGAAAAAGAGTAACAAGAACAAATAATATTTTTCTTAAATTTTGAAGTTTTTAATTAAAAATTAAATGAGGTTATAGCAAAAGGTTGTCATATGTGTGTGCCATATAGTACTGATAATATTACAATCATAATAATGAAATTCGAATTTCAATATAAAAGATTTCAACAAAGCTAGTATATGATACAATCTCAACCGTTTCTATCTGTTCAAGAGTTTCAAAATTAACGTTTTAATTGTTGTAGTATATGTTATTCTTCAAAACGAATCGCTAAAAAGCGGGCTAATTTATATAAACATTGAGAAAAATGCATTTGAAGTTTTGAGCCATCTTTTAGATAGTATTTTCGTTTACTAAAGTTATTTTTTTACAAGTTTTTAAATAAAAAGGCATGTTTTGTAATGTTTTCTGTTTGTAAATTTCTTGTCATAAAGGAAATATTTCATTATTGCAAATAAATATTGTTGGAAATAGCTGGAGGCAATAAAGCCATTTGTAGCTGCAGAATCTGAACAGTTAGAGATAGAACCATAATCTTTTTTCCTTTAGATATATATTTCCATGGCTGAAATGGTCCAAAATATAATATTGCTTGGTATGAAAACGTTCATACCATCGAAGCAAATTTCGATTAGAGCCAGACCAAAGTCTTGGTTTATTCAGACGTGCAGACTTGCAGTCAGATCCAGAGAGGAAGCATTTAGTATCTGGCGGAATGATAAAAACGTAGATACTGATATGATGCGCAAAAGGGTGAGATCTTCGTGTGTCAAAGTGCTAAGACGTGCAAAAGGTTTGTACGAGCAGCGTCTTCGCGTCAAAGTTCTTACTGCCCCAAGGGGAAGTAAAAACTTTGGGTCATTCGTTTAAAGAGTTAAGGGAAATGCTAGTTCTTCTATTCCGCCTCTTTTAAAGGATGATCAAATATTCACTGACCCGGTTGAAAAGGCTAACTTCCTAGCTGAAATGTTTGCAGGTAATTCTCACCTGCCGGAAAGCAATCAACCACTACCCGCACCCGAGCGTGTATCCGTTACTATGCCAAAGATATACTTTCGGGCTCGTACAGTTAAAAGGGTTTTAGCGGACCTTAACATAAATAAGTCTCCTGGCCCGGATGGAATTCCGGCACTGGTCTTGAAGCAGTGCTCTTCGACGTTATCGCGTCCTCTGGCAACCTTTTCAGCACCCTATACCATGCAGGCGAATTTTCGTCGTGCTGGAAAGTTGCAAATGTTACGCCGATCCCCAAGAAGGGAGAGGCAAGCAACCCTGAAAATTATCGCCCAATCGCAATATGCTCAACCATTTCTAAAGTAATGGAGAGTATGCTAAATTTCCACCTTATGAAGTATCTGGAGACCAATAGCTTACTTAACGACCTCAAATATGCCTTTCATGGAGGACGTTCCACGGGACACTTATTAACCTTCCTCTCGGAAAAATGGTGTCGATCCATCCACCATTTTGGCGAAAGTAAGGTAGTGGCTCTAGATATTTCAAAAGTATTTGACAGAGTGTGGCATGAAGCACTCTTGTCCAAACTTATTGCTTTTGTTGTCGGTGATATCTTCTCTCGATTTATATCGAGCTTTCTCAGGGATCGCGCTATAAGAGTTGTTATAGACGGGATCTGATCTAACGAGTTCAAGATTAATTCAGGGGTATCTTGTGGCGCCCATTCTCTATTCTCCATTCTTTCTCCTACCCTATTTCTTATTTTTCTTAATGACCTTCTATGTCCAACCTTCCAACCCTATCCACTCTTTTGCAGATGACAGCAGTATCTGCTATTCATATTCATTTGAATTCATTTGCCGACATCAACTATGATCGCGGCAGAATATAAATGACTCGCTAACAGGTGCCCTCACGAGAATATCGGAATGGCGTCACGCGAACAGGGTCGATTTCAATGCCCAAAAGACCCAATGTTGCATGCTTACCCATCGTGGTACCTCAAATACCCCCTAAATCTTGATATCTGTATATCTTAAAAACTGTTACAGCAAAATCTTTGAAATTTGCTACAGATGACTTTGTAATTAAAAAAAATCATCAGTGAAAAACTGAGCTGAATTGGACAAGGGGGTGTGGTACGTCGCATACAAAGTAAATAATAATTTTTGTATATCTTGAGAACAATTAAAGCTATAGTTTCTCATTTTGCTCTGAATGACTTGATAGTAAATTTTTTTGATTCGGCCACTTTCAATATAGCTACAGAGCTAAAATTCAGTATACGGGAGAGTAAATAATGGGAAAAATACGACAACTGGCAATTTTTATTAGGGGGACTATGCTGACCTTTTTTGCATGTGACACTCCCTTTTGATGAACTGGTACGCACTCTTCATATAGCCAGAGAGGTGAAATTTGGTTCATCTAGATGGACACATAGACAATATAGTTTTTTAAAGATAAGAGCACGACGCGTGGTAGAGGACAACTTTCGCGTCTCCGCAACTAACTAACCGATTTTAATAAAGGATACACGAGGCTTATATATTTTTTAAAATAAAACTATTATAACAGCTGCAGACGCATGGTGGATTCAGTTAGTAGATATAATAAAAATATATTTTTTTTTTTTTTTTTTTTTTTTTTTTTTTTGGCGTGTGAGGTAGGGTTGAAAATGCCTTCGCACTTACAGAGACCGTCGTCTTCTGCGTCGAGTGGTGTTGCCACTAAAAAATTCCCTCCTCCTCCTCTGGGTAGATTCCTCCCCGGAACCGCTTTCCGCATTACTTCGGGAAGGCCCAGAGCCACGTCCCAATTAGGACCACTCTCAATCACCCACGTCTGGGTCCGCCAAGTTTGCAGCCGGCGCCATGGCCCCGGCCCGTATCGCCTGGTCCCTGTCAGAGGGGGCCCCGATATGCAGCAGCGCATCGAGGTCCCTCTTCTTCCTCCGCAGAACGTATCCCACGTACTGTGCCACAGCGTCCCAATTGTCTTCACAATCGAGCATCCACCCTATCACGGTGGCAGGAGCGAACCCGCCAACCCGCTGCGCCATTGCACCTCTCTCAGCATGCCACCTGGTGTAGTCGAAGAAAGTGTGTTCTGCATCATCATCCGTAATACTACAGTAAATGCAGTCGGGACCATCTGCCCTGCCCATCCGGTACAGGTACTTTCGAAAGTATCCGTGGCCCGAGAGGAATTGTGTCAGGAAGTAGTTAACTTCCCCAAATTTCCTCCGAATCCATACTTCCACGCAGGGAATGAGCCTTGCCGTCCACCTGCCGACCGTGTCCGCGGTCCACCTGTCCTGCCATCGCCGGACAGTTTGGGGTCTCAGACCAATAGCACCAACACCAGGGTCCTCCCCCCTCGAGTTCCAAGCCTCCCACCGCTCGCGCGCCAAGAGGTCTATGGGTATTTCCCCACATATCACCAGGACCGCAGCGCCCGAGACCGTGCGGTAAGCCGAAGCAACCCTAAGGGCCGCCGTCCGCTGTACCGCCTCGAGTACCCTGCGTTTGGTTCTCTCACCCAGTACATTTCCCCAAATCTCGCTCCCATGCAGCAAGATAGACTTCGTGACCGCCATAATCAGCCTCCTCTTGCTCTGTGTCGGGCCTCCGACATTCGCCATGAGTCTGCTCAGCATGCCAGTCATCTTCGCCGCCTTAGTCGCCACATGCCGTATTTGGGCCCAGTAAGTCAGCCTACAGTCGAGTCTGACGCCCAAATACCTTATGGCACTCTGGGTAACCAGAGACACATCCCCTATCTGCATGCCGACATCGAGTGGTATGTGTGCCCGCGTCATCAGCATCACCTCGGTCTTCTCCCCGGCCAATTCCAAGCCGTGGTCCTCAAGCCACATCCGGGTCCTAATCATGACCCGGTTCAGCTTCCCCCTGGCGTCATCCATATCCCGCGCCAAGATCACCGCCGCTATATCATCCGCGTATCCCACGAGCTGAGCATCCTCGGGCATTTCCACCCCAAAGATCCCATCGTAGGTCAGATTCCATAGGTCCGGGACCAGCACAGATCCCTGGGCCGCGCCGGACGTGATCGTCCTGCTCCTCCGCCCCGTCGGCGTATCGTACAACAGTACCCGATCGTCCAGATAACTACGGAGAATTCTATACAAGTATCCGGGAATACGAAACCTCCCCCGTAGCGCCTCTAGAACATCAGCCCATCGTAGGCTGTTGAAGGCATTCCGAACGTCGAGTGTTGCCAGGATAACTATGCGCTTCGGATAATAGCGCCTCTCGCTCTGAGCGCGCTCGAAGCACTCAACCACATCAGCAATCGCCCCGAGCGTTGACCTGCCAGGTCTGAAGCCATGCTGTCTATCCGACAGCCCCCCAGCCATCCTCACGGCCTCCGCCAGCCTTCTTTGCAGTAGCTTCTCCAGCAGCTTGCCGGCACCATCCAACATACAAAGTGGCCGATAAGCCGATGGCTGGGTCGGATCGCCCCTGCCCTTGCCAACAAGCACGAGCCGCTGTGTTTTCCAGCGTCTTGGGAAGACGCCCTGGACTAAACAAGCATCGTATACCGGAAGCAATGCTTCCGGCCTGCTCTCAGCCAGGATCTTGAGCACCTCCGACGGTACCCCATCCGGGCCAGGGGCTTTCCCCGTCCTAAGAGCCCCGGCAGCGATCCTCAGTTCCTCCCCGGTAAAGGGCGGTGGAACCTCATCATCGTAGGGCCCACGTTCGCCAACCAGCGGAGGGTGTGTGGGGAACAAGCCCCCCACAATCGTTTCGATCCGCGCGCCGTCCAATTGCACCCCAGTGCGGTTCGCGCCCAATTTCCCCGCCCCGATCCTATAGCCGAGTCCCCATGGATCACGGTTCAGGTCGCTCCGAAGTTCCTCCCATTTCGCCCTCTTGCTCGCCATAATCGCGCGACGCAACGCCCCGCGGGACCGCTTGTACTCTTGGGCCTCCAGTAGAGCCTCGCTGGCCCGCCTAGCCCTAGTATAGACCCTCCTATTGCGGAGGCAGTCACGCCTGAGTCCAGCAATCTCCGGGGTCCACCAGTACACAGGTCGCCTCCCCGCCCTTCGCGACGATCGGGGCATCGATGCGTCGCATCCACAGACAATGCGCCGCATCATAGCACCCGCCAGGGAGTCAGCGTCCCCCCCACCGTCCAAAACCGGAATACCGTCGAAACCTGCCAAGAACGACCCGCGGTCTAACCTCGCGACGTTCCATCCACGCGCGCCTCTCCCACCGTGCGACCGCGCGACGCCCGCCTCCAATACTACCCCAAATTCAATATACTGGTGATCACTCCCAGTATATTCCTCGAGTACCCTACATCCTTCGATCATCCCAGACAGATTCTCAGATACCAAAGTGATGTCAGGAGTGGTGAACTCGCACCCCGGCCGCCTGAAGGTAGTCGCACCGCCAGCGTTCATGACTACCAGGCCCAACCTGGCCGCCATATCCAGGACGGACCTCCCCCTCTTGCTCGTCACCGGATCACCCCACTCCACAGCCCTGGCATTGAAATCACCGGCCACCACAAAGGGTCCGGCCATACCAGCCAGAGCGTCCTCTATAGCGGCCATCTTCGCCCTAAATCGCGCCACGTTATCGCTAGGAGTGAGGTAACAGCTCACCAGCACAAAACCGCCGATCCGAGCCCACGCATAGCCGCACCCGATCCCGTACCGCGCAACCGCGAGTTCACCGCCGCCAGGTAGCCAGAGTGCCGCCGTACCCGTTTCGTCCCCGAGCCAGAACCCCCGGTGCATCGGACCGTATTGTTCGCTGATAACAACCACGTCCGCGCCCCTCTCGGCAACCATCTGCCATAGCAGAGCATCCGCCGTCCTGCTCCTGTGCATATTCGCCTGGAGCACCCTCATCTGCGGGATAGCGGGCAGCCCTTCGAGCCCGGCAGGTGATCAGTCCTACCGCGCCCCGCCCCCGAGCACAGAACGCACTTGGGGACCGCTGTGCAGTCCCTCATCTTATGTCCTGCTCCTCCGCACCTTATGCACAGTTGCCTCCTGTCTGTCCCAGTACACCTTGCCTGGGTGTGTCCCGCTCCAAAGCATCGATAACACCTACCGACACTCTCGGACATCCGCATCGCAGCCCTGATCCAACCGACACGCACGTAGCCAATATCGATCAGTTTCGCGGCGCCCTCCACCGACAAAGTAACGTACGCCCGAACCTGTTCGCGCACGTCCGGTGCCGTCACCCTCACGCGTAGCTGCTCTTCGCGCCCGGCGAGCAGTCCACGGACCGCCATCTCTACCTCCTCCACGACCGTCAAGGAGTCAAGACCCCGCATCTCCACGGTCGCGCTCGGTCTTAATTCCGCGACCGACGCTGTCTCGCGGACAGCGTCCCTCAGACGCCGTACAAACTCCGGGTCAATCCTGTCGCCCCTCCCGAGTTCCAACACGATGTCACCGGCCCCCGTCCTTCTGACGGACCGTACCCCCTTCGCGTCGCCCGTCACGCTGCCACGCAGATCCTTCAGCACACCCGCATAGGTGTGCCCCACCGCGGGCTTTATGAGCACCGCCTCTGGCTTCGCGCGCCTAGGTCGTAACCGACGGCCCGCGGGCGGTGCCCTCCCATCATCTACCGCCGGGGTCCCCAAACCCCGTCTCTTCCTCCTTCTCCCCGAGGTGACTGTCCTCCAATCGCCATCCCCGGTCGCAGGAGTTGCCCCGAGGGTCCCATCCGGCCCCTCCGCCCTGGCCCTCTTAGATCCGCCAGTGGCAGCCGGGCTGGCAGCCGCCCGCTTGGCAGGTGCAGCCCGTTTCGCAGGGGCAGGGGCAGCCGGACAGCCAGCAGCCCGCTCATCGGCGGCACCCGGGCCCCTAGGCCGTCCGGCGGGGGCACTCGGGCCGTTAGCCCGTTTGACGGGGGCACTCGGGCCGTTAGCCCGTTTGACGGGGGCACTCGGGCCGTTAGCCCGTTTGACGGGGGCAACCGGGCCTCGAGCCCGTTTGGTGGGGTCAGTCGGGCCGTTAGCCCGTTGGGGGGGGACAGCCGAACCACCCACCGACCGTCCTGTGGGAGCCGCCTCAGCAGCAGTTGCAGGAGTCGCAGCCAGCCAGTGGGGACCCGGAAGCGGCCCGTTCCCCTCAGCTGCCCTCGATGCACGCCTACAATCGAGCGCGACATCCAGAAGCTCGGCCATTTTGGCCACGCCTCCCTTCACCTCATTACTTATGTTCTTCTGCCGAACACAAGCTTCCCGCATCCCGCTCAACACAACCCTGCATTGAGCGATCGCGGCCTCTTCCTTCGCCCTCATGTCGCGGATACGTCCCAGTCGCGGCGATTCCCCCGCCCGACCAGACACACCCGCACGCGGCGCGTCACCGCCCCCGACCCCGTTGGTCGTCGGGCAGACAGTATCCCCCAGAGATCCGGCTTCCACAGGCGAGGCAGAAGCCGCCCCATCCGTGGTCACCACCGGGGGCGGGTAGTAGATATAATAAAAATATATAAATAAGTATTGTATGTAAAAAAAATAAGTAGATGTTTTCGTATTTTAATTGATATTGTTTTAGGAATATCTTTATATATATATATGATTCTAATTTCAAAATGGTGCTTTTTGCCTAAAAAAATATATGTATAAAATGTGTTATAACATATCTTATGATATTCTCATAAAGTACTTTTTTTAAATAAACTCAATAATAGAGGAGGTAAGCATATTCATATATGTAGTACAATTTTTCTAATGCTTAGTAGTCGACTGTCTAGTGTACATGAAAAGAAAAATATAAAAAATAAAAATATGTACGTGTAAAAAAGGTGAACTCTTAGATAGATTGTTTACAGATTTTTGGTTTTATGATCAGCACAGATTTATTTATAATTGTATTAGATAAGTATAATTGTATTAGAACGAAATATTAATATTTAAATTTTTTTAAATTCCAATTTATTCTTCAAATAAATAATGTTAAAACGCATGTATATATGTATTTTTGTTTAACGAAACAATAAGATAATGGAATTACCCCCTTATGCAAAAACCAATTGTTCAAGGTTAATTGTTAAACCAACATAAACTCAAACGACTTAAATTTTCTTTTAGCAGAAAAAACTTAACAGAAACCGCAAAAATTAAAATGTAAATGCCGATAAAAATAAAACTTTGCATAGAAATTCTTTTCATAAAATTATTTTTTCATAAAATTGTTTTTATTTTAAATATAATTGTATATTACAGCAAGTATTTTATTTTTAAGAACTGCAAATTTTGTTCCGATTTCTTCTGGCTGTAGTTGCTTGCATTACCCATATCATCTACGATCCAAAATCCAGCACCACATATTCACGCACTCGTTTAACATATAAAACGAAAAAGAAAAGAAATTTTTTTAATTTTTTGTTATAAAATTGGAAATTGAAATAGGTAATTAAAATGGCCATTTCTATTTTATAAAACACAAACACATTTGGTTGCTTTTATTAATGACAAAATCAACTGGAACTTCTTTTGCTTATGCTAAAACATTTATTAGCACTAAACAATTTTGTTCCAATTGGTTTTGTGTTTAATAAACCAACGGAACATTTGTATTTCATAACACACTAACACTGTTGGGGTAGGTAATCAAATATATTTAAAAACTTTTGGTCCAGTTTGTTTTGTCAATCACAAACCAACTGGCCATTTCTATTTTATAAAACACAAACACTTTTGGTTGCTTTTATTAATCACAAAATCAACTGGAACTTCTTTTGTTTATGCTAAAAAATTTATTAGCACTAAACAATTTTGTTCCAATTGGTTTTGTGCTTAATAAACCAACGGAACGTTTGTATTTCATAACACACAAACACTTTTGGAGTAGATAATCACAAATGTTTAAAAACCTTTGGTCCAGTTGCTTTCGTCAATCACAAACCAACTGGCTTTTGCTATTTTATAAAACACAAACACACTTTGTTGCTTTTGTTAATCACAAAATCAACTGGAACTTCTTTTGCTTATAATAACAAATTGTTTAGCACTAAACACTTTTGTTCCAATTGGTTTTGTGCTTAATAAAATAACTGGACGTTTGTATTTTAAAACAAACACAGTAACACTTTTGGGGGTGGGTTTTAGAACTTGGGACACTAGCACTCAATAGAAAATGTATGACTTACCTTGCTACTCCTACTGAGCCAGTTATCCTACTTCTCATAGCTGCTTTTATTGCATAAATCCATTCTTTGGGGTCGATGTCATGTATTGCCTGAAACACAAATTTTTTATTAGGGCATAAAATTGCAATTTGATAACATGTACATATATCACCTACCTGTCTAGACTTTTCCGGAACATGTGGAGCTTATATGCTTCTGTGCACCATAAAACGCAATGTTGGCTCCTAAAAAATTTAAATATAATATAGTAAAAGCATTTATATAATTACTTTTTAATTAAATACATATGTATGTACTTACCTTTTGGTTTTTGTTCACCGGCTTCTACATCCGCTTTTGTGTTGTTTTGCTTGTTTTCACTTTTGGCACAATTTGTAAATTAGAATCATATAAATATTTTTTTTTTAATTGTTTAAGCCCAATAGAAACTGATGTTTGAAAAGAAACTGTCACTTTCTCAAAATATAAGAATGTCAAAATATTACTATGACTAAACTTAAAAAAGTTTTTTTGAAATTAAAATGCTTACATTGCCAAATTTTAACCAATAACAATTTAATTCAATTCATACGCACCCAAACAAATTGATCATTCCATACATAAATAACAAAAATTTAACCCTAGCTTCGACACCAATCTTTTTCTTCGAATCCGGGAACTATTTACATTTGTAAATACGTATATATACTTTTATATATTTTTCGAGTAAAGCTTCTGCTATTACTATTTATTTTTATCTTATTTGTTTTTGTGGTATAAATATATATATCTTTTGGAGGAGGGGCTAACTCCCCAAGAATCTCTGTAGTCTTCACAAAAAACTAAGTATCTTAGAGTGCCCCCTTAGAACTTTTTTTTTGCCATTTCTAAGCTACGCCAAGGAATATATGTAAAAAACAAATGTACATAGTTTGTTTTTGATGTACCAATATATGTATTTGAATACAGAGACATTGTTGTGTGCTTTTGCTTATCATTAGCAGGGAGACAGTTTTTTGCTTTTATATTTTGCGTTTGGAAATACCGTTATAAATGTCTACATGGATGTATTACTGATATCGGGTTTGAATCGTGTCATTGTAAAATTTTGTGTGCATTGATCATCCCGTGTTTAGTGAGAATGGCAACTAATAATAATAAATTTAATGTTTTGCGTGCTTCATCAGTATCCCGGTAAGATTTTAATGATATTTTTAGATGCTTACATCTACAATGTGGGCCAAAAGATGTTGTTTGGCTCTCATTTTTTTCTAAATGAATAACTTCAATTCTGTTTTTTGATTATGTTTATCTGAACCTTTAGAATTTTATTGGTCAAGACGAGAAGACGATATCGGCCAAATGGGCGCCGTCACAATTGATTGCTATACGGGCTTGTTTTATGGCATTTTTCATCACTTCGGCGAGAACTTCGGGCGACAGATTCTCGCACTCGTATCGAATGTTGTCCTTGAGGTCTTCCAGGACTTCAAAAAGCCCCACAAAAAAAGTCTGGAACGGTTAAATCGAGCGCTCTTGCGAGCTAGCTTAAATCGCCATTAAATCGATGAGGCAACCCGGGAACGCCACCTTCAGAATATCGGTCCTCCAGTCCTAATTCGTTCAATTGCGGCAGAAAAAACTCGGTTACCATGGCTCAATAGCGCGCACCGTTCACTGTTGTCGTTTGACCAGCGGCGTCCTCGAAAACGGACGCTCCGGGGCCGGCCTTTCTTGGCAGCGTCTCGTGTGTGTAGCATGCACAGTTTGTCAATACAGCCGACACACAAGTAACGCAACAAACAGTTATAAATGCCGACACATTTACATTAAACTAAGGGAGATCAAATAACCGAAATTTCTCAAGTGCAATATTTGGTAATGTCTGCATTGCATATGCAATGAATATGCAATGCATATGAGTTCACATTTGTTTATGTTGTTATTGTTAACGGCAAGCGGCCAAAATAACTTTACCCTAATCACGTTACAGAATTCCCAGGCTTCATATTTACATTTAATTTATATTTAATAATTTTAAACCACTCAATCATGAATTAGGAAATCACTCAAAATTCATAATTGCCTGGTAGATTTAATTTATTTTATATGTATAACTATAAGAAAACTTAGGCATACGAATTTGAGTGCATTATGAAATGTCACTCAATTGTAAATCTAGAATCTACTCATAAGTTAGTATATAAGAAGAGTTAATTTTAAAATGTTAAGAAGAATAATTGAACAAGACTTAGCGAGCTTGACAAGGAGCTCTAAGTCAAATCAAATAAATATTTAAGTGAGCTTCTTTTACGGAGCTCACAGAAAACCTAAATAAAATCTATTCTTTTATTGGTATCCACTACATGGCGATCCTGCCAATCTTTTACTACATGCCGATCCTCGATCCTGCCATTCATCCACTACATGGCGATCCTGCCAATGATCCTGCCAGTTCCTTGGAGCGCAGCATAAAAATTGCACCCAAAAAAATAAAAGTGTGTGCACGAGAATAGGCACCGCTTCAAAAATACATATTTGTCCTGACGGATCAGCCACAACGATCCGTCAGCTACGTGAAGGAAGGTATCACCTGGCCAAGAGGTGACATGGTGGAGCCAGGACCTTAACAATTACCCACAGACGGGTATAGAAGGCGCCAACATCAGAATAAAGCACCAACGGCAAAAACAACAACAGCAACCCAGCAAATACTGCTAGATAGTAAGAAAAACAAAAAAAAAAAATTTTTTAACTTAGTTTATAGCGACGTGCGTTTCAGCCACACTGGTAGGGCCTATAAACGAAATCATCGCTCGAGGCAAAATTTAATTTTTATATATATATAAGTGATTAATTAAAAAAAAAAAAAAAGAGAACATTTTTTTTAATAATTAAATTGTTGTACTTAAATAAGAGAATATTCCTTTTTGTTCATTCCCTTTATATTGTGAAATTTACCTGATGAATAAGAGAAGAAGAACCATTAGGGCTAAGAACATGATAGATTTTGAATATAGGGAAGAAAGTGAACCAACATTGGAGGAACAAATATTTCTTAGCAGAAATATGGAAAATAATAGGTTTAGAAGGGACTCCCACTGCGGATAATGTTATCAACCGCACCACGATATAAATAGAAACCAGTATGTTAATAAAGCTCGCCGAGGAGCATTACAACAATAAACATTCTTCATAAATGCAGATATTAAACCTGACAAGTGAAGAAATAGATAGAATTATACTGGAGAATATAAAAATGGGCATATCAGATGCTAGTGTAGAAGGCAACGGCAACGCGTATGCCATTAATAATAACGGTAGGATAACATTAAGCATAGAAGTAATAACAATTTTATTGATAATAATAATTTTGGTAATAGTATGGAAACTAATGAAATCGTATATAAGGAAACAAGTAACAAGTCACTCAGTTCAGAACTAGTGAATATAGGAGAAGTAGAGAAAAAAAAAACCTTTTTATTTGATGAAGAATTTTGATGGAATGGGATAGTATATTGAGTAAAGTTAGAGTGGTGAAAGAGAATTTTGACCGTTCATACAAATGGTTGAACCTTGATAGACCTACTAAGAAGGAAACTGTTATATACCATTTCCTTTTTGCACAGTTTGAGGACATAAGAACCATTTTTTGCAGTCATTATAGCAGACTAGCAGTAGCTCACCAAATAGCCGCCGAAGCATTATTTCTGTACTTGAAAACCAGAATCTCCAAGCTAGCGCTTATAGGGATAAAATTACCCAACTCAATACACGACTGTGAACATAGTGAGATAATCACATCATCAACCAACGCCACAATGGCCCAATCTACAGTAGAATTCCTAAACACAGCCTCAAAGCTGATTCCAGACTTTGATGGAAAATCTGAAAATTTACGCTCCTTCATAGATTCACTGAACCTTGTAGATTCAATTAAGGAAAATCACGAATTAACGGCAATATCGTTAATAAAGACAAAATTAAAGAGAAATGCTAGCAATTTAATAGAAAACGAACAAACTATACAGGCAGTAATCAGCAAATTAAAAAGCAGCGTAAAAGAAGAATCAGTAGAAGTGTTAACTGCCAAAATAATGAATATAAAACAGAATAATAAAACCGCGAACCGCGAGAAAATGCTTATATATCGGATGGTTTACCATGTGAAGTAGCCACCAAATACTCTACACAAGTCGCCATAAAGGCACTAACTAAAAATTGTACCATAGATAAGGTAAAACTTATCATGGAAGCAGGCCAATACATCACTATGAACGAGGCCGTTAGCAAATTCATAAACAGTTGCACAGACGCAACTGGACAACAAAACGCCATACTACATTTCGGGCAAAGACCCATGAGAGGCAATTTGCAAAATTACAGAACTATTCGTGGTCAATACAACTACCCACGAAACAACAATATTAACCGCAATAATTATGGCAACAACAGTTATAATAAATATAACAACTACAAGAATAAACAAAGGTTAAACAATAATAATAACCGTAGTAATTTCGTGAGAGCGACAGAAGGTAGCGAACAAGAGTCGGAAAACTCCGACACTCCCCTAAGACAAATTCATTAGAATTTAAAATATATCACTTAAACCTCAACTTCTTTTATAAACATCCGAATCAACAATAGCCCCGACACACTTACACTACTAGCAGATACAGATGCAGATATCTCATTGATAAGATAAAAATTTTTCAAAACACAACAAATAAACACCAATAGAACAACAACATTAATTGGAATAGGACAAGGTGAAATCAAATCAATCGGAAGTACATTTTTCGATTTAAAATTTAACAAATTTTCAATACCACATACCTTCCAAGTGGTAAATAATGATTTCCCGATACCTTGTGACTTAATCATCTGTCTGGACTTCTTCAAAAAGTACAATTGTGTACTGGATTTCAATGATAATGATGACTGGCTTATTTTGAGGCCACTTAATATATCAAATACCATTAGAATATCAATTACGAGACACAGTAATGAAATCACTTTACCCCCACGATGTGAAGTAGTCCGCCAAATAACATTAAATAACTGTGATGATGAAGTATTCATTCCAAATCAGGAACTTAAACAAGGTGTATATATACCAAACACATTAGTGAAAGCTTAGCAGAGCCTTTATTCGTAACATGAACACCAATGACACCATCGTTACGATAAAAGTAAATAATATAAAAACAGAATGCATTTCTGATTATAATATAATTAAGACTCTTAACAAAAACAAAAGTACACACAGGAAATCAGAAATATTAGAAATTTTAAGAAATAATTTCCCTGTACAATTTGAAGGTACACTAACAAAACTATGTACTGAATACAGCGATATTTTCGGTTTAGAGTCAGAAACAGTAACCACAAACAATTTCTATGAACAAAAGTTGAGAGTAAAAGATACATAACCGGTATACATTAAAAATTACCGTATACCACATACACACAAGCAGGAGATTGATAACCAAGTGAAAAAACTAATCAACGATAAAATCATTGAACCATCATATTCTGAATACAACAGTCCAATATTGCTAGTACCAAAGAAATCACTACCTAATTCAGATGATAAAAGATGGAGATTGGTCATAGATTACAGACAAATAAACAAAAAACTGATTGCGGATAAATTCCCATTACCTAGGATCGATGATATCTTAGACCATCTTGGTAGAGCGAAATATTTTTCTTGTTTAGATCTGATGTCAGGTTTTCACCAGATTAACTTGGAAAAGAACTCTAGAGATCTGACATTATTTTCTACAAATAATGGTTCTTATAGATTTACAAGATTACCATATGGTTTGAAAATAGCACCCAATTCCTTCCAAAGAATGATGACACTGGCATTTTGTGGTTTAAAACCAAATCAGGCATTACTATATATGGATGACTTAGTTGTATTGGGATGTTCGGAAGGGCATATGCTTTCGAATTTACGAGACGTATTTCAGCTATGTCGTAAACACAATCTTAAACTACACCCTGGAAAATGCACATTCTTTATGAGAGAAGTAACATATCTTGGCCACAAGTGCATTGATAAAGGCATATTACCAGACGATACTAAATACTCAGTAATCGAGAAATATCCTACACCTACCGATGCTGATGGTGCAAAAAGATTTATAGCAACAAAATAAAACAATTTTGTATAACAGCAGATGCAAGTAAACATGCCTGTGGAGCAGTTTTAACACAAGAACACGTAGGAAAACAACTACCAGTTGCATACGCATCAAAAACATTTACCAAAGGCGAAGGCTATGAATCCACCATAGAACAGAAGCTAACAGCCATACATTGGGCTATTACACATTTCAGACCATACATCTATGGAAAACATTTCTTAGTACGAACTGATCATATACCTCTATCCTATTTGTTTTCTATGAAGAATCCAAGCTCGAAATTAACTAGAATGCGACTCGATCTAGAAGAATATGATTTCACGGTTGAATACCTTAGGGGAAAAGATAACTATGTCGCCGACGCACTCTCCCGAATAACAATAACAGATTTAAAAGAGATGAATCAAAGAATCTCAAGAGTATTGAAAGTCACGACAAGATCAATGACTTATGGAGCAAAAAGTAGTAATAAAATAGATAATCCGCAGAGAAAAAATAAAGAAAATAATAAACCAAATATCTTTGTACCATTAATTAATTCTGACGTCAGAAAATATAGCAAATTGAAGATTTCTCCCACGGGATGTTACATAAAATGTGCAAAATCAACAATTGCGCGGTTACAAACTAAAGATTTGTGTACTAAAGGAAATTTTGACTTAGGACAATTTTTCCCTAGGCTCGAAATAGTGGCCGGTAAACTGAATATTAATAAATTACAAGTGGCACCAAGTGAGAAAATTTTCGAATTTGTCTCGATTCAAGAATTTAAAAATATGGGCAATAAGATATTAAATAAAATAAAAGTAGCGCTACTGAATAAAGTGACCCACATTGATTATAAGAATGCTAAGGCAATTCTAAATATAATAAAGAAATATCATGATGACCCTATAAAAGGAGGTCATTGCAGAATCTACAGAACATCAGAAAAAATTAAAAGATACTACTACTGGAAAAATATGTCAAAGGATATATCAAAATATGTAAAGGCATGCCAAAAATGCCAAACAACTAAAATCACTAAACATTCGAAGAGTCCAATGACTATCACACCAACACCAGCGAAACCGTTCGATACAGTGTACGTGGATACAATAGGACCATTTCCAAGAGCAATACATGGAAATGAATATGCAGTCACCATAGTATGTGACTTAACCAAATATTTAGTGACTATACCAATACCGTACAAAACCGCCAAAATGGTAGCCAAAGCCCTATTTCAAAACTTTATACTTATCTATGGGCCGATGAAGAATATAAAAATTCAATACTAACGGAAATATGCAAACACATGAGAATAGAAAAGCTGACTTCAACAGCGTATCATCATCAAACACTGGGCACAGTGGAAAGGAGTCATAGAACATTCAATGAATACGTACGGTCATATATATCAGTGGACAAAGTTGAATGGGATGAATGGTTAAAATACTTTACTTACTGTTTTAATACAACTCCTTCAACTGTACATGATTATTGTCCGTATGAATTAGTTTCTGCAAGACTTATAAATAAATTTGAAGAATTAGGAAATATAGATAGAATTACGCCATTATACAATATAGGTGATTACTCAAAGGAATCAAAATTTAGATTAGAAGTAGCGTATAAGAGAGCTCAACAATTATTAGATAGAAATAAAATTAGGCAAAAGTTAGATTACGCTAGAAATGTAAGAGAGAATATTTTTGAAATAGGAGATTTAGTTTTACTTAGGCATGAATCAGGTCACAAAGTAGAACCACAATATAAAGAACCTTATAAAATTCAAAATATAGACTTAAGAAATAATGTAACAATAGTGGATAAGAAAACTAATGTAAAACAAATAGTACATAAAAATAGACTTAAGTTATATAATATTTAATAAGCCTTTAGTATATGTATTCCTGGCCAGAATATTTTAAGAAATTAAAACAATAATATACAATAATTTAAAAAAAAAAAATTATATTTACTAAGTATACTTCAAACAAAAAAAAAAATTTTTTAAAATAAGATTTTAAAAAGTAATAGCATTCTTGTAAAAAGTGGAGGTGTAGCATGCACAGTTTGTCAATACAGCCGACACACAAGTAACGCAACAAACAGTTATAAATGCCGACACATTTACATTAAACAAAGGGGTGTCAAATAACCCAAATTTCTCAAGTGCAATATTTGGTAATGTCTGCATTGCATATGCAATGCATATGAGTTCACATTTGTTTATGTTGTTGTTGTTAGCGGCAAGCGGCTAAAATAACTTTACCTTAATCACGTTACAATTATAATTCCCAGGTTTCATATTTACAATTAATTTATATTTAATAATTTTAAATATTTAAATATTGAATTAGGATATCACTCAAAATTCATGATTGCCTGGTAGATTTAATTTATTTTATATGTATAACTAAAGGGTGGTTAAATTTCAAGGGCCGATGTTGATTTTGAATAAAACACAAACTATTTAGGAAATTATTGTAATTTTATTTTATTATGATATATTGGTATTGCTCAATTATGTATGGAACAAAATATCGGCCAAATGGGCGCCGCGACCACGGCAACAGTGGATGATCAATTTTCGATGAAAATCATCTTCAGTGATGAGGCACATTTTCACCTCAGTGGATTCGTCAATAAACAGAATTGCCGCATTTGGGCGAATGAGAATCCAAGAGTGATTGTCGAAAAACCAATGCACCCACAAAGAGTGACTGTATGGTGCGGTTTATGGGCTGGCGGCATCATCGGGCCGTATTTTTTCCAAAATGAGGCCGGTCAGGCAGTTACTGTGAATGGTGTTCGCTATCGTGAGATGATAACAAACTTTTTATGGCCCGAATTGGAAGATATGGATGTGGACGATATGTGGTTTCAGCAGGACGGTGCCACTTGCCACACAGCTAACGAAACAATGGCTCTTTTGCGCAACAAATTCAATGGCCGTGTTATCTCACGTAATGGCGGTGTCAATTGGCCGCCAAGATCATGTGATTTGACACCGTTGGACTTTTTTCTTTGGGGTTATTTGAAAGAAAAGGTGTACGTCGATAAGCCAGCAACAATTCAAGAGCTAAAGGATGAGATAATTCGGCACATTAACGGCATAGAACCTCCATTATGCCTCAGGGTCATCGAAAATTTGGACCATCGGATGGAGGTGTGCCGCCGTGGTCGCGGCGCCCATTTGGCCGATATTTTGCTCCATACATAATTGAGTAATACCAATATATCATAATAAAATAAAATTACAATAATTTCCTAAATAGTTTGTGTTTTATTCAAAATCAACATCGGCCCTTGAAATTTAACCACCCTTTAGAAGAAAACTTAGGCATAAGAATTTGAGTGCATTATGAAATGTCACTCAAATTGTAAATCTAGAATCATATTAAATTTAAAATGTTAAGAAGAATAATTGAACAAGACTTAGCGAGCTTCACAAGGAGCTCTAAGTCAAATCAAATAAATATTTAAGTGAGCTTCTTTTACGGAGCTCACAGAAAACCTAAATAAAATCTATTCTTTTACTGGTATCCACTACATGCCGATCCTGCCATTCTTTTACTACATGTGGTCCCATACTCTTCAAGGTTGGTGGCCAAACGGCGCAGTGTTTGCAGTCAGTGTCGGACGACCTGCGAATCGACGACGTAATTCGCGCTGCGCCAACACCACTGACGAACTGTTACGCAAAAAAATAGACACGATTATTCCGCGTTCTTGGGGAGTGTATCGCTCCATGGCTTGTTCACTTGTATTCTACATCTGTCTAGTTAACAAATGTCAAAACAGATTTGACATTGGCTGCCAGTTGCAAAAATAAGAGCATCTTCCAATAGGGTGATTTCTATTGGCCCACCTTGTATATTTCAAATATCTTAGGGTTCCTTATGAAACGCAGGTAATATATTTTGAAAACCTTTTCAATAATATTGAGTCAGAAGGAGACGAAAAAGAAACGGCAGTGATGATATTCTCAGCGTTGCAGCGGACGAAGAGGACATGCCTCTACAAGTTTCTGATTTGAGTGGTGATGCCTCTGATATAGAAGTGGCGGCATATCCAGTGGATCTTGGACATGTAGGTGACTCAGAAAATGAATTGGAGTCTGAGGATGAAATGGAAGCAGCAGATGCTGCCCATTGATGCACTGTTTAATTGCTAAAGATGCAACAAAATGGAAATAAACTGCGCCTGCATTAGAACAAATGACATAGCAAAACATATTCCGTGAAAGTCGTTTTGTTGGTCCTAATCCAAATACTAAAAATATAAGCATTATTGAAGCATTTTATGCTCTAATGCACCCGACAATACAGTCGATTATTTGTAGAAATACAAGCAAGAAAGTAAGACTGAATACGAAAAACTTAAGGGCGGTGAAACCGCTAGAAATTCAAGGTAAGTAAACATTATATTTATTTCGGCATATCTGTCCACATTCAGAAATATTATTTAAAACTAGGTGTTTTAAAATATATTTGGGAAGATGTATCTGAAGAGGAGCTTGGTATATTTTTTGGTATATTGATAGCAATGGGTAGTCATAACGCAAACAATGAGAGACTTGAAGCTCTTTGGCACAGAAATGCATTTCCATTGTACCGAGCAGCTATGTCAGAAAAACGATTTTAAACCATTTTAAGGTTTATATGTTTCGATCAACAATTTATAATAGAGCAGCGATCCGTAACAAACAAAGCTGCCCTAATCTCCGAAATTTTTGAAATGCCAATTTGCGCGACAACTACAAACCACGGGAAAATATTATTGTGGATGAACAGCTCTTTCCTTTTAGAGAGCGAACTAAGTTCACGCAATAGCTTACATCCAATCCCGCCAAATACGGCATAAAGCAATGGTGGGTATGGGATGCCAAATCATACTACCCCTTAGCTGGGCAAATATGTACAGGAAAACCGGGAGGCGATAGAGAAAATAACCAAGGAGAAAAAGTAGTGAAAGATTTAGTGGAACAGTATAAAAATACAGGACGCAATGTCACTTGCGAGAATTTTTTAACAAGTCTTTCTTTAGCAGATACTCCAGCAAGCTGGAAATTGTCCATGATTAGTACGATGAAAACGAACAAAACATGCGTGCCCTTGGATTTTAAACCCAGCAGTGGATTTAATTTCGACAATTCCATATGATGACACAATTTCAGACACAAAACAAAAACCAAATATAATTTTATTTTTTAATCTGACAATGGGAAGCGTTGACGTAATGGATCTTATGCTGAGACAGTATAAAACAAAACGCAAACCAAATCGCTTTTATATTTGTTCTATTTGCAAAAATAGATGGAAGTCGTTTCTTTTTGCAACAATTGGCAGAACAATTGTGAATGCCAACGATTTTGAAACGAGCTAAAATTCCGAGGGTTATTTCATATTTTCCGACAAAGAGTGCAATTGAATGCATTAGGGTGTCCCTATTCATACATTGAGCAATACCACAACAGAGAATTTTGTCCTAGATCGTGGGAATTCAAAAGTGAAAGGTGCAAACAATACGCACACAATGTATAAAAGACTAATATTTTATTTGTATAACTCTGTTTTTATTCCTGTAACACTTATTGTTTTGTAAACTAATAATTTTGAACGTAATAATAATGAAGAAAAAAAGACAAAATCGAAACAAATTACGGTAAATTATATATTTTTTTTTATTTTTTTTAGATCCACACGAAAAACATAAAAAATTAGTCACTGACTCCAAACCATATCCATATCGTAATGACGTATGCCCGACTGCACTGCCTCATCTGTAATTATGGGCGGTATAAACAAACAGGAATCAGAAGCACATTTTTCAGGTCTCAAAGGAAGCATTCATTGCCTCGGCTTTTTAAGACGGTGTAAGACATACTTCACCCCATCTGATCTCCTCACTATTTATACCGCTTACATCCCACCGAAAATGGAATACAACTCTCATGGATGGGCCGGTGCTTCAAATACTATTTTGAAGTTAATCGACCGTGTACAGGAAAGAGCGAAGAAACTCATAGGAGACAGTAGGGTAGCCAACTCTATTGACTCTCTTGAGCATCGTCGCAACGTGGTGTTCGTTTCGTTGTTCTATCGTTACTATAATGGGATGTGTTCTGATGAAATCTCGGAACTTGTTCCCGAAACCCGGTCATTCACGCGCATGACGCGTTCAGCATTAAGAGCGCATCCATTTGTGGTCAACTTGGCATCGAACCGCACTACGCATTACAGAGAAAATTCGTTTTTTGGCCGAGCAGCACGTATGTATGAGGAATGAACTACACGCAGAGGTCCTTCAGTTCTGATGTGGGAAAATTTAAATCAAATGTCAATAAACACAGCACAATACATTGCATGTGTAGGGGTCATCCCCTGAGTGCCGGTCCAAGAAAAAAAAATATATAACCGTAAATATATAAGTTATAGCTGTTTTAAATATTGAATATTTACATTTGTAAATAGTACCCAAGTTAGGGTTAATAACTTGTTTGAAAAAAAGATAAGATGACCGATTTAAACTTACAGCCAAATGAATGGAAAATAGAAAACATGCATGAAACATTCCGTAGCTTTTTGTTTTGGCGTGTGAGGTAGGGTTGAAAATGCCTTCGCGCTTACAGAGACCGTCGTCATCTGCGTCGAGTGGTGTTACCACTAAAAAAATTTCCTCCTCCTGGGAAGGCCCAGAGCGGCGTCCCAATCCGGGCCGCTCTTACCCACGTCTGGGTCCGCCAAATTTGTAGCCGGCACCATGACCCCAGCCCGTATCCCCTGGTCCCCGATGTCCCTCTTCTTTATCCATAGAACGTACCCTACGTATTGCGCACAGCGTCCCAATTGTCCTCGCAATCGAGCATCCTCCCTATCACGCTGGCAGCTGTGAACCCGCCAAACCGCTGCGTCATTGCATTTCTTTCAGTATGCCATCTGATGCAGTCGAAGAAAGTGTGTTCTGCATCATCATCTGTCATACCATAGTAAATGCAATCGCGACCATCTGCCCTGCCCATCCGGCATAGGTACTTTCGGAAGTATCCGTGGCCCGAGAGGAATTGTGTCAGGAAGTAGTTAACTTCCCCAAATTTCCTCCGAATCCATACTTCCACGCATGGAATGAGCCTCGCCGTCCACCTGCCGACCGTCTCCGCGGTCCACCTGTCCTGCCACCGCCGGACAGTTTGGGGTCTCAGACCAATAGCACCAACACCAGGGCCCTCCCCCATAGAGCCTCCCTACGCTCGTGCGCCAAGAGGTCTATGGGTATTTCTCCACATATCACCAGGACCGCAGCGCCCGAGACCATGCGGTAAGCCGAAGCAACCCTAAGGGCCGCCGTCCGCTTTACCGCCTCGAGCACCCTGCGTTTGGTTCTCTCACCCAGTACATCATCCCAAATCTCGCTCCCATGCAGCAAGATCGAATTCGTGACTGCCATAATCAGCCTCCTTTCGCTCTGTGTCGAGCCGCCGCAATTGGCCATGAGTCTGCTTAACATGCCAGTTATCCTTGCCGGCTTAGTCGCCACATGCCGTATTTGGGCCCAGTAAGTCAGTCTGCAGTCGAGTCTCACGCCCAAATACCCTATGGGTAACCAGAGACACATCCCCTATTCGCATGCTGACGCCGAGTGGTATGTGACCCCGCGTCATCAACATCACCTCGGTCTTCTCCCGGCCAATTCTAAGCCGTGGTCCTCAAGCCACATCCGGGTCCTAATCATGACCAAACTTGCCCACACACTCTGTTTTATTGTTCATTTTAAAGCAACCGAACATATGCCTCTTGTCATAAAAATAATTTTCTTTAAATTGGAAATGAATGAATAAATCAATCTTGTTTGAACTTTTATATACGTTGTTCATTTTTAGGCAATCGAACCACTTGCAGGTTGAACACTGCCCTATTGTTATCATAGGTCGAATCAAACTTGTCAACTCGTATACTTGTCTTTTCCACTCAACACACAAAATTTTGATAAACATTGAAGTACAAAAGCAAGAAATCATTGTGTATGAATTCGTTCATTCCTATCAACAAAGGCATATGCGCAATAGTAGTGGTAGTAGTAGCTACTAATTTTGACTAATTGTCGTACATTATGTTATCGTAGGCAAATAAAAACAAATAAATAAAATGAATACAAAAACATTTAATTTTAATAACTTTTAAAAAGATTTTTTGCACTTTTAATAAGAAATTTACTAAAACAAAGCAACATAAGGAAAACAAAAAAATATTTCATTACTAGATGTTTACACATCTGCCCTGTGATCGGACTCACATTTCTTTTTTTTTAATGATCATACTTGTCACACACTCTCATTTGTTTCAAAAGAAAAAAATAATAAAAATAAAGTCTCATAAACCACCGTGCATTTTCCCATATAAATATATTCCCTCTAACTTTGTTTTTGTTGAACAATGTTTATCAATGTTGAATTGGTTATGTTGTTTGCATTGTTGGTATATCATACTGCTCAAGCCACACAGACGTTATGTTCAAACATGTTGTATGAATTAATGAGAATAAGAACGTTTGAACACAATCAATTTACTGGAAGCTTTTCTCTTGCCTGTGCGATCTTGTTCATAAAATGCTTTTGTTAATTATACTCATAATCAGAATTTGATGTCTACAGCAGAATGAATATGATTTTTAATCATCATTGAATTTTTCTTTATTCTTTAAAATGAACAAAAATTTGTGTGCTGAATAAAAGCAAGAAAAATCGTGGTTTTGAAGTTCTCTGTTCCACACCAAAGATCCCATCGTGGGCCAGATTCCATATGTCCGGGCCCAGCACAGATCCCTGGGCCGCTCCGGACGTGATCATCCTACTCCTTCCCGATCGTCCAGGTAACTACGGAGAATTCTCAACAAGTATCCGGGAATATGGAACCTCCCTCGTAGCGCCTCCAGAACATCAGCTCATCGTAGGCTGTTGAAGGCGTTCCGAACGTCGAGTGTAGCCAGGACAATTATGCGCTTCGGATAATAGCGTCTTCTACTCTGGGCGCGCTCGAAGCATCCAAACACAACCGCAATCGCCCCGAGCGTCGATCTGCCAGGTCTGAAGCCATGCTGTCCATCCAACAGCCCCCCGGCCATCCTTACGGCCTCCGCCAACCTTCTTTGCAGTAGCTTCTCCAGCAGCTTGTCGGCACCATCCAACATGCAAAGTGGCCGATAAGCCGATGGCTGGGTCTGCTCGCCACTGCCCATGCCCTTGGAGTGGAGCCAATAAGCCCCTTTTGTGGGTTGGGCTTCGGCCTTCAGATGCATGTAAATCCCACGAGTGTGGGGGAAAAAAGGTCGACCGGGTCATAGCCCCCGATAACCCAGCAAAGCCAAAACATTATTCACCGAGGTGACCAGGTATCGGTGAAGTTCCGTTTGCGACTAGCCTATTTTCTGAAGGGGGCCTCTAGCCAAGCTGATCCCAGGCACGTGTCGCATTATCATGATCCAGCCTCCTATATCGTTGCTTACTTTAGCCATGACCCAGCATACTAGGACAGTCCACAGTGTGGGGGTGGGCGAGATTTCTTAGAAAGACCCAGACTTGAGCATGTTAAAGGTGGCCGCCGCGTGGGGGCAGTAAGTCATCTTGTGTGCTTGTCCATAAGAATCGTCCTCTGACTTTACCATATGGGTCCACACCTGACCACCACTACCGTAGCTTAGTAAATAGCCATACCAGATAATCATGTAAAAATGCTAATATTTATCAAAGGCACTAACCATTCGTATACTCGTTAGTAAAAAACACAACCTTCACAACATAATCTAACAGCAAACCAGTAAGGCCATTTATGTATTCTTCCAACCAAAGATATATTATGCACCCCATACACATTTCAGTTTAATTGCCACACACTTCATAAACTGAATTGAAAGATTTTTATTCAACTGTCAAATTTATATTTTCTTTTTACAATTTTACAAATTTTTATTACATTATTACAAATTTAAAAACTTCTATGGCAATGACTGAAAAATGAAAAATACTTGCATTAATGGTTATTTATAAGGATTTTCTTCTAGCAATTGAAAAATTTCTCGCCAAGCATCAATGTTTGGCACCAATGTCATTTTTTATTTAAAATTCTATGAAATTTAAGACAATTTTAAATTATTATTAATTTTAAAAATATTAAACTTTTTTTTTGCCAAAGAAAACTACAAACATATGTAAATTTTGACAGCTAATCAAGAGACTCGGCACGATCGAATTGAAAGACTTAATAGCCAACTTGAAAAAATCAAAATCTTTTGATTTTTCTTCAACCAACTCGACAACTGCCAAACTAATCAATTGACAAAGCCATACACGCCTTGATTTGTACAACAATCGACTCAGTTGACAAATGAATTGAAACGTGCATGGGGTGCATTACATACGAGTACATGAAATTTTTAATTCACACAAGCTGTGGCTGCTTAATGCAGGGCTGCCAAAACATGGAATTTTTCCCCAAAGTTTGGGATTTGCCACCTTTTTTTGGGACGAAATGTTTCGTTTGGGGATAGGAGATTTTCTTGGGGATATTCAATAAATATTATGGGAAATTTTTGGGGATGAGAATGGGATGGGGATGAAATTGTTTAAAATTATATTTATTATCGATAATTTTTTAAAATTATGTTTGATAAAAAATTGTAAAATTTGTGTTGAAGTTATTAGTTATAAAGCGTAGTGGCAAAAACTTCCCGTTACGAATTGGAATAATTACTTTGGCAACCAGTTTCCAAAAATCTATATGAGTTTTGGTCAAAGGTGTATAGTTCCCATCATGCTGGAGCATTTAATTACAAAGAACTTTCTGAAGCACTACTCAAAATATTTTCTATAAAGAACTTAAGAAAAACAAATTTACGTAATAATATGCGATACGAATTATTAAAGTCATTGTTGCGTATCTGAGCATAAATAACATTTGATGTCAGTCATTTGAAACCTCCAATGAAATTTTAAATAAATGTAATAGAAAAACCATGTATGATATGTTGGATAATTGTTATAGTAACAACAGTGAGGTTTATGAATTGTTGGCTAATTTGCTTGATATCAACAAATAAGCATTTCTGTGTCCTCGTTTTTGTTGTTCCTGTTTTTCGTTTTTATCTTGGGGTTTACATGATAAAGTTTTGCATTTAAAATTTTAATGCACTTACACTTTTTCACTGTTGTGCTTCTTGATGGTGAATAATATTGCCTACATTGCCTAAAATTGCTGTGATAGCCGTCAACTTAAATGCTTTTGTGCAAATAGTATGTGTGAAAAATTTGATCATGTATTCTCTACAAAAAAAAAATACAGAGACGAGTATTTGTTAAACCCAAGCGAACGATAAGCATTGCAGTAGTAAGCCACAGTAGTTTTGAAAAATTTGATACTTAAATATGTTGGTATTTATTACAAATATAAATATAATCTATACCAGCTACATATGTTTATTTTGATGTTTGGGGTATTTTCAAAATTTATTTGGCGATGTCGAGAAGTGTCTGGCAGCACTGGCTTAATAAGAGGTGCCAGGGTTGCCAACTTCCTCCGATCATGCTCTGAATTTTGTATGGAGAAATTGTTTTCGAAACTCCATAAACATACTACTTCTGCTAAACTATATACGCAAAGTTTATACGCCAATGTACCTGAATATTAAATATTACAAGTCTGTTGTTGTAATTTCATATTGTTCTTAAAGAAAACCGTAACCATGTAGAATATCCGATGCACCTGAGAGTATATAAAAAACCTTTCATAAACTTCAGTTGCACGGAATATGATTGACATAACTGATAACTCTATCATATTCGAGTCACCATATACTCTAAATATTCCTTATGAATATCAAGAACAATATCTGGAAGACAATTATCCACCACTGCGTGATCCGTGAGTTATGGCGGTGACCTTAGAAAGCCGTGGAAAAATCACTAGACTTGACAGCAATCAAGACCTTCAAAAATAATTCCTTTTCGATTATTTCCTAAACATCGTCTTTTTGTTTTTTTTTATTACTGTATTTTAGGGGAAATTTTGGCATCTGAAAATATCCTTCCGTAATATATATATATATATATATATATATATATATAGGGTGGGCCAAAAGTCATGCCTGCGTGTTAAATTTTGAATAACTTTTTTGTTTATTATTATTTTTTTTCAGATTTTATTCATCGAAAATCTTATTTTTACACGCAGGCGTGATTTTTGGCCCACCCTGATATATATTTATACATACATGCAAGTATAAAAATAAGATCTTTTTATTTTCTTGAACCGACACTCAGGAGATGACCTCTACGCATGCGATACATAGTGTTGGAACTAACAAATAAACTTTTGTGATTCAGTGTAGAGAAAATAGTACTTATGGACATTTATTTGAATTTTTCCACGTCAAAAGTACTCTATTCCGCATATGTACTGGTCGACCACAAAACGAGGTTTCTCAGTAATTCAGTGCCAAATCGACCATAAATGGATGCGCTCTTTAATGATGAGCTCGTTGTGCGCACGAATGACCGGATAATGACAAGTTCCCTGATTTGATTGGAACACATCCCATTATAAAACAACTAAACGTACCCCACGTTGCGGCGATGCTCAAGAGCGTTAATAGGTTTCGCTACCCTACCATCTCCACTGAGTTTCTTCACGCTTTCCCGTAGACACTCGAGTAACTTCAAAAGTGTATAAAAAGCACCGGCCGGAGAGTTGTATTCCATTTTCGGTCGGATGCTGTGAAGTATGTCTTACACCGTCTTAAAAAACCGAGGTACTTGAATGCTTCCTTTGAGACCAGAAAAATGTGCTCAGTCCATCGAACATCGCACTGAATTTTCATGACAAGAATATCAAGAGCTTCTGATTCCTCAATGTTTATGCCACCCATAATTACAGATGAGGCAGCTTGATCGGGCATGCGTCTATTTTTTTTTTATCTTGGACCAGCACTCAGGAGATGACGCTTACACATGCGGTGCATTGTGCTGGAACTAGAGGAAAGGGATAGTAGGAGAAATGATAAAAGCTGAAGCTTCACTGCTTTTTTGCACGTTATTTTTTTTTTAGTATTGCAGCATCTCTGATATCAAGGAGACGTATTAAATTTTGAAACTTCGTTTTTAGTAGCCATTTTTAGTAATTATTTTACTTCGCCGGTGCTAAGCAATACCGTCGAAGGAGAACGTTCTGATGTGCCTGTGGATTGGATACAGCTGAAGCCGTTACTGTTCAGTGATCAGTAACTGTGCCACTGAAACCTTGCATCAACAACTGACACAAATACACATCAGAAAAAATACGAGATGTTTTTATGAATCTGAAACTGGCGTTGAACCGAGAAAATTTTTTCGTTTTATAGTCAACGTCCACCCTCACCCTCAATGTGTAATTATGCAGTATTGGGACTTTTTAACATTGAAATCTACCCTTTTCGTGTGACCCCATTCCGATATTCTTCCATGATCATAGTCGATGTCGGCCTACGATCAAATATGTATGAGTGCGGCTGTCATCTGTAAAACAGTGGATAGAGTTGAAAGTTTAAGAAAGATAAGAAATAGGGTAGGAGATAAAATGAAGCCTTGCTTTACTCCTTAGATGAGATCCCGTCTATAACAACTCTTATACCACGATCCCTGAAAAAGTTCGATATAAATAGAGAGAAGATATAACCGGCACCTAAAGTAATAAGTCAAGACAAAAGTATTCCGTGCTACACACTGTCAAATGCTTTGGAAATATCTAAAACCACCACCATACTTTTGCCACTAACCACGGTATGTCCATAGGGCGATCTTAGACTTAAGATCCCACCTCCTTCCGAACGTATTCTTACAGGAGTATAAGGCTACACAACCTTTCTTATTCGCTCCTCAATGTGCTCCCTCCAGTTTAGCCTGGAGTCTAGGATCACCCGCGCATGTGTATTGCATTATTACATTACAATAATGTAGTAATCCATTATTGCAATATATTCATGTACTTATCATACGCTTCATGTAATGAATTTCGAGCTGACTATTCCTACAAAGCAGGTTTCGGGACCGATTGTTCCACTATAAGCAAGTTATTATAAGCACCGATTTAACGAACATATATATTGCCGAATCCTGCAAACTATCCACAGTATCCCGAGCATAACAGGTATCTACACAACTGGACAAAAGGCCCCGAGCACAGGCGATAATTGTACACTCGGCTAGTTCCAAAGTAAAAGCCGAAGATTCGTTGTAATTGATCTATTTAATGAAGTTTGATTTTTGTTAAAATCTGGAAAATAGTAAAATAAATCTTATTATTTATACTTAAGGTTCGTGGCTCCTTAAATAGACTCTAGCCATGACTGAGCTGGTTCAACCGAAAACAAATCCACGTTACAACTTCGAAGAGGAAATGAAATTTTTACATAAATTATAAGTATAAAAATAATACTTTTTATAACAAAAAAATGCTTATGTAGATATTTGTTTGCAATAGGGATAGCGAAGCGCTACTTTCCTATATTCTAATGATTCTGTGTAGTATTTTCTGCAAAAAATGTTAAAGTAAAGTTTTACAGAAAATTACTTCAATAAGTTTTTGTACAACATTTTCCCAAATTTTTAGTAGAATTTGACAGTAACGCAACACGTGTACAGTTTCCATGGCAATAACACATCAATTGACCTATGAATTCTCCCTCATCGCACCTATTCTCCGGATTTATCGCCGAGTGACTACTTCTTGTTCCCAAACATGAAGAAATCGCTCTACGGAAAGAGATTTGACTCCAACGGCGAAATCACCTCACACACAAATATCCTTTTTTGGGAGGGGTAAACAATTGAAGAAACAGACAAAGGGTATGAAAATAAAACAGTTTTTTTATTAAAAAATGATGTGAAAATTAACAAGTTAAACAAAAACAAAATAAATGATTACAATTTAAGACTAATTAAGAAAAAAGAAATCATTTGGAGAATTTAACAGTTTCGTTTATGGATTTATCTCCTTAAAGTTTATTTCATTACACGTTAATTTGTGCACAACAACTTACTTTTCCAATTGCTGACGCAGTTCTTTTTCAAATATTGGTGACCCGCATTGGTTCTGTAATGACAAAAAATATAAGAAAGAGAATTAAACATTTGAATGAAAATACTACATAAAAAATGAAATATTAATTATTAGTTTCATTTAATATTCTCTTCACTGCCAAAAATTCTTTAACCAAAAATGAAAAGCACCGAAACATATAGATGCCCCAAAGTTATATTCGCGTATCTCCAAACATTTTTTGTTGCGAAATCGAATCTAAAGTTTCAACATCACATACAAAAAATTTTACATTGAAAAAGTGGTCTAATATTTTTGTCAGATATTATGTGTTAAGTTCTTTGCGAATTATGCAAAATTATTTAGTCATAGAAAAATAATTTTAAGTTATAAATATTTTCACTTCCAACATTTTATTGCATATACAGGGTGGCGCAGAATGAGCTGTATGGTTTGAATTCTTTATCACTTTTTTAATTATTATTTTTTCTTTCTTTTTTGTTGGGGAATTAATTATGAATCATTATACGATAGAACACAGCACATACTGCAGGTGCCTCAATGGCTTTGTTAAGGGACATAATCGGCGAACGCATTATTTCGCGCACAAGGGAATTTAACTGGCCTCCATGTTCACCAGATTTAACAGCTCCTGACAGTTTTCTTTTTGGGATATTTGAAAGAAAGAGTGTACGTTAGCAAACAAAGAACCATACTCCAACTAAAAACCAACATTCGAAATGAAATCAATGTCATTACACCCGAAATTTTGCGATTACACCCGAAATTTTGCGAAAAGTTATGGAAAATAATTTAAAAAGAGCAGGTATGAGAGAAGCATTAACTGGACATCACTTACAGGATATCATTTTTCAAAGTTAATTGCAAAAAATTCCCCAATAATATACTGCATATAAAAAAAAATTATAATAATCGCATAAATAAAAAAGTTATAAACCATTTAAACAATATAGCTCATTCTGCGCCACCCTCTACATACATATATTGTATTACATAAATTATTGTATATATATGTATGTATATATATGAAATTGTGTATATATATAAAAATATACGTACGTGAACATAACTTATTATTTATTTTTATAAACATACGTCATGATAACTAAACTTTTTTTTAATAAAAAATTTCATATACTTTTTAGCGTATATCTACAATAATGTTACTTATCATATAATAATGCGTTAAATTTTAATCGAAAGTGCAGGGTGGCGATGGCACGATTGTTGGTAGTCTGCACGTTGACTACGAATCCAAAAACAGACCTGGGTTCAACCCCAGTTTCAGACTAAAATTTTAAAATAAAAATAAACATCTCGCATTTTTCTGATGTGCATTAGTGTGTCTTTGTGTGTCAGTTGTTGTCGGAAGGTTTCAGTGGCGAAGGTATAATCACTGGTCACTGAACAATACCGGCTTCAGCTGATAGCAATCCACAAAAATAAAACAATAATAAAAATGGCTACTGAATCGAAGCTTCAGCACTGCTACGAGTATAAACAAAGAACGTGCAAAAGCAGAGCTGCAAAAATAAATAATTAAGCTTCACCTCCTGTCATTTCTCCTACTATCCCTTTCCTATAGTTCCAGCACAATGCTTCGTATGTATTCATAATAATATCTGGAGACTGTACAGATCGATAGATATACAAAATTTATACCAAGAAGCCATTTTATATTATTTTTTTTTTGATTTTGTAATATATTTATGTACATGAAGATAACTTCGGTGCGACGATATGTATAAGAAAAAATTTACATGAAACACTAAAGATTTATTTAAAACTGCCAATATTCAACAATAAAATGAACATGAATATGCTTTTTTGTGTTAATACTATAATCATTATTTTTCTGAATTAAATTTATGTTCTAAAGCAGTTAAAGCGCAACAAACAAACAAACTTACTTTCCCATTTATAAATACTAGATTAAATTAGAGCACTTCGCTGTCCTCAAAAATTCGTGTAGAAAAATTATTTCAATTTTAGTATAAATTTTTTAAAACTTTTATTACGCACTCTCGCATAAAAATTAATATAATTTATTTATAACACAAGCCCAATTATTAAGAAACTCACTATGCACTTTTGAATTTGTTTGGGGGAATATTCATTTAAAATGATAATGCTATGTAGCATGCACAGTTTGTCAATACAGCCGACACACAAGTAATGCAACAAACAGTTATAAATGCCGACACATTTACATTAAACAAAGGGGTGTCAAATAACCCAAATTCTTCAAGTGCAACATTTCGTAATGTCTGCATTGCATATGCAATGCATATGAATTTGAGCTTCTTTTAGCGAGCTCACAGATAATCAAACCTACATAAAATAAGTGTTTTATTTGGTTTCCACTACATGGCGATCCTGCCATTCTTTTACTACATGGCGATCCTGCCACTGATCTTGGGAATGAGTGCTCAGAACTAAGCACCACCCTGAGACAGAAGTGGCAAAATTTTAATTTGTCCTGACGGACCAGCCACAACGATCCGTCAGTTGCGAGAAGGAAGGTATCACCTGGCCAAGAGGTGACATGGTGGAGCCAGGACCTCAACCATTAACCAAGAAGGCGCCAACATCAGAATAAGGCACCAACATCAGAATGAGGCACCAACGGAAAACACAACAACGTCAACCCAGCAAATACTGCTAGATATTAAGAAAAACAAAAAAAATTTTAACTTAGCTTATAACGATGTGCGTTTCAGCCGCACTGGTAGGGCCTATAAGCGAAATCATCGCTCGAGGCAAAAATTTAATTTTTATATATATATAAGTGATTAATTAAGAAAAAAAAAAAAAAATTTTTTTTAATAATAAAATTGTTGTACTTAAATAAGAGAATATTCCTTTTTGTTCAATCCCTTATATTGTGAAATTTACCTGATAAATAGGAGAAGAAGAACAATTAGGGCTAAGAACCCAATAGATTTGTAATATATAGAATATAGAAAAGGAAAAGAGGAAGAAAAATTTTTTTTTATTTTTTCACTGATGAAATAGTTGAGGGAAAAAATCATTCAGTTCAGGACTAGCTTTAAAAATATAGGAAAAGTAGAGAAAGAAAAGAAGAGAAAAAAAACTATGAAAACTTACTTAATTTGAATTTAAACTGTTCAGCATAGCTTTGAAAATGAGGGGAAAAAGAAAGAAAAGAAAGGGAAAAGGAGAGAAGAGAAAGTAAGAATTGGGCAAGGATTAGAAATTTTTTATAATTTTGATGGAATGGAAATATGTTTGATGGCGATTACTGCACTTTTGGCAGCCCAATTCATTATTAAATTATATTGCCTACATCGCAATCAGTTGAGGAGGAAATATTCAAGTGGAGCAAATGATTTACAACAGGATGGAAAACCAACGTGACACAAAATGAGGCAAAACGTGATACAAGGATAGAGCATCAATTGAAAAAGCCCAGTATATATGTTCCTGTAACAACATATATACAAATTAAAAATTTGTTTATTAAAGGGAATTTTGACTTAGGACAATTTTTCCCTAGGCTCGAATAGTGGCCGATAAACTGAATATTACAAGTGAGAAAATTTTCGAATTTATCTCGATTAATGATTTTAAAAATATGGGTAATGAATATTTAAATAAATTGATACTAAATGAGGTGACCTACATTAAAAATGATGCGAATGATGCAAATGGAGTAAGAGAGAACTAATGAAACAATACCATGATAATCCTGCTGAAGGAGGTCATTCAGGTGTTTCTAGAAATCTAGGTAAAATCGGAAGATATTACTATTGATAAAAAAATCACACGAATTATGTTAAATCATGCCAACAGTGTCAGAAGGCTAAGGTAATAGGACGCCAAAAGAGTCCTTTAATAATAACTCCAACACCTCCGAGACTATAATATGAGACTTAAGAAAATATTTGGTGACAGTTCCTATAAGGGACAAGAGAGCCAGAACGGTCGCAAAAGCGATTTTTGAAAACTTTATTTTGACCTACGGTCCGATGGAGACGTTCATTACGGACATGGGCACGGAATATAAGAATTCTGTTCTGACCGAACTATGTGGATTACTTGGGATAGACAACTTGACATCCACAGCACACCATCAACAAATGTTAGGGAAGATAGAAAGAAGTCATGGAATTTTTGACGAATATGTACGTTCATACATATCTGTAGATAAAACTGATTGGGATGAATGGCTCAAATATTTCACTTACTGTTTTAATACAACGCCATCAACAGCATACAACTATTATCCATTGTAACTAATTTTTGGTAGAATTCCAAATAGATTTAGTGAATTTATACAATGTAGATGACTAGACAAAGGAATCAAAATTTAGATTAGAAGTAGCATATTAGAGAGCTCAACAATTATTAGATAGAACTAAAATTAAGCAAAAGTTAGATTACGATAGAAATATAATAGAAATTAATTTTGAAATAGGAGATTTAGTTTTAAACAAACAAATAGTAAAACAAATAGTACATAAAAATAGACTTAAGTTATACAATATTTAATAAGCCTTTAGTATATGTATTCCTGGCCAGGATATTTTAAGAAATTAAAACAATAATATACAATAATTTAAAAAAAAAAAATTATATTAAAAAAATAAGATTTTAAAAAGTAGGAAATAAATTTATATTTACACAGAAAAAAAAAAATATACATTTTAAGCACTAAAAAATTTAAATATATATTTAATGATTGTAAAAGGGAATTTTTGGAAAACATAAGAATGTCCATAAAACACAAGTTATATGAACATTCTTGTAAAAAGTGGAGGTGTAGCATGCACAGTTTGTCAATACAGCCGACACACAAGTAACGCAACAAACAGTTTTAAATGCCGACACATTTACTTTTTTTTTTTTTTTTTTTTTTTTTAACTTGGACCGGCACTCAGGGGATGACCCCTACACATGCGATGCATTGTGCTGGAACTAGGAAAATAGGTTATGGGGAGGAGGATAGAGGGAGTAGTGTTTATTGACATTTGATTTAAATCTTCCCATGCTAAAAGTGACAGGAAACACCTCTGCGGGTAGTCTATTCCACATACGTGCCGTTCGGCCAAAAAACGAATTTTCCCTGTAATGCGTAGTGCGAGTCGCCGTCAAATCGACCACAAATGGATGCGCTCTTAATGATGATCGCGTCGTGCGCGCGAATAACCGGGTTTCGGGAACAAGTTCCCTGATTTCATTAGAACACATCCCATTATAGTAACGATAGAACAACGAAACGCACCCCACGTTGCGACGATGCTCAAGAGAGTCAATAGAGTTGGCTACCCTACTGTCTCCTATGAGTTTCTTCGCCCTTTCCTGTACACGGTCGAGTAACTTCAAAATAGTCTTTGAAGCACCGGCCCACACATGAGAGTTGTATTCCATTTTCGGTCGGATGTAGGCGGTATAAATAGTGAGGAGATCAGATGGGGTGAAGTATGTCTTACACCGCCTTAAAAAGCCTAGGCACTTGAATGCTTCCTTTGAGACCTGAAAAATGTGCTCAGTCCATCGGACATCACACTGGATTTTCATGCCAAGAACATCAAGAGCTTCTGATTCCTCAATGTTTATGCCACCCATTTTTACAGATGAGGCAGCGTGATCATGCATACGGCGGTGTGTTAGCATGCAGCATTGGGTCTTTTGGGAATTGAATTCGACCCTGTTCGCGTGACCCCATTCCAATATTCTCGTGAGGTCACCTGTTAGCGAATCATTCATATTCTGCCGCGTCGCCGCGATCATAGTTGATGTCGGCCTACGATCGAATGAATATGAATGGCAGATACTGCTGTCATCTGCGAAAGAGTGGATAGGGTTTGAAGTATGACATAGGAGGTCATTAAGAAAAATAAGAAATAGGGTAGGAGAAAGAATAGAGCCTTGAGGTACCCCTGAATTGATATTGAACTCGTTTGATGAGATCCCGTCTATAACAACTCTTATAGCGCGATCCCTGAGAAAGCTCGATATAAATCGAGAGAAGATATCACCGACACCAAAAGCAATAAGTTTGGACAAGAGTGCTCCATGCCACACTCTGTCGAATGCTTTTGAAATATCTAGAGCCACTACCCTACTTTCGCCAAAATGGTGGATGGATCGACACCATTTTTCCGACAGGAAGGCTAATAAATCACCCGTGGAACGTCCTCCACGGAAGCCATATTGTCGGTCGCTAAGTAAGCTATTGGACTCCAGATATTTCATAAGATGGAAATTTAGCATACTCTCCATTACTTTAGAAATGGTAGAGCATATTGCGATTGGGCGGTAATTTTCAGGGTTGCTTGCCTCTCCCTTCTTGGGGATCGGCGTAACATTTGCAACTTTCCAGCACGACGGAAATTCGCCTGCATGATAGAGGGTGCTGAAAAGGATTGCCAGAGGACGTGATAACGTCGAAGAGCACTGCTTCAAGACCAGTGCCGGAATTCCATCCGGGCCAGGAGACTTATTTATGTTAAGGTCCGATAAAACCCTTTTAACTGCACGAGCCCGAAAGTATATCTTTGGCATAGTTACGGATACACGCTCGGATGCGGGCAGTGGTTGATTGCTTTCCGGCAGGTGAGAATTACCTGCAAACATTTCAGCTAGGAGGTTAGCTTTTTCAACCGGGTCAGTGAATATTTGATCAGCCTTTAAAAGAGACGGAATAGAAGAACTAGCGTTTCCCTTAACTCTTTTAACGAATGACCAAAAGCTTTGACTTCCCCGTGGGGCAGTAAGAACTTTAGCGCGAAGACTCTGCTCGTACAAAGCTTTTGCACGTCTTAGCACTTTGGCACACGAAGTTCTCTCCCTTTTGCGCATCATATCAGTATCTGCGTTTTTATTATTCCGCCAGACACTAAATGCTTCCTCTCTGGATCTGACTGCAAGTCTGCACGTCTGATTAAACCAAGACTTTGGTCTAGGCCTAATCGAAATTTGCTTTGATGGTATGAACGTTTTCATACCAAGCATTATTATATTTTGGACCATTTTAGCCATGGCATTGACATCATTGTCGAGGAAGCAGAGCCTCCAATTGAAATGCCGAAAGAAATCGTTGAGCTCAGCCCAACGTGCCTTTTCGTAAATATATTTCAAACGTTTCATAGCTGGCGGTGAAACGCCTCGAAGTTCCGCAAACGAAAAGGAGGCAGAAATGGTGCAATGATCCGAATTACCGAGAGGTGCGCTAATATTCATTTCATACTTTTCAGGGTGTGAAGTGAGAAAAAGGTCGAGGGTGTTGTGTTGGTGCCCGTCAACACATGAAATATGTGTTGGTTCATTCACTAATTGCGCAAGGTGATTGTGCGCTGCGAATAGCTCAGCATATTGGCCTTCTGGAGTTGTATTGCTCGAATGGCGGAGCCACGATAAATTATGGACATTGAAATCACCAGCAATAACGATTTCACTGTTCGGGTAATTTTCGAGGATCCCCGATATATTGTCGGAAAGGGCATCGAAGTTCTGTATAGTCTTCTCCCTTTCCGTGTTTGGGCTTCTGTAAAGAAACCCGAAATGTAGAAGATGTGCCCTGATTTTGAATTTAACCCAAAGACAGCTAAATTCGGGATCATGCGTGTCTAAAGATTGCTGGCACTGGTACACAACTTCATTGCGTATATAAATTGCAAGGCCCCTGTGTATATAGAAAAGAGATAGGAGGTGATACCCAGGTATGTGAAAATCCTGTGGGTCAGCATCCTCAGACACCTGGGTTTCACTTAAAGCGAAAACATCCGGCCGATGGAGACAAACGTGAGCATAGACAGAGAAGAAATTTGCCCTTAGACCACGTATGTTGCAGAAGTCAATTCTAAATCGGCCTGTCATGATTAACGCGAGAAAACTTAAACTTAAACAAAGGGGTGTCAAATAACCCAAATTTCTCAAGTGCAATATTTCGTAATGTCTGCATTGCATATGCAATGAGTATCCGATGCATATGAATTCACATTTGTTTCTGTTGTTGTTGTAGCGGCAAGCAGGTAAAATAACTTTACCCTAATCACGTTACACTGATTATTCCCAGGCTTCATAATTACAATTAATTTATTTTATATGTATAGCTATAAGAAAACTTAGGCATAAGAATTTGAGTGCATTATGAAATGTCACTCAAATTATAAATCTAGAATCTGCTCATAAGTTAGTATATAAGTAGGGTTAATTTTAAAATTGTCAACAATAATTAAACAAGACTTAGCGAGCTTCACTAGGAGCTCTAAGTCAAATTTAATAAACAATTAAGTGAGCTTCTTTTAGCGAGCTCACAGAAAATCAAACCTACATAAAATAAGTGTTTTATTTGGTTTCCACTACATGGTGATCCTGCCATTCTTTTACTAGAGCTAGCAGAGAAAATAAATAACAATGAAAAATTTATTTTTTAATTCGATTATAGCATACATGTAGCAATATTTATAAAAAAAAATATTTTCATTTAAACAAGTATATATTTGAAAAGTAGAAAAACGAATAATTAGAGAACAAATATCATTATTCTCAACACTTCCACCTTTGTTTTATTAATTATTCATTCTTTAACATTAGTTATATTTAGTAATTTCTTTTGTAAAAATATCTGCTAATTGTTCTGATGTAGACACATATTTTTCACATATTCACGAATAAAATGATTCTTTACTTCTATATGCTTGGTTCTTTTGTGAAACTGCGGGTTCTTAACAAGTTTTATAGCACTCTGATTATCCAAATGAAGAATAGGATATTGTACATTGTCACCCAGCAAATCATTCAATAATCGCTTAACCAAATAAGTTCTTTTACGCTTTCAGATGCAGCCATGTATTCTGCTTCGGTAGTTGAGAGAGCTACGAATGTTGTTTGCTGTTTTCTGGAAAATTAAGAAATTGCTCCACCTGATTATCAGCATCTGCAACATAATCAGAATCTGAGTAGCAATTTAAAACTAAATTACTACTTTTAGTCTAAACAATGCCTTGATAAGTAGTTCTCCTTAGGTATTTAAAAATACGCTTTACTGCTACAATGTGTTCTTCATTATAAGAATTTAGAAAACGACTTGCAAATGATACTGAAAATGCAGTATCAGGTCTTGTGAGTATAGCTACATACATCAAAGACCCAACTTTTTCTCTATAAGGAAAAATAATTTGTTTCGAGGTAGAACTGAATTTCTGAATATTTTTAGCTGGCGTCATTACAAACATTTTGCATATTAAACTTTTATTTTAGTAGTATTTTCTTTATATTCAGTGATTGACAAACTGATATCTTGCCTTACTCCATCATTATTTCCATGCCCAGATAAAAGAGTGAATTAAGTACTTTTATGTTCAATTCACTTCTCAAACAATTAACAAAATTATCTCTGATTTAATTAGTTGCAGAAGCAACTACTTATGTATACCATCGTCAATATAAATAAAGGGTGCCTGGTAGCAGATTTATATTTTTAAACTTAAATAAAAAACGTAAATAAAAACGTAAAACTTAATAAAAGTCTCTATGGGATAAACGAAGCATACAGCTGCTTGAATAAAAAAATTCAAATATTTTAAAGAAATTTTATTTTAAAGTTAGTAACGCTGACTCGTGTGTTTTTATTGGAGAAATTGAAAGTAAGAAAATAATACTAGCTATAGGGTGTCTGGTGGGAAATTTATATTTTTAAATACAATTATTTCAAAAAGTAATAAAAGGTGCGGAGGGAGGGTGGCGCCGTTGGAATTATCGATTGTGCGGATTTGTCAGTCACGATGTCGCAGTGGTCGAGTGAACACCGCGCGTTCGCTGTGGAGTCATTTTTTAAGAGTAATGATTCTTACGTAATTGCTTGTCGACAATTTTGTTCAAAGTTCGGTATTCGGCGAATAAGTGATGGGCCGAGTGTAAATTTAATTCGTTCCTGAGTACAGAGATTCCGCGCACCTGCTTCGGCTATGAATGCCCAACGGCTGGGGCCCAGTCGATCCGGAAACATTGAACTGGTTTACGTGAAAATCCACGACTTCCAAGAGCGATTATTCATGAAATTTTAAAAAAGGATCTGAAGGGTCTGGATGACATACTCTTTAAAAAATAAAATCCGCATTTCCATTCTATCGTTCAATGCTCTTAATAAAACTTTGTGTCAATTATTACGTTTTTTATTTACGTTTGAAAATATAAACTTGCTACCAGACACCCTTTACAATTCCTTTTTTAAAAAGCCTACACAACAAACAAAATGACTTGAGAAAGGTGAATCAGCCTTACTTTATGTTTCGATTCGAATCGAAATTTTCTGCGTTTGCCAACTTTGGTATTCTGCGTCCATTTCTTTTCGGTTGTATGTATTCTGCATTACGATAGTAACTACGTTTTTGTAATTTGTAACTTTACTAACGTAAAAATTTTGATTTTTGTTTGTGTACAAAATGTAAGTATGAATTGCAATAAATCTATTTTTTTAATTATTTTTTTGTTGTACTGAAATGTTAAAGATTTATTTAACAACTGAGCAGTACGAAAAGCCGGCGAGTTTCTCCATCTCTGCTTTTCAGTTCTTAACTCTTTATTCTGGAGCGCGTTATTTTCCTCTTACAAAAACAATGCCGCTGCTATCGATTCCATTTTTTTTCGAAATTAAAATAAATAAACTTTAATTTGCTTCTACAATGATGTATACAAAATTCAAATATCACTTCCGCCACTACAGGTTTCTTCAGACTGGAATAGTTTGGCCACAACTACTGTTTACTTATATTCTGCCTTTTTTACTTCTTTCCGTACTTAACTTATATTAATATAAGATGTTGTAGTTCCCACAATAATAAATTTTTTATTATTTATTTTATATATCACTGTTTTTGTGCATTAAATTTAAGTTTATACTTTTACATAATTGCTTATTTTTCTGTTTCTATTTCACACGTTTCATAGCAAAGCTGCTGCTTTAAACATCCTCTTCTCTTCTTCTTCTTCTTGCGATTAGGTTTTTTTACAGACCACCTTTTTCGATGCGTTCGTAACTGAATGCGGGAACGTAATCAAAACACAGAATAAGAATGATTATGATAAGCTTACCAATACAAGCTTGAAAAAGACTTGGGAATATATGAAAAAAGCTATCGTAACAATTGTAGAGAAATCAAAACGGAAGCCTCGTGAAAATATTATATGTGCATGATTGCTATAAGCTAATCCTTGCAATTGTAGCATAAGCTTACGAAAGTAATATTGTATTAACTTTTGTATAGAAAAGCTTATTTGCTTCAATATTTTTATAAGCTTTTTTACACAGTTGTGGAATAAGCAAACAAGTAATATATTATTTAGTGTTCGTTTGTCTTCTAAAACTTTTTCTATATTTATTAGGCATTTTAATTGTTTTATTGTTGGCACGCCCATACAAAGCAAATACTCATTTTTGTAAAACGGTTAGAGTAAAAGTTTCCGAATATAGTCCAAATTACTTTGTAATTAAAACAAATCATCAGTCAAAAACTGGGGCGTGGTACCTCCCATACAAACTAAATATTAATTTTATGATATCTTGAGAACTGTTAAAGTTAAAGTTTCTGTATTTGGTCTGAGTAACTGAGTAATGGTCAGTACAAATCGTCAGTCAGAAAGTGGGCGGAATTGGACAAGTGAGCGTGGTACCTCCCATATAAAGTAAATAATAATTTTTGTGTATCCTGAGATCGGTTAAAGCTAAAGTTTCTGATTTTGGTCTGAAGTAAATTTTTTTTTCGAGCACTTCAATATAGCTACAGAGCTGAAATGCGGTATACAAGAGAGTAAATAATGGGAAAAATAAGAAAACTCGCAATTTTTATCACGGGGTTAGGTTGATATTTTTTTGCATGTGATGAGAGCTGAAATTGAGTATACGGGTAGACACCCCGAAGGCAGGGTGAGAAGGTAAAACATAGATTGCTTTGAATCTAGACATATACATAGACTATATATTTTTGCCAAATATAAGAACATGGTGGGTGGTAGGGTGCATCGTCCGCGTCTCCGAAACTAACTAATCAACATAAAGGTCACATGAGGCATATATATTTTTTTAAAATTTTTTTTTTTTTTTTTTTTTACACAATATATATTATTTATTGAATCTTCAAAATCAATTGAACTAACAATAAGTATTCAAATCTTAAGAACTAATTGCTAATTATTATTAAGTACAGCCTAGCTGTACAAAATTATTTATTGCTCGTATAGTTTTATTTCCGCGTCTACTACGTTCGGGCTAGGGAAAGAGTATCCCTTCTTTTCAGTCGAATGAACCCTCTTTCGCTTAAAATATTTCGGGATAGTATATTTGGATGATCTTGGAGTTTGGTTAGGTATGACGTTGCGTATGTTGTTATCTCTTGTTTGACTGCCGGAATATTTAAATCCTTGTGTATGTTAGAATTTTTTATATACCACGGCGCATCTGTTATCATTCTCAGTATTTTGTTTTGACACCTTTGAATTTTTTCTATATTGGAAGCTGCGGCAGTGCCCCATAGCTGGATACCTTAGCTCCATATTGGTTATAAAATTGCTTTGTAAAGCAAAAGTTTACAGTCCAGTTTTAGCACAGAATTTCGACCAATAAGCCAATTTAGTTGAGTTGCTTTTAATTTCATTTGAGTTAATTTTGCATCGATGTGCTGTTTCCATGTTAGCCGTCTATCAATGTGGATCCCTAGATACTTGACCTCCAAACGTTGAGGTATTAACTGGTTGTTGATCAGAATAGGAGGACATGTGTCTCTGCGCAGGGTGAAGGTTATATGTACGCACTTATTCTCATTAACTTTGATTCGCCATTTTTTTAGCCAGCTTTTCAGCTGCGAAGTTTGGTGCTGTAGGCGACGAGATGCTTCGTCAGCACTTTCGTGAATGCTTAAGAAAGCTGTATCATCGGCAAAAGTTGAGGTATGGATGTTCGCGACTGTTGGCAAATCTGCGGTGTATATCAAGTACAGCAATGGACCTAATATGCTGCCTTGGGGAACTCCAGCTTCAATCGGCAGCGGTGATGACAGCCAATCACCTTGTTTTAAAATAAATTTGCGACAAAGCAGGTAACTTTCCAGTAGCTTACAAATATTTTCAGAAAGGTACTGGGTCAGTTTATATATTAATCCCTTATGCCACACTTTATCAATAGCTTGGGAAACATCGATAAAGAGGGCTGAGCAGTACTTTGTTTCTTCTAGGGTATGCTTTATAACATTCACAAGTCTATGTGTTTGCTCAGTTGTGCTGTGTTTACTTTTTTTTAAATAAAACTATTATAACAGCTACAGCAACACGTGGCGGGTTCAGCTAGTATTATATAAATCTCTGTATATAAAAATGACATGTTCGCATGCTTGTAGGTGTGTTGTGCCTTACGGACAGCTAAATGGCTTTTCTTAAAATTTTCGCAGTATTTCTCTGTACATCTGGAAGGAACTATAGGCTATATAAATTTCAAAAATTCGAACTGGGCTCTATCCCGCCCCCCGCAGCGGGGTTTGGAACAAGTTTCTAAACGTACGGGTGTTTCGAAAGCCCGCGCTACCTAGCTATAAGTCTAGCATCACCTTAAACTTCCTTGAAGTTTGAAGATGATAGAAGAGGCGACGCTTCGAAATCTTACTAGAAATTGAGGAGGTTATACTTGCATTTCCGTGTGACTGTAGAAATACAGTTTAATTCTAATCTAGTGCTACGGGGCCACGAAGCCCCACAGCTCTAACGCTCAGTAAGGGTTTAATGACTGATGTACTCTTAAGTGAGTACTTCGTGTACACCCCGAAAAGTTGGAGTTAGTGTGCTGGTTTGGGAAAGGATTCGTAGTGACTGTGCTGGCCACCAAAATATACGCTGGGAGATAAGTTTTTGGGTTGTTCGGGATATATATGTGAGTTTGACACATATATTCTGCTATAACTTTTACTTAACTAGGTGCTGTTGCCATTCAACAATGTGTCTCGAACAAACAGTATTACTGGCTTAAGCGTTCTTGACTTAAATACATTCTGTGTCAGTTTGGACGGCCCGAAATACCTTAGCAATGTGTAATTTATAAACCTGTTTTGCAACCTGTGTACGCTGGTAGTGGTGCAGGATTTTGTGTTTCCGAGTGCCCATGGGGGCGGTAGTAATCGTCTTCATTTCACTCAGTGTTGAGAGCACCGTGGAATAAGACGCTATGCGTAGGTGTCCACGCAAATCTTGAACACATTTGGGCGTTACCCCGCTCATATAAAGTCAATATTTATTTTTGTATATCTTGAGAACGATTGAAGCGAAAGTTTCTCAACATGGTCCAAATGATTTTGTAGTTAAAACAAAATGATTTTATTATATCTTGGAACGGTTAAAGCTAAACTATCTGTATTTGATCTGAATAACTTAGTGGTCAGTAAAAATTATCAGTCAAAAACTGGGAGGGATTAGACAAGTGGGTGTGGTACCTTCGATACAAATTAAATAGTGATCTCATTATATCTTTAAGACAGTTCATGTTTCTGTATTTGGTCTGACTAACTTCTAAATTTGGTAGAAAAGACTTTGCTATTAAAAAATCTGTCAAAAACTGAGAGAGATGGGACAAGTGGGCGTGGTACCTCCCATACAAACAAAAAAAATTAAAAATAGAGTTTTTGATTCATTATGATATATTTTGGATAATTTGTCCTAATGAAAATGTTTGATATTAGTAAATTTTTTTTATTTATTTATATCTACTTACATATTTATTAAAAAATATGACTGAATAATTTAAAATTCTTATCAGTATTACCTCCGCCATAAATCTTATATACTATATTCGACATGTCCAATTTTCCCTTTTCGTCCTTTGTCTTACTAAATAATCCATTTAATCTATGTTCTGTGAGCCATTCTATATTTATTAGTATCAAATATTTTTGCTCTATGCCTTTAATTCTAATTTTGTTTCTATTATGAAACTCCTTATCACGTATTGTTAATACTCTTTCTAAATATTAAATTTCTTGGTATTTGGTATTAACACCAAATGAAATGCCGCATATAGATCAGATAACCATATAATAACCCTAGATATATAATAGTAATGAATTTTGACTAACGTCGAGTAACGTTGAAAAAATAGTTACATAATAGAATAATAACTAATTATTCTTTCTGATGCTGTACGTTTCTGGTACCAATTATTATTATATTATATTATTTCCTCTTATTAATCTATATATCTACATGGAAGTCTTGAATTCTATTCCCCTTCCGTCGTAAATTTAATTGAAGAATCAAAACTGTTAAGCTCTGTTAACATATTGTCAATTCCATTTTCTTAAATGATGCAAAATCAATCATCAACATATTTCGTCATTATGTTTAATCATTAGGTTTAATCTCCAATTTTTCTATACACATATCTAACAATTTCTCCATACCTATATCTGTTGTAATTGGTGATGCAGGTGATCCCATTGGAAGAATTTCGTTGGAAAACATTCGTTTTCAATTTATTCTTATCTTTAATGGTAATAATTGTCTTTGTAAAAAGTTCCTTTACCATATGATTGCTTTTCGTCTGCAATTTTTTGTAGGATCTTTATTCAATAAATTATATTTAGAAGTATCATCTACAGAATAAATAATATTTCTTATATTATAATCTTGTCTACTTATAGCCATTGCAGAAACACGTTTATTTATATTTATTCATGTTATATAAAATTTATATTTACTTTATATAGCATAAATATTTCTCTATTAGTTAATTTCATCTTATTCAAATCATAGCAAGAAACTGAGCTTAATTACAATTTTTATTTTGATAGATAGTGCTTTAATTCGAACGTCATTTATCAGATAATGACTTATTATTCAATAAGAATATTCATATGATGATGTGCTTAATACGGTATTTATGTTTTTAATGCAAAGTTTTGTTTTACATACATGTATTTTTTATTTCATAATATAAATGCACATATGTATAAGATCAGATGTGATATTGCATTTTGTAATATCTTGTTTTTAATTTAGCATTGTATTTTTTCACGTTTTATGTTATATTTTATGTTATCTATATTAGAAGGTATATTGATTGAATCTTGTATGGAAATTTGTTTATTAAACCTTTTATAAATCCAAAATTTTTTTATAAATACTGCAGTAAATCTATATTTTCACTTCTGAATAAACTTTTTTCTATTTAAATGAAATTAAAATATTAGAATTACATAGGTATTATTTTTTTTATTTGTGGTCCGTCCATTTTATGACAATAATATTGTCACAATTCGGACAATCGGACTTCATTTTCATTGACTCATAATTTTCACAGTTATTTGTTATTGTTATTTAGTGCACCGTACAATAACAACATTGGCAGATATATATATATCTGTTGGCAACGCTTCTCATAAATAGATAAAATAGTCTTAGCATTTTTCAATAATTTGGTTAAAGGTCAAATGACAATTTTGGTATTAGTAGTTTTTATTAACACAAAAAACAAATGAAAAGAATTATTTCCATAAAAAAAGTTATAAAATTTCCAGAAACTTGAAAATAAAATATAAATATGCCTAAGTAAAATATAAATATATCTTTTCCTACCCTATTTCTAATTTTTCTTAATGACATTCTATGTTAAACTTCCAACCATATCCACTCTTTTGCAGATGACAGCAGCATTCATATTCATATGATTATAGGCCGACAGTGATCGGCACGATGAGGAAAAATATCGGAATGGGGTCACGACCAGGGTCGATTTCAATGCTCAAAAGACTCAATGCTGCATGCTAAAAAATCGACCTATGCCCGATAACGCTGCATCATCTATAATTATAAGTGGTATGTATAAATATTTTGGAATCAGAAGCTCTTGACGTTCTTGGCATAAAAATTCAGAGTGATCTTTGATGGACCGAGCACATTCTCAGATTTCAAAGGAAGGATTCAAGTGCATCGGCTCAAAATGAAGGTAGAAGACATACTTCACCCATACAACTTCACGAATACAACTGTCATATATAGTCCGGTGATTCAAAGACTATTTTTAAGTTACTCGATCATGTACAGGAGACCGCGAAGAAACTCATTGCGGATGGTAGAGTAGCTATCTCTATTGAGCATCGTCGTAACATGGGGTGCGTTTCAGTGTTTTATAATTACTATAGTGATTTGTATTCTAATGAAATGAGGTAACTTGTTCCCAAAACATGCTCTTTCAAACGCACAACGCGTTCATCACTAAGAGCAGTTCCAATTGTGATCGTTTTGGCAGCGAATTACAATTATACATTACATTTGGCTGAACAGCTTGTATTTGGAATAAACTACCCGCAGAGTTCTTTCATGTCACTTTTGACGTAGGAAGATTCAAATCGAATGTCCATAAACAATACTCCCTCTACGGCCCCTGCCAAAACTTTATTTCGTAATTCCAGCACAATGCAATGCATGTGTCCGTATCATCCCCTGAGTGCCGGTCCAGGACGAAAAAAAAAACACATCAGCGATGGTAATATTAGCGTAAATTAATAATCGAGATTAATTATAGCCATTCAAGACTTCAAGTTAAAGATGATTTACTAATAAAACTTCATTATAATAGATTCAAATTCATAGTCTTAAATGCCATGAAGAAATCATCCATCGATTTAATACGTCCCTTTCTATCTCTATACTAATATTAGTATAGTCGGTTAGTGGCGCCTGTTTTATGTAACATGACTTAAGGAATAAATGGGATGAGTGAAAAAACATAAAACGGAAGCGTTATAGAAACCTTTACTTTTGGTTGTGGAGACTTTGACGGCCTTGTAGTCGGAAATTTTACGTTTCTTATTGGCACATGTTCGTGCCACTCGTTTAATGTCTGCCTGTTTTGTATGTGTTCGTTTTGAAAACGTGAAAGTGTTGGAAAAAGGAAATTAAATATAACAACATCAATAACAATGATTTTTAATGTACCAAAACAAGGGGAAAACAAAGAGTTGAAACAAAGTATAATAAAAAAAGTGAAACAGCGGAAGTACCGTGTTAAGAGTATAAAAACCAATTCATATGCAAATAAAAGAATAAATGTGTATTCACAGTTGTTGGTAAAGTCTAGGAATTTTTCTACGAAATTGTAAGCTAAATATTTTTTCTAAACTAACAATATCATAAAAAATTCTAAATAATTTCATAAATTTTTTCTGTCTTTTTTGAAGAAATGAAATTAAAGTTGTTTTCCAAATCACCATGGACGGACATATCATTCAACAACACGTTCAAATAATAAAATTGTTTTATCAAAATGTGTGTTCTGTTCGTTCAGCGTACCGCGCGCTTCGCCCATTTTAGGGTCACCATAATTGCCCTACTATGTTATGCAAAAATTTGAGTCAGTAAACGATCCACCAACCCATACGTTAACGAAACGCAAGATCTGCTAAAAACATTACCGCGGTCCGTGACGGTGTGCAGGAGAATCCGAGGCAGTCGCTCACAATAACTCGGCCTTTCGCAGACCACAACTTGGCGAATTTTCCGTCGTGACTTGACCTGCACCCGTATAAAATTCAACTGTCTTCGCTGAATGGGCACTGGAGCAGTTGGCAACTGTCCATAATTTTCATTGAAAAATCATCTTCAGCGATGAAGCCCATTTCTGTATGAATCTCGCATTTTTTCCGTTGTGCATTTGTTTGTCTTTTTATCTGTTGTTGTCGCAAGGTTTCAGTGTCGAAGGCATAGTCACTGGTCACTGAACACTAACGGCTTCAGCTGTATCCAATCTACAGGCAAATCAGAACGCTCTCCTTCGTCGGTATTGTGTAGCAGTGGCGAAGTAAAATAATTGCTAAAAATGGCTATTAAAAACGAAGCTTCAAAATTTAATACGTCTCTTTGACATCAGAGACGCTGCAATACTGATAGAACAACAAATAACGTGCGAAAACAGTGTCGTAAGATAGTGAAGCTTCACTTCCTATAATTTCTCCTACTATCTATTTCCTCTAGTTCCAGCACAATGCACCGCATGTGTAGGGGTCATCTCGTGAGTACTGGTCCTAAAAAAAATTAACTTGTATGTAAAAACATTTTTTGAAATATGTAATTTCACTTTAAATTCAAGAAAAAATCGCCTGTTCTTTAAATGCTATATTCAAAATGCAAAAATGTCCTAATGTTCATATTACATACTAGTTTATTACAAAAATATAAATAAAGTAAGAAAAACTCTTAGAATAAATGAAATGTTCTTTCTTCGTTTTTATAATGACGTGTTGCCCAATTGGACAGTTACTTATTGTCCATATTCATATTTTGAAAATCATTTCAAGGTTACCATATTTTAAAAATTATTTCATGGTAAAATGGAAAAGGACTTCCAGTCAATAATAAATACAAACATGAAATAAAATCAAACCCTCTTTGCAATTTGTGCTGTTATCTGCACGTGGTGTTGGTGGTAGCTGGGTAGTAAATTTTTCACATGTAAAATCAGCTTGTACTGTTTAGTGGAATATTATGAAGTGAATCTTTCCTATACAGGATTGAACTGCAGCCTTATAGATTTAGTACCCTTTTCATTTAATCATTCGTATATTTAAATAGAGAGAGAGTCAGTCATCCATTCGCTCGTTCATATATCTAGTTATTATCTATTGTTATTACCCGTGTTGTTATTTTTCTTCGCCTGTTGCAGCTTGTTCTAAAGTGCTTTGATATTCGTTTTTTCCTTTCAAAAACTGGCTTCGAGTAGTAATACATATTTTTTATGAAAAATGCTGTTTGGTCTCTCAGCGAAAGAGGTGGTTGGGGTGAGCTTATTTAAAAATATGGCATTATTTTCCCTTGATTTTAACAATTTGATTTGTTAATATTTTTTGTCTGTGTTGTAGATTTGTTTGTTGTTACTGCTTTAAGCGCACCAATTGAAAACATCTTCGTAACGTTCTTTCAGTTAATTGAATGAAAAAAATTTTGTATTGAAATTTAGTTTTTAATTTTGCTTTTTGAATACAACTAAGAAATGGTGTAGAAAAATTAAAAAGATTTAAATCGAAAAAAATGTTTGTTGCAAAGTACATTTATTCAAGTTCTAATATGCATCTCTACAAAAATAAAATACGACGTGTATTTTGTTTGTGTAATAAAGTCTCCGAACTGTCAAAAGCTGCTGTCTGTGAGGTTCTCCGGTTTTCGGCACATAATTTTATCGTTTAATATATTCCTAATTAAAAAACTTTTCATCGCGCGTAATAATCCGCTTCCAAAATAGTACGCCAAATTAGTTGCCAAATGGGGTTCAGTGATTGTAATTCGGTCATTCAAATTACGTTGAGTTAATTCGTGTATCACTCAAACATCGAGCTTCTTTGAGTCGCCTGCCTCTGTTAAATAATTCAAAATGTCATTGGATTGATGTATTGTGCCTCTGCTATCTCCTGATAATTTGCATCTTCTTGCCATCCTGCACCAGTTGCAAAATTTTGTCCGCCTTTTCAGTGACTACTATAGCGGTTCCAGGACTCGTTTAAGAGTCTCCTTAGAATCCCATGAATAGTTTTTTTTTTATCATCGACGAGCGCATTTTTTAATCGTAGAAGATTCCTCGCACGCGAGGAACTGTTACGCGAGATGATTGTTCTCTGATATAATGTGCCGCGTATTTTCCTTTTCTTTTACTTAGTGTAAAATCTTGAGATATTTGACTAATTTTCAAATCCAATGAACTTTCACATGAGCGGCGATTAAAGAACTGAATTCACATAACAAGTAATGCTGATGCTATCAGCTGAAGACGGTATTGTTCAGTGACCAGTGACTATGCCTTCGACACTGAAACCTTCCGACAACAACTGACACACAAATATACACTAATGCACATCAGAAAAATGCGAGATGTTTTTTTTTAATAATTTTAGTCTGAAACTGGGTTTGAACCCAGGTCTGTTTTTGTAGTCAACGTGCAGACTACTAACCCTTTAATATGACAAACAACCCTTAAAAAATGGCAATAAAAAACTAATTGAAATTTAGTGGTATTTTTAAACTTCCACCAACATTTGTTCGTATGAATAAATGTACATTCAGTGTACTTTATTAAGTTGGTAGACCGCGGAAAAAATAAGGTGATCTTGGCGCGGGATATGGATGACGCCAAGGGGAAGCTGAACCGGGTCATGATTAGGACTGGGATGTGGCTTGAGGACCACGGCTTGGAATTGGCCCGGGAGACGACCGAGGTGATGTTGATGACGCGGGGTCACATGCCACTCGGCATGTGTCTCTGGTTACCCAGAGTGCGATAAGGTATTTGAACGTGAGACTCGACTGCAGGCTGACTTACTGAGCCCAAATACGGCATGTGGCGACTAAGGCGGCAAAGATGACTGGCATGTTGAGGAGACTCATGGCTAATTGCGGCGGGCCGACACAGAGCAAAAGGAGGCTGATTATGGCAGTCACGAATTCGATCTTGCTGCATGGGAGCGAGATTTGGGGTGATGTATTGGGTGAGAGAACCAAACCAAAAAAGCGGACGGCGGCCCTTAAGGTTGCTTCGGCTTACCGCACGGTCTCGGGCGCTGCGGTCCTGGTGATATGTGGGGAAATACCATAGACCTCTTGGCGCACGAGCGTAGGGAGGCTCTAGGGGGGAGGACCCTGGTGTTGGTGCTATTGGTATGAGACCCCAAACTGTCCGGCGGTGGCAGGACAGGTGGACCGCGGACACGGTCGCCAGGTGGACGGCGAGGCTCATTCCCTGCATGGAAGTATGGATTCGGAGGAAATTTGGGGAAGTTAACTACTTCCTGAAACAATTCGACTGCATTTACTGCGGTATGACGGATGATGATGCACAACACACTTTCTTCGACTCCATCAGATGGCATACTGAAAGAAATGCAATGGCGCAGCGGGTTGGCTGGTTCACTCCTGCCAGCGTGATAGGGAGGATGCTGGATTGCGAGGACAATTGGGACGCTTTGGCGCAATACGTAGGGTACGTTCTACGGAGAAAGAAGAGGGACCTCGATGCGTTGCATAGCAGGGCCCCCTCTGACGGGGACCAGGGGATACGGGCCGGGGCTATGGTGCTGGCTGCAAACTTGCCGGACCCAGACGTGGGTGAGTACGGGCGGTCCTGATTGGGATGTCGCTCTGGGCCTTCCCGAAGTTATGCGGAAAGCGGTGCCGGGAAGGAATCTACCCAGAGGAGGAGGAGGGAATTTTTTAGTGGTAGCACCACTCGACGCAGATGACGACGGGATCTGTAAGTGCGAAGACATTTTCAACCCTACCTCACACGCCAAAAAAAAAATATGTATGCAGTGCGTTATTTCCAACCTAACTTTACGTAATTAGTTAAAATTTTTTAATTTTAAATAGGCTGTGATCGATAACATACAGGTAGTCAAAATTACGTGTGAATGTTACTCAGAAACAAACGAAATCAAAGATAAAATTGCAAATCACACTAACAAACACTAGCAAAAGACGACATCATGTTGTTTTCAAAAGCTGCTACACCTTCATCTCCAGCTTTCTTCGTGTTTTTTCCAGAGCGGAACAATATGCTGTTTTCGAAGGACAATTGTAATTTATAGATCGTAAATTAGAGCTTCATTAGGAGAGGGGAAAAATAACGGAAATTAATTTCTTATATTCCATTAATAAAAAATAATAAATGTAATAATATAATAAATATAAAGCTAATAATTTCTATCTACTGACTGCATGTATGTCATCACAGCTTATTTAAAATTGAAAAATTTTAATTAATTGCATAAGAAATAGACTTTGTAAATTTTTGTATCTTAATATTATACTGAATTATGCAAAATTGTTAAAATATGCCACCTAGGGGAATGAAGAAATCAAATTATTTCCTCGAAAATAAAACTCATTAATTCAGTTTTTTTTTTAAATTATATCTACATATATACAGCTGAATGTGTTTGTTTGCTTGTATGTATCTTCCTGATCTTCCTAAAATTTTCACACCATATAATTGGGAGTCTTGAATGAATTATAGGCTACTTTTTTTTAATCACGCCTACTTTTTTAATTATGTTGCTCCTGCCACATGGTTTTTAACAGATTTTATAATATAAACGAGTTTAACTTCGCCATTTGTGAACCAATCACGATAAAAATTGGTGCACTTAGTCTGTGCAACTCCGGGAAGGTTATAGGGTATTACTTTTTTTTAAAACTAGGACCAGCAGGGCGAAAAGAGGGAAATTTCTACCCCTGCGAAACGTTAAAACCGATTTAAATGAAATTTAGAATATGAATAGATAGATCTGCATCTAAAAATGCTCATAGGTAATGTACATTTTCAAAACTAGGACCATGAGGGCGATAGGAGGAAATTTCTGCCTCCGAAACGTTAAAATCGATTGTAATGAAATTTAGAACATAGATAGATTTGGGTCTAAAAATTCACATAGGCTGTATACATTTTCAAAGCTACGACCAGGAGGGCGATAGGGGAAAAATTTCGGCCTATTCAAAACTACGTAGCCGATATTGAAGAACTTTAAAACTTGGATGTATTTGAGTTTAAAAGACTCATTGGCAATTGTGCAACTCTGGGAAGGTTATAGAGTATTACTATTTATTATTTATTTTTAGGACCACGAGGGAAGGTAGGGGCAATTTCCACGCCATCGAGACCATCTAACCGATTTTAATGAAATTTAAATGTATTTATATTTTTGCGTCTAGTAGGACACATATGCTATATATGTATATGTTTTTTAAATAGAACCAGAAGTCGCGTTGGGGTAAGATATGCCTTTCCGAAACTGTATAACCGATGGGTGCCTCTGTAGTCTAGTGCATGAGCATTAGTCTTATCAATATGGAGGTGCGGTTCGATTCCCGCTTAGACACCGGCTGTTCCTACAGACAAGCTTAAAAGTTTCGTAGAGTTCGCATTGTCTTAAAAAAAAAAAAAGATAATAACGGGAGCTAAGCCGCGGGTAAAAGCTAGTATATTATAAAAATTAAAAAAGCTGGTGAACTTTAAACTTTTTCATGCGTTGTGTATTTTTGACAACTAATCATTTCCTATGAAAATTTAACTCGGAAAATATGGGTTGCCGCCAATGTTGTTATTTTTAATTTTTCTGTCACTTGGGCTATTTTTTTTAAGGCGCTTCACTAAACTGCATTTGTTCCGAAAAGGCTTTTATAAAACGTGTTGTGTAACTTGAAATTTTTCACGCGGTAAAGTTTTTAACCGCATGACAATCGTTGACGAATAAACGCGTGTTCTGTACTTCTACTTTAATGGCATGCCACTAAATGTCAAAATAAATGACAGAACGCTAAACCTGTTTTAAAAATTAAAAAAAATAACTGTATTACAAATAGAAATAAAAATATGATTTTTAAAGTTATTATTATGATTTATTTCTTGAAGTACGGAAAAAAACAAAAGGTTGTTAATTACAGAGCATTAATACTCATATTAATAAAATAATACTAATAATAACAAATGTTTGCCGTTTCTAAAAAAATGTTCTCATATGACGAACATGGTAACTCTATTTGGTAAAAGAGAAACATAAAGCTAAAATGGAAGCGGAATTTGCTCTATTCTATATTTTTAAATTAATAAATTTGTACTGTCCGCACCCACTTTTGTAAAATATGAACAGTAAATTATGCAGGCATCATGGTTAATTAAAGATTTTGCAAAAAATGTAAGTGGTAAAAAAATTGCAATTTACTTTTACCCATCGACGACATTTTTATAATGAACTTGCAGTGAGATGTGGAAATATAAATCATAGTGGCAAAAGATTCGAGTATTTCGAAGAATTTTTCGCCGATAATATGTATTTGCTATACTGCTAGCAAAACCGTCATAAAGGTGATGTAATTTGACATCGACGCTGTGTCAAATGTCTTCGTTTTTGACCGCTTTTCATCACCGTGATGTCAACCTTTACATCAGCTGGTCATTAATGCCAATGGTGATAATTCCGTAATCAAAGCAATACCACACCGATATCAGATTATATATTTCATAGGCCCTAGAACACCAGATAAAATGTAAATTGTTTTATTACTGCAACTCGTTGCTCAGTTTCGGTTTGTATTCAATGTGCTAACTCCTTCAGCTGACGCCTCCTTTTTTATACTTACATATATGGCGAAACCCTTGGTTGATAGTCCCTTGTATCCTAGTCTTTATCTACATAATTCATTATGTATATAAAATTTTAAATAAATAAATAAATAATATATATATATATACTATCTTCGCTCCCCTTCTTTTTGCTGTTGATGACACTTGTGATGACTATGTGTCATCAAAATAATGAAAAGCTGTCATGCGACAACTTTTTGTTTGCTTCAATGTTTTGTCTCTGCATGTATGCTGTACTTTCGACATTGAGATTGAGGACGGCTCTACAGTAATTCCACGCGACTGACGGTTAGCAGAAATTAACTGATGCACTGTTTGCACTTGTGTGGGAACATGCGTAAGTCTTTCACTAAAATTTGCTATAGGGTCTGGTAACGTCCATTTGCGTGGGACGTCGTCTGGTTGATGTTTCTTTGTTCTCAGCAACATCAGCAGTCACAGCCGTGATATTTTCGACAGAACGACCAGTCCGGTGGGGCCACTCCCAGACGGATCTGTTGTGAGAACAGTCTGTTCGCGTCGAGCAGCTAAGCGGCGTACTGTTTGTAAAGTTGACGCGACACGCTGAGTTAATACCACCGATTATTGATGTAAAAAATCGACACAATTATTCCACGCTCTTGCGGAGTAAAGCGCTCCTTGTTTGTCCGTTTGTATTCTGCAGTTATCTAGTTCACAAATGTCAAATATGATTCACGAAAAGAATATTTGCAAAAGCTGTTAAGTATGTAAGTGCTCTACTTAACTGATGTTGGAGATTAATTTTTTCCCCTTATTCTAAAATCAAAACAAATAAATTTTTACATTGTTGTACTAAATGATATCAAAAATAATTATATTATGGGATTCTTGGAAATGTTCACAAGTAAAGAAATGAAAAAGATTTTGAAAAATTTTAATTAAGTGGCTACTGGCGACTCGATGCTGCAACCGATTGATCTATATTTAACCAACGCCGCCCACTGCTAGTATTGATACCGCTTTATGGCTTTAAAAATAAACAAAATAGTCATAATTATATAACAAAAAATATGAATATTTAACTGTAAACAAAGGGAAAAACGCAAGAAGATTGTGAATGTGGAGACGGTCGAAGTAGTATGCACGTTGACTACTAAACGAAAAATTTGTCCTGGGTTCAACCCCAGTTTCAGACTCATAAAAACATTTCGCATTTTTTCTGATGTGCATTTGCGTGGCTTTGTGTCAATTGTTGTTTTAAAGTATCATTGGCGAAGCCATAGTCACTGGTCACGGAACAGTAACGGCTTCAGCTGATAGCAATCCACAGGTACATCAGAACGCCTTCCTTCGTCGGTATTGCGTAGCACCGGCGAAATAAAATAACTACTAAAAATGGCTACTAAAAATGAAGCTTCAAAATTTAATACGTCTCCTTGACATCAGAGACGCTACAACACTGCAATAAAAACAAATTTCGTGCAAAAAGCAGTGTTGTACGATAGTGAAGCTTCACCTCCTACCATTTCTCCTCTATCCCTTTCCTCAAGGGGCCAGCACAATGCATCGCATTTGTAGGAGTCATCTCCTGAGTGCTGGTCCAAGATAAAAAAAAATTAATTATGATCAAGAATAACGGATAAAATAATTTAAACGCAAGGATGACCATTTCCGATTTTAAATCAAACACTTTTCAATCATAAGCGGGAATTATTTTAGAATTATTTTTTAAAGACTGCATTTACACCTTGCAATAAACACCGCGTTTTTTCTCTATTCTCTTTAAAAGTTGATTCAAAACTCGTATCTCTTTTATATTAACATTTTTTTTAAAGTACAGGGTGGGTGGTAGCAGATTTATATTTTCAAACTTCAATAAAAAACGTAATAATTGACACATAGTTTTATTAAGAGCATTGAACGATTGAATGGAAATGCGGATTTTATTTTTTAAAGAGTATGTCATCCAGATGTCTTCTGTCTAGTTGAACACACAACGGACCCTTTCGTTCTGCGACAGTAAACTTGGTTCAATTGAGCTGATTGCTCGACGAATATTTTCCTTTAAAGCCTCAACAGATTGTAGTTTGGTACTATAATAGAGAGGGCTCTTTGAGGTAGCCCCATAAAAAAAACCCATGGGAGTTATATCGGGCGACCTCGGTAGCCATGGATGTCCCCAAAGCGACTGATCAGTTTTTGGGGGAAATTTTCCCGAAGCAAATTCATCGAAGCTCTGGCTCTGTGTGCTGTCGCCCTGTTGAAAACACGTGTGTGAAGAGTACGATGGATGAGCTCGCAGGTTTGGCAAAAAGAATTCCGTTGATATTCGTCGGCTGGCCTCGAGAATTTTTGAAAAAAAATGGTCCAAGTATCTCATGCGTGGATAAGGCACACCAAACAGTTAGCCTGGGGCAATGCAATGGTTTTTGATGTTTCAATCGAGGGTTGCGGGTTCTTGGAGACCAGTAACGGCAGTTTTGCTTGTTGACGTTGCCGTTTAAGTGAAAATGATCATCGTCGCTCCAAAAAATGGGATTTACAGTGCGAAAACGCTTCAACATCGTTTCACAAAAATATTTGCGTAATTCAAAGTCACGTTCTTTCAGTTCTTGAACTATTTGAATTTTAAAAGGATGGAACTTCAGATCCTTTTTTAAAATTTCATGAATAATCGCTCTTGGAAGTCCCAGTGAGGCTGCTCTTTTCCGTATTGAAAGTCGCGGATTTTCACTTAACTGCTTTCAACCAGTTCAATGTTTTCAGGAGTCCTTGAAGATCGACTGGGACCTGGCCGTGGGGCATTCATAGCCAAAGCAGTTGCACGGAATCTCTGCACCCACGAACGAATTAAATTTACACTCTGTCTATCAATTATTCGCCAAATACCGAACTTTGAACAAAATTGTCGACGAACAATTACGGAAGAATCATTACTCTTAAAAAATGCCTCCACAGCGAACGCGCGATGCTCACTGCGACATCGTGACTGACAAATCCGCACAATCGACAATTCCGACGGCGCCACCCTCCCTCCGCACCGTTTATTACTTTTTGAAATAATCGTATTTAAAAATATAAATTTGCCACCAGACACCCTGTATTTATTTTTGACAGCTTGCTCTTGTATATTTTTCTGTGCTTTTAAAAATACATTTTTTATAGGAGCAAAGCAAGGTACTAAAAAACGCAGCGCCGCCTTATTTGGCTATTTACGCAAAGTACGAGCCAATTTAATATTCCGCTTTCTCTGCGCCATTATTTTTAAATACTTATTATTCACAAAATACCATTTTTATGACACTTTTTGAAAATTCTCCACGGTAACGCCGGCAGCAATAAAGTTAAACTAACTACTCTTAGCATAAAGAAGAGCCTTCGCAATGCGCCGCTCAATATGCGCAATGCGTAAGAGCAAAGCGCTAAACAGAAAATAAAATGCGCATTGCGCAAAGAGCAGCGCAAAAAAAAATTAACGCTTTTGCGTTAACCAATTGCTCCAGTAGAAAAATATTCCAATGACTGGAAAATGAAAATAAATATTGAATAATGCGAGACTATCCTATTCCGTCCACCTGTTGGTAAGTGCAACTACAATATAAGGAAACACTGGAAAGAATTTGAAGTCAAGTCAGGCTCTAATACTAACATAGTAAACAAAGAAATGGGAAAATATTTGGGCATTGACCTTGAAAAATTTCTATATTACAACAAGCACATAGACTTACAAATTACAAAAGCTAGAAAAGCTTTTTTTATGCACAAACAATTATTCTATTCCAAATATATAAGCCCTTCAATTAAAATAATGCTATATCAATCCTTAATTAGACCAATATTAACATATGGATGTCAAATTTGGTTCAATATTGCACCATCATATATGGAGAAAATGAGAGTTTTCGAGCGGAAATGTCTTAGAGCTTGCACATCTCTCTTTAGATCACCTAATAGCGACTTTCGGAAATACATCTCCAATGGGAGACTATATGATACTGAAAAAACAGGTAGAATAGATAATTTCATTATTCATTTGATAAGAAACCATATTTTAAAGACATTCGAGTGTGATGTGAATAACATCGTCGTGGCCCCCTATTATGTTAACGAATATCGAAACTATTCGTGAAAATGGGTATGTGCCTCCGGAGGCATTTTTGTACCTGGATAGTCAAGGATATATTCAAAACGGTATGGGCATCCCGGTGTTATACCACATTTATAGGCGAGCCAATGTTAAGGCCATAAATAGCAAGCAGATTACAAATGTTAACAAGAGATATGATACAAGCCATGAGGGATAAGAATATGTTGCCAAACTTGAATACTAGGAAATACTGGTGGCTAGACCGATATCGTAGCTAAAAAATTTCTCTTTTTTTCTCTTTTACTCTTTGACAACTTTCACTTTTATTGTCCCAATATTAAGGTGGTTTTTTTTTCAGTTGTTTTTCTTACATTAGAAATTTAAATTATCTATGTACATTCATACTATAGTACGACATAAATTAAAAACCAATATTCTCAAAAATAACATATGTTTTCTAAATGTAAATGTACTAGAGTGCTCGAATATGAGACAGTGTACCATATATAAAAAATATAAACCTACTGTTTGTTTATTTATAGTGTAATTTGTTATAATAATATTTGTTAAATAAACGTTTAAAAAAAAACCAATTGCACCTTTTTTCTGCTCCGCTCTTTGCGCATTTAAAAAGCGCTGCTAAAGCGTGCGAAATGCGCAAGGAACCAATAGAGCGAGGAAATCCGAACTCTGTAGCAAAGTTTTAATTAAAAAAAATATTTCGGAGTATTTCCTCTAATACAAGTATAAATATAAATTATTAACATTACTACTACATGATTAATTGTAATTCGGGTAAGTTTAAGTGGTTGGTCACATTCCACCTATAGAAAATATGGACTTCAGTAACCATACAGACGTTATAATTATAACAGATTTACTAGACTGTTGCGAAACTGCGTTAAACCCACCAAATAAAAGGCGAAAAATGGAGTGGGTCAAACCATGGAGGCAAGAACGTTCAAATATGGGATCGTTTTCCTTTCTTACAAAATAACTAGTAAATAATCTTTCTTCTGTCATAAAACAAAACATGTGAAATTTCTTAGCTATTTTCAAGAATTTAGTTAAAGGTCTACTATATTTTCGTATTAGCAGCTAAACCATAAAACAAACAGAGATAAATAATCGTAATGATTTTTAACTAACATTGAATTGGGATGGTCTTTAGATGGCTTACGTGAAGTTTGCTCAAAATCGGCCCAGTGGCTTTGGAGATATGGCATTTAGATTTTCCTATTCCTATATTCCCAAACAAATTTCAACAAAATGCCCTCCATTTTTCATATTAAGATTTTTTATTGTCACTTGAAAAGTTAAAAAACCATGTAGCGTAATGTCTTATATGTGCAATAACATTACGTCTTTCTAATTGGAATGTTGATCTGAATCTTTTCAGTTGTTTCGATCGTCAGTTTATTTGTGCGCTGACCAATCGATTTTTCACTTGATATACACTTGCATTGTAGTATATAAAATCGTTGGTGTGTTTGTTAGTACCGCATGATCTCCGGAGCTGTAAGAGCTATCGAGCTGAAATTTTCAACACAGGTTCGGGTCAATTTACATTAGGTTTTGAGTCCTGCGGAAGTGGTCAGCACAGTTGCCCAATGTGGAAAAATTTTTTATTTTTAACGGATTCTTTTGAAAATTTGCATACAAATTAGATTTCCAATTAGATAATTTTTAAAAATTTTTGTTCCTACATGGGGGATACAATATTTAAGAAATATTAATGTTATTATTTATTTTTTTTTATCTTGGACAAGCACTCAGGAGATAACCCCTACACATGGGCTACATTGTGCTGAAACTAGAGGAAAGAGAGAGTAGGAGAAATCAAAGGAGGTGCAGTTTCACTATGTTACAATTCTGCTTTTGCACGTTCTTTGTTTTATAGCAGCGTTGTAACGCCTCTGATGTCAAATTTTGAAGCTTACATCAGCATACATACATCAGTATCTTAGAATGTAAAATAACAGTAATAAGATCGTTGATAAACAGAGTGAACAAAATTGGACCCGAGTGACAGCCTTGAGGAACACCTGAAGGTACTTGAGTAATTTTAAATATCACATTTCTAAATTTAACTGAACCTTTCCGCTAGATAAGATTTCAACAATTTTAGTGTAGAGTCACTAAAATCCATAAGTGATAGTTTGTATAACAGAAGATGATGATTAACTTTATCGAACGCCGAACTACAATCTGTGTATATCACATCAGTTTGCATTTTATTAGTAAAACCAGCATTAACAATTGAAATGAGCTCTAAGATATTAGTTGTTGTAGAACGAAGCTTACGAAAACCATGTTGACATGGCGATAAAAGAGATTAAATTTTATAACATAGATAGTTAGTCAGTATTTTATCAAGAAGTTTCGGAATTGCGTTAATTTTTGTAATCCCTCTGTGGTTAGATACATCAAAACTGCTGCCATTTTTAGATAAAGGAATGATGTATGTCCCACACGAATGAGTTTTAGCAGGAGGGTAAGATATTCTATTATCACAAGAATGGTAGAATACGTGGTTCAAAAGTAGTCCGCAAAAATATTACTTATTGAACTGTCATACTCAGCAATAGGCGAACCATACTTTAAATGTATGGGATAACCTGAAGAACGGCGGTTCGAATTTATGAATTTATAAAAAGATTTAGGGCTTGATTTTATATTTATATTAGACTTTATACGATTTATATAAATATTGTAAGCAATATTATAATTAGATCTCAGAACCATTATTATTGCATACTCTTCTTTTAGGAACAGTTATGTTAGTCACATTATGCAGAATCGTATAGAATTTTGATACACTAGTATCAAAGTTACCACCAACAAGTACGTGGTCCCACATGATGAAGGTCAACAGGATGAGTCACAGGGAATGAACGACGTAGGTAAAATTCCAAGGGTTCATTGCCAAATGCAAGATCCAGAAGTTTTCCTTGTGCATTAGAACAAAGACTTGTTTGTCATATAGTTTACTTGAAAAAAATATATACGTAAAAAAAATGAATTCCCTTATTTAAACTTCTGTCACATAAGATGAAATCACTTAGACATCTGAAATATATTGTGTTAGGGAAAACGGTTCTTTGGCTAACAGTTCCTTAGTCAATACATAACATTTCGTGAAGAGAATTAAATTTAAAGAAAGTAAGAAATAGAACATTTTTATGATTTTGCGCTATGAACAACTGAAAATGGTAATTTATCAATATTTTCACGAAAAATTTGCACTTTCACAAGGCCAAAACTGCCTGAAGGAGCGTTCCAATGCTTTTGCGATGTAGTAGAGAATTCTTAACTATTGTCTTGGCTACAATTTTTGTCTTAGTATTGGATCGAAAATCTCAATGGTTTGGCTGTTATAGGCCAAAATATCCAAAAAAAACGTGACAAAAGTCTGATCAAGTCAAAATGCGCCAGCTCGATTTTCACCGTAGACGTATGGTCTAGTGGACTTTTTTTGCTTAGTACAATCCCAAGAATCAGAAACGCGAAGCGCCCATTAAGATTTTTTTCCTTCCATACTAATCGCCCCACCCTAATGTACATATATAGATATTTAAGTATGTTTATGTGTTTTTTACTTTTCTGGTAAAGTTCGGTAAAATGAGAGGAAACTATAATTTATCTCAATAAGATACAAAACTGTCAAAAAAAACCATAAAATTTACAATAAAATAGGTCTGTTCCACGTGCATAACAAAAGTGCCCAAATAAATTTTATTTTAGTGATTTTAGTCGCTTCAAATGCATAATATTTGAAAAGCAAAACATTTGAATCGTTGGCACCGTATGTAAAATGTGGACGAAAATAAATTGAAAAAAAGTAAAAGCCTTTTTTTATTAAATAAAGTGATAAATATGTACTTACAACTTCAAATTTATTTGAAAAATATTCTTTTTTAAATTTTTAAATAAAAGCTTTTGCCGTTTCTTGGCAAATTTTCTGATTAATTTAGTTAAATTAATTAAATAAAAAACAGCTGATAATTTAATTCTAAACCGAACTTACCAAAACAAAAATTCGCACAAATTTGTACAGAAAATTAAAAATTTTACTATCAAATTTTCTCTTAAAATTTACCTAAAATTGTTATCTTGAACGGTTTTGGATAAATTTAGGGCATTCGATCTTACACGTAATTCACTCAAAGATAAACTTGTTGAAGATTTCTCGCAATTGAAGTGATCTAGTGATCAAATTCATGCGCAATATAACTTCCAATTTATATAGTAGCCTTATCTAATAATAGTATAACTATTATATTTTTACTGAACAATATTTCTAATAAAAAAAAAAGTAAACTCATGGATGGTTATGTTTTTGTTTATAGATTTTTGGTTTTTTGTTCGGTATTCAACTTCAATTCTCAATTGATTAGTTTAATTTTGAACATAAGAATCTTGAATTTGTAGTCAAACATTAGATAAAATCCACTGATGAGCTTTCCGCCTCAATTTTTGAGTTTGCTTTTATATAAAAAATACTTTATGAGAATACCATAAAGTATGTAATAATACATTCACATATTTTTTCGGGAAAAGCACAATTTTAAAATAGGAATCATATATAAATAAAATATATTTGTGCGAGTTCTGGCAATTTTGTTATGCATCTGGAACAGACCTAATGTATATGACCATGTACAATTACAAATCTACACACATGCATACACCCACAAAAACACAATAATTTGGCTTATACATGTTAATTAAACAAACCCCAAATAATTTTTAACTAAAACATGAAACAAAATTAACTATTATTTGTTCATTGCATTGTTGAGAAACTTTTAATTTTACTTCATTATTGTTTACTTATAAACCATCTGATTGTTTGTTCTTCTCGCCCAAACTAGCCCGAAGAAAAAGTACGGGCTGTTTCGAGCAGGAAGAACAAGAATATTACTCTCTCAAAACGTCTCTCATTTACCCAATTTTTGTAAAAGAAAACGCTTTCCGGTAAGGTTGGGCTCCGCGGGTTCCCAATTTAGAGGAAAAAACACATATTATTTAATTTGTGTCTATGATTTTTTGAAGTTGAAATAACTTCCAGCTTAGTGGCGCTGATGTTACAGTTATTTTTGGCGTTTTTATTATTCATTGTTGTTATTTATAACCCACAATTGATGCCATTCTCTACTCTCTTTTTTCAATATTTTAATACTGCTTTATTGTGTGTAGGTATATTATTACAGTTAAGACGTGTTCGCCTTTTTTTAATCCGGTTTAGCTTAATATACATATGTATGTTGCTTTTTTTCCAGAGTATAGTTTTATTTGCTTGTTTGTAACGATATCGGATATCGATATAGGCTTAACCGATTTCTTTGAAATTTTAAACATAAATCAGCATCTAAAAAGAACAGAAGGCTATACATCTTCAAGAGTAGAACCATTAGGACCCATATGTTATGTAATTTTTGTACATTACTTAATATTTATTTATTTATGTTTGTTTGTTGCTTCTGTAAAGTGTAGGGTGGTGTTATGAGTTTATTCCCTATAGCCTTTAATTATCTTAAATTGCTTCTAGGGTTACAGCTAATAACGAGGTGTTCAAAAGATCTGCCAAAAGAATTTTGAGTCTTCGAAATAAAAACTAGGCACATTTTGCCGATTTAAGTTGATACTAATCCTACATTTTTAACTTAGCCCTTCTAACTTACATAACTGTATTATTTTCTATTCTCTGTCTTTATCTTTACAATGAGAAGGGTAAAGATTCAAATTAACTTATTTACACTGACCAATCACAACATAGAGTAATTTGGTGGCAAGTTACACTCAAAGTGTGTCACTTAATTGATGATCATGTCAGCATTAATATTTTAGTGTCTCAATGTCAATGCATTAACTAGCGCAAGTGATTAACAAGATAATGGGTTAAACATGTGTGCGTTCGTATACAGTGCATTACAGTGAGTATGGTACACTAAACTTGTTTAATGTAGCATATAGTATATACATACATATCGTCACTACTCAACAGTTTGCCTTCAAACAAACAAACAATTACAAAAAAAACAAGAGCTTAAAGGATCAAGCACCATCAAAGGTCTGTCACCGTTTCTAGACGAGAGGAACATTTTAAGAGTCGGTGGCAAGCTGCAAGCTTCTATGCTACCATTCGATATGAAACATCCGTTACCGTATGACGATATAGTAAGTAGATATTTGAGTTTAGGCACAGGGAAAATAAGCATTGTGGGGCAGAAGCCCTCTTGGCTACCATACGAGAACGATTTTGGTCCATCAACGACAAACATTTGGCACGAAAAACCGTCTACAAGTGTGTCACCGTACCAAACCAAAGCTTCTTCAACAAAGCATAGGGGGTTTGCCAAAAACGACAATCACGGCGGAGTTGATTATTGCAGTCCGATATGGGTTCACTTCAAAAGAGGAAAGCGACCCCAAAAATCCTACATCGCAGTAATCCGCTATTTTACTACTAATGCAGTTCATCTAGCATTAGTGACAGTCGTCACAACAGAAGCCTTTATCGGGGCACTGTCAGCGTCTTTACTGCGACAACGCAACAAACGTTGTGGGAGATCATAATCAATTTGCAGAGTTGTCAGCGACTTTATTCAGTACATCTGCACAAGATGAAATATAACAGAAATGTGGAAGTAAAAATATTGCCTTCCATTTTATTCCTCCCCTTATTCCTTCCACACTTCGGAAGGTTATGGGAAGCTAAACTCCAACAACATAATAAAATAGGTACTAAGGTCATCATCAAATACAACTCTCCTGTCATGCCATGGCGGCTCGGCAGGGTAATCGAGACATACCCGGGACAATATGACGTCGTTAGAACAGCAGCAATCAAAACATCTACTGGTACGCTTTATGAAGCGTGCTCTTCACTTGCTGGCTTCTATTTCCGTGGACATACCCACAACCATAACACTTCTCCACTGAAAAGAAACGAATCAGATCAAGACCTTGCCCCTTCAAAAACGGTCTAATACAGCCACAACAAGGCCGCTGCTGCTTTTTGCCCTACTCTTTCCGCTATATGGGATGTGAACAGGTTATGTATAAGAAAATATCTAGCCTTCCTGGGTTACATCAAACCAAGTGTTCCGGAATGGAACCTCCTCATATTACATATTTTAACAACCTCAAGGATAAAATGGAAGCGAGCTTAGCTAATCTCGCAAGAAAGAAGAAACGTGGAAAAAATTATTTCGTTGGAAATATATCAAACTCCTTATTCGGTATGCGAAAAAAAAAATTACTAAAACCATCAACAGTATAAGGAGTAACGCAGAGCAATTGAAGCATATACTGGGAATTCAAACGTCATTTCGTCACTCCACCCTTAATATTATGAAGCAAACCGACGCCCATACGCAAACTAATATCGAAAGACTTGACTTCAGACTCAGTATGCTGGAAAACTTCACAAATAGTGACCTTCGCCAATCTGAGTTTATTCTGTCTCTTAGCATTCAGTTATTTATCATTTCGGACAATCTGCAAAACATGCTTACAACCATTATGAACTTGCTAAAGGGCCATTCAGACTATTATACAAGTATTAAGACTTTCATCACATTTTACGATACAGAAATCTAAATACATTTATTGCGACTGTCAAAAAATCTAACGTAAACTGACATTTTGTATTCACACCATCACACTTGAAATAGAGAGAAAATACAAAAAAAAACAGAAGTTGAGAAAACAATTTTTAATAAACAAAAGTGTTTTAAAATTAAAAAAAAGGAAAAGTCATGTTATTTCAAAAAAGAAATAAATGTAAATTTGTGGGAGTTTTGATGGCTTTAGCTATAATAAAGAAACACAAACATAATGAATTGTACGTTCGACGAAGTAGAAAACGGTATTGGAGCCGTGAATGGATTCTACGGCGGTATTCGGGAAGAGATTTAACTCATATTGCAACCAAGGAATTGCGACTAGAGGACCCAAAAAGTTTTGAAAATTTTTGCAGGCTTTCTAAACATTCCTTCCAGGAATTGTTAAATGTTGTTGGCCAAAGTATATCAAAACAAACCACAGTGCTAAGAGAATCCGTTTCAGCTACAACACGGTATAATTTCTTAAAATAATTGTGTAATAACATCATGATGTTAATTCTCTGTTTTCTTTTTCCGCTCAGTCACAAAGGTTTCAATATTGAATTATTATTATTGGCTAACGGCGGCAGGTTTTTTTACGTAGACGGCAAACGTGCCGGCTCTTGAAAGTATGCAGCAGTTAAAATATTCGATTTAAATAAAGGATATAAATTAAATGAATAATATTAAAAAAGCTTTTAAGACGAAATATATTTCTGTGCGATTAAAATTTTAAAAATGTTGGGCCTTTATATGAAGAAAAAAATAACAAAAAATTGACGGCACGAAACCGGCGGCGGAACAGTTGGCTTGTGGATTTTAATCAGATGAAAAGTATTATCGTTTAGAAAATTTTCAAAAAATGAGAAAGTATTATGGGATGTCAATTTTTTATCGTAATACTTGTGATTTGCATTAAAATTTGCGTTCACACTATCACACTTGCACGTATTATTTCAATTTTTGACAAGTATTAATACAAAGTATAATAGTCTGAACGGGCCTTAACGGATACTTACCATAGTAAAATAAGCCCCGCTTTATTAACGCCACAACAATTTACTAATTAAGCCGGCAAATCTTCCTTCGGATATAATTCTGTCAGTTACAGATATCTATATAGTATAGCGACAGCTAATGCAGTTTTTTTAACCAGCATATTATTTGCACTCTAGTAATTCGACTGACACAAAGGGAAGAATACGATCCATTTTTTATTACACCAGTTCCCCAGCTGATGAATAATTGTTTGGTCGCTATTGTGCCAATAACGCTCACCGTGATGCATATTTTTCAATCGATAAAACTAAACATCTGGACTATAATATACCGGAACATGATATATTCCTTTGCCCGAATATTCAGGCTATATTTTTTAATGGTTCGCCAATGTGGAGCTGTGAACTGCATTTATTCAATAACGAATCAGATTCAAGCTGTTATAAAAATTTATAGCCAATGACAACGTGTGGTACCAGCTACATAAAAGGAATCAGTAGCTGTTAGCAACTCAACATCAGCTCAAACTAAGTCTGTCTGCAGCGGAAAAGCTACTTTCAGCTCTTGCAAGGTACTAAATGACTTACAATACCAACCAGCTCTACAAAGAAAAACGAGGTGATCACTATCCTTGCACACCAAACTATAACATCAATTCTGCACTCATCCAATGTAAGCAATGTAATATCTATCTCTCAACTACAACAGAAGATGATAAATAAAACATAAGCATTGTCAGAGACATTGAACATTCAAAATATAACCCTATTACAAGCTGAAGTAAAGGCAACCCCATCATTCAATCATGAAGTGCACAGTTTGGTGATCACCCATGGAGGACTAACCCACATATTGACTGTAATAATTATGATGTTTCTGAAGCTAATACGGAGGAAAAGAAGCAACAGTTCGAGTCTCGGCGGCGTCCGGATGGCTTTTTTGGAGTCCAAACTCTCCTGGAGGGAGAATATGTCAGAGAGGGTAAAGAAACCTGCCATAGCGCTTTACTCATGTAAGAGGGCCGTAGGTAAGACTTGGGGGCTTAGGCTTTATAGAGCTGTCGTAGAACCATATCTGCTTTACGGTGCTCACGTTTGGTGGACGGTGTGAAAATATCAGTATTACTGTAGGGTGCTAGACAGGGTGTACCTGTCAACAGTCATGGGTCTTTTAAACTCAAATAGATCCAAGTTTTAAAGTTCATCAAAATCGGCTAAGTAGTTTTGGAGAGGCAGAAATTTCCCCCTATCGCCCTCCTGGTCCTACTTTTGAAAATGTAGATAGCATATGTGAATATATGTTTATTGCTATTTATTTGACGTTTTTTATTTTAATTATAATATTTTTTAAGCTTAAAGTCAGTATAGTTCTTTATTTTTATTTATTTGTTCAAAATTTCGCCACTCCTTTGTGTGGCTTTTTCAGCCTTAAATATATTATAATTAAAATTAGTATATGTGAATTTTTAGACCCAAATCTATCTATGTTCTAAATTTCACTTTTTTTAATAAGTAAGATATTTGAAATATAAACTTTTTTTTTTAACTCGGACCTGCACTCAGGTCCATGCGATGCATTGTGCTGAAAAGGGATAGTTGTAGAGATTACTCTTTATTTTATTTATATCAATAACAACCCATGCTATTTTATTTAATGCAATATTAATTAAAAGTAATTGTTTTTATATTTTTTATTTTATAAAAACCTTTCTTAAAATTAAAAGAATTCTATATAAATACTAGCTACAACTGAATTGCTTTGCCACCCCACACAAACTTATGTAACTCGACAACTTTTGTATATTGTTACGGTAAGCCATCTGCATCAAATGTGAATAAAATAAAAAAGGTTCAAAACGCAGTTTTGCTGAAAAGTATCCATTTCACTTTATTTCGGGTTTGTTTCTCAACCATTTTTTTTACTTGGTACCCATATCATTGAAGTGGTTAAAAATAGCCGTCCCACATATTGCGTTTTCAAAAATATTCAGGGCTGTCATAGAAACCAATCTTTTCGGAATTGGATTTGAAACCGATAAAAAAAATGCGGAGCATTGTGCTGGAACTATAGGAAAGGTACAGTAGGAGAAACGACAGGAGGTGAAGCTTAATTAATTATTTTGCAGCTCTGATTTTGCACGTTCTTTGTTTATACTCGTAACAGTGCTGAAGCTTTGGTTTAGTAGCCATTTTTATTATTGTTTTACTTCGCCGGTGCTACACAATACCGACGAAGGAGGGCGTTCTGATGCGATTGTGGATTGCTATCAGCTGAAGCCGGTATTGTTCAGTGACCAGTGACTATGCCTTCGCCACTGAGACCTTGCGACAACAACTGACACACAAAGACACACTAATGCACATCAGAAAAATGCGAGATGTTTATTTTTATTTAAAAATTTTAGTCTGAAACAGGGGTTGAACCCAGGTCCGTTTTTGGTTTTGTAGTCAACGTGCAGACTACCATCTACCGTGCCATCGCCACCCTCAGCAGTTCAGCGGTTCAGCTGTCTATATAAGATATCTTCTGTTCACGAAATTAACGCAAATGTCATTTGGTGACAGTATGAACACTTTAGACTTCGTTCATAATTACGGCCTATAAGAAAGTATTCCTTTATTGGAGACGATTGAGATCAATCTAACGGCAGTAATGGAAAAACTTGAGGTGTGAACCATATCAAAGGACAAAGGTCAAGAAAACTAAAAATTAAATTCTCCCATCTTCTAAGTTATATACGTCCTATATGCACATATATTCGATGAAATAGGTTAATGTATATAACATAAATTGGACTGTTTTACACCCTGCAAATAATATTGTAGTACGTGGTCCATTTTAGCTGAAATGGACTGGTTACAACATGGTCCTATCTAATGCAGCCGTGGACTATGTCTTTGGAAACAACAGTTTATTGTTATAGGACAAGTGTTCCTGCTTTCCTTCGTATTTACGATCCTCCGTATCATTAAAGTTATTCTCTGAGGAGTTACTCTAAGGAGTGGTTACATGAAGTAGTTTTTGGGTTAGTCCGATGGGTTATTGCATCCACCCCTAGGACATCGTAAAGTTAAATAAACCATGTTTTCTCCATACATTAGGATTAGTCTTCGACTAGTCCTAGTCCTCTGTGGACTACACTACACATGCATATGTCGACTAGTCCCATTATTTGCAGGGTATATTCCATCATTTGTGCGTATATATGTAAATCGTTCAAAAACTTTTGAAAGGTATGGTAAAATTCATATTGGCTGGTATTCCTTGCCTGTTTTTGGCGTACATATTTCAATGTCAGCGGAAAAACTTTATTTTTAAAACCAAGGTTCCTCTTCTCCCAAATGCAGATATTTATTTAATATTATATGTTATCTATACGTTATGTTGTCTATATGATTTATATACTCGTACTCGTACATAGATACATATGTATGTGCGGATGAGTATGAATAAATTTTATTTAACAACATTGATGAACTTCCAATAAATTTGAAAGTTTAATATTTAATATCAATATCTGAAATAAAAACATTTTTAAAGATAATAGAAACGAAAAGTTCTTACCATTCTATAATTTTGTGGCGCAATAGCTTAAATTTTTGTTCCTTTCCTTATTCTTATTATTGTTTGTTGCTTAAACACAGCATATTTACCACAACCACAACTTGAATAGCAAAGACGACGACAATAAAACCAACATTAAATATGAATGCCTTCTTTTTATTTAAAATTTATTTCTTTAAAGGACAACACCCTACTATATCTAAGCATACACAGACACATGGCATAATATATCATATTGAAAAATACTCACAATAGACTTTGAATTATTGAATTATTGAACCAGTACATGTGCGTCGAGTTTTTATACGACGTTTGCATTCTTTAACAATATTAAATTAAAAAATGTCTGCAAAATCATATATGTACAATTTTCACATTTGAAACACTTTTGCACGAAAATCTCATTGTTTTACTTATGTAGGGACAATTTGCGTATTTGTGTACTTTCAGTTTCTTCTGCACGGTCATCATTAATATAAAAAAATAAAACTTTGAAATTGAAAATAGGACGAGAAAGTTCGAGCGAAAAATTCTAATAATTATAAAAACTACAAATGGTAAATTGCATTCGTGTCAATTGGCAAAAATATTATATTTTTTGACGATTTCCTTTTTTTGTTTACAATAGACGGATTGCGAGACAGTGCTGCACGCGTTGAAGACTTGCGTTGTATTATGAGCTAAAGCCGGCAACAGACTGAGAAAGAAATAAAAACAAATTCCAAATCATTTTCATCCCCTTGAAAAGGAAGTTCTGCCTGCAATATTAACAGTTACGGGTATAAAAGAAATTCGGGAAACAAATTGGGAAACGAAAATAAAAAAAGGGATTTAAAAGTACTTTATGCCACAATTAGCAACGTTAAAGATTTTTTTCGATTATTTACTTCCTTTCCATTAATTCTGATGTTCTACAAAAGTGCTTGCTGTTTATATGGATATCGACCCCATTTGGAATTTGATATGTTCCACAAAAAGAAAGTTCTTAGTGTTGCATTTATTGTTACTGACAAATTAGGTGATTTACGTTAAGATGGCGTCGCCGTAGAAAAAACTAGCGTTGAAAATTTTAAAAATAACTAAAAGCACTGAGTTAACAATGGTGTCTTTTACAAAGAAATTGAATTGAATTGAAAAAAAAAAACAATGCAACATATTGAGAATCAATGAAAAGAAATAACGGGGAATATATGTGACCGTAGCCGTTTTGGACTATTTCTAACAAAAATGGGTTATAATTTTATTAAATATGGAGATGTTTTTATTTTTTAAAATTTTAGTTACTTTTCGCGACCTAAATGTTATCACTGCAATATAGTTAATTACAATTACAAGATTTCACGTTACTGATTGCTAATCTGTTGACTGCATTCAAAATCATAAATTGATTTCACGACTTCAAAGACGATAAAAATAATTGAATCAATTTTCTATATTTTTTTTTTCTTGGACCCGCACTCAGGGGATTACCTATATATATATATACATATATATATATATATATATGCACAGAGTATATATTAACGACGGTTTTTTTATAGATCAGACATTAGGACGACTTTTGCATACTATGACGACCGTCGTCAAAATATTATATGCCTTGCGTATAGTTTGACAACATGTTAGTTTGACGACATTTTTTTCTCAATTTTTTTTTTATGCTAAATTTTTTCCGCTATATGTACATAATTATATTTACTGATCATTATTTTTATAAACAGCCCTTAAATATATTAATTTTTCAAAACAAATATAAATTATCGATTTGGATGTTACCATACTTTTGTTGAAATTTTAATATTTTTAACGGCGGCAATTTTTTTTTATCGACCAGCTCTGATCTAGGTCGCCATCTATAAGTATGCACAGTATATATATTGACGACAGTATTTTATAGATAAGATATTATGGCGACTTTTGCTTACTTTGACGACGGTCGTCATATATGTGCATGTATGTATATATTAACAGGTTTTTTATATACTCGTATCAGATACTATGACCACACTATATAGCACCAAGTTCGGAAAATCGTGTGAATCATAAGTTTTTGAACGTTCAACTTTAATAATTTACGAACATACGCTAATATACTGAATAATTTTTGTAACCATTTCCATATAATAATGATTTTAAATCGACTGATGTATCAAAGTTTACTTACTTTCCTAATGTATGATGCAATGACAACTAAACTCGACTTCTCAAGTAATCAACAGCAAGGAACGATTATTATTTGTGTTCTGGAGACAGGCAGTTAATCGGGCTTATAAAAATATGTAGTAAATATACCAAGAAATAGAAATATGTTCAGGAAATTTGTAAAGGGAACTTAATTTTAAGTATGCACATATATGCACAGTATATATATTGACGACAGCATTTTATATTTAGATAAGATATTATGGCGACTTTTGCTTACTTTGACGACGGTCGTCATATATGTGCATGTATGTATATATTACCAGGTTTTTTATATACTCGTATCAGATACTATGACCATAATATGTTGCAGGAAATTCGGAAAATCTTGTGATTCGTAGGATTTTTAACGTTCAATATTAATAATTTACGAATATACTGAATAATTTTTGTAACTATTTCCATATAATAATGATTTTAAATCGACTGAAGTATCAAAGTTTACTTACGGTAATTATAGATTTCTCAAAACAAAATTTTAGTAAATCTTACGATTTGTAAAATTTTATTTTATTAAAAGCTTGGTTTTAATTTTTTACAAAATAATTTTAATAATAATAATAATAATCTTAACTTATATTTAAATAATAAGAAGAGAAAGTAATTCCTAATTATTATTGATTCGTTCGTTAATGCAATTGTTGTGCAACATGCTGAATTAGCACAAATTAAACGTCGCAAATTATTGCATCCGAAAATTAAATATTTCAACTGCAAAAAATTCCTGCAAAACTGCATTAAAAACTTTTGACGCAGTGATACAAACCAACTTCATTTACGAAAGTACCATATGAAATGTTTTTATAAATAAGCGATATGTCAATACGTTTTTAAATATCAATGGCATTTAGTTTTATTATTCAAGAACAAAATTATTTATCGATATTTTTAATTAATAGATTTTAAAAAATATTGAAATGGTGTTTCATATATCTAAAAAAAATTAATTTCTTTTAAATAAAAGTAAAATTTATTCTGAACACACACATTTTAGAAAATTGAAATTGTTTGAATATTATAATATAAAATATGCTGAATTTTTACAATAAAAAAAATACATATTAAAGCTTTGTTTCCCTCCTAAATATGTGGGATTTTTCTTATATTTATTATACAAAATATTTGTGAAATACATAATTATGTATGTATGTAAAAAAAATCGCTTTTGAAATATATGTAGTGAGACTTTAATGCAAAAGCTTAGTGAAATGTTTAGTGTATTTACAGATTTTTGAATGAGCTTGAGATCTTATATTATTTTTTGTATAAAATTAAATTTATTTCCATTGTGAAAATGAAATATTTGAAATAAATTAAATTTTGATAAATTTTATACAAAAAATAATATAAGGTCTCAAGCTCTCGAACTATAATTCAAAATCAAGAAGTTCGAAGAAATTTGAAGAATGTATTTACAGATTATTTTTGTTTAAAATTTAATTGTTTAAGTGTTTTATATATAAATTTTTACATCCTGAAACAATAAATGAGGTCGGTTCAAATCCACATCTGAATTTAAAATTTGTTTTATGCATCCTTTTGTTTTTTTTTTTTTTGTATACATGAGATAATGAATATTTATAAATTAGTTTTTTAGTACAAACATTTTATACTTAATTTTTTATTAATGTGGAATTCATTTACGTTCAAATAATGTTAATAACTATATATAGACCTGCTTATGCTAATAAATATACATTACAACTTAAAATTCTTGAATCAACAATATTTGCTCACAAATAAAAATTAAAATCTTAAGCAAAGGTCAGACTTGGAAAATATTTGACGAAAAAGGCGTAACCACTTAACTAAGTTCTGTATACTTTTCTTTATTATTTAAAATTATGATTTAAAACATTGTTTTATCATAAATAAAACATCATAGGCACTCAATAATTTATTACATCCCTCCATTTTCACTTTTATAACTCTTGTAAAATTGACAGTGGTTGCGTTTTATTGTTCCAATATTTTCCAAGTCTGAACGCCGCTTTAATCTTAAACCCATATGTAATACTAGTACCCGTATTACCTATATTTATGTTTTATATTTTATATATTTTTTATATGTGTTATAAAAACCAGTTTCTTGACAAGATGTGAATAGTTTCACAAATTATGTTTGTCTGTTATTTTGGTATTAATATGTCTTCATTGCTTAAGATTCTTTTGTCTTTATTTTGTCTTTATTGAGAAGAACTTTTTTTGTATTGTGAATTTTAAAAAATATTTTTTCTTTATAAAAAAAAAAACAAATTTTCCTGAAGAAGCTACACAAAAGAGTAGCGAAATATCGTATAAAAATAAATATTACATATATAGAACTGACCTGCAGCTTAAATAATTAGCGTAATTAACAAAAAATTAAACATTAATTTAAGAAAAAATATGGGTAATATCGCATTAGGTACCGATTAATTCATCAGTTGATACTCTTGCAGACGGTGAATTCAAAAATTCATAATTGAAAACATATGGATGCACCTAGGGTACAATAATATAACAATGACAATTTCCTTCATCTTCTGGTTGTCTTTTGTTGATAGCAGTCGATATTGTTATTCAAATTGCTATATTAAATGAAGATACAATTATATATTCGTGTTAGTTGTATAAAAATATGGTTTCTGGAAAAGCAAAATTGTCTCACCTTTTATTTGTATCGCCTCTGATTATCTATCCATGACTTTATTTGATTCGGAGTTCTGTTTTTTAATATGGGCTTGTGATGAATTGCCTCACAGTTGGTAACTTATCCATTTCTTTTAAATCACCAAAAATTGAGTGGATTGCTTCTCTTTCCTGTTCTGACCATTTAATGCGTCTAGTCTTTCCGAAAGGAGATGCTGTTATGAATAATTATGTGATTTGCTTTAGTGTGATATACGAAGGTGCGTCTAGAAGTCAGTGACTTTTTGAATTTTCCGCCTCTTAAGTGAAATGGCAACACTGCTCCTGTCAACAGGCAACTATCAGTTGATTCCTGTTTAAATTCGAACAAGCTGCGTCATTTAGTTTGTGTTTGGTAGCCGTTGATAGAAAATGCGAGTGGAGTCAAATTTCGATTAAGAGTCGGGAAATTCAAAAAGTCACGGACTTATTGACCCACCCTCGTACATTAATACATGAGAGCAGTAACTTTTGTGTTAGTGTTAGTAAAATTTAAATCTAACTACCGCTTTATGATGTACTTACTGCTTCGTCGTTTTCTGCTGTGTGGAGGTTCCATTATTGTGTTTCCTTCTTCTTCGATGTCATGCTGTACTTCCAAATCTTCATTACCCATTTCTTCTTCATCTTCTTCTTCCCCATCATCAGCATCGCTTATCGCCGACATTAACAATTTAGACACGCATGTGACTTCCGCTACAGGTATTGAAACTCGATATATACTTTTATATACATCTTTATGGTGACCCATAAAATTGGCTAGTCTGTCTACTGTTGCTTCCTCTATATTTAATAGAGATGTATATGTCGCTATATGCTTTCTCAACGTTATTCCTCTCAGAGTTTCCGGAATTTCAGCCCCACACTCTGTGGTAAACTGTTTCAATAAAGGGCACGCCCTATAGTAGGGTTTAGCAAATTGCGAAGTCACGTTTTTAGAAAACAAATATTCATTTTTCTCCGTTATACCTGCATTACTTCTATATTTAATAATTAAATCTATGGCCTTTGTAGAAAGAGGACTTAAAAGGACGCTCACAGTCCTTCCAAGTTTACCACGCATTGTCAAGCGAACAAACTGGTTGGCAAGAGCTACGGAATCTTTACACATATTTTTAAGAGCTTCATCCTCCATATTTGCTGTTATCAGCTCCTTGTTAAAATAGTTCTGCATCGTTAGCTCGTCTTCTATTGAATATTTGTATGAATATTAGGGAAGTTTTTACCAGTTCCGTCCAACTATTCATATTAAAATTGTTTTGTAATTCATGAATTCCTTCAAACATTTTATTTTTTAAAAATTAATACAACTTTTTGATATCATCCTTTGACGGCAAAATAACTTTTTTTTGCCTTTTTTGACTACATTGGTCATCTAATGCTTTTTTATTAATTGAAACGGTAATCTCCTCCTCCCATAGGAGTAAAAAATCTTCCAGTTGTTTCTTTAAATCTTCCGACTGGCTTTTAATATATTCTGCCCTTTGTGTAGATCCGCATTTTTTTATTAAGGAAGTCATTTGTTGGGCAACAGCTGGAGTCCGAAACCACATCAAATTGTCATCCCAATTAGCTACTTTTCGAACAGCTTTCAAGCAGATATCAAATAAGTTAGGTTTAAATATATCTTTTAGCTCCTTAACATCCGCATTAAGTATTTTAATCTCGATTATAAACCGCCCTAATAGTCTTAAGTGGGATCGAATCATATCATGTTGATGAATTAATGCGTATTTCTCCGATAGTTATGATCTTCGGAAGTATTATGTAAAAAGTCACCTCGTTTCCTATATTCTTCTATGATTTTTAATCTCTCCATTGATTTTGCCGGTAAACTAAACGCTTCTTTAATTTTCTTTTCTGATTTATGTTTGGAAAATAAATGTCTAGCTAATTGTGTGTGCAACGTATTGCAGAGTATACAAAAGTGAGTTTTCGATTGACGACTATTATGCGGCACAATAACATCAAACAATTTTAACGGCTTCTCTATCAACTCTACA